>OZ038389.1:57996654-58596654 GCA_964036045.1 Eutreptiella sp. 'Long Island Sound 2002' | reverse complement strand
AGACATATCGCCCACCTCAAAAGCACTGAAGGGGTGGGAACTTACAACTCGAGATACTGGGAACTTGGGTGGGTGGGGGGTGGGGGTGAGGTGGGGGGGGGGGGGGGGGGGGTCAGGGGTTTGTTTTTTCTTGTTGAAAAAAATCCGTGCCGGAAGCATTTGGAACTGACGCTTGAAATTGAAGGAAAATTCTTTTGGTTCAGCAAAGCAAGCGGAAGCCACCCCCCTCCCGGTTTGTCGGATTATGGAAGGTATAAGGGGAAAAAGGGTGCGTGAAAAAATAATTGCGTTGTCGGGATACGGCATGAAAAGTCGCAAGAACATCTGCTCTTTGACTTTCTTGGACGCCTCTCTTCTTGTTGACCACTTTAAATCGGGGGGCCATTTCCTGTCATTTGTTAACTCTTTCTTGGCATGCAAATACTTCTTGCTGTAGTGTTGCGCATTTCCAGATTTGTTGCTCATTTTTTGGGGCAACGAGAGCGCATTCTTTCATTTGTAATGACAAAAACTTATCCATGTTCTTCTTTCGTATCCTGCACTTTGCATGCATGACCAAGTTGCATTTTACACTCACTCATGGGTACAGAAAAGACCTCGGTGGTGCAAATAGCAATCAATGGAGTGTAATCAAAGCATCCGATACATAAACTTTTATGTGATGTGCTTTTCGTGTTGTGTTAGGTGCTTTGATGTAGAAATTTGAATATAGCACCCGGGACCCTGTCATCGTCATCAGGTGGTGCAAACAAAAGAAGAAAGTGGAATGGGACCTGCTGGTTCAACACACATTGGCCGCTGCAGGCCAAGCAACTTTTGCCCAACTATAACTAAGCCCAAAACAGCGCTTTTCAGGGCCAATAAGCACCACAAGGGCCTAATTGCAGGAAGAGGGTATAAATTGGTGCTGCATGGCTCCCCATGGGTTTATGCGCACTCCCATTGTCACCCAACAACGGCCCAAGTGTCCCTGAGGACTGCCAAGGGTCGCCAGAAAGAGGGAATTTTTCAGCCAAGAAATGTGGGCCATTTTGATTGGAAATGATCATTTCGCATCTTTCACACATGCCATGGCACGCCCCAGGAAAGCTAGAGGCTTCAAAAAGCGTCCTTTGGTATCCTAATATGTGAACACTGTCACAACATCCCAAGTTGCACCCCTCAGAGGTGGTACCATGAAGTCACTAAGATCGCCAAAAACACCGACAAAGCAAAAATGGCTCAAAACTGCATAAATTGCATAAAGCGGTTGTCCCACTCCGCCCACACAAACCCTCTGGAGCCAGGACCTGAAAACACTTTTTCGGCTCAAAATTAAAAGAAAATCAAAACATTCATGAGTTTCGACCCAAAAAAGGGGGGAAGGGGTCATTGTTTAACAGCCCCCCCCCCCCTGAGTTTCAAGGGGGGGGGGGGGGCAAAAACTCACTGGAGGATGTGTTATTTGGACAAAATAATGATTGCACAAAGGGTTACACCAACAATTCAACCCCTAGGCTACGCTGGTATGCCCAAAAATGGGGGTATATGGCGCTTTCCGATATATGCAGGCCTACATTGCTTTGATCGAACAAAAATTTTGAGGTGGTTTTCAGCCGACCCATGCCACATGACATGAAAACAGCAAAGTCCTCACCGGCAAGTGCCCCTGGGGGGGGGGGGGGGGGGAGTGACTGGGGATACCCAGAGTTCAGACCCCGACCCCTAACCCCCCCAAGTAGCACCCGGGTTGGGGGGGGGGGGGGTCAAAATCGAAAATTTTATTGAGGCATTGTACTGTCTCGCCAAATGATGATGATTTTACAAGGGGTGAAACATCCAAGTTCATACACTGGGGTATGCCACATGAATACCCCAAAACTGAGGGGTATGTGACGCTCACGCCCGCGTTTGATCTAACAACCTCTCTTTGAGGTGATTTTCAAACACATCTGAAGATCCATTGTTTCATCTCAAATTGCTGAGTGCTCAGAAGATGACAATTGCTCATGGCCTCATCCGATCCACCCCCGTGCATTCAGGGCGGTCCTTAACGGGAAAAAAGAAAAGTGTTCCGGTACCAGTTTTCCCAAAAACCCCGCGGGCACCCCATGTGCTCAACCAGGGTTGGTGGCGGTTGGCGGTTGGCGGTTGGCGGTTGGCGGCGGTTGGCAGTTGGCAACTCGCGGTTGGTGGCGGTTGGTGGTGGTTGGCGGCGGTTGGTGGTTGGTGGCGGTTGGCGGTTGATGGGAGTTGGCGGTTGGTGGTCTCTTGGGGCGGTCCTTAGCAAAAAAAAAAAAAAACTGGTTCCTTAAGGACCGCCCCCTGCGTGCATTTGCCTTTGAAAAACTACATTTGGCATTACCTCTCTTAGCATTCCCAGTGTTTTGTTGATTTGAGGCCAGCCACGACAAGGCATGAAGCTACCCTCCTTTTCTGCTTTGTTCAGACAGATGTTCAGGGAAAAATGGTCAAAAATGCAGCATTGCAATCCTCCAAGAGGGCGAAAATATTTCGAACAACTTGTGGATTCCATTTTTTCCCCAAAAGCATTTTTCCAATGGTTCATGCTTGCCTGCCCCCACCTGCAACCATCAGATGAACTTTGAGTGGTCCAGGATTTCTATAACGTGGGAAAGCCCCGAAAAAGCACAACTTCCCTAAGCTCAAGACGGGGTGGTCTCGGTCTCCCCCCATTTTCAATATTTTCAGCCCCGATATGTCTGGTAGGACAGTCACAAGTGAGCAGCACCCTAAATTCAAGAGTCAAGAACAGTCCGAGATATCCGCCGGGCTTCTGAGGCTTGCACAGTTTAAAATGCCTCTTTTTTTGGTATGGGCTGCTGACTAATGAAGACGGCTCTTGCTTCCCAGAGGGAGAGCGATAGATGGTGGGCGGCATCACTGCACAGCAGAGGAAAAGGATGTGGGAAGCCACACCTGGGATGGGTGATGTTGACTGGAGGTCTGAGGGCAAAAATAAATTCCACACCGTCAAGAACAGGCCCTGTGAACAGCAGATCGGCCACTGAAATGTGTACTGGAATGCCAAAGAAAGGGTCCCAAAAAACTGAATGTGGGGGGACCCATGGATTGTGCCCCCTCCCGCTGAGGGCTGGGACTTCCCAGGGCTGCCTTTTCTGGGACCCCCCGCCCCCCTTACAAAGCTATCACTTTGCCCCGGGAGGATCAAAGTGGAGTAGCTTTGCTGGTTGGTACTTGCCATTGTAATGCACTTGCTTATGTTTGGTGGAGGCATGCTGTATGTGGTTCTGAGGCAGTGGGTATGGGGAGGGACCAGCAACAATAAGGGGGGGGGAGGGGGAGAAGAATTTGAAGAAATGACCATTAAACAGGTGCAGAAACCAACTGCAAATGAGGCAATGCAATCCACAATCTGAATTGCTGAATTGAGTGCATCCTTATTCTTCAACTCAGAACTGCTTGGACCTCAGAAATCATCAAGACAAACATAGGGGAAGCTTAGCGCGCAATGCGGTGCGCTGTTTGGGTGTTGCCTTTTTCTCTTGTTCAGGTAGCACTGAAAAATCTACTTGCCCTGCTTTTTCTCAGCACCTCACTGGCCATGTACCCCCCCCCCCCCCCCCCCCCCGAAGGTGAGCCCATCTGCCAATACTGGTACCTTGCGGGATTTAGGCACCTCGTAAGGTATGTGCCTCTTTGGTACGATGGCCGTGCCAAATGCGGCCTCCCTTGGCAAGGGGTGTGGGCGGCTATAACCACCATTGCATTGGTGAGGAGGTGGAGTGGAGGCCTCCATTGTTGTATGCCTACCCCTTAGGGCACCGTGTCCTTGCCACCCCAATTAATAACTGTCAAACCTTGACTCCATGGCGTACACCAACTTCAACATTTCATCACTTACTCGGTTTCTAAGTATGATGTGGCTGTGGGCAAAAGTCTCCGAAGAATCTATGCTTTTAACATCTGTATTCTTTTAGCCAAAGTAAGCATGAGTGCGGGGAGTTCTGTGCTCTGGACTGTGTTGTGTGCATAACTTGTGGGAATGCTTCATCCGCCATCACATATCCCATATGCAAAATATTTGACACTTTGTTTTTCCGACAAACCCAAAGACTGGACTAGGTGAGATATGGCTTGCGACTACAATCCCTTCAGGACAACAACACTGGGCCATGTTCAAACATAGCCCCGAGACTCGTCAAAATGGGTACATTGTATCCATAATGCGCGGCAGAGCGCGTAGGATGCTACTCCCTTGGATGACAGTGGCTAAAACATCAGCGTACATGAAGAGCTCAATGTCTAGGATCGCTTGGAGTTCCCAAAGTAGCAAAGAAGCGCAAAAGGAAAACAGCATTGGGGAGAAACGATCTCCGTGCTTTATCTGGGCGTAAACACATGTTCTCTCATCACTACATTACCCACGATGAATTGACATGGTGCTTTCATCACCGACACGATCAACGACACACACTCCAGTGGAATTTGTAAATACTAAGGAACTGCTTGGATAAACTCATGAGAAAGTGTGGGAAGCACATTCACAAAATCAAAAGTGACCAATGCTGCTTCCCGCACAATTTCAAACAATCCCTTGACTCCCCAAATATGATGCAACATTTGTCTTTTCTTCTTAAAACTACCTACTTGTCGCAAATGTGCTAACTGTTGAAAACTCTGCTTGAACTGAATTGAGACGACAGCCATCACCCATTTTTTCCGCACGATCTGTGGTGCCTTGGGCAGGGAAGCAATGACCCCAATTGCCGAGTGCTCAGGCATTGTTGCAACATGTCTTAAATGCTCTGATGTAGCTTGGGCACAAAAATGTCCTTGTAGTGTAAAACTCCAACACAATTCCATTAGCTGTTGTCAAGGATATTGTGTTAAGTCTATTGAGAGCTTCAGCCACCATCTCCAACCTCAAAAGCCGAAACAGGGCTTTGTACCATAAAAGCCTGTTATTTTCCCAGACATTGTGTTTGTTTGGTGTTATTTTGTGTTTTTTTTCATGTTATTTTTGCACAAAAAGGTGCCAAATATCCATTTTGGGTGGTTTAAGGGGACTTGGGGGGGGTGGGGGGGGGGGGGGGGGGGGAAGGGTGAATAGTTCCTGAGGGTATGTGTTTTTCCCGTTATTTTTGACCGTTATTTTCCCAATTGTGGTGATAATTTCTAGCTTTCATGTTATTTCTCCAATGGTGTTGTTATTTTGTGTTTTTTCCATGTTATTTTTGCACAAAAAAGTGCCAAATATTCATTTTGGGTGGTTGAAGGGGATTTGGGTGGATGGGGGGGGGGGGGGACAAGGGTGAATAGTTCCCTAGGGCACGTGTTTTTTTCCGTTATTTTTGCCCGTTATTTTTCCATTTGTGGTGTTTTTTTTTGGTGTTATTTTGTGGCTTTCATATTATTTCTCCATTTGCGTTGTTAGTTTGTGTTTTTTCATGGGATTTGTGCACAAAAAAGTTTTGTCTAATGCTTGTCATGGGTCCCAGTGTCCCAACTTTTGTCACTTGTGTGTCCCTGCCAGCAGAACAACAATTTTAACTTTTAGTCTGATGCTTGTCATGGGCCGCGGTGTCCAAATTCTTTCCCCCTGTGGTCCATGCTGGCACATCAATAATCTTTAATTTTTCGTCTGATACTTCTCATGTCCCATTCCCTCTCCCTTGAACCATCCGAGCGTCTACCCGTTCCCTAAGACACAAAGAGCAAACACAAAGCGGGTGAAATGGAAATCTTTAAAAAAGGGTTCACAGTTCTTCCCGTTGTGCATCCACCCATTCCTCGAAGGTTGTTTCCTCCGGGATAAAACCCTCTGCCCGCTTGTCTTGCCACGTTTCAAATGTGGCCCAATGGCGGGACGCCCATCGTGACGACGGTTGCAAAATGTTTATCTTCTCCTCGACGATTGGCGCGCGCACTTCAAGGGGAAGCCCGCCAATGATGGTGCAAGATGCTCCACCACTCTCCCAAAAAGCCACTGCTTGCGCATGTAGTCCCAACTTGGATTCCACGCACAACCATGTTGGTTGGTCTATACTGCCCTATGAATCCCTCTCCACTATTCACACCCCAAACCATATCCCATGGTATTGCCTCTGACCTTTTGATGATGTGCATCCCTTTACTACGTTTGGTTGCCTTCTGGATGCCACACACTAAAAAATAACCAAAAAATCATTGAAATTATGAGAAAATTTTCAAAAATAAGATGTCAAAAATAGTGGGAAATTGATGCACTCTCGGAATAACACCAAAATAACACAAAATAATACAAAAAAACACAAAAAAACAAGGGAAAACGGGAAAATAACAAAAATATCAGCGTTATTTCACAATTCACAGGTGGCGTGATGGGTGATTGGGATTTGACTGGAGCGCCATCCTCACGACCTTGCACTGTGCGGATCTTGCCCTTCAATACCCCTTGCACGCGGCATGGCTCCAGTGTCGTTGCCATGGAGTCACAAGCCGCC
This sequence comes from Eutreptiella sp. 'Long Island Sound 2002', assembly GCA_964036045.1. Taxonomy (NCBI): domain Eukaryota; phylum Euglenozoa; class Euglenophyceae; order Eutreptiales; family Eutreptiaceae; genus Eutreptiella; species Eutreptiella sp. 'Long Island Sound 2002'. The sequence goes on along the minus strand of OZ038389.1, from coordinate 58,590,208 downwards.
AAGAGTCCCCCGTGTGCACTCTAGAGTACTATGTGCGCGGAGAGCGCATACTCTCCAGTCGCCCCCGGAGCACACGCCAGGCCTCCAGGACTTTGCGCGGGGGCAGTCCTAGCCCCCGCGTTGGACTCGAGGCACGAGAGGGCCCAGAGGACCTCCTCGGCGACCCATGTCCAGAGGGCCCAAAGGCGGTCGATGTCGCATACTAGCGTCGCTATAGGGGGCCCACCAGCCGGGAGACAAACCACGCCTCGTGGTTTGACTAGCGCAGTAGGGGGGCCACTAGGCATGGCCGGATGAATTTCAGCATGGGGGCCTCGCTCCCTGCAATGCAAGTCGAACCACAACGGCTGGTAACCTAGGGTACCCCCTGACGGGAGGAGCCGCGCCTTCCACAAGAGGGACGCGACGCGGGTGTCCACTAGCAGGCCATTGATGCGGAAAGGGCGCTCCATCTCTAGCCCCAAGCATGAACGAAGGGCGCCCGACCGGCTACCACCGCCAGCTCTGAATCCTCGTTGACGAGACGATGCGCCAAGAGCAGGGCCAACACCCCTTGCGGGGGATAGTGGAGGTCGTCCAGGGGGGAGAGAGTCCCCAACCATTTGGGGCACCGCCCCTTGTTGCGCCATGTGCTCCACCACGCGTTCCCCCGGCGCTATGTTGAGCACCGGCTAGAAAGAGACCCCGTACACGGCGCATGGAGGGTGTCTGTTTGCATGCCGAGGCCAACCAAGACATGGCAACACTGCGTGGAGTGCCACAACTCCATCACCGCATCACCCTCCGGCGCATTCACCCGGGGCTTCACTTGCTGGGCTGGGGAGCCCTGGTGGATCAGGGCGCCCATTCCTCTTGAGGGGCAGTCCCAGATGCTGCCACCTCGCGACTCGTTTGTGAACCAAAAAATCAATTCACGACTTTGAGTAGGGCATCCACAGGAGAAACAAGGGCAAGCTTTGGCAAGTGGTATAGCTTTGGCTCTAGCGAGTAAATGGCCTGGTCTTTCCATTGGCGGTTGGTGCACTCAGTGTTGACAAAAAAACCGACTGTTAAGACCGACACCTTGTGAATTTGATCATTTAAATGGCTTTGATCTTCAGGGTTTGCAGCGGTTGGCAGAACATGCCATTGTTGCATGACTTGGCTCTTCTAATAACAAATTGTGTGGCCGAGTGGTCATTCCCTGCCATGAACGACCTATTGACTGTAGACCGGTGCTTCATGCATCAGAAACACAACAAGGCTATCTTTATGGCAAGAGCACGCTCTACATTGATTGACGGTCGTCAATTACATCTTGAAGGCATGCAAATGCAAACCTCTTTTCCTTGCACAGGGGCTGCTGCCAACCAATTGTGTGAACCCGAGGGGTGTGCAACCGTTTTGGGGGTTGTGGGGGGGGGGGGGGGGACATACATACCTCAAAATGTTCCCCATGACACACTGATAATTTTGAATATGCACAACTGGGGGAAAAACTTTTCAAAAAAATTTGCCCATCAACTCAGGCTGCCATCAGCCCAGGTCCGACCCGGAGGTCGGGTCGGGGTCAAAATACTTTTTTGTGCTTCTCAGCCATTTTTGAATTTTCCACAAAATTCTGAGTATTTTTGAGTATAGACACATAGGGTCGAACAAAAAAATTTCCCCCTGCCGTATGCCTAAAACAAAATCTCCGGCGCCCACAAAACCCATTGTTCTGTACAACCATTTTGGGGGCTGTAGAGGGGGCGGGGGGGGGGGGGGGGGGGGCTTTGGGGTCGGGTCCTGACCAGGAGCAGCCCCCGTGAAAATAAGGTTTTCCTTGGCTTTCTGACGGTCACATCCGTCAACATGGCACATACCGAGGCTAGCAATATTGCCAGTGTCAAACATTCTGCATTTGTTTGCAAAAAAAAAGATCGCCAAAATTCTATTGCCTTCGGCAGTGCACCTCGAAGAGAGGCTGACAGTCAGCCAATCAGTGAGTTAGACAGGCCAGCAGTCAGTCAGACAGAAACACAAACTTTGGTTTTTTTGTCAGTGGCAGACAGGGGTCCAAGCAGTGGGGAAACGTGCTGATCTTAGCATAAGCAGTGGCCGAACGGTACTGCAGGCGGCCGCAGACTTTTTGGTCGGCGGTTCGAACCCTGGTGCGGCCAATATGGCGACGGCGCCGCCGCCGGCGTTCACCGACCAGGATTCGAACAGCCAACCTAAAATCCTGCAGCCGGGTGCATTACCATTCGACCGGAGCTGGAAATGCCGCTAATGTGTCTCCCCGTTGCTTGGAGCCTTCTGAGCAAAAACTTTTGACCCCCCCCCAACCCCCACCCCCCCTCAAAAAAGTGATATCCAGTTTTAGGGGATAGAGGCCTCAGAATCAAAAAATCCATTGGGGGATTGTTCTATTGGGCAAAATAATGATTTTACAAGGGGTTGGACATCCAATATCATGCCTTGGGGTATGCTACGCGAATCAGGGGTGGATATAGTTGGGGGGGGGGGTCCCCCCCCAGACCCCCCCCCCGAATGACGATTACCATTACGATTTACCCGTTTGACTGAACTAGCAGTTTTGCCAGCATTTATATAAGAGGACTAATGACCAAAAACAGTGCCTGAGCAGGACAAATGAATCCATTACCTACGCATATACCATTGTACTACTGGGCCAATCCACCAACACTGAACACAAAACAATACATTGCACAGGGGTTGGTGTATCCCATGAAGACAGTCCATACAGTACAATCATTTCTTGACACATTTTGCCAAAATGGCTTGCAATTCCGAATCATCTGTGCCTGTAAAGCTGTAAAAGGAGCAAATCGTAAATGTCATTCCGTCATCACTGCCTCCTGGCTCAACAGCCCCCCCCCCCCAGCCCCTACCCGGACCTTGGTAATGTCGTCACTATTATATCCACCCCTGACGCGAATGACCCCAAAAAAGGGGGGTATACGACGCCCGCGCCTACGCTTGATCTAACAACCTCTCTTCGAGGTGATTTTAGCAACCATGGGGGCTTGGCTTTGTCACGTCCGTCTGTAATCACAGTAAGACGGACATCACACCCAGCTTTTTTGGAGAATGAAATGTGACCACCAATGGCTGTGGGGGAGGTACGCGCACCGTGTGCACCGCGCATCGCACCGCGTGCGTTCTTTTCATCATAGTCTCGAAAATTTTCAGTGATTTTTCAGGTTGTCAAGGACGCGGTGGCCTAAGGGGTAAGCATACAACAACGGAGGCCTCCACTCCATCCTCCTCACCAATTGCATGGTGGTTGTAGCCGCCCACACCCCCTGACGGAGGGGGCCGTTGGTTGATGATGAAAGGAGAAGGATCCGCTCTCTAGCACGGCCCAACACCAAAGAGCGGGGCAAACATGCAGCCAATTTGCACTGCTTGCCAAGCACCTCACGGGCTGCCCAAACCCGCAAAGTACTTCGTTTCGACCGTTTCGCGTTTCGATTCACCACCCAATGGGGTGCCCAATCCCATTGGGTAGTCGTTTCGTCCCTTTCGCGTTTCGCTTGGCTACCTTGTGGATTGCCCCATTCCACAAGGTAGTTGCATCACTTCATTTGTCTACTCCTCGTTCTCCTCGGCGCTTGTAAGGGATGACCCTGATGAGGTGGATGATGTATTGGAGTCGGAAGAGGATGAATCCGAGTCTGTGTGCCGCCGTGTGGCCTTTGGTTGGCCGAAGATGGCGTCGGGTTCCCACAGTCCGTGCGGCTCGTAGCGGACGTTCCTGGCGTTCAGAAATTGTTGGATGTGCACAACCGCACCCGTGGCTATTGTCCACCATCGCGACCACCATCGCGACCTGGCTTGGCGCCCTATCCCGCAGCCACGGCAGACGGGCTCACCGGAGGGGGGGTGCTACAGGGCCGGTGAGGTGCTGAGAAAAAGCACAAGGGTGAATTATGGGAAAAGAGTCAGCCGCACTACCCAAAAGACCGCGCACCGCGTGCACCGCGTGCCGTACCTCCCCCTGTGTAACAGGCTGCGCATCATCAAGCAACGTTCCAGCAATGGCGGCAATTCCCGTTGCCAAACCTGGAGGAGGGCGGGGTTGGGGCTGCTACTGAAAGACACCAAGCCACAGAAAAAGATATATTACAGAGGGGGGGGGGGGGGAGGGACTTGCTTGAGCGGGGGGGGGGGGGGGGAGTCGGAACGTACCTAGTCCACAGGGAACAGAAAATTTATTGGGCAACGAACCACTCAGGTCAATTCAGGGTTCCCTCATCTAATCAAGACACAACAAATACAACAAAGCGGGACATTCACCATCTCATGCCAACTCAAGTGATCATGGTCAATCAGAATTAGACTCCCCTGAACTGGAGCCTCCATCTGTAGTGGAAGTGGAGCTGGAACCTGATGATGATGAGGAATCTGAGTCACCGCCTGAATGGGAGACATCAGACCAGTGTTGCCATTGGCACACTCAAAAACAGTGTGGCACATGCCTTTTGTGCCTCATTGTATGCTTCTTGTCTCTTCCGGCCAGTGATCCTATCTTTAAACCTAAAATCAAGCAGCGTGTCGATTACGTCTTTGCGTTTTGCGCGTGGCGACGGTTGGACTGGGGAGCGGAAATACACTGACAACGAGCGTTGGGTCATGGTAATCTGCAAGACAAGGAACGCAGAGTACACATAAAACGATAAGTAAACAGTGTGTGGCGTGCGCCGCAGGCGCCGAGAAATTTTTTCCCCGTCACCAAAAAAAGATCCCAAAATCCAGGTTTTCAGCTGCACTTGAGCTGAGGGGGGAGGGGGGGGAGGGGGTCCAAGGGGGAGGGGTCCCCCCCCCCTGGGAATGAAAATTAAAGCAAGTCCTGGGGGGGGGGGGGGATACACTGCAGACCCACCCACCCAAGCCATAATTATAACAGGGGGGGGGTCCAGATCCAGGCTGAGCCCCCCCCCCCTCCCCCGCGAACACCTGATGTATTAATTCCTTTTCAATGCATAACAGCCCCCCATATCTCAGGGGCTCAAACGCAGGGGGGGGGGGGTAGAAAAAAAATTCCTGATACTGGGCTACAGCGTTATTTTCGCGGGGAAGGCCCGGGACCCCCACCCCCTGCGAAAATTTTTTCCTTACACATTTACCAAAAATTTTCTTTAAACGAAGCCGTTTCAAGGTGGATGTGTGGCTCATCATTGAAAATTTGTGATTCCAAGGTTGATGAGTAATTTCCCAACTTTCTAGGCCGCAAAGGGGTGTCCTTGCCTACTTTTCTGCTCCGCCACCTCCACAAAACTTCAGTAACATTCTGTGGAGGCTGCCCCGGCTACCATGGCCAGGCGTGGCCAATCACAGGCCCCCGATTCCTAGGGCCGACTCACGGAGCGCCGGGTTCCCAACCCCCCAGCCCGCCGCCAATCCCCCTACCCTGCGCCCTTCCCTCTGATCCACCACCTGTCCACCATCTGTCCCACCCACTCTTGTCGTCTTCCCCCTGTCCTTGGCGGCAGGCCTGCCCCCTTCCCCCTTCCCTCTTACCTCATGGGGTGCCTCTTCCCCGGAGGTAATCGTTTCGAGACGTTTCGCGTTTCGGTTTGGGGTAGGTGCAAGGGTGGACTGCCTACCCCTACCTCAGGGGGTGCCCATTCCCCGGAGGTAATCGTTTCGAGACGTTTCGCGTTTCGGGTTGCGCGGCTGCTTCTTTCCGCCTACCGCTTCTTGGCCTTCCCACCTTGGGAAGTTGCTGCTCGCTTCTTGCCCTGCTTCCCCGCCGGTTTCCTCTTGGCCGGCTCCTTGTCGCTGACGCTGCTGCTATTGCTGCTGCTGCTGCTCGTTGCTCGCTTCTTGCCCTTCTTGGCTAGGCCTTTCTTTTTCGCTGCTTTTTGGCTACTGTTGCTGCCGCTGCTACTGCTCCTGATGCTGCTGCTGCCGCTCGTACTACTTTTGTCGCTGCTGTTGCCGCTACTACCGCTGTCGCTGTCGCTGTCGCTGTCGCTTTGGCTATTGCTGCTGCTGTGTGGTTGATAGTCTGCGTCCCGCTGGTCTTGTACCTCCATAATTGCTTCTGCTTCTTGGTCTCCTTCTCTTGCTGCCCGCCGTGCCGCCTTTTTTTGCTTGCGGCGTGATGCCTTTTTGTCCTTTCGGGCTGCTGCTTTTGCGAGGATCTCGCGTTGTAAAGCTACCTCCCCTTTCAATTTGTGCCGCTTCTCCTGCACTCGCTTCTTCTCCTTCGCACTCTTCTCCTTGCTCAACTGCTTCTGCCAAGCAGTCAATCCCAATTGAAGGACCGCTTGCTCTTCCTCTCCAACTTCCCATTTGGCCTTTTGCTCTGCCGTGAAAACGAAGTCCTTGTGTGTGTCATCCACTTCCAAATGGGCTGGCATATTGTACCTGGACTCCCAGCGACCACAACCAGGCACAACACAAAGCAGCGGCTCATTATGCACCAACTGCTTCCGTAGGGAGGCCATGTAATGTGGGCATCCAACAGAAGAACAACAAGTCCAAGACAGAGCAACAAGCCGAAAGCACCAAACAGACAAGCGGATCCGAAGAAGAGACAGCAGGCAACCAGGCCACCAACAGCCAGAGGCATGAAGGCCACAAAGACAAAGGGGGGAAGACGAAAGCACAAAGGCCGATGGAAAAAAGGGAACAAACAGCAGAGGCAAAAGCAAGGCAGAAGAGTGGGCCACACAAGGGGCAAAGAGAAAAACAGTGAAGCGGGACCGGCCAAGAGAAAAACACAATGGCAGTATGGGCATGAAGAAAAGAGGAGAATCGAACCAGCGACAGGGCCAGAAGCAAAGCAAAACGAGGGGAATGGAGAGAGGCAGACCAGAGAGGCAGCAAGCGGGCCAGGCGGGGAAGGAAGCACGGCAAACACAAGACCAAGAGGACAGCAACACAGAGTAGTGAGGAGACCAAGAAGCAAGGCCCAGCCAGCGAGGAAGCAGACGGTGGAGACGAGGGCAAAGGCAGAAAGGCCAGGGGCAAGTAACAGGAAGCATGACCGTGACAAACAGGGGGAGACTGCTGCTCTGCGACTCAATGGCACTTGTTTCAATGTCATTCTCCAGGTCACTGTCATGAGGAGGGGGATCGTTAGCCTCGCTAGCCTGTGCGGGTGCTGCTGAGAAAAACTGCGTCATGGCCAATTGGCGTTGGGGTTTCTGAGGTGTGGATATACCGGCCCGGTGTTTCTTGCCTTGGCAATGGATGGCGAAATTTTGGGTGTCGGGTCCGGCCAAAATCGATAACCTCTCCCCACAAATACAATGCCACCCACTTGAAGTACGGTTCGCCCATGCCAGGTTCAATGGGGAAGAAAGCAAAGGCGATGATATGTGATGAGGTCTAAGGCAAAGGGAACAATAGCACAAAAGGGGGTAAGGGGATGTAAAATAGTGACATGCTCATACATTCACCTACAATAACCCTCCCCTTACAAACAACCTCTCCTCTACACCACAAAACAATGCACAATATCCACAAATACACGAAAACAAGATGAAATCATTCATTGTGAGCAATGTGACAAAGTGCAATGCGGCCACATTCACTAATTTGCCACACGAAATTTGTCCTCCTACACCTTGCAAAAAAAATTCCATATGCTATGAAAATACTGCGACAGTTTTTTTTTCGCGGGCAAGGCCCGGGACCCCAACCCCCCGCGAAAATTTTTTCCAGGCGCGAATTTTTTTTCCACCCCCCCCTGGCTCAAACGCGACAATCAAAGCACATCCGACTATTTGCACGTCCCCTGGACAGCACCCAGAGCGTCAGCATTTGAGAGGGGCAGCCTGGGGACTGGCATACCTTGAGCCGGTGGTGCCACTCTGCATCGTCTGTATCTGCACGGTCTGTTAACGCAGCTTCAACACTGTCCAAAGCCCCTTTGTTCTTCTTTGGCAGGGGTGGGGGAATACTGGGAACATATCCAAACGGCGGTGGCAGCGAGGAAAACATCCGGGGCAGTGGTAGTTCTGGGGTGTGTGGAGGAGTGCCACTGGTCTTCTGCACGTCAAAACCTTCCAGTGGCGGCGTTGTGTTGGTTTGCACAGCACCCTAGAGCAATGAGATCAGGAAAATAAGCAAAGCAATTCAAACCATCCATTAACAATTTGCCTCGCTGAACTGACTATACACTGACCGCAGGTCCAACAGTGTGGGCAATGGGAAGCGAGGACGAATAGGGGAAGAACAGCAAAACGCCTGGCCCAACAACAACACAGCAGCAGAGGATTTCTTGGGCATGGAAGATGTGCTTGGGGCTAAACAGGGAGCAATTGGCAGCATGGACTGCCAACTTGACAAGGATTTTTTTTTTGACATCTCCTGAGCCCCCCCAAAAAAAGAACCCTGGATTTGGCTGTTTTGACTGTATGCATGGCATGGGGTGTGGCAGTGCAGATGCATCTTCGCATTTTGCCCTTCTATTCTATGATCCCTTCATGGAATAACACCAATTGTGCGCAGCAGCCTTCTCACATACGTCAGTCATGAAAAAAAAATCTGAAATTGTCATGCGATCACTCATCCTCATTCTGAACCTCACTGAACAGATCGGAGACACTCCTGCTTGACACACACCTCCGCATTTGGACCTTCCATCTTGACAAAATTGACAGTGGACACCACAGGGACACCTTTTTGTGCTGCAGGGATGGTTGGTAGTGACCATGTTGACGGTATCTGAGACTCTAAAATATCCTGAAAAAATTTGCAATTGCACAAAAGCGAAATGCCCAGGCTCAGCACCATGCATTTCTATGGCGCATAGCACAGGAAGGGTAGTGTTCGCCATCAATCAATTCCCATAAAAAGTTTTATTCGTGTATGGCTGTAACGTTTCCATGCATCATGGCAATTACATGGCAAAGAGGCAAGCCAATCGGTTGCAGATTCCGTACACACAATCACAGCACCACCTCGGAACAAACACCTAAGAACACAAGAAGACAGCACCACACAAATTCAGCATTCAAAACGAGGGAATGCCGTGGCTGTGGCTGTGGAATTTCGAAAATACCTCCATTGTCTTCTCTCGGGGCTGTTCAGAAACTTTTTCATTCGGGTCTGTGTTCGGAGATGGCCTGTGTATAGGCAGTAGTGATAGTGTACAGATTGCATTGGAACCGGTGTCCATGTCTGTGATTGGGAGATGATCAAACAGCAGATCAGCCTGGGCATGAGGTCCACATCGCTCAGAGGATCCCCCAATGAAATACCTGCATACAAATAAATAGGAAAAAGAACAGAATGACGATCTGAACAGGATTCATCACAGATTCGAATTAATGTACAAACTTTTGATCAGAAACATTTGCCAAAAAAAAAGGCCCCAAAAGTAGATTCATCTTTGCCTGTTTCTAGCATCCATGAATCCTGCCAAGCTGAAGCAGGGCTGCTTTCAACTGCAAAAATTGAATGCTGCCTGATGAATAGAGATGAAAGACTGGCACCCGTTGGAGTGAGAAGGGAACAAGAAAAAATCACTTCAGGTTGATCTGGCTCCATGTCTCTCGGGGACATTCAGAACGCGTCAACACGGTGGGTTTTGGCACGTTTTGCGAGTTTTCCAAACTTTTGGTCTGTTGCGCCAAAATTTCAGGGTATGTGTATACTTTTTGAAATCTGTGAGAAAAGGCCATTTCAGAAATGTATGGGTTGGGGGGGGGGGGGTAGGAGGTCACATTTTTGAGCAAACAGAGCTGCAAATTGGACGGAAATAATACAAAAATTGCATTTTGCAGATTTGTCGGCATGCTGCACGGTACGGTACGAAATACTTGTCTGATGACCCCTCTTTCTAGTGTACTTGTGCCACTGTGCATGCTTGACATTTTTCTCCAAATCAACGTCAATGCATGTGGCCAGAAACTCCTGCTGTGAAGCCTTTGTGGGGTGAACTTCACGATCCCAAAATTGACTTGCAAAAGAAGCGACCTCGGCGGTGGACAGAATCTGGCCTCATGGGTGCATGCAGGCTGCTGTGAGCTGGCTGTACAAGGCTTTTTGGCCTCCCGACCAGGCTCATCCCGGCTCACCTGCAGCCACTTTACACCCCCCAGAGCGCGCTCTTTTGCGCACCAAAAGGTTTCTGTGGTGCATCAGGGGAAACAACAGTTAGCCCGTGGAGAGAATTTGTATGCGGACATGGTAGCTGCCTGTTGACAAAAAGAGGCAGCAAGCAACACAGGCCCTGTCCGAAATGGACGAAAATCTCAAATATGTTGTCAATACAGCATGCAGACCCAGGGTGTTCCAAATTGCCCTTTTCAAGTGCTTTCCGAATATACCCCACATACTCCCCCTACGGGACACAATCCCAAGAGAACCTCGGCTGGTGGTCACCGTGATGGGTGCCCCTGGCACATTGCTGCACCGCGCTCACACTGGCGGGTTGGCTGCATCTTGATCTCATGACACACATCTCTCGGAGTCGGTGGGGATCGCGCCAACTCGGTGGGTTTTCGGTGGTTGTCGTCATTGTTGCCTTATTTGTACCCAATGTACTTCAACTTTTCCGCGAAGATGCCCACTTGTGACTTGTTGCATAAAAGGGCAAGGTGGTACACTTGCTGCCGCTGCTGCAAATGCAACCTCTGAAACTTAGCATTCAATCCTGAACATGATGGCCTACCTCCATTACCGAACAGTAAGCAAGCAAATGACACACCAGTGCACCAGGAGGAAATGTCGCAAGAGGGAGCAGGCGTCGACAATGTACTGTTCCTGAGGGCACAACCGTTTTGGACAGGAAAGAGTAGCGCTGTGTGCAAACACTGCCCCAAAGACATGACAGACAGGCTTGGGTAGGAGGCAGCCAAGACTGGCCCGTGAGAAAATAAACCAGAATTCACGTGGGATGTGGGTTGACATATCAATAGACGGCTGAGAATGCTGGTGGGTACTGGCAGATGACGTTCCTTGTTCCTTCTCCTAAATTAGTGACAGAGACTGTAAACAGCAGGAATTTCCCTTCCACAGTGATCTTGTACCAAGTGCAATACAAGGCCTGCGGCCCCACCATTGTCCTCGCAGTCAAAACTTGATAACCGCAGGCCACTCTTTTCGGAAGCATCATTGATGCAGTTCATCATGTGATCTGACCCGGCTCAGGCAGGGCAGAATTGCCTGGCAAAAACAACAGTTGGTGCATGTGATGAAACTGAAAACTGCAGCAACAGAGCTGATTCTACTGCTGCACATGGCGGTTTGTGTTGTGGGGGGTGAATATGCTTGTCTGTTCATCTCATTCCTGTCACGTCCTTGTGCACTGTTCCCCAAATGTTCAACTTTTCTTTATAGGCATCCGTTGAGGAGAATGGCGAGCATCCTGCTGACAATCAGAATGCGGAAGTGCAGCTGATGATCCTCTCACGTCATGGTGGGGCTGTGGCGGTGTGGCGCTATGCTGTTCAGGGATCTGCTGTGCAGGGCTACGGTATCTTGAGTTGTGGTGTCTGGGTCTGTGGTGTGTGAGGCTGTGTTGTGTGCAGCTGTGCTGTGTGTGGCCGTGTACACAATGAATCACAAAATTTATGGGCCAGGCTGAATGTGGCTGGTGATTGTTGTGGGCACATCTGAAATTGGAATTCTTGAAGGCCAATAATCATAAAGTTTGCATGGAACAGGTGGACAGGTGGACAGGTTAGGCGCAAACTCAGAGAAATGCGCATGGTAATGAGGATGTAAATTGAAAAGAGAAAATTGCAAAAGCAGGGAGGGGAAAAAAGTGCAAATGGACTTCTCAAAAAATGCAGTGCAAAAACATGCCAAAAAGTGCCAAGAAATGCACACATAAAACTGTAATGCAACGGCAACATGGTGCACTACACAGCCGGCTGAGAACTGAATACTGAAACAAATGATATGGTCGTGGGGACAATATTGCTACTCGGGGCTCCCAACAAATACAGCCCGTGCAGAGTAGAGTAGTATTGGTATTGGTGAAGCAGGTGTCTATTTTTTTGCCCACAGTTCAGTTTTGCCTTCTTTACCTGGGGTTCATCACTGTCAGTGTCACAAAAAAACCCCCGCTCAGCCACTCAGCTCAAACTTCAAAAATCAAGCAAAAGATTCTGTCATTCGATCGGCGACTGACTGCCATCTGCCATCATTTGCCCACCAACTGCGGTCAGTTTGGCGCACGCAACATGGAACACCAACTACCCTCAATCCACGGAACTGTCTAAAAATATCAACAGGTCAACACACGAAATCAAGCCTTGACTGTTGGAAGGACCCTGCTCATTTGGGCGCGTGGACAAATCAGTTAAAAACATGGGGGGGGGGGTCCACGGGGCTTGGATGCCAACCCCCCCCAAACTGTTGGCCAGAGGCCCCCTAGGGGGGGGGGGGGGTCCGGGAGGGTCGGGTGGGGGGGGGGGGGTTGCTTGAGCAGAGGGGGGGAGTGGGTCCACCCCCCCCCCACCGAAATGAACCATATCCACCAGAAATTGCAAAAATGCACCACACTGACCCATTCAGCATATACATTTGTCATAATGTCTGAAGACAGGTAATCAACTCTTTCTCTTGGGGGTTTGTTTGGGGTTCTTTTTTTGGGTTTGTCTGGGACCTCAGGTACAGGACAGTGCAGATTTGTTGGGGCTGTGAAAGACAAAAAATAGGCATGTTGCAACAGAGCCCGTGTTCGGGGCAGCTGTGCTGCCCAGCGTGCCCGCACAACTGGTTGCATGAGCAGGAACTCATGCGGCAGGTAGCGCACCTCACGGTCTTGTCGTGCCATTATGGCTGCTTGTCTTATAAACTCGCACAGAGTTGCCATTGGAGTGTTCAGAAAAAGTGTGGAACATGCTTTCTGTGCAACATTGTATGCCTGTTGCCTTTTCTTCCCAGCCCATCTATCTTGGAAGCGAAAATTGAGGATCGCTTTTATAACGTCATTGCGTTTTGTGCGGGGACATGGTTGGACCAGGGTGCCAAAGAACGTACGAATGGGCGCTGGGACATGATGTTTGCAACAGAGGGAAGAAACGATACGAGTGGAGTGACCAAAGAACCCTGCTATAGGTGCGCCAAAGGCGCACGAGGAAAAAATTGGCACAAACGAAAAAAAGTTAATAGGTTCCAATTCACCTGATTCTTAGGTAAATTGGAGCAGAGGGGGGAGGGGGTCCAGGGTCCCCCCCCTCCCCGCCCAAATGAAAATTAAAGCAACACCCTGGGGGGGGGGGGGGTTCCAGGTGGGGCGATTTGGGGGGTACATGCCCCCAAGGCCAAGTGTTGGTCAATCACAGGCTCCCCTTACCTTCCCTTGCCCTCCCTCTAGCCATACCATCACCCTTAACCAGGATGGAATATTGGGACCGAGCTGGTGGGGGAAGGAACATCGTCTAGGAGACTTCAACAACAAATGAGGTGCGCACTAGAAAGTGGATGAGAGCAGCTCAAAGGGGCTCAAAATGAGCTGTATTCATCCGTTTGGCCACCACAACTAGACTAGGATCATTTTTGGAAAACCATGGTTTTGACCCGTTTTTGAGCCATTTGTGGTTCCAAATTGGCCCATTTTCAAGGCCCTTGAGAAGGGCCAAATGTGCTCAACATGGGCTCAAAAAGGGCTCATTCCATTTGTTTGTGCACCCCAAATAATCCAAAAGTATCTTTGGAAAAACACAATTTTGATCCATTTTTGACTGATTGTTGATCCCAAAAAAAAGCGCTTTTTCAAGGCATTTTGTGACTCTAGAGTGGCCAAAATGGCTGGCAATCGGCTCAAAAAGGGCCCATTTCACTTGTTTAGGCACCCAAATGGTCTAGGATCATTTTTGGAAAAACCCATTTTTCACCCATTTTTTGTCCCATAACAGCCCATTTTTAAGGCATTTTGGGATTTTAGGAGGGCCAAAACGGGCCACCGCGAGCTCAAAATGCGCCCAAAACACTTGTTTTGGCATTCCATGTGGTCCAGGATCATTTTTGGAAAAAATCATCTTTTTGCACCCGGTGGACCTTTTTGACCCATTTTTGCACCCACCTCTTTGGGCTACCTCTTGCAGCCGGCTGCAGCCCACTGGGCCTAGGTACAGGGGTCTAGGCATCGGTTAGGGCAATTTTGAGGTCCGGAAACCACCAAAAGTGGGGGGTTGCGGGTGGACTAGGTGCGCTCGAAACCGCGTTTTGAGCCACGTAGCCCAAGATATGGTCTATTTTTGGTTGGGGGCTGTCGGCGGCCAATGTGCCCAAAGTCTGGGGATTTTGGAGGCCTTTTGGGGGCGGAGGTTCACGGACATATTGTGGAGTTAGAGGGCCTTAGAGGGCCCTTGAGCACGGGGAAGTCCAGCTGCATGTGTAGAGTAGCCACTGCTTCCCTTCATTTGGCCGTTTTCAGCAGGTTCTAGGGCAGTTTTGGGCAAAAAGGGGCCGATTTTGCCCCTAAATTGCTGATTTAGAAATGGAGGTCCGGCACTTGCGACGTCCGTTCCCGGCCGCCACTGTTGAGTTTCTGGCTCATACTTTGTGTGGTTGTCCCTCACACCCATAGGTAGCATCCACCAAAATTTTGGCCGAATCCGAAGCACCACGACGGAGATGTGATTTTTCCCCATTTCGCGCGTGCTTGCTGCTTGCTTGCCAAAAAACCTGTTAGGTCCACCCTAGACACTAAAGAGGTTATAAAACCAAGACTGGTTCCACAAGCTCGGTGACCTAACCCTAACCTTTGCAGCAAGCTGGTTTGGCCATGGCAGCCATGTTGATTAGGCTGAGCAAGATCCCCCAAATTTTGTTCATGGCTGCTTTTGCCACATCATTGCACTCCATTTTCACTCTGACCCTAGCCTAGGGTTAGAGCTAGGGTCAGGGCTAGGAGTAGATGTGTGGTTAGGACTAGGCTCAGGGTTGGGGTGGGCGTTAGGGTCAAGGTTGGGTTTAAGGATAGTGTTGTGGTGCAAAGTGGACAAAATTTTCCTTCGGGCACCTTTGGTGCCCATGGAGCGTCGGGCGCCCATGGACTCCTGAGGGCGGCACCTTTGGCAACTAACTGTTGGCCGGAGGCCCCCTATGGGGGGAGGGGGGGGGTAGCTGGCGTCCTTGGACCCGCGGAGTCGCCACCCCCCCCCCCCCGGGACAAAGAGACCTGTCGTATACGTTGTTCTCGTTTGTCCTCAGCCACGTATTCCACAATGTCGCCCTCTGCTACTGCAGTTTCTTCTTCTGCCAGCGTTCCATCACTCTCCCCATGCCCTGCACATGACATACATGCCCAACATCCCAAGACTGCCCATGTTGATGGATACAAATGATGCACTTCTGCAGCAGCTGGTGAATTTTGTGTCTGTGACTGCGGCAGCACGCCACAGGGTAGCTGACCCTGTGGCAGTAATGGACAACTACCCTGCTTGCCCCACGAGCACACACAGACACACACAGCTGCACCGTTTCTGTGCTTATCCATGAATACAGAACACGGCTCACGGCTAGGTGCAGATTTTGGTGCATTCGGTTTTTTTCTTGAACTGTTCCGATTGCTTCTGTGGCAGGTTGGTTTTAACCACTGTTGTCGTCCCCAAATGTTGTGTCGTGCTGCAGCTGTGGTCCAACCAGCCTTCTGCGGGGATTCAAACTCACCCCAAGCAGCCCTTTCATTGTTCTGTACTGTGACTGTTGCTTGGCAGAGGTTGCCATGAAAAAGCAGACTTGAACCATGAAAACGCAGAGGGCCATCAAGGGGCAGAGCACTTACGGTGTGCAGGCAACAGGGGTGATTAAGACCAGGTGGGTAACACTGGGTAACAGGAGGGAAATGGGTGAGGGCCGCAGTGGGGAAAAAAAAAATAACTGTACCGGATCCAGATAGTGGATAGCTCATGGTAGTGTGCAACATCGCATATCAGCTACCTGTATGTCGGGTCTTGATTCTCTTCTGTGCAGATAGGACTCGAAGGCAGACACGTTGGTGTGCCGCCGTTGTCTTCGTGAGCTGGTGTCTCTTGACAAGGGCCAAACATGCCAGAAACGCTTGCCACTGTAAGCTTGGGGAGTGGGGGAGGCACAGATTGCCCTTCATTGCTTGTTGGAGATGCATTTCAACCATCTACAGTGCACAGGGCTCTGACAACTGTTCGATTCTTCTCTACACAGTACATTTCATTTCACTGGCACGGTGAAAACTCAACATCCTTCAGAGCCTGGTGTGGGGCACTGGAGTGCAACAGGTGGCCTCGTCAAAATGGGGCCAGGCTTTGGTTAAGCCGACTGACCTGCTGACGAGGGCTGGTGTTTGTTGAAGATCATTGCAACCCAATTCCCTCCAGATCTGGTGTTTGTAAAACCCTAACCGGCAGAATGAGTATCAGCTGCAAGAACGGCAGGAAAGACGTCAGCATAGGGCACACATGCAGAGGCAACACTGTCTGTGCGCAACCCCATTTGGCACCATCATGCAACGCAACCAGTGGCCACTTCATCGATGTGGTTTGCCTTGACCTGCCCTCTGATGATACTGAGAACCCACTGAACATGCACTGTCATGAAAAACCATGCATGGTGGACGGATGCACACCTGTCGACTCCATGGGCTCTGCAGGGATGGACCCATCTGCAGGAACATCCGAGCTGATCACGGCGCTGACCTTGACTGGTTCAGAGTCTCCCTGCATGTGCAACGTGCAACTGGATGGGAACGATGGGACGACGCTATGGCGACAGGTACACCCAAGTCTGCTTACTGTTCTACGCCCCATTCTGCACTCCAGTCGAGACCCCCGTCTTCCAGAGGTTCTGTCCTCCCATGGAGTGTCGCGGATACTGGCTGTTGCACCCAACTCGCACTGCCCGAAGCACCGCGGGCAGGTGAGTGCGAGTGCCTGAACATTGCCTCGACGCATTCAGCGCAGGTGAAAAATAAAGCCCAAAAGGATCTTCCGCATAAGTAGTTGGGCGGCAGGGGGGGAGGGGGCTTTGCACAATGCCCCGTTACACCTGTTGGCTTGGGTCAACTGTCGGTTGTGTCACTGTTGCCTCCATTTCGTTTGTTAATGAACGGCGCCCCTCCTCCTGCAGGGCTGTCCGGGCTCAGCTGCCATTACGCTGGGGTTTCGGATGGGAATGCCAAGCGAAAACTGCCTGTACCCTCCACCCCCACGCATTGGCGTTGCCTTCGAGGTGCTCTTCCCTCTTGAATTATTCAGGGGACAGAGTGAGCATCATGGTGTGGATTTGCAGCTCAGCCCAGGAATGTCTTGGAAGCCAGGAGGGGGGTTAAAGGGGGGGGGGGGGCTGGCCCAAGCGTCCCTCCTCCTACGATTGTCCGTCTCAAGTGCTTGTTGTTAATTCCTGGTGGCTTCTGTATGTTTGCAGGCAATCCCTGGAGGTGACTGGTAGGTTGATGGTGATTCCTGGAGAAGGAGGAGGAGGAGGAGGAGGAGATGCGGTCCCCTGGTAGGGAGCACCTGCTTGCCGACCCCACGGTGCCCACCCACACCGATCATGAACCCAGCGATCGATGGAGGGGACCCTGACTGCCGGCCCAGTCCGGCTTAGCATTGTGGCTGCGGCTTTCCTCTTCGTCTCCTACGCATGGACCCCTGACCCACGCAACACCCCGACCATGTGTAGCGGGTACCACTGAGGAGCCTTGGAGTGGGGGGCGAGGCGAGGCACAGAATCCGGCTCCACTTCTGTTCCGGCTGCCACCCCCCCCCCCAAAGGGGTGGACACAGTGACATGGGTGTGAGCACTTAGCGCACCAGGTACCACCGAAGGGCTGTGTTTGGCCGGCGGGTCATGGGAGCCTGGTCTGTCACCTCATCCCACACCCCGCTGCACAGCCCTCATGCTCAAGGTGCCGGTACGCGGTAAGGGAAACCCCCCCTTGGCACATATTCCAGCTGGGAACGTACCTAAGGTTGGGGATTGCCCGGGATGATCACCATGCTAGTCGCAGCGCCAGCCCCAGTAGCTGGTAGGAGACCCGGGGCTGGATCCTGGCCATGCGCAACGTGGCCATCATCACACATGTAGCCTACACGCCTAGCACAGAATGTTAACATCCTTAGGATAAGTGCAACGCTCTCCGCCCTCAAAAATTTTCCGGGGTGCGTGTTTCCTCTACGGTTTCATGGGTCCAGCATGGGCTTGATCCCCCGTGGTAACCACCAGTGACTTTGCCGCCAGGCGCCATAGTCGGCCGCATTCCAAATCGGGTATCCATCCCAAGGTGTGGGTTGCCCGAAGCTGCTCGAAGCACTGAAATTGCTCCACAGGGCGTTGCAGGACGGTAACCAGACTTGAACAGCAGCAAGAGGACATCTTTAGCCACCGTCTGGGTTTGTGAGGCAGGGGTGGTGCCATAGAAAAAGGCGAACCTGCGACCTCCGGGAACCACAATTCTGTCGTGTGCCCTTCTTCTAGGTGCATACAAAGCAGGCCTGTACATCGTCCGCCGGATTGGCGAAGCCCAGCTCCCTCCACTGTCTCCCCACTTCCGTCCAGTTGATAACCGCTTTGGCCCAGCGGTCACAAGGGGGGGGGGGGGGGGTTCAAGACACCGGTGTCGAGCTGCAAACGACTGGTAGCACAACAATAAAACAAAGAGGTCCCAATGTGCAACTCCGCCTATCCTAGGGGGCAAGGGCCGATTAAAGTCCTGGACGCTGTGCGACGGGTTAGGGGGTTATGGGTTGTGGGCCGGATGCGCCCCCCCCCCCCCCGCCCCCCACACACCCCTGGTGCTGCGGCGCGACGGAAGGACTGGGCGCCCTGGGTCACGTGTCTGCCCCCTCTGCCCTCCCATGGCCGCGTTGCCGGCTCCCCGAACGCCCTGTGGGCGTAGGAGGTGCTGTACAGCAATTAAAGAGTGCCCATGACCCGGAAAGTCTTGTACGTGACACATACCAGGCATGAAACAATGTTGTTGTTTTTTGAGTGGAAAAAATTGATAAAAAATGAAAACCACAAATCCGGTACCCGGTCGTCTAGTGCAGTGGTATGCATGGTGGATCGTCAATTGTGGGCATAGGTTCAATCCCCACTATCGTTGACATGGCCACCAGGTGCATATCGCAGCAGGACATGGTCCCCCACTAAAGGGGCATATACCCGAGTAATACGGGGGGTACAATAGGGGCATAGCCCATAGTTTTATGGTTCTACAACATGTATTAAGTACCATGTATTGCACTGCAGTAGTTCTACTATTGGCAGTAAAAGGACAACAAAAATGGTAAAAAGCCTGCTGGGCTACTAATTGCAACACTAGCAGCCATGTGATGCACCCCTGGTACTGCATAACCGGGTGTACTCTATAGTACGAGCCGTGTAGATGGAATGAAACAGATAGTCTCCCTTTTCACCCGCCTAGAGGGCTGTATTCCCTTCCGCAATAGGCACGTGTGTGGGCCTGTTCGGCAGGACACAAACCCATGTACATGTAGACAACCCTGCGCCAACCCCCCCCCCCCCCTTGATACACCCACGGGAACACATCTTCGACGCATGTGGACATAGTGCCTTGATCCTCCCATGTTCTACTGCCAGCAGTAGAATAAATTGCTATTGGTACCGTGGAATGCCTTTTGTCAAATATTTTTCAAATTGGTTTTCCGTGCACACTCCTGAGAGACTGTTTCGCCAAAACGGCATTTTGGGCCCGTGAGTACGTTACCATTTCCGAGGTAACTTTGCACCCCCAAGACAGTGGTCGGCGGGGGGTGGGTCATGCAACCTCACGGCCCAGCCGCTGCCACGCCGACGCTTGGCCATCCCCCAGGCTGCGTGTTAGCCCAGGGCGGCCTCCCTGGTTTCACCCCAAATCAAGGTGAGGTCACGCACCCCTACGCAGCCGTGGGGGTAGAGAAAAAGAACAATGTATGCAAACAACAATGTACGCAGTGAACGCAATGGGTGCCTCAGCTCATCAGGAAGCCTTGCCTGAGACAGAATCAGTCCACAAGCTGGGACAGGAAACAACACAACAGGAGATACAGGGGTTGCACACAGTCTGACATGCAACAGCAAAAATTTTCTGCCCTGCACGACATGTTAGAAGGGGAGGGGGGGGGGGGGGGCTGGGGGTCCAAGGGGGGGGGGGATCCTCCAATGGATTTCAGCCGTTCTAATACATCCCCAGCTCAGTCCGTTGCCCATCTAGACCGCCACCTCTTCAGTGAATGTCTGGCCCGATCCCACTCCAGCATGGCTGGGTGGGTGGATGGAAGCAGAGTGCATTAGAACACCAGTGGAGCAACAATCTACATTCTTGATCAAAAAGATCTCTGCAATTGGCCCCTGGTTCAGTTCATACCGACCCCTGCATATCAAGAACACAGATGGCACCGAAATTCAAACCGCACAGGCACACCCCGCAACTGCATCAAAACGGACGGGCACAAACCTTTGCACTGCTCGCGTGTTCCGCAGCTGCTTCAGCTTCGTCGGTCTCGGGTAACTTGGCACACGCTTGTTGGCGCAGCAAATGGTTCATGAGATCATACTTTGCATTTAAATACACGACCACGTCCAAGCGACTGCACAGGCCAGGAGGAGAGTATTTGTGTGGCTACACAGAGAGGCAAAGGTAGAGTGGCTGGGCGATCTCCACACTCCAGCGTAGTAGGAATAGCTTGCCCTCTCCCTGTAAGCATATCCCAGTGGTGAACCTTGGCCATCCTGCACATCCCAGCACTGACGATTGCCTGGTTGTCCTGCTCACGTGGGAACCAACGGGGAGGCTGTTGACCAGGATCCCTGCTGAAAAACCACCGATATAGACGTTCATATGGTACGTGCATTGGGATTGCAAATGTTCCTAATACCAGGATGAGGCTTGGGTCAAGGGCTGTGGAGGAAGAGAAATTGTGTGCTGGCTGGGATGATTGGAGCCCAATTTGGAACCCCCCCCCATCCTTCGCTTTCAAGGGACAGATATCAGGGGATCCAACACAGAGTACAATGAGTGTTTTGAGGGATTGTAACTGATTTTGGCGGGTCCCCCTTTGCAAACAGTGATAGGACTTATGTCCAGTGTGCTCTGGCTACTTTCCAAAGCAAAAAAAAAAGAGAGAAGCAGTGCCACACTCAGGATCAAAATGAGAGCTCGTGTTGACTCAGCATCCAAAAAGCAGCTGTGGAGGAATGGAAGGGGTGGAGGTGGCACTGAAGGTAAGCAATGAGCATCATGAATCCAAAAATGCGCATACGGCCTCTTGGATAAACAATGTTGCAGAACTAAGAGGGTGCAGGGAGGCAGGCAATGGCAACAAACGCCTCAGGAATAGGGGTTCCCAGACCGAGAGGCAATGAGAACCGACGAAAGCATAACTAAATTGTGGAAATAAGCATAATTCGCTTTTTTTGTATGGCATAAATCGCATAACATTTTTTTTGGCGTAAACCGCGTTTCTATGTTTGGCGGAAATCTGTTTTTTGGTGTAAGCCGCGTAAATTTTTTTGGCGTAAGTCACGTATGGAAAAAAAAAATTGTTTTCCAAAAAAAACAACCCCGGGAAACACAAGAACCACCCAACAACCACCATTGCTACAGGGGGAGGTGAAGCATACAGCCCCCACGGACATTTTGGGTACCTCCGGGACGGGTAAAGCAATGGAGCTGTGGCGTGAAAGGTGGTTTTTTTATTCCTCATCGCCGGCAGGTGGCGGAAATCACGCGGAGCACACCCATCAAGGCGCCATCATGATTGCAAACGGAAAATGCAATTTTCCCTTTGGCTTTGGCAAGCGGTGCCGGCGCCACCGGCTACTAAGCTCAAGCAAGCGATACCACTTGAGTCCACTCACCTCGGGCCAACTACATTCTTTGCATGCAACCATAATGGCAAGGAGCCAACGACAAGAAAACGGCGAACAGAAGCTTGTAGATCAAGCGTCACAGATATCCTTTGCAACGAACTGTTCTAGCTCTTCAATAAATCGTTGTTCATTCACCAACTGACCCTCTGCGCCTCGGGGACCTCAACACACTTCCCACGGATGAGCACGTATGGATGGGCATCATCACTTGTGGGGGGGTTAGAAGAGGAAGTGGATTGCGGGGTTTGTGGAGGGGCCTTAAGATCGCCCTTCACCGACTTTCCATCCGGGGGCACGTCCTCGCAGTTGGAGGCATGGGAGACAGGTGATTCTCCAATTGTTGGCTGCGAGGAGGAGGCAACAATGTTGCCCTCGGGTTGCGAAAGAGGATCCTCTTCATCAAAAAGGAGGGGGGAAGTAGATGGGGGGGGGGGGGCTTAGAGTCGGAGGCTGGGGCAGGAGGAGATTCTCCACATTTCCAACAACTCACTTCCCCCTACCATCCATTCTCCGGGACGGTGCCAGGGACCCGGACGGAGCGACCCGCATTGATGGTGCACATTGCCTCCTTGATGAATCCTTTCGGCAAAGGTGCCAGGATAACATCAATGTCCTCTAGGCTTCCCCTATAGCCAGCCACCTCATCACAAAGATGCAACGATTCATAGCCACATGACCAACAATCCTTTTGAAAACCCCAATGCTTCATGGCGGAGGACAAAATCAGAAAAGACCCACAAGTGGGCCCAGTGGCTACGAGAGTGGGGGACAAAATCAGAAGTGGCCCACAAGTGGGCAGATTGGCTACATCACCCCTACCGTCTGGGGGGTCCCCAACGCTTCACAGCCAGGGACAAACTCAAAAGCGGCCCACAAATGGGCCATCTAGGGGGTCCCCAACGCTTCGGAGCGGGGGCCAAAATCAGCAGTGGGAAGTTTTTTTTCTTTTTTGGGGGTAAGGCACGAGTTTTTTTAGAAAGCGTAACTGGCTTATTTTTTATTTTTTGCAGTAAGTTGCACATCAAAAAAAATGCAGGTCGTAACAAAAAAAGCGCAACTCGCTTATTTTTTTTCCATTCATTTTTGTGAAAAAGCGTACCTCGTTTTTTTGTGAAAAAAGCGTAACTCTCTTATTTTTTTTTGCAGTAGGTCGCGTATCAAAAAAAAAGGTACGTTGTGTAACAAAAAAGGTGTAACTTGCTTTTTTTTGTAAAAAAAAAAAGCGGAACTGGCTTATTTCTTTTGGAAGTAGTTCGTGTATCAAAAAAAAAAGCGTATGTAGTGCCACAAAAAGGCGTAGCTGCCTTTGTTTAAAAAAGCGTACATCGCGTGCCATACATTTTCAAGTTTTTCTTTTTCACACTCGATTTACGCCTAAAAAAAAATAATAAGCGACTTAGGCCTGACACATGAGAGTGCTTTCTGCGCGCCTGGTTTATGGCAGACTGTTGAGGAAACAAACTTGATAACCGAGAAATGGTGCACGTTGACCTGTTGACATGTCAACCTCACCTCTTCCGTGTGCAGCAGGCCAATATTGCATCCCCAAGGAGCCTGGAGGTGTTTGTCTTTTCAGCTTCAGTTATGTTTAATTTAAAAAGTATCTGCGGAGCATGGTCCTCATGCTGTATGGAGCTGAATCACACTGAGGTAGGAATGGGAGCACGCTAAATTGGTGTGCTACCCTTCGGGTGGTGCAATGACCCAGTCATCTGTCAATTACTGATGACCACTCAAGCAGCCTTATTTGGAACTGCGGGTCTGTGCAAAACTTCCAGTGATATTTTACTGGCTCGGAAGAGGAGGTATGAAGATTTGGGGTCACTAACTGCCACAAAATCTCGAACATAACACCGTTGCGGCGTGCAGGTAGAACTCAACATGCCTTCACAACCCCAACACCGGGAAATTCACACTGCAGAGAATGTTGGTAATTTTGCACATGAGTCCTTGAGAGCCTTCCATTCACCGTCTGCTCTCAAAATATTTGAACGTATCAGCAACCTTGCCTGAGTGCGTTGTACATCATTAATTTGCCACAGCAACTTCGGCACAAAGCACAACACAAAGACTAGCAAAAGCACCAGTACAGGAACACCAGGGTCCATTCCCCTGAAAACCAGACATCGTACACCCACCATCTTCTTCGATAGGCCGTGATAGCAAAGAGGAGAGAAACATAAAACACCACCCAAAATTAAAAACCAGAACATCCATGTCACATACAGTGTCTCTCCACAAAGGTAAGTGACTTTCAAAACATCTTAGAAATACCAACGTACTAGAAGGGGGGAAGAGAAAAACGGTTTTCAACCACTGCCCATGTGATGGGATGGAGCTGTTTGAGACAGCAAGACAAGGTGCAAAATGCCTGAACCTAATGCATCAGGAACCTGCTGAATATCCTCAGAAATCGCAGCCCCAAGAGCAAAGCATCGTCTGTGTTGGTTGGTGTGATGGGTTGTGGCGCATCCTCAGATGACAAGCAGCAATCAGGCCCATCCATTGTTGGTGATGCCAGCGTTATTGGGCTCATGAGTTCACTGAGATCAGTGACGCTGCTGGAAACACCAGGCAGTTCATCTTCGGCAGCAAAGATCAATGATGACAAAATGGTATCCAGCACAGCATTGATCTCTGTGTTGTCTGCAATCGCCAGTGTCCCATGTACGGAGCTAAGCAAAATGCAAAGCAGCTCATACTGCATCTGTGCTAGCCGGGACTGCACCTGAAGAAATGCACAGAGCTGCCATCTCAAACGATGCCCAAAAAACTGATGTCTCAAAGGGTCTGACCCCAGTTGGGTTGGGGGGTGCGGGATTCTGCAATTGGCAGTGTCGTGTGGCTGGCCAAAGGTTCAAAATCCCCCCCTTCAAAACTCAATTTTCACACATTTCCTCCAATTTTCCCCTAAAATAGTCACGAGTCTTGTCACCCCGCAAATTAACTGCTGTGCTTCTGGCCCAAAATATTCTTGATTAACATTAGCATACTGCTACTGCAGGCAGACAAAAAGGCGCCAACACAGTATACGAAAATATACACATCACCTGCGCATCCCATTTACCCTCCCGCAAAGTGAAAAAGGGTCACATGACCCTGCTCCCTCAAAGTAAGGAGGAGACAAATTGTCAATGGTTGCCAGTGGTCTGAAAATGACCTTTGGTCGGGAAAAGGGTTAAACCCAAGAGCAGGGTTGCCCCCCCCCCCCCCCCTAGGGGTTACTGCGCAGTGAGCTGAAGGGC
This sequence comes from Eutreptiella sp. 'Long Island Sound 2002', assembly GCA_964036045.1. Classification (NCBI taxonomy): domain Eukaryota; phylum Euglenozoa; class Euglenophyceae; order Eutreptiales; family Eutreptiaceae; genus Eutreptiella; species Eutreptiella sp. 'Long Island Sound 2002'. Next base: position 58,565,213 of record OZ038389.1, on the reverse strand, counting down.
CCCCCCCCGGCTTTCAGACAGACAAAGGGGCACCAAGAACTAGACTGTCACAGGAGCCCATTTCCCAGTGCGAGCCCCTTTCCATGTGCGACACAATCTACAAACCATTTTAAGAGACGTCGAGCTGAAGATCCTGCAGATTGACCTTAGGAGAGACAAAGGTAGCAACCCACAGCTCTGAATTTGGCCAATTGTTGCAGTGTGGGCACACAACGCCTACCATGCAGCGCAGTCAGCAAGACATTCCCCACAGGACAACCCCACATGACATAGTCCATACGTGCACCGTGAGTGGTGAAATATCACTGACTAAAACGCGTCAAACAGTGACTGAAAAGGAGAATCCTTGCACTGCGCGCGCACTGCACACGCACTGCGCGCTACTTTTAGACTAGATGCGCTACTTTTAGACTAGATCCCCCCCTGGAGAGCCCCCAGGCACGCCCCTTCTGGGCGGCCTTAAAATTGAGCGACCCCTACTACCCTGGCCTTGGAGGTGCAAAGTAGCCGAGGGGTGTAAAAAAAGCAATCTGACATGTAAAATTTTCCTTTTTTTTTAATACTGTTGCAGCCATATTTAACGGTTTTTACTCCACTGAAACTCTTGTGTGCTGGAATTCCTTGTACCTGAAAATTGTGTACCGACACCATATCACACAATCATGTCAGACATCTGACATCAACATCGCACGTAAGATGTCTAACATGCCACATACTCTTCATCATCTTCTCTTCAGAATCCCTGTTTGATGATCAGTGCAGGGACCGGCGGAATTGTGTCAATATGGCTACATAACCCCTGCCTTTTCGGTGTCCCCATGGTGGGGAGAAATCAACCTAGAAAGGAGTGGATGTGGTGGAAATGAGCACAAAATGTGTGAAAAGGGGTGGAAATTGGTGAAACTGGGTGAATATGCCATATCCCCAATGTGGAAGAAGCATCAAAACCTGCTGTCAAACAACAATGATGCCGAGAATGTCACAAAGTATGGGTTTCTAGTACGGCCACACGCCCAAATAGTCGCACTGCGCGTGCACTGCGCCTAAGGCCCCCCCATAGCAAGTGTCTCCAACTGCTTGAATCCACAGATTCAACCGGCTTGAATCCATAGATTCAACCGGCATCAAATTCCTCCGTCAAGGAAGCTTGCAGTTTTCCCAAATCAGTATCCACAGCACACCATCTCGTTCCCATTCCTGCCCTCCACTCCAATAGCACACTGCCACACGCCACACAGATAAAACTGCCCTACACTGTCAACCTTGTTTGCTGAGTGCGCAAGGTCATCAGGCTCCCACTCAGTAGGCATTTGATCAGCCAGTTTGTTGAGCTCAAAATTCAAGCAGCCTAAGCAGCAATTCAGCAGCTGCTGCAGACACGCAGGCACGCTGCTAAATTGGGACAGCAGAAGGCGCTCAGTAGTATGCTCTTCATAAGTCATAAATCTGAAAATGTGCAAGGTGGGCATCTGCAATTGATTCTGTGCACAACAGGGTGTCTGGCACAGCTGCGCATGAGGGAGCAGGGAATCCAAACTAGCAAAATGCCTGGGATCATTTCTACCCAAACAATCAGAAGAATTCAGGTTGGATTGGGGAAAGGGGGGAAGGGGTGGCAGAAAAATCGTGCAGAAGCAGCCCCTGCTGCACCTACAGAAATACAACCTCTCTTGCCCATTCTTGCACCATCTGTAACTGCAACCTGTAACACCCCCTCACACACACAATTGCACATCGTACCTCAGCACCTCCCTACAACTCCGCTGCCACAGCTAAAACCGCCCCCTAGGAAAACAGCGACAGAAAAACAAAGACAAATAGCCAAAAGGGCGTGAAGCCTTCAGTGTCCAACCAACAATCAGTCCTTAAAAAATACGGTCCGAACAGGAGTGTTTGTTGGACACGTCGTTCGGTGTGCATGACAAAGTTATGAAGCGCTGTAACACATCCCGAGGCACAAGATAACCGGTGGAGGCTTCCAATTAGCACTTTTCACAGTAGAAGCCCTTGTTGTGGACCCGCTTCATGAGGAAAAGTTGAACATGCCCCCCAGGCTGGGGGCCCCGCTTGGCACCAGCAGAAGTGGCAGCCCGATCCGCTCAGGCACCTTCAGGACGGACAGATTTGATGGGACAGCACTGTCCTCCATCAAATCACGGTTCAGGTACAGGGTGTTCTCAAAAACATGGCAAAACCCCCACACCCCACGCCCTGCCCTGGCCCAAATCACATCACAGTGCCCATCAGTGTCACGATCAGAATCATCAATGCCACTTTTTGGTTCCGCCCCACGATGTTTCTTCTGCCCACATTGTGTTCTCCCCCTCCAACACCCCTTTGAAACAGCCGTTAAATCCAGGCCCGTCGCAGATCCTGTAGTTGAGGGACACCATTCCCTCACAACCTGCTTTACAAATTTGCCCACCATTACTGCAAAATACATCACAACCACCCCTGATTTCCCCAGTCCTTTAGCCTGAAACCTCAGTTCTGAAGCCCAGTCCCTAATTAAAAACCTAATTAATGAGGTCCTCGAAAAATACGGTCCAAACAGAAATGTTCTGTGGACACGGCGTTCGTTGTACACCGGGGGGGGGGGGGGGGGCGGTCAGGGTACGAGGGGCATGTTGATGGGCAGGTATTTGAAATTTTCAAGCTCCCTGCCACCTTTGCCCCCCTTGCACTCGCAGAATCACGATACATGAACCTCACACCTCGTGATCAGACGAAGGAAACAATGTTCCAATATCCCTGTGTCCACTACTACATCGAGAAAATTGTGCATGCTGTCGCTGAAATAGGCAAATTCGAGCATGGTGTCCAGCAGCAACAAATACCACCTTCCCCCTTTTGTGCTTGTTTTCCCCTGTGACAGAAATGCAGGAAGATCTGGCCGCTTGTTTTAGCCCACCTCAAAACTGGTACCTGTAGATACCAAACCCATAATGTGAAGTTCTATTGTATTGAAACTATTCCTGCAGCTGCACACATTATCTGGCAACCTATATGAAATGCAGTGTCCACCAAGGCAGCGAGGCATGAAATCATGCAGGATTGCTGCAGCACGTGGTTGACCGCGGCCGGTTGATGATTGGTCGTTGACCAACAGTCAACTGACAGTGGGTTGTGGTTAGTCGATTGTGATTGACGTCCAAATAATGGTTGCAGGAGGTTTGCAAATGGCAAATCAATGGCTAACCGACGGCAGTCAGGCCAAATGGGGGGGGGGGGTTCTACAAAATGTGACGCCATGATGTTTGGCCTAAGATGGCCACATTGAAACTTGGGGGGGGGGGGGTTACCCCTTTGTGGCCAAAACCACTTTTTGCAAAAATCGGCCATTGGACGGCACCTCGGAGGTCTTAAATTAACCATTTGTCCATTGTGTGGTCATGACAAAGGAAATCGTGGCTTTTTGAATGCACAAATACTTCTAACGCTTTTGCTTGTCCGAATAAGCTCTGTGATGGTGCATTCCAAGGTTGTGTTTACTAGTGACATCCGCCACCAAAAAAGGGAGGGTTCTTTTAAAAAAAAGGGTTCTTTGTATCTACAAAAATGTGGAAACCCTAGTTTTGCATAAAAACCAAGCCAAAGAAGGGGGGGGTTCCCAACCCCTCATGGCGTCCTTCTCCGCAGAAACAGCCACACACAAGCTCTGGTCGGGCCCCTGCATTATGAGCACTGAGCAACAACATGAATCTTTCAAAAAACAAGCTCTTTCCGGATTCCCCCATTGCTTTGGGCCCCTTGTGTACCAGCCCCTGGCCCACCTCACCAAACCACAAATGCATGAACAGCAACCATGAGTCAGGACTACCTTGTTCCCATGCACCGACCCCTGCAGCGGCGTGCTGGCAGCAAAGCCTGACAGAAGGAACTGTCGGACTACTGCCCCATAGATTCCAATCTGCTCCATCCAAGGGATGAAGAGTGCGTAGCGGGACAGGCTCCGGATGAATGCGAGGAGGCCAAACTTCAAAGAGTGAGAAACGGTGAAGGGGGTGGCAGCGGTCAGAATCCGGTACACAAATAACAACAACACCGCAATAAAATGTGGTGGTCCATCTGAGCCTCTGCGGGAATGATGCGCGCTTGTCCCTGTTGCAAAGCGGTACAGTGATAGATAGGCAAGACCACGGGGGGACAAACCCCTTGGGTTTGGACACCACCTACCCCCCCCCCCCCACTCATCGTTGGCCGGAGGCCCCCTGGGAGGGGCAATGGGGGGGGGGGGGCGGGGATGGGAGGGGCTTTTGCCGCTGGGGGGGTGGTGGGGGGGGGGGGGCAGGGCACCGAACAATTGGGTATGCGGCCCAGGTGTGATCCGCTAGTTTGCTCGCACCTCTGCCTTCTTGAGCATGACCACATGGGCTAAACCATTTTACGAACCCCTTCAAATGCACCAAAGTGTAGAGGAAGCAAACTGCAGACGTGGTGCCCATAGACCATCAAGCGCCTTTGGCGCCCATGGACTGCTTAGGCAGTACCTTTGACAACTAACCGTTGGCCGGAGGACACTTAGGGGGGGGCGGGGGGGGGGGGGGGGGAGGACTAGTTGGTGTCCTAGGACTTGCGGAGTCAGTCCCCCTGGGGGCAAGAGAGAGTGCCACAATGGCAGGAGCAGCAAGACATGCAAAGCCACTGGCACCAATAGGCAAATGGAGGATTTCCCACCCCATCACCATCATGGTTCAGCTCCGATGTGACATAAAATCTCATTTGTGACAGTCACGCGCTGCTTCCTCCCAAGCCAATCAACGGCTTCAAACCCAACCAACGGCTTCAAACACATAGGAACATTTCATAGCACCTTTACCACAGGCGGGGGGGGGGGGGGGTCCACTCCCCCTTTCAGTGTTACTCAATAACGGATGGCAGCCAGGCAAAGAACCTTGGCACCAAATCAAATATCTGACTAAAGGGGGGGTCCTAGCACCCCCCACTGAACAACCATCACGCGCATTGAAAGGTTCCCCTTGGCGCCTTCCCCCCCCCTTTTGCTTCTTTGTAGCATCACTACCTCTGCAGCAGAGACTCCTGTTGCTGATTCAGAGGGTGCTCTTTCCCTAAACATGAGGCCTTGTGAAATTGGTGTCCCTCCTAAAGTACGTAAGGCCCTACATAACATCCATGACGTCCATGATGGTGGAGGAAAAGGTAGCTCAATTGTGGAAATAAGCTTACCTCGCTTTTTTTGTTTTTGGCATAAATCGCATCACATTTTTTTGGCGTAAACCGCGTTTCTATGTTTGGCGGAAATCTGTTTTTTGGTGTAAGCCGCGTAAATTTTTTTTGGCGTAAGTCACGTGTGGAAAAAAAAAACATTGTTTTCCAAAAAAAAAACCCCGGGAAACACAAGAACCACCCAACAACCACCATGGCTACAAGGGGAGGTGAAGCATATAGCCCCCACGGAGGAGTCGGAGTTCGAGGCATCATAGGCACCCTAACTACTGTCCACTTTCTCTTCATCAGACACTGAGGGGTCTGATCCGCCACATGGATCATAATCGGTATCAGTTGCGTCTTGGGTTGCCATAGTTGCTTGCTCGGCGTCTTGGTCGCCTAGGCGCAACGCTGGTGTTGCCATGCATCCTCTTCAGCCTCATCAGCTTTGGCCACTGCCTCCCGTTGCAATCTCCACTCGGAGCGGAGTTTTTTTACTAGTTTCGCGTCCTTCTGCCTTTTGGCAGCACGTGCTACCTTTTGGGTTGCATTGTTGGCGGTTTCGCCTACCTCCAAAGTGCATTCCTCTGCTTGGGAGCGCCGCCACACTTCTTGCTCCGAGGGAGACGCTTCAAAATTCGAGTGGTCTTCATCCACCTTCATGTGTTGCTCCATGCTGTATCGGTACACCCAATGGGCACATCGTGGTACGGGGCAGCTGATTGGCTCGTCGTGTACAACCGGTTTACACAATGATGCCATATTATGCTTCACGAAGCATCCATGGGCACAAGATGCAGCAGTTGGGTGAAAATGCGATTCGGCGGTCTTCACCTTGTTCATTACAAGGCCCCGGACGCACCGGCTTTTCAAACTTCATGTCCCCCACGGCTCTGTCATATGATGGTAAGATGCCGCCGCGGTTGGCAACTTTCAAAAATTCACACCCACCTACGCCAAGAGCGGCTAATCCGGCGATAGCCTTCTCTTTCTCGGTGTACGTTCTGACTTTGAATGCCTTGGAATGCCTTGGACATGACTGCCATAACAGCCGAAGGGGAATGTCTAGCACCAATGAGCCGAGCCACGCGCCTTTGCAATAACAGCCGATCGTCGGCGGCAAGCACAAGGATCAATGCTTTCGATTCTGCACATTTGTTCATCAAGTGTTGGGATCGATGAATGCTACGAGCCAATTTTTGACTGACGGTCCTCTTTTCACGGCTGTGCCCATCGTGGGCGGATTGCTCATTCCTTGGGGTGGTTGTTGTTGTAGGAGTGGAGTGCGGGCTGGGATTCCCACTGCTGGGATCCCACTGGACTTTTTGCCGGAAAAAAAGTCAATAGTGTGCGTTCCCGTGGTTGGGGGTGTGATTCTCCTGCACAAAGCGCAAGTGTTGCTGGCTGGTCATGCAGTGTTGCTCAAATGTGCTACTGCGTAGAAGCACTGATGCAGTAGGTCGCGTAACAAAAAAAGCGTAACTCACTTTTTTTGTTTTTTGTGAAAAAGCGTAACTTGGTTTTCTTTTTGTAGTAGGTTGGGTATTAAAAAAAAAGCATAGGTCGCGTAACCAAAAAAGGCGTAACTCGATTTTTCTTCCCGCCGTAGGTCGCATGTCCAAAAAAGTGTAACTCGCTTTTTTTTTTGCAATAGGTCAGGCATAAAAAAAAAAAGCATAGGTCGCATAACAAAAAAAGCGTAACTTGCTTTCAAAAAAAGTGCAAATCACTCATTTTTTTTGCAGCAGGTCGCGTAACAAAAAAAGCGCAACTCGCTTTTTTTGCTTTTTTTTTTTGTGAAAAAGCGTAACTCGCTTTTTTTTTTTCAGTAGGTTGCATATCAAGAAAAGCATAGGTTGCTTTTTTTTTAAAAAGCGTAAATTGTGTAACTTTTTTTTTCGGCGTAGGTCTAAATTGTGTGCCATATATTTTCAGGTTTTTTTTTCCACACTCAACTCAACGTATGCCAAAAAAAAAAACCACTTTAGCCCCAGCCCCCCAGCCCCCCCATGGCGAATGATCCCCTGATGAAGTAATCCTCGGCCAGGGAGGCTTTTGAGCGGGGTGAGAGGGGTGGCGGGGGAGGAGCAGGAGGAGGAGGAGCTATGGGTCTCCCACCCACTCAGACATAGGACGCAAGACCAAGAACAGGTCCCCGTCGCGCCTCTCGTCTCCACCCCTATGGGTTCTGCCCTCAACATCCGACGCTCTGCCGAGGTCCCAGTGAGCCAAAGCGGTGTTCATAGTTGAGAACCGACTGCACTATCCCCAACCATGCCTTAAAAGGAATTCCATCCTGATGCTGTTCCTACTGCAGTATCGCACTGGTTGGAGCCGCTCTGATAGGTGCAGTCATCGGGTATGAGCCACCCCAGCCGGATATGAACTTTGACTGTAGCACGTCCCACGACCGCAGGTGTACAAGCATAGCGCCGTAACCACCAAACCACCCCAGCCAAGTTAAAAAAAGAGGGGGGAGGGGTTCTGGAGAAGAGTGTTCCACAAAACTAGGGGGTGACCTGGTTGTGCAATTGGTGCCCAGTGCCATGTATTTTTGGCAATCTGCTTGTTTCACCAGGCCAATTCTAAGGAGAAGGGTGGGGGGGGGGGTCAGCCCAACAGCAGCCCAGTTGAGATCTGCATCAGATTCTGACTAATTTGAGTAAGCAGATGTGAGGGCAGCAAAAAACTTTCCAGCACAATGGCACAAGAGCCCTGTCAGTGGAAAACAGTGTTCCGGCAACTGATGCGCCAAATTTGGGACCAAACCGACGTTTTGGACCCTTGCGAGGCGGGAGAATGAATATTGGGAGGGGGAAGATGCCATGCCATAATGGCTGAAAGAGTATGCCGGATTTGGATGCCCTAGACACCAAGACAAGGCTAATGGCAAGACATAATTGCTTTTATGCTCTTCAGAGGCCCTCAAAGTTAAGGTTTCATAGAGGACCCAGACCTTAGTCTGGGACTGGGCGTTCACACACACCTCACACAGACACACAGACACACACACACACACGCTACCTGGGCAGACCCTGCCGTAAAGCACTGCCTCGGCCCCACAGCAGAGCCTTGGTAGGACAGACGACTGCACAGCACCGCTCGGGCCCTGCAGCAGGGCCTTGGTGGAAGAAAGACCCACTGCACACTGCACGGGTGGTGAATCCCTAAAGCAACTGGCAAAATACCCGAGCATGCTGTGCACCACTGATGGGTTACACTTGGTGATCTGGAACCCCCTGGGCCTTTGTTACATTTCCCACATCAGTGGTGGCGAGCACCCTCCACCTTTCAGTGTGGCGGGAGAGACTTTGTGTGGAGCATGTGGGTGAGCATGGGAGGGACACCAACCGGCAGAAGTAGCATTTGTGATTAGCGGGACAAATGTGCCACTCTAATGCAGTGACAACAATTTTTCCTCAGCTCTTAAGTCGCCCAACTGGCTGCTCACCCTTCTTCTACCCCCAGCCCCACGGGTGTGCAACCAACCCACCCATCCACGAGTGGAGAATCCAGACCTGGAAGTACCAAAAGCGCAATTTGCCACTGCCTTTTGTCATCTTTTGTCATTGGTCTTGTCGTCGCATCCAGAACCCTAACAAAAAAAACCGCCATTTGTTAATTGTTGGTCAGTTGCTAACATCTAGGGTGTACGACGAGCCCAAATGGAAAAGGGGGGGGGGGGCAGTTCGGTATATGATCTGCCCTTGAGGAACCCCGGTGGCTGGAGCCAATATCGCAGTGTGCATTTGAAACTCACTCTCACTTTCCACCATTGAAATTCTGCCTATGCTACAATTGCTACAGTCTGCAACCCCAATACCTGAACCATTGGTGAAAGCCGAATCCGACACTGAAAGACCAGGGCTGCTGTCCGAGTGTGGAGTACTGCTTCCTGGAGGAGCAGTAGAACACTGACCAGCCTCTGATACTGAAGCTGCAGGAACGCTGACAGGTGGCGCCTTGGCTGCACTCTTGGGCTGTGTGAGAAAACGGTTGCAACACAACACAGGGCTTCACAATGCATAACATAAGTGAAGCAAATGGCAGGCAAGGAAACCTTAATGGGTGGGGCTGGGAGGGTGTGGGTCCCCAAACGTTGCGTACCAAGTGTCGCCCAGGAAAAAGATCACTTTCACAAATATCATACCCCACTTCAAAATTTTTCGTTGAGGGGGTCCTTAATGCTGAGTAAAGGTGCCAGTGGGAACTTCCGGGTGCACGCACTGGTTTGTTGTCCCAGTGGGGACAACGTTTCGGTAGGTGCGAGTGGAATGTTTTCAGTAAGTGCAAGTGGGACAATTGACCCTCTAGTCACACATGCTGCTGCCTCTTGGCATGCCTCCCATGCCAGCGCTCGCATGCTTGAAATTCAGTCATTCCTATGACTGTAAAATTTACAGGGCGGTCACACCACTGATGTGGGAAATGTAACACAGGGCCAGCAGGAATCAATAAATGTTACCATCAGAGGCACACATTACTAGGCATTTTGAGGTTGGGTTTGTTCTTTTCACACGGTACACGGTGGATTTGTACAATGCAGTACAGTACGGTACGGTACAGTACAGTACAGTACAGTACGGTAGTTACATTCCATTCCAATATATTACCCACACCCAGGGGTAATACTGTAAGGCTGATACCTGGTTTTGGGAATGCTCAACAGGGCTTTCTTTGGCAGTGGTACAGGGCTTGCTATCAGGCACACCTGAAATAATGCCTCAGCATTGCGGCTGCCAGGAGGTTGCTGAGGCAGGAAAAAAACAACCAAATGTAAGCGCCACTTCCAGAGGCCAAACACAGCCCTCCATGGTACCAGTGAGGGTGAGGGGCAGAGGGAGGGCTGAAGGTGTCAGGTGGCAGCTCAATCACAAGGGTGGGGGGGGGGGGGGGATAGGTTGGCGTTTGCCCACCTGTTCAAAAAGCATTGCCAGTGAAAGTGTTTGATGGTGTCCCATCGCATTGTCTAGGGTCTGTGTGGCCCCCAAAACCCGTAGCGAATTCACCCGCCATTGACATTGACGGTGTTTGATGGTGTCCCGCTGCATGGTCTCAGCTCTATGTGGCCCAAAAAACCAGTACTTCAAATATCAAATTGAACAACCATGCACATTGAAGGTGTTTGACGCTGTCCCACTACATTGTCTAGGGTCTGTGTTCCCCCCAAAAATAGTACTTTGACTAGCAAACTCACCAACCATTAAGATTGATGGTGCTTGATAGTCTCCCAAAGGTAAAGTCTCCGAAGGTAAAGTCTACTACCAACCCCTGATGTTCGGGATGCCCGAAGATATCACCCACTCGCACCCCAACGTCCCAGCGCAGTAGATTGGCCACTCCCAAAAAGGAGGTTTCCACCCCGAGGGAGAAAACTGTCCACTCACCATCCGTCAAAAAAATACAAGGAGGGCAGCGGCCCTGTTTCTTGCAAAAAAACTACCATGGGGGAGTCATGATCCATCAGTAATTGGTGTAGAGGTCTTTCTTTGCCTTTGAGACTGTGCATAACATTGAGCATCAAACATGTCCCTATCCTTCGAGAAAATGAGATATGGGCGGGACATCACTGACCTGAGACAATTGCCTTTCCATGGGCTGAGACAATTGCTTTTCCACAGCCGACATAGCAGTAAGAAGAGCCTGGCCCCGTGATGAATCGGAAATTCTTTTGTCTCGCATATGCTAGCCACTACCGCAGAATTAAACATGGACACAATGGCACTCGTGGCTCCGGATGCGACTGGGACCATGGAGACTTTAAAACACTTGAATAGTGACTTTACCAAAAGGACACACTGACCCACGTGCAGTGGTACCCGCATTTTTTCTTGCAAACTAGGAAAGCTCATGTCCACTGTACCTGGACCATGCAATTGTTGATCAACTACTGCCAAGGATTGTCTGGGGGAGCCAAATCGTCCTGAGGTTGATGGTAAGGACGAACGGACTGTCCGCAAAAGGAGTGGTGTGTCTCTAGGGGGGAGAAAGCTGTGAGGTGACGGAGGGCTGTGACATGGGGGGGGGGGGGGGACTAGGGATAAATCTAATATGGCTGGTTGCACGTACCCCCCCCTCGAGAATGCCGAGGAGGAGACCAGGGACGGGATTGTCTAGCATGCCACAGGGAACGTTCCCGGTGGTGTTTGTTCCCTCGAATCCGGGCTACGCGACCTAGATCTAGACCATTTGTGTGACGTGTCTGAGGAGGCTGTAGGTTCCACGGGCGGGGCCGCCGCTGGGGTAGGGGTTGGAGCAGTTGTGTGCGGAGTTTCAGCAGCTCGTCGCTTTGGGAGGAAAGAGGAAGAAAACTGGGGTTGTTGCGCCCTGCTGCCGGCTGGATTCCAAGGTTGATACTGGCCCATTTTCCAAATGATGCGGTACACTCTGTGCGTGGTAGACTGCCTTGTTCCACTAGCTGCTCACTCCCTGGGTTGGCGCCTAAAATGACAGACGTCAAGCCTGGCTTTAGCATGCCATCATCTATAGAACACAAGGAGTGGGCGGAAGTGGTCCGCAAAGCAATACCTAGAAGCCCAGCTGACATGACTTCTTGGGGCAGGGGGTCATCTTTGGCAGTCCACATAACAAACATGCCACACTATAAACCCCGGGGTCCCAGCTTGTGCCACATGACGCTGGGAAACAGCCCCGGTCGCTTGATTGCGCTAAACGCTTGTGTTGTGTCCATAGGAGGCTGGGGTGTTGTGATGTGCTAGTTTACAAACCTGAAATTTTGTTAAGAATGGGCTCCAACAAACTGTGCTTTTTCAACACGGCCCACTGCTCACACAAGTCCAACATAGAAAAATTGGGGGCCGGGCAACGTGCAACTTGCATTGCCACGTGAAATCTCTTGGCATGTTCCCTTGCATTTTCATCTATCTCGTCATTGATGTAGGAAAGCAATCCATTGGAGATTGACTCTTGAGGACTGACGGTAGGAGGGGGGGTCGTACATTTATTGGGTGTGGGCGGACCCTTAGTCTTGGTAGGGGGTTTCACCACCTGGGACTGTCGGACCACGTTATCTTCGCTAGCCTCCACGGATGACGATTCGCTTTTAACTACTCAATAAGTTTACACACGTGCTCTATGGGCATACTTCTAGCAACCCAGGCCGTGGCTAGTGCCGGTAAAGAAAAACGAGAGGCATCATGGGTGGGGAGAGGACCCGGGTATTGAGAAGGGGCCAAACTATGAAAACACTGTAGAAATTTGTCCAACAGAATCCCCTGTTGACGGCTGAGGACCGCTAACAATTTCATAAGGGTGGAAGCAGCTGGCTGCATCCGCTGGTCCACCTCATCTTGAGTGTTGGGTCCTCCACAAGCCGCCGCACACTCAGCTTGGGCACTATGCACCTGTTGGCAGAGTTTTTGGACTTCAGCCACGTGTCTTTGGGTCTGTTGTGGTGTTTGTAAGAGCGTGGAGTTCAAAGAAGACTCAGCTGCTTTCACAACTTTTTTTGCGACTGCCATTGGTCCTATAGAGCTTGTTTCTTGTGGTGCAATATACGAATCTCGTCTAGACCAGCAAAATCAGGTGTAACGTGAGGCGTAGTGGCAAGCTAAGAAGCTACGGGAGACAACTGAGATAGAAGGTTGATAGTATCACTCACCAGATCAACAGCCACAAATTGAGCAGTTGCCGCATTGTCCCCTGACTCCACTGTGTGTGGGTCAACCAAGGCTTGGACTATGTCCGCCGAAGTCCGAGCTGCTGTAGTGAGGGACCGGATCCACAGACTTGGTGTATGGCTAAACCCCGAAAGTGGACCTTTGTTGACCATCACACCAACAGATGGTGTGGCTCATGCTTTGTACGCATCAACTATTACAGTGCACACAGAGGTCTCTTCTACACGCATTCTAGACTTGCACACTTTGCCCTGGGTATCCGCCCTTATTTTAGCAAGGTTCCTCCCCGAAAGTTGTGTTGAGGCATGTCCCGTGTCCTTTGCGTAGCAAGGAATTCCCCTCCTAGGTGAGGCGGTTGTTCCACTGGGAAACAAACAATGGTGGGGATGCACAAGGCACGTGTGATGTACCAACACATCATCACCAAACACCGCAACCGTAGGCCAACAGTGGTATGCTCAAGTGCTGCCACCATGTCGGTGCTATAGGAAATCAACAACGCAAATGCAGGTTGCTGTATGGTTGTGTGGTTGTGGGTGTGGGTGTGCGGGGGTGCATGTGTGTGTGTGTGTGTGTGTGTGTCGTTGTGTGCATCTATGTGAATGGGGTGTGAGCTGGCGAATGGTGCTCTGTGCTTGCGACCCCATGTCACCCCACAATGCCCCACCTCATCCCGCCCTGTGTCCATAGTGTGTTTTGCCATCCACTCGTCTGGCAGGCGTGCTATTTGAGGCAATGGGAGGTGATTTACACTTTAGTACATAGTAGGGGTTTGGCAACATGCTTTCAGCGGTGTTAGGGCTGTGTGTAGTGACCTCATTGGGTTGGGGGGCATTTGTTGTGGATGTGGGTGTGCTGAAAGTAAGCATGGATGGTTTTGCAGGCGGTCATTCTTGTGTGGTTTTGATTGTATGCCAGGGGGTGCTGGGGGCGCCGTGAACACCTTGTGGTGTCTACCTCGTGTAGTTACCTTGACTGGAGCAGTGGAGCAGGAACAGCTGCTGCAACAGGAGCTGAAGCTGGAGCTAGAGCACGAGTTGTGTGTATGTCCAAAAGACATTGGAAGCAAAATGTGACCCTTTGTGTTCGCTAGTGCAACATGAAGTGAACAACCTCATTTTGAAACATGCAGATTCAGTCACAGTCAAGCAATGGCAAGTGACGCCATTGTGTTGAACGTGTGCCGGCACAGCATACCACAGCCACAACAGCCAGAGGTACAGCTCATCACAGGGACAACAAAAGAGACAGAGGACTCATGCCCCTGCAGTGTCGCAATGGCACACACACACACACACACAGTGTGACACAATTTACCAAGAGGAAACACACCTGGTCTACAACATGCTGTGCTCGAGTGCACAGCAACATCCGCCCGTAGTGCGACTGCACCAGGGCGATGGCCAAGTGGAATAGCCGCAGTAAAACTTGCTGTGCGTGCTCTGGTAAAGTACCACAATGGCCACCAGCCTGCAGCACAAAGAAGGGTGCGGATTATTTGGGATGACAACATTTCCACAGGCTCCTCTGCACAATGAAAGGCTGCTGGCGGGGCAGTGCACCTGTTTCTCATGAGAAGCATCTGGTAGTGAAAGCATTGAGATGCTGGTCAAATCCTGGATTGGGAGGAACAGATGTTCCAGGTGCTCTGTGTGGAGGATGGTGCCGCAATGATTGTTGGCTTCAACCAAGTACAACATCGTCTCATACGTAAGATAGGCCAAGCGGTAGCGATCCTGCAGAGACAGGAGGATTCCACGATGTCAGATCCCCCAGGGCCGAGATCCACTGGATGATGGTTGGGGCAAGGGAGCCATGAGGCAGAACCTCCGGTGCTGTGCATTGTTATGTTCACATAAAGTGAACTCTGGGCACCAGAGGGAGTTGCTAAATAAAGGTGCTGGTTGATACTTCCAGGTGAATGAACTGGTTTTGAGTTTTCACCAGGAATATCTGCATTGTTTGGCCCAACCCCATTGGGAAAAAGATTTTTGGTCGGTGACAGTGGGACCGTTGTCCCTCTGAACACAAATGCTGCTTCTGCCCTTGGTGTCCCCCTCTTGCTGGCGCCAGCATGCTTCACATTCAGTCGTTCCCGCAGTGAAACTTGAAGGGTGTTCACCACTACTGATGTGAGACATGTAAGAGGACCAGGGGGTGTTCCCGATCACCTAGCGTTACCAATAACTGGTGCGCAGCATTTCCAGGCATTTTGCTGTTGGTTTTTGTTCTTTCTTTTGTTTTCGCAGGCACATGGGGTACCCCATCCCATCCCATCCCATCCCATCCCATCCCGATCTCTGACCACAATGGTGGAGTCTGTTTGCCGCTTGGTAGCTCCAGTTTAACGCACTTGGTTTATGGAGGTATGCCTCTGGGCGGTCGACGCTTGGCAGTGCAATGTTTCTGCCGCTCGCTGTTTCAGGCTTCGGTTTGTTTTAGCACTGAGCTGACTCTTAGGCACACATTGGAGAGCGCTGCTGGCATTGGGTTTCAGCTGACATGTCCTCAAGAGGGCCTGGGGTTAAGCACATGGACTTGTTTTGTTAACCTGGTGTCAGGTACTTTGAGATGGGGCCTTAGGGCCTCCTCGTCAGCGGCCAAACACCTGAACATTGTGGGCTGAATCTCGCGGGGGATGTGTCCGTGTGCGATGCTGTGCTGTGTCAATGCTGCACCCTGGCTTCGCAGAACCTATCCCTTTGGCACTCCTGAGTCGGCGGTTCCTTCATTAGACCACTTGTGTGGGGTGGTGGAGTGGGGGTTGGTTGGTGAAAACTCCAAAAGGATCCCCCATCCCCGAACCAATTGGTGCCAGGGACTTGACGCAAGCTAAAGTTTTTACGGGCCCGCGCGGTGCCTTGATGCGGGGGTCCCATTAGGAACTGTGCTTCCTCTACTGGGAGGAAAAAAGGTGGGTGAAGCTTGCAGCGCTCGGGGCGCAAATTGGAGTGCATCCCACAGTGGGAATCCATTTTGGGGGGGGTGTATGACCCTGGGTAGGAGGCCTCGTACGAGGGGGCCGTTGAGGGCATCACCATCACCCGCCCCATCAAGCCCCTTGGCCGGGCAACCCCGGCCACGAGCAGCACCACGGCCCCTACGGGCGCCCCCAAGGGCACCCCTCCCAGTGCAGCCGCGCATTTCCAGACCGCCCTGGGCGCCATGGGCACCGTTGTACCAGAGCCAGATTTCGAGGTATTTGCGTTCACAATTCGTTCATAATTCGCCGTTCATAATTCAGCGACACCGCATTGCCCGTTTATGAACCATGAACCCGTTTTATGAACGCATTTTATGAACGGTACTGTCACAGATCTTGGACGTGGAGGTGAACCCGGCGGACGTCGCGGGGGTTCGCATCCGCTACCGGCTGCAGTCCGCCGAGTACACCATCGCCCTCTCCGCCCTGTACAAGCTGCTCCTCCTCAACCTGCAGTGGGGGTGCTCTATCCTGTCCAGGTTGCGCGAGTGGGAACGGTCCCGGCACCTAACGGACACTTGGGCGGCGAAGACACCATGCTGGGCTAGCCTCGGTGAGTTGGGGTGGGAGGGCTGTGCTGATGAGGAGATCCTGCTGTCCACTTGTGGGTTGACCCTCCCCAGCATCCCCCCCCCCCACCGCCGAGAAACCCGAACCCCCTGCCCCCCCCCCCCCAAAACCCACCAAACCCACCAAACCCAAAAAGCGCCCCGCGGACAAGCGCAATTCCTTCTAATCGGGCAGCAGCTCATCGTCGTCGGACCATGCACTCCCCCGTGGAAAGGGGAAGGAGGTGACGGAGAAGCGGCAAAAGCGGCGTGAGGAACCCCCCGCTTTGGAGGGGGATGAGCCACCTGACCCCCCGCTTGGTGCACAGGTTTTTGTGCCCTACACCGAAGGTGTCTACCCGGGGGTTGTGACCTCTGTTGTTGAGGGGGGGGGGGGGGGGAGTGTGGGTGGAACACCCAAGGGAAAAGGAGATGTTTCGGGTTGAGAGGCATATGTTGTATGCATCTCATGCTTCAGCAGTGACCCATTGGGTGCAGCAGAAGGATGCTGCTGCAGCGAAGAAGGCCGCCAAGGCCAAAAAGAAGCCCAACCCCACCTACCAGCGGGTGTCCTCCTCTGTGGTAGGAGCAGCCACGGCAATTTGCCCCTTGGCCTCTAAGGCTTCCATGCTTTGCTCAGAGGAGGCATCCTTGGCTTCGAGCAGGGTGGGGATGGCCTAAACATTGTGCTAAGTCTAGGAAATTGCCCCCTAAATTTGGGTGTTAACGGGAGAGGTAGGAGGGGGAAAGCTCAATCACCCCTTCCAAAATCATCCCTTAGCCCCTCCATGATTCACACAAAGCGATTAGTATTGGTGGTGCTCAACACATAGTTCACAAAGCCCCGAGGCAAACATCAGGCAAGAGCCCCGATGTTCATCCACTTGGTTTGTCGTGCGCAAGCTCTTGAAAACCACAACACCAACTGTCCTCTTGGAATCCCAAAGCCTAGTGTTAGTTGTAAAGTCATGCCACTTGAGCTCTGCTAAGAAAGGGCAGGTCAAAGCAATGGAGCTCAAGGGTTCCCAAACCCAAATTGTGAAAATGCCCAACCCGACAAAACAATCCATACCACAAACAAACCAATGCAACCCCACTGATTTATCACCATTGACCACAAAAAAGTGGTGATGGCACCAAAGCATGTTGTCTCGTGATGAGCCAGATTCAATGGCTTGCATCTGCCAAGACACTCGCTTATATAACAAACACTAAGAGTCCATGCATGTGGTTCATCAATTTCCATGTGGTAGAGTTCTTGATTCAGCCAACACAAGAGCGGGAACGAAATCACAGGTGGCTAGTGGAAAGTATTTTTTTTGATTGTAAGCACCAGTAATTTTTTCCGTTGCATAATGTGAATACAGTAAAATCGTATTTTGCGTAATCTATTTTTACGCTGAACTGCGAGTACGAAAAAAGCATACTTCATGTAACTTTTTTGCCACTGTACAACATGAGTAACACAAAATCGTATTTCATGCACTGTTTTTCTGCTGCAGGCAAAAATATCCAAAAGATCGTATGTGGCATACCGTACAAATCCTTAAGATTCGCAGAATCCTAATTTTTGCGTTGGGTGTTTTAATTAATAATAAGCAAAAATTTTGCAACAGCATGCAAAATGGGCAAAAAATATTTCATTTTTGCAATTTTTTTGCGGAACCCAATTTTGCGTAGGGTGGTACACCAAAAAAAATTTTTTGCGTTTTGGGGATAGGGGTTGATTCATTTTGTTGCTACTGCAAGAGACCGTGCGTATTTTGGACTCTGGGATTGCCGTCCATTCCTACACAGGCATAAAATTGTGGATCAGTCATTCTCTGAGAGCAAAGCTGGGTGCAGAACGGGGCATGAGACACGGAGAGGGGGGCGGGGGGGGGGGGGGCAAGCAGTGGGGCAAACACAGCATCCCACCCTCGACTCGGGCATTCTTGCAAAAAGGGGGGGGGCAGGGCCAAAAAACAATTTATTTTTGCGATTTTTTTTGGAACCCGTTTTTGCATAAGGCATGACGCCAAAATTTTTTTGCATTTTTGTTTGCGGACAACCTGTGCCAGGAATTAAATATTTTCCCAAATCTTTAGGATTCGTACGGTATTTGTTTTTGCGTTAAATGCGAGTACCCAGTTTTGCAGTACTCGCCAAACTGATTTTTTGGTGCTCGCATTTTGGGCAAAAAACATTACTTGAGTTGTACAATTTTTTGCATTCGCATTTACAGCCAAAAAAAATTACACTACTAGCAACATACCCTGGGAGGGGGGGGGCGGGGTCCAGTGATTAGTAGCTAGGCCCAATCCCTCTGTTGCGCATGTGGGTTTGATTGCCAGAGCAGGTGGAGACCTCTCCAGGTCAGTTCATACTAGGTCAGATCAGCCATACATCAACGGCTGCCAGCCCAAACCGCATTTAATTGACTGACAGTTGAACCTTATGAAATGCGTCTGGCACATTCCATCTCCACTAAAATTTTCATGTGGTTTGCTGGAGGAATATAAATCATGGCGTGAAATTTGGCCACTCAAATTTTCATGTGGTTTGCCGGAGGAATATAAGACATGGTTGCCATTTCAATTTTTGCCTGTCTACTACGACTGCTGCAGCTGCAGCTGCTCGGTTGTGATATGCTCCATTAACACCTTTGGCTGCGTTGTCCTATGAGCGACACAGACACAGAGGCCAAATACATCGATACAGCCACAAGAAGACAAAGCAGCGCAAATGGAAGATCACTCACTCGTGACGCCTTTCCACAATCTGGCGACCTATGACAACACGTCAGAACATCTTACACTTCGTTCAGGTGACCGCGGGGCCTCTGGCTAAACACCGGAGCTGCTGGTTTTCTATTTTTTCCTTTGCAGCTTTGGTAGTGTTGGTCCAGAAGGCACAAACACCCTGCAAATGACACGTTGTCGTTGGCACTACACTGTGATGGTAGAACCTGCAGTACGAAAGGGTTGGGATACAGCTGCACTGTCAACGCCCGGCGGGACTTTTTGCCAGATCCGTGCTCTGCTAGCCCAGGAACTCCAGCTCCAGATTGATTGCTTGCATCAGCATCTCGCACTGAGGCTGCCTCAGCAGTTGTGTTGAGCACAGGGGTGGTTTGCAGGCCCTCCGGGTATATTGGGGAGACATTGTAGAAGACTGAGTTGAGGTGAAAAATAAAGCCATGGATGACGGCACTTAATGCGAGCGAGTGTGGGCTGCCTCCTGTCGCTGCAGATGGAGTGCCAGACGCAGGCGGCGTCGAGGGTTTATGCACAGGCGATACCATGGAAGCTGGCGTGGAGGACTTGAAATTGGTAGCACAGAAAACCTGCAAAGGGGTGTAAGACTATATATAGCCCACTAACCAAACACGAAGGTTACACCAACAGTAGCATTACGTGGAGCCACACGGAGTGGGGAGAGTTGAATGAGGATAACAGGTTGAGGAAGATTGTGGAGGATTCTAGACATGGTTAATGAAAGTTGAGGATGGTTGAGCGGGGAGTTTGGGAGAGGGCTGATAACAGGTGCAAACAGATGGTCACACAGGGCTTGGGTTACAACGCATTTTGCAAAGCAGATAACGATAGAAATAGTAGGTTGACAAGGGTGCCAATGATTGGACACAACGCATTTTGCAAGGCAGATAACGACAGAAATAGTAGGTTGACAAGGGTGCCAATGATTGGACACAATGGAAAATATTGTAGAGGGTTGCAACACAAATTCAGGGTCCCAAAGCAAGAAAACATGCATACTGAAAGAGCTTGAAAATCGTAGTCCAAGGCAGGCTGCATCGGAAAGCACATCCGGCCCTCTGCATGCGTGATGCACTGGCCAACAATTGATATTGCATGCAGAAGAAGGTGCTGCACAACGAGCTGCTCCGGGAATTTCAGGCATGTCGCAAGGGATGGAGGTTGTGGCAGCTGCAACGGGACTGCTGGCGGCTGAGGCGATGCAGGTCTTGGGCGTGGTGACTGATTCTCATGTGAATGTTGAGTTCTGTGTTGAGACTGCGGCTGGTGTGGGTGAAGCTGTGGGTCCAGACCTGTGTCTGTCTGCAGCTGAGGTGGCTGTGGTGCATGGGGCTGCGGCTGGGGTTCAGGTTGCAGAGACAGCGGCTGCTCCAAAGACAGTGATTGTGTGCGGGCCATGCAATTTGGACCAAGTGAAGTCTTGTTTGGAGCTGAAGGACAAGAAATGTGATGCAGGTGACACAAGTACAAATGCTGTACAACCAACCCTACCCTTGCCTTCCATATTTCTCCTTGTAAACTGTAAATAAATTGATCCGGACTGCAACTCACGGCACTTACCCACAGCCCTCTGAAAGAGCTCAGGGGGGGCTTGGCAACATGGTGGACAAAGGTTGGTTGGTCTATTCCGGCCACTATGTGTCAATCCAAGTCTGGGCCAAGTCTTCCATGTCAATCTGGTAACCCAATTGCTTGAGCTCAACATCCACATCAACATCCACATCCACACAGACGTCTTTTGTTTGCTCTGAAGGGCAAGCTTGGGGGAGAAATCTGGTGCTGACGTCTGCCTACAATCCTTTGCATGCTAAGAGGGATGAGTTGGGAAAATACAAAAAGTGAAACTGTAGATATGTTGCCCTCAGGGTGCTTTCCATGCCATGCAGTGTCACTGCATGCCACAAGTGCAGGGCCACCAGGGCACAATCAGGTGCGGGAATTCCATGATTCCGAGCATGGCCCACAGAAAAAATTGGACCCATACTGCATGCTTGCCCAAGACATGAAAAAAGACATAACACATCCCCAACTGTGCAGATAGAAGCGCATACCTCCCAAGAGCACTCGGGCCAATGACTGTGAATGCTGGCAAATAGTCACAAATGTTGAGTAAGGGATGCCTTCAGAGAAGCAGAGCCCTGTCAATCGGTGGAGAAATCCAGTTGAATGCAACGCTGTTACCAGGGTCTGGCGGGAGAGAGCCACTTTGATCCATCTGTAAATTGGTGCATGAACCCCAGAGCATCAGGCAAAGCCCCAACACCACAGCAGTTTTCTGGAAACATCCCTTGCCTTGTCTGAATTCCTCCTTAGGGTTTCTCAGTGCTACCCCAATGAGCAAACACCCCTTGTCCAAACCTTGGAGGGGAGGGGTCCACGATAGCTCACAAAAAAAGGGGGGGGAACAAACACCTGGCACAAACACAAGCACATTTGCACGTCAGATTAGCTATGGGTGGCTGGCAAACAAACGGTGTGGACGAAACTTCTGGAACATTGGGAGTTTGTAATGCGCGCCGCAGGCGCCTCAGGGTAAGGGTAATGAGCTTTAGTGTACACTATCCAGAAATATACACCAGAACAAAAAAGTTCTGTGCACGTTGATCTGTTGACACCATCACTCTCTACAAAGTGAGAGACTGCGGCCCCGGCTCAACGTACAAAGCGTGGTAGGGAACCCCACCCTTCTACTATGGTTAAGGAGGAGGGACGTCAACCCCTCGGTCAGAAGTAGCAGAGCCCCGATGCTTATCTTTCCCCTGCCCCATGAATCAGGCAATTGGTACGATTGTATGTGAGCCCTCCGCTGTGCTATGATTGTGTGTAAGTGTGTCTTGCGGCATTACGTGGTTGTCTTGCGCGCACATCAACAACAAACACGACTTATTTTTACGATGTCTGGATTAACACGACTTATTTTTACGATGTCTGGATTCATTGAGAGGTTCACAAACTAGCACAACATGCTTTATTGCAAAATTCTATTGCCTTCGGCAGTGCACCTCGAAGAGAGGTTGACAGTCAGCCAATCAGTCCCAAGCAGGCAGTCAGACAGATACACACAGTTTGGGTTTTTTGTCAGTGGCAGATGCGGCCCCAAGCAGCAGGGAGGCCCTCTGCTTCAATCGAAGTAGCGGCCGAGTGGTAACGCAGCCGACCGGCATCCGTGCGGTCGGCGGTTCGAACCCCAGTCTGCCCACTTTGGCGCCGCCGCCAGCGGCGGCGCTAAAAGTCAGCAGAGCAGGATTCGAACCGACGCCTGCACATTTGGTATCGGCTGCGTTACCATTGGACCGCTGGCCGTGTTACCTGCAATGTGCGTCCCCACTGCTTGTAGCCTATTAAGCAAAAACTTTTGACCCCCCCCCCCCCACCCACCCCCCCCTCAAAAAAGTGATATCCAGTTTTAGGGGGTAGAGGCCTCAAAATCAAAAAATCCATTGGGGGATGCTCTTATTGGGCAAAATAATGATTTTACAAGGGGTTGGACATCCAATATCATGCCTTGGGGTATGCTACGCGAATGACCCCAAAAAAGGGGGGTATATGACGCCCGCGCCTGCGCTTGATCTAACGACCTCTCTTCGAGGTGATTTTTTCCAAAGAAGCATTGAGTGCACCCCAAGATGTGCAATGTGCCGCACAACGTACGCCCAATCCCCCCACCACCATAGCACAACATCGGTCCCACCATCACACTTTGTTGCCTGACTCCCTACATCATAGGGTGTCCAATCCCATGATGCATGCATTTTGAGTCGTTTCGCGTTTCGAAGGCTGGTCAAAAGGAGCCCATCCCCTATGACATTTGTTTCGAGTCGTTTCGCGTTTCGCTTAAAATAAACACTACTCTTCATCGGGTAAGTAGTCGGGTTCGGACGACAAAGGGTCCAGAGAGCATGAGGTCAAGCTCGACCCTGAGTCGGAATCCGTGTTGGAGTTGGGGTTGGAGCTAGAGTGAGAATCTGAGTGGGAGTCAAAGTCAGAGTCGGAGTTGGATGTGGACGAGTCAATGTCAACGGAACAAGGTTTTGTCCCAAACATCCGCTTGGGGAAATGGCCCCATGGACCGTAGGGCTGATACTTAACATTGCGCTTGTTGATGAATTGTTGGATGTGAACCACGGCATGGACCATCCAGTGGAGTTGCAAGATACGCTCCTCCTAATTCATCCTGAACTTCGTGCAGGGCTCACGGCACACATCCCAAGTGTACAATTGGGCAAACGGATGCTCCCCACGGCCCCGAATGAAGGAGTGCCCATCATTGTACTTGGCTTGCCATCTTTCGTGCTCCCCGTTCTTTGGCTTCAGAAATGGCAAAATGCCATGCTTCTTTCCGGGGAAACCGCCATCAAGCAGGATCACCTCCCCCGCCTTGAGATCTTTGAGCTAGAGCCCAAGCTATTTCAAGATCTGTGTGTCGCTTCACACACCGCACGCCAGCCCGCCAGCCCAACGGTATTGACCTAGCTGGTCAATCAACAACAACAACTTGTAGACCTCGTCCTCATACTTGGGTTGGAACAACATGTCGTTGATGCGCCACTGGCCGACCCAACAAGGAAGCAACCCCCAATGAGTGTCACCAAGAACGCGAAGAGGGGGGTGTAGTTGTGCCGCCCCTTGCACCAATTAACTAGATTGAGAAAAAAAACTCTTAACCTACCTTCTCGGGGGTCCCCCAACAATGGGGACAAAATCACAAAAGGCTACATCACCCCTGCCTTCTCGGGGGCCTGAATTGCGCGGAATGGCTACAGTACCCCTGCCATCTCGGGGGTCCACCAACAATGGGGACAAAATCAGGAGTAGCTACACCACCCCTGCCTTATTGGGAGTCCCCAAAAGGGGGACAAAATCATAAAAGGCTACATCACCCTTGCCTTCTTGGGGGCCCTGAATTGGGCGGAATGGCTACATAACTTGTGCCTTCTTGGGGGTCCTCCAACAATGGGGACAAAATCAGAATTGGCTACATCACCCCTGCCCTCTCGGGGGCCCGGAATTGGGCGGAATGGCTACATAACCCGTGCCTTCTCGGGGGTCCCCAACAATGGGGACTAAATCACAAATGGCTACATAACCCCCACTGTCTCACGAGTGCCCAAAGCGGGGACACCTAAAAGCTCATACACGGCCAATTCCATATTGGGGACAGTCCACAAAGGCACCATTTGTGGAGGGGGGAAAGTACGAATAAGAACAAAAATAGGGAAAAAGGGGTGCATAGGGGTATATGTTACATAAAAAATGCTATTGCTTGTATTCCGGGATAATCACCCAAACTGCGCGCCGCAGGATAAGCACCCCCATTAACTGTCCCATTTAACGAAGCCAGGGGGGGGGGGGCTACCTAACAGAATTGAGGACCCGATCAATTATGGAACTTTTTCCACCCAAAAAAACGAGGTACAACAAGTGGACCAACACATAAAAGGGGGGGAATCCTGCCTTCCTGTGATGCACGGGGGCTACTGGTGGTGTACATAGGTGAACGTGGGCATGGGGTGTCATCAGAAAATATGTTCACATGGGAAGTTCCTTGCAACTTGACTTTTCAAGCGTGTGGTACGACATTTTTAGCCGACCTAGGTGTTCTAATGAGATGGGTACTACTTTTTTTCCCCGGTCTGATGCATTCCATCTGTCCTAAAGACCCAAAATTTGCACCCTGCAACCCCTGCTGGTATACCAGGAATTAATTTTTTTTTTTAGTCTGATGCATTCCATATGTCCCAGGGACCTGAATTGACAAGAGAGTGTAGAAAAGGCTAAGGCAAGAAAGGCACAATGAAAAGAACAATGGGACGGGTAGGCGAGTGCAGTGCAGTGTAGTGTTGGACACACATGTGGTTATCCTTCTCATTCCTGAAATCTGCGCATTATCACATTCTTGAACATTGGTATCCTTTCCCCTTCACAGGTTTGCAAGAGCATGACAAATGACTCGTTTGGGCACCACTATTGTTGACGTACTACTCTAGGAAATCATTAAGAATAAACACTTGGGTCGTACCAATTCTGACATTTCTTCCACGTCCTGGTACGAGGTACGACATGATCGGGTCGAGTCTTGGTAGTTGTGTCCCCCCCCCCCACGAAGCTGTCCTCCAAGAGCTTCAGGAACTGTTTCACTTGGGAGGCACGCAATCATGGCATTGTTTTTTGTGGCTATACAATGGAAAAATAAAAGAAAACACACATCAGTGGTGCATACCACCGTGTTTGGCCATTTCTGATATTGTGACCATCTAAGATGATGAAAAACTACATCTGTTCAGCACTGTTGACACCTTCTTTATGTGGTTTTCATCCCTATTTGGCTATTGGGTGTTGGGACTGGAGGGCTAGTGAGCAGTTTTCAGCTTCCATAGGTCGGAAATTGTTGCAACTTCGATAGCTGAGAAAATTGAGGCTGATTTTTTTGATATTGTGACCATTCACAATGATCAAATATCACATGCAGGGCATGTTAGAAACACACAGACCACACAACTAACGCATGCTTGCACGTATCCCTGTTTAACC
The DNA here is from genome assembly GCA_964036045.1 of Eutreptiella sp. 'Long Island Sound 2002'. NCBI lineage: Eukaryota > Euglenozoa > Euglenophyceae > Eutreptiales > Eutreptiaceae > Eutreptiella > Eutreptiella sp. 'Long Island Sound 2002'. The sequence goes on along the minus strand of OZ038389.1, from coordinate 58,539,586 downwards.
CTCGCTCTTTCATGGTGGCTTGCCTTATGGCTGCAACACATTGCCGCAAAGAACATTCTTCAGCGTGCACGCCCATCTCCTCTTGCACCCCGTGTCCATGGCAGACACCTGCTCCACAGCCAGCACCTATCAACCCACCCGAGGCCAACAGTTGACACGCCGGCATCGAGAAAAGGCTAAACAGCAAAAACCACGGGCAAACCCCGGCACAAACAAAAAAAAATGAATCTTTCAGACACCCTGATGCATATCAAGGGAACACTCCAGGATCATTCCAGCAGGTTGAAATATCCAAAAGACCAGCCTTGGAAAATTTGATTTTTGAGCTATCGAGGCTGAATATTGTGGCAGCAGGTTGTGCACCAGCCACTTGTTCCGAAACCCCGAACCCAATGGTGATGAACTGAAATACATAAATTAACGCATGCTTTATACGTTCTTTGATAAATGGGGGTGGTCACAGTATCAAAAATATGGGTGTTGGAAATTTCGATTTTTGAGCTTTTGAGGCCCAGTGGTGTTGAGACAGTGCCAAATGAATGTTTGGCGGGAATGGGACCTTTGCACTTTGTGGCTGAAAACTAGAGTCAGGTTTGACCCTACTGGGAGCACAAACAGTGATTTCGTCTGCTTCAAACTTACCATGGCCGTCCTAGGCAGGGCTACAGGCTGCAAACATGTCCTGCATCCTGCCATGGGTGTACATCCCAATCACACCACTCTAGGGGTGTACACACAGGGTCCATGAGGCGGTTTTTGCAGGCCCGCATTGCGACCCAAAAATGCTTCTCGGCTTAAAATCAAAATGCTCTGAATTTTTGTGATTTTGAGGGCAAAAGCCTTAAAAGTGGCACCTAGCAATTTGCAACCCATCCAATTTGACGCCTTGGGGTATGCTATGTGAATCTCAGGGGTTTCTGGTGCTCGCACGCGCACATGATCGAACCCTCTTCCAGGTGATTTACTCCCACACCCTTTACTCCGTGTCCCTTTGTGGTCACTCGCTGATTCCCCATGTATGGTTCCGTCATTTCCCCTTCCAATCCCAGGAGGGCAGAAGAATACCGTTGCAACCAAGTGGCTGTGGGGTCAATCAGCGCCATGTACACCAAAGGTGACGACAGCGGCGGGAACATTGGATCCAAATGCATATGGGCGTGATTGCCAAAATGGTACACCTCAGAACCTGTGATAAAAATGGAGTTAAGAACACCAACACAACACTAGTACCTCCTACTTCAACGACTGTGAGTGTGCTGGCACCACACATTCACTGGTGCCTGCCGACCGACCACTGCTGGGACCTGGCTCTTGGGGTGAAAGAGAGAATTGCATGTAGGGGCAATAATTCCACTGAAAAGGCGGGGAAACCCCGCTCCGCGAGGAGGGCAAGGCGGTGGGAAAAAATTTTGTGCTCCGTTACATAGCCCTCCCAAAAAAGCCCTTGGGTACTCATATGTTCAACCATGGTTGGTGGCGATTGGGGATTGGCGGTTGGTGGCGCGGCTGGCTGTTGGCGATTGGTGGTTGCTGGGGGTTGGTCGTTGGCGGTTGGCGGTTGGTGGTGGTTGGTGGTCCCTGGGGGCCATCCTTAGCCAAAAGGGTTCTTTAAGGTCTGTTTTGGAGGGGGCTGGGGGGGGGAGGGGGGGACGAAAGCCCAGTTCCTGAACCCTCCCTACCCCCTCCTTGGGTGCTGTGCCGGGACCTTTTGCAGCCACTGACAGGTCTTGTGTGTGTTGAGGTGGGGGGGGGGGGGGGGTCCGGGGTACCTGAACATGCTTGACTCAGAACGACTCCTGCAATACACTGATCATTTTGAGTAATATATCAGGGGGAGAAATTTTTTTGAAGTGTTTTCCATCTGGGCCGCTTGGTAGCCATTTCATAAGGCCAGCACGAAAACCCATTTCTCCAGACCCCCCCCTGCTTCGCCGCTGCTTAGCCGATCCTCTGTGCCACCCACCCATAGTAGAGAAGCAATTTTCAATCACCAAACTATCAAAAGCTTGGAAAAAGGGGTCTTTGACAAAGCACCCTTGTTTTTAACGGTTGTTCAGGGACAACGGGTGGCCCTGGGGGACAGAAGGGAGGAAAGCGTGCGGATGGGCAGAGGGAGCTGACGGGGTGGAGTGGCTCGACAGAGCCACCGGAGCCCCCCTGCCACCTGCTATGGGTAGGGGTACTGAGTGGGGGCAACGGGGAACTGGGGGGTGGGTGGAAATCAAAGTGGTCAACGGAAGTAGACCTGCAAATACTTCCAGTAAGATGCATTTGTTTGAGCTTTGTGGGGTTGTCAATCGCTGATGCTGAGTACAAGAGCCTGCATGTGGGATGCTCGCTGTGCATCGGGCCTGGGTTGCGTTGCCGCCTTTTTGTGACGATAAGGACTTGTGGGACTTGTTCAGACATTATGGTGTGCCGCTGTTGTCGTGTCTGCCTCTTCAGGGGGACCAGAGGGAAACGAGCCCAAGGGGAGGTGTTCAGCCTCATCAGGAGACCCTGCACCAACCACCTGACGACCCCGTCATCAGCAGGACAACCAGGGTTTGCCATCAACGGGGCCTCTGGGAGAAGTCCAGACATCCTGGTGGTCCATGGTCCCAGTTATAGAACCATTCAGCGCCCCAGAACTTCTCTATCTCTACCTAAATTGAAAACCAACCCAGCCCATTTCCCTGATCCTCCACGCCCTGGGTCCTGTGTCAGAGTATGCAGAATGAAGCAATGGCACAACACACGAGATCCAGGCCTCTTTCAGCACCAGCTGGCCCCACAGCTCATCCTGGCAATCTGAGCATGCTTGAGGGCACGAAACAACTCTTCAAACACCACACATACCAACAAAAGATTTGTTTGTAGGTTTGCTTTTGGGGCTTGGGGGTTGACTTGGGGAAGGAGATGGCGGTTGGCTTGTGTTGGTGAATGAGGCAGCGAACGACATGCTTGGCTGGGATGGCACCGGGGACTTTGTGGGAGAATTAGGATTCGAAGTCGCAGGGCTCGGTACGCTGCTCACGGTAAATCTTGGTAAGCGCATAGCCAACAAACCAAACATTAGACCAAATATCTGAATGTGGTGGGGGAGGGCACAGATTAGGAGAAGAGCAGCATCAAGATGTGCAGGCTTTGGAATAAGAACTGGAAAAGTTGTTCATGCGATTCATCAGCTCAGCGGCTGTGGGCTGTATTCGCCCTATGTGCTGATTTCCCCCTCTTGGCCAGCGGGTGCAAGACCACCAACCTCCTTAGAGTGGGCTGGTGTGTCAGCCCCAGTCAAAGGAGGCCCCAGTCATCCCCCTGAGAGGGTTTCACTAGATGGGGGCATTGGACCCTCCAGGAAATGCTGCACAATATTCTACACGGCACATCGTTGGAATTACATGAGACTAACCCTCCCAGAAAAATCCTGGATGACAACATCAGCACGCAAAAGAACAGCGCGCGAATGGTCATCTAATCAACCGTCCATTGCAACAATTGTGCAAAAATGTACTCCACGAGGGCACAATACCAGCCATGTACATTGTTGCATTCTCGCTTGTGACCCAGCCCCCACTGGGGGGACGGACGGTGCGGGGCATCCCCAGCCCTCAAATCAACAGAGAATGCCCACCCAACTGGGGTATGATGTTTCCAGGGTTCGGTGACAGACATTGCCTGGTCCAACAAAAACTGAAGCAGTGTAGCAGTGAAAGCAATGCCTTGAGGCGGCTTCCATGCTGGACTGGGTCAAATCAGCCATGTGGCTGCTTTCCACCGCAGGGGACAGATGTGGCCAGGGACACCATTCAGCTTTTTGCTGTGCTAATAGGACTAATCTAACCCGTCTGACCCTCCTGGACCCCCCCCTTCCGAGGACCTCCCTACCATTAGTTCACCAGTGTGACGTGCTGCACCGTGAGAACGCTTTTCCTGCACAGTTTGGGAAACCTGCCTGATTGTGGAATATTGCAGTTTCTGGATTGTTGACCGAATAACTGAACCTTGTGTGATTTGTATTGAGGTTGTTGTTGCTCGTTGTTTTTGTTTTTCTTTGATGAGTGGTCCAAGGTCTCGGTTACAAAATATTCCATTGCCAACACAGCCAAAACACAAATTCGCATGTGCCCAAATTGAAACCTCACCAAATGCAGTCGCCGCAGAAATGACTGAGGGAGTAACGCACCTCCTCAACCACAGTAGAAGGGTAGAAGGGGGAGACTCCCATCCACGCTTTTGCACATTGAGCCGGGGCCATAGTTTTCACAGTGATGGAGCAATGGTGTCAAAAGGTCAATGTGCACTGTTAATAAGTTGTAAAAATTTTTTCTCAATTGTCTGCAATAAACCAAGTTTCCAGAACCCTGTGGTGTGCCTGCAGCGCACAGAAAGCCTTCTCTGTGGAATGCATGTCAGGTGGGTTGCCGGAGACATTGTTCGCGGATCTGGTGTGAGCTGGTTGGCTCTGTTGAATTCAGTGTCATTGGTTTGCTCATGGCACAAGGCCAATTAGCGTGCATGCATTGACAATTGGCTTTTTGTTTGCGGTGCTGCAGTTCTCATCTGAGCCAAATTGTTTATTGCTGTTTGTGGGTAGTGAATTGAGGAAAATGACTGTGAAGACACCCCCTATTTTATCCCCTGTGGTATACCCCTCCCCCTCGGTTTTGGGGGGGGGTCCAGGTGGAGCGATTTGGGGTTGGGGGGGGGGGGGGTTGGGACATGCCCCCAACGCCAAGTGTTGGTCGATCACAGGCTCCCCTTACCTCCCCCCCTCTAACCATACCATCACCCTAAACCTAACCCTATCCTTTGCAGCAAGCTGGTTTGGCCATGGCAGCCATGTTGATTAGGCTGAAGAAGATCCCCCAAATTTCGTTCATGGCTGCTTTTGCCACATCATTACTCTCCATTTTGGACCCCAACACTAACTCTGACCCTAGCCTAGAGCTGGGGCTAGGGTTACCGAGCTGGTGGAACCAATCTTGGTTTTATAACCCTCTTTAGTGTCTAGGGTGGACCTAACAGGTTTGGCAAGCAAGCAGCAAGCAGCAAGCAGCAAGCAGCAAGCAGCAAGCAGCAAGCAAGCAGCAAGCAAGCACGCACGAAATGGGCAAAATCACAGCTCCATCGTGGTGCTTCCAATTCGGCCAAAATTTTGGTGGATGCTACCTATGGGTGTGAGGGACAACCACACGAAGTATGAGCCAGAAACTCAACAGTGGCGGCAGGGAATGGGCGTCGCAAGTGCCGGACCTCCATTTCTAAATCAGCAATTTAGGGGCAAAATCAGCCTTTTTTGGCCCAAAACCGCCCTAGAACCTGCTGAAAACGGCCAAATGAAGGGAAGTAGTGGCTACTCTACACATGCAGCTGGACTTCCCCGTGCTCAAGGGCCCTCTAAGGCCCTCTAACTCCACAATATGTCCGTGAACCGCCGCCCCCAAAATCCCCAGACTTTGTGCACATTGGCCGCCGACAGCCCCCAACCAAAAATAGACCATATCTTGGGCTACGTGGCTCAAGACACGATCTTGAGCTCACCTAGTCCACCCACAACCCCCCACTTTTGGTGGTTTCCACACCTCAAAACTGCCCTCACCGACGCCTAGACCCCCTAGGCCTAGTACCTAGGCCCAGTGGGCTGCAGCCGGCTGCAAGAGGTAGCCCAAAGAGGTGGGTGCAAAAATGGGTCAACAGAGTCCACATGGTGCAAAAAAATGATTTTTTTGAAAAATGATCGTGGACCACATGGAATGCCTAAAACAAGTGTTTTTGGCGCGTTTTGAGCTCGCGGTGGCCCGTTTTGGCCCTCCTAAAATCCCAAAATGCCTTAAAAATGGGACAAAAAATGGGTGAAAAATGGGTTTTTCCAAAAATGATCCTAGACCATTTGGGGTGCCTAAACAAGTGAAATGAGCCCATTTTGAGCCCACTGCAAGCCATTTCGGCCCCTCCAAAGTCACAAAATGCCATGAAAATGGGTTGTTTTGCGACCAAAAATGGGTCAAACATGGGTCAAAAATGTGTTTTTCCAAAAATGATCCGAGACCATTTGGGGTACACAAACAAGTGGAATGAGCCCTTTTTGAGCCCACCGCAAGCCATTTTGGCCACTCCCACTCTAGAGTCACAAAATGCCTTGAAAATTGGGCTGTTTTGGGACCAAAAATCAGTCAAAAAGGGATCAAAAATGTGTTTTTCCAAAGATTTTTTTGGACTATTTGGGGTGCACAAACAAGTGGAACAAGTTTGAGCCCATGTTGAGCACATTTGGCCCTTCTCAAGGCCGTAAGGGCCTTGAAAATGGGCCAGTTTGGGTACGGCTCAAAAATGGGTTAAAACCATGGTTTTCCAAAAATGATCCTAGTCCAGTTGTGGTGGCCAAACGGATGAATACAGCTCATTTTGAGCCCCTTTTGAGCCGCTCTCATCCACTTTCTATTGCGTACCTCATTTGTTGTTGAAGTCTCCTAGACGATGTTCCCCCACCAGCTCGGTCCCAATATTCCATCCTGGTTAGGGCTCGGGTCAGAGTTAGGGCTAGGGGTAGGTGTAGGGCTGGGACTAGGCTGAGGTTTGGGGTGGGCGTTAGGGTCAAGGTTGGGTTTAAGGATAGTGTTGGGGTGCAAAGTGGACAAAATCCCTCAGGTGCCTTTGGCGCCCATGGAGCGTCGGGCGCCCATGGACTCCTGAGGGTGGCACCTTTGGCAACTAACTGTTGGTCAGAGGCCCCAAGGGGGGGGGGGGGATTAGTTGGCATCCTAGGACCCGCGGAGTCGCCCCCCCAGGGTCCACTGCTGTTCATCAGCGGCGGCTCACACACCTTCTCCTCCACAGCAGCAGCAAAATTCAGCCAATAGGTCGGAAGGTCGAATGCAAACTTCCATAAAATGCGAAACTGCAACCAGATGTGCGCAATATGCAGTGCACACCATTGCACAATCAGGCGGACTATTCCTGAAAGAACTCCACTTGGCCCAATACATGATTTCAGCATGACAAATGAGCACTTCTGCCCACAGCTACTTAAACAATCCTGAGGGTCTGGAGCCACGGTCCATTGCAACTCCGGGCAGGTGGGGGCGGGGGCTTTCAAGCCAGTGTGAAATAGAGGGGGGGGGGGTTCTGGAAACAGGCTCGAAAAACTAGACATATTTTTCCAATGACATTGGCTCAAAACATATTATTTTGGAGAAAAAGAGGGGGGGGGGGATGAACCAGATTTGCCTAAATTTTGTGTCAAATCACGTTGTTGAACAATTTCAGCTGTCCTGCAATGTTCTTGGTGAGCCCAGCCTTTGGAACCATATTAGAAAGAGGGGGGGTCGGGTCTGGGAAACAGGCTCAAAGGCCCCCCTCCCTGGAGTTGCAATGGACCGCAGCCCCTGCTGGGCCCTCAATTCCATTGCCATTCCTCCATCTATAACACGTGCTGCCACAACACGCCACACACTCGCAGGCCCACAGAAACACCCCACTGATACCTCTCGAAGCAACATTCGGAAGCGCTCATCATTGTCACTTATTTCTGCAGGCCATTGCTTTGCCTTACTGAAATGCTCCTTGAGATGGGCGCACACGCTGATAAAGATCTCAGCGGTCTGCTCTGCTGCTGCAGACTTGAAAATCCGGACATGTAAATCCAGAACTTGCTTGCAAACACTGCAGAAACGCAGGGTCCATATCTAGCGCAACACCCTGAACCACAATACGACCCAGGATGACCATTTCAACCAGGGCGGTCCTCAAATAACACACATAAACATCATCCTGGTGATTTACTTCCGCCCAAGCTGCACCAACAACGCTGTCCATTACCCATCAATTGCCATTGGTTCAACCACTAACTCGCCATTTGTAAACCGCATAACAGCATTATGTGGACATCAAGCGCAGTCGGAAACCACAAACAGCCATCAATTCATGATCAACCGACTTTTGTTCATGATCAAACCGCTGGGCTGGGCATCAATCGCCGCCGATCAACTGACGACCACACAGGTACTCCAAAAGGAAAACGAGGGCAAAGGACCGGTCTGAACAGAATCAACCAGGATAAAAAACAGATTCAGATTCTAAGTGCATCTCGCATCTTAAGGCGTGTCCAGCAGCAGCTGAATCCGTAGATCTGGACGACCAGTTGGCCCATTGGATCTGACAATCACCTGATTTAGTAATTTGGGGCCTGGGGAGTGCTTACTGCGCGCCGCAGGGTAAGGGTAATTAGCTTTAGCGTACACTGTCTAGGAAATACATACACCGGAACAAAAAAATTCTGTGCACGTGGATCTGTTGACACCATCGCTCTCAACAAAGGAGAGACTACAGCACCACGACATTGAGCTGGGGCTGAGCTCGAGGGCGGGATCTTCAATGAGCAACAAACGACATTTGTATAGTGCCTCGTCTTGCCTGATCTGGCGCTCAAAGCACTCTTACATGCCACCATAGGCTTTGTTTAGCTTAGTTCAGCAGATTACCGCTGAAGCCCACAAAACCCATTGTTCCGTAGAATCATTTTGGGGTCCGTGGAGGGGGGTCCCCCCCAACCCCCCTTGGGGTCGGGTCCTGGCTGGCAACCATGCCCGTGCTACCTACCCCTTGCCGTCTTAGGAATGCCCAAAGCAGGGACGACGCAAAGTTCATACACGGCCCATTCCACATTGGGGACGGGCACCAAGTGCACCATTTGTGGGGGAAGGAAGCCCAAAAAGGTAAAAATAGTCACAAAATAGGGGGAAAAAAAGCGTATATGGGTATACGCTACGTAGAAAACGCATGTGTGTATGTACCACTATATTGACTCCGATCCAAGATAATTACCCGAATTGCGTGCCGCAGGGTGCGCCGTAGGTGCTGCAGGATAGGCACCCCCCTGGGCACGCATGTGGCCCAACACATGAAGCATCCTGAGCATCAGTGTACTGTGCATCTCATGGGCTGTATCCTTTGCCTGAGCAGTTGAGCAGGGATGTTTAACACCTTCTTTCTCGTCGCCACACACTACAAAAGGGCTAACCGTTGCTCGGATGAGTTGAGCTGGAAGACTGGAGGTGGCGAGACCTCATCCACTGAACTGAGAAATTGAGATCACAATGATACTGCCCCGGCCCCACCCCCACCAGTCCAATGGCAAAAACACAGCGAAAATTCTAGATACCCCTGCTCACACAATTCTCTATTGCCTTCGGCAGTGCACCTCGAAGAGAGGTTGACAGTCAGCCAATCAGTCGCTTAGCCAGGCCAGCAGTCAGTCAGACAGAAACACACAGTTTGGGTTTTTTGTCAGTGGCAGACGCGGCCCCAGGCAGTGGGGAGACCTTTCGCCTCAGACCAAGCAGTGGCCGAATGGTAATGCAGCTGACCGGAGTCTTTTTGGTCGGCGGTTCGAACCCCGGTCGGGTGAATACGGCGCCGCCGTCGCTGCCAACAAGGATTCGAACCGCCGACAGAAAACTTTGCGTCGGCTGCGTTACCATTCGACCGGCGGTTGTGTGATAGCGATAAGCTTCCCCACTGCTTGGAGCCTTCTGAGCAAAAACTTTTGACCCCCCCCCACCCCCCCCCCTCAAAAAAGTGACATCCAGTTTTAGGGGATAGAGGCCTCAGAATCAAAAAATCCATTGGGGGATCGTTTTATTGGGCAAAATAATGATTTTACAAGGGGTTGGACATCCAATATCATGCCTTGGGGTATGCTACGCGAATGACCCCCAAAAAGGGGGGGTATACGACGCCCGCGCCTGCGCTTGATCTAACGACCTCTCTTCGAGGTGATTTGGCTCACAAGCTGTGGTACATCAAAGCATGCTACCAGGTTAAACCCTGCTGTCCATGCTGCAATGAACTAACCTTTTGGAACAATGACATGCCTGGCATGAGGATCGTTCAGAGCTGCTGCCAAATTGTTCCGGATTTCAGGCCAGAACTCATTGCACACGATATCGCCAGCAGACATCTTCATCAATGCCTGATGACAGATGAGTGACAGTATGAACCAAGCAGCAACTGATCCATTGCAACACCGAGCATTGCCTGTGCCTTGCCACCACACGAACGTGGCAGGGGGCACGAGGATAAAAGGAGAGATCTTGCTTGTGCAACTGGTGCACGTCTGTGTGTTCAGTGGCAAGCAAAAGCCAATGGACGGTGTTCTGTGCGCTATAGCTGGTTTGGTACTGGACAGGGAGCTCTTCTAGGCTCAATGCGCACTGCGCACTGGCTTGGTTTTCAGGAGAAATGGCCCACAGTGCTTGTCCACAGCCAGTGGGAAATCGTATTTTTGCCAGGCGAAAGTGGAACAGTTGTCCCATTCTCACAGGCGCTGGTTCCACCCCTTGGCGTCCCTCCAATGCTGGCACATGCCATTCGTCAAATGTTTTTCCAAAACCGTGAAAATTGGGGGGGTGCTCACCACCACTGATGAGGGAAATGTAACACAGGGCCAAAACGGGGAGCTGAGGGGGGGGGGGGGAGATTCGCGGAATTTCCATCATCACCTCAAGTCTCATTGAAAATGTGATGCACTACAGCAATTACGGCTGTTATGCATAAATCTTGAGACAACTGTGTGGGATTTCTCTGGTGCCCAGGGATGGCAATGTGGCAACAGTTCCTAAATAGTCTCCAGCCCCGCTAGTTTTGGTGTTGGCCCGACCCCCTTGCTTGATTAGATATATTTGAGGAATGAAGGCAATACTGTACGCAACTGGGCAGTACCCGGCCCCCCGTTGTGCAAGCACACTGAAACTCAGGAAACCAAAACCAGACGGGTCCCGTGCTTAGACAAGCCCATGCTTGCGCACAACACGCAGTACGAAAATGAGGCATGTGGCGAACGCCTGCCCAAGCCTCACCCTAACCACAAATGTTGCAACAGGGCACTGTGCAGGCAAATTTCAGGATGTTCTGGATGTCCTCACTGCCCATCACGGGCATGAGGAGCTGTGGAATAGAAGCCTGGTGCCTCATCTTAAACAATGCACGTGCTTGCCCTTTGGAGCAGTACTGAATTCAATGAATTACCAAATTAATACAGTCCCTACGCCCGCAGTAGCTTGGACAAGTGAGTAGCTTATACCAGGGGGGGGGGGGGTTACGTAACAGCCATGCCAGCAATAGCAACATTAACCATGGCTGAAAATCACATCAAAACAAACAGCATTGGGTTGCAGTTGCAAGCAGAATATTCATATGGCAGGAGGAACTACCACATGCATGATCCAGCCCCTTTTTCTCTCTGTAATTGGAGCACAACCACATCACGATACATTTCTGATTTCTGACCACGAGACCGTGGTCAGAAAAAACCAGGAAAGACAGTCAGACGGAGTCCCATGCTTGGACAAGCCGGTGCTTGCGGCGGGTGGGAGGAGGGACACCGTTGATGGACATTCTGATATTCTGACGAAAATGATGAAAAAATCTGCCCCTTGCCCCCTTGCAGAGCATTGCTGTTGAGGCACCCGAAACCAAATCAGGTGGGCTTGAAAACCGGGCCACCCTCAAGGCGTTCAGGGACCTCCCATGTTGGTTTTGGGCACAAGCATGCCGCATCCACTATTTTTTGTTCTGATCTGCCATCATACAAAAGGGTCACCGAGCCCAATCTGCCACGACCTTCAGCAACACCCGGCGTGTCGATGTGTTGTCTCACTGTTGTGCATGGACACCAAGCAGTACTGGCATGACCACAACTAGTTTGCGCCGTGAGTACTAATTGGACAGCAATTCTTTTCATGCTCTTCCGGCAATCAGCTGCCGCACATCTGTTTTCTTTTGCATTGAGCGAGCTTCCAATGAAGGGATCCAAAGGCAGGGCGGGCCCTAGACACAGAGCTTGTCGCTCTGTTCTCTCACTGCAGCACACTGTTCGGCTGCTTTCAGAGTAACTCCTGAAGATTATGGTGCAAAACCTTAGCCAATGAACTGGCAGATTTGGCAGCTGCTGAACCCCAGCGGCTAAGCGAAATCAAGTCTGTTCAATTAAATCACAGCCTGATGTCTGTTTCACTGTTCTGTGAGCCATTGCTGGTTGACCATGATGATGCAGATTACCTGGCACCATCGTTTGGACATCAAAGGGCAATGATTCACCAAAACCCATCGCCAATTTTCATTCAAATGCTGTCGGTTGATCACCGACCACTGTTGGGTGAACGTCAACCAGCCCCGAACCCCCAGTCATCTAAGTAGAGCGGTTTTGCATATCTCTCGGGAACATTCATAATATGCCAACTTTGTGGGGTCACTGCCTGTTGACAAAAAGAGGCAGCAAACAACGCAAGCATCGTCCAAAACGGACGAAAATCTCAGACATGTCGTCAGTCCAGCATGCAGACCTGGGGTGTTCCAAATAGCCCTTTTCAAGGGCTTTCCGAATATACCCCACATACCCTACCTCCGGAACACTCAGTTGGCACAAATGAGGCAACAATGGCACCCACTCCCGAAAACCCACAAAGTTGGCATATTCCCCAACGTCCCCGAGAGATATGCTGCCACCACGTCCAAATCACATTCAAAACCATACCTCAGCTGCATGCAACCGTCCCTCCACTCCTGCAGGATTCGTCATACTCAAATTGGCCGCATGGTTTTTGGCCTCCTGCTGTGGTGGGATCTCATTGCCAATTGCATCCTGACGCAATGGGCGCAGTTCAAGAGATCAGGGGGACCCTCCATACAGAACAGCAGAGTGTTTCCGAATCATTGAGCTACAACAGTCAGGCCGCACGTCTGCAAAACCTGTGGGCATGGTCCCGCAATATGCCCTGCCTGCAGCCCATCACTGTCCATCAACCACGACTGCATGCAGCCAACGGACTTCCCGTTACGCAACCCCACCCCAGTTTGCCCACTGTGCCAATCCTGCGCTTCACCCGCTCTTGCTTTGCTCTGAACAGCGGTAGGATGCCACTGGACCTTCGCATGCCGTCACGCATGGCCTTCAGATGGGAATTTGAACGTTCCTCGTCAGTGGCCTGAACAGCAAGTCTTCCAGGCAGGACCTTAAGCGATCCAGCTGCTGTCAGGGCACCCTGGCTGCCTTCTCGGGGTCCCCATGGTGGGGAGAAATCAATATGGCTACATTACCCCTGCTTTCTTGGGGTCCCCATGGTGGGGAGAAATCAACCTAGTAAGCAGTGGATGTGGTGGAAACGAGCAAAAAATGGAAGAAAATAGGTGAAATTGCGTGAGAATCCAAATATACAATATCCCGAATGTGAAAGAAGCATCAAAATACCCGTTGTCAAACAACAATAATGCCCATAGTATGGGGTTCTAGGACGGCTAGACGTCCAAATAGTTGCACTGCGCGCGCACTGCGCTTAGTGCACCCCCTAAAAGGTCACCGGTGGGGCACGGGTCAAAAAAGATGCCCGGCGCGCGCCCGGTGCGCTAACGCTCCCCCAGAACCTAGAACGGCGGGGTGGGGTGGGGTGGGGTGGGGTGGGGGGTGAGGGGGTTGTGGGTGAGAGTGGAATGCCAATCTTCCCTGTGGCAGGACTTTGTGGCACTGGATACCTGAGCGCCCTTGCCTTGGGACATGCATGGGCAACCTGCCCCAACCTTCAAAAACATTTGTTGTGTAGACATGTTGCTCGACCGTTGCGAGGGCCGCAAACCGCTTTCCACCACTTCCTGGCTGGAAGTGGAGGGGCTCAAACGTACTGTTGGGGAGCTGCAGGGGTACTGAAGAGGTTGAATGAGAGACTTAGCAAAGGGACAAACACTGCCATGCCCCAACCTGCCACGATGATTCTGAATCTCCTGAAGCAGATATACTTTCCCAGCCTGTCATGAAATCCTTATTGGAAAAAAGAATCTCAGCATTTGAGGTATGATTGCGGCTTCCACCACCATTTGAGCTGCTGGGTGGTCTTGATTCATCCTCATTTGGTACAACTGGTCCAAGAAGCTGCACCTGCAAAACAACAGTCAAGCACCTGCTGAGCTGCAACTGATGACTGGTGGCCAGAGAAAGGCAGGAGTGAACTGCAAGCCTCAGATGTTGTTGTGTGTGTGCTGGAGCATGAGCCAGCCTTTGCAGGTCGTGGCCAAGTTTTTGCACTGCAAGTGCACTGCGGGCAAATGGATCAAAGAACAACCGGAGGAGAAGGCGGAAACATCAAGTGAAGCCAAGGCGGATGCAGCAACACAACAAAACAATCTGATTCTCACAAATCTTTTTAGACAAAGCTGCAATAGTGCTGCAACAGTACAAAGTACAAGATAGTCTCGGGATCGAAGTACACTCTCAGAATAAAACATAGCTTCTTCCTCTATCAATGATTCTCACAAATTCAAAATCCTCTGTCCTTACAATTACAAATCCAAACTGCAACTGTGCAAAGGCATACAAGAGGGGAACATGTTCAAATGACACGTGCCACACTCACATGTATCTGCATAACGGCACCTAGTTGACAACAAGCACCATCATCATTTGCCTCAACATCTTCACAGGCATCCTGTTGTGCCCACATGGACTCTAGCACATGAGGCCAAGGTCCATAGGGCTGATGCCTAGTTTGTCTCCTGGTACAAATTGCGTCATGCAGCAAAATACGGACATGCTGGTGCAAGTCTCTAGCAAAACCCATCCACACACCGCAGACGATCCTCCAATGCCAAAGGCTTGCAAAGAGGTGTTCCACCCTTGCACAGTAGAAACCATGCACACCATTATATTCTTGTTGGTTGTCACTCAAAGTCATACAACCAATATATGGCACAGCCGTAAGGATGCGTAAGGATGCCCTTGTAGGCGCCATCGTGAGCACTAATTTCAAAATCGAAGAAGTGTCCATGAGTGCGCAAAGGGCCTCTTGCATCCCACGGACGGCCTTGGGTTCCCCGAAGGTACTACCTCAGCACTTGGAATGGAACGGCGTTGAGGCTCGGCCGTGCTTCAGCTCGGCCGAAAGTGATGTTACCAACAATGCTGCAAGCCAAAAATCCAGCCGACAGCACCAGGTGGTGCATCGGTCGGCCGATCGGTCGCGCCGAGCCGAAGTGCCGGAACCTAATTGGCTGAGCCGAAGCGCCGCCGAGGTTAGCGCCGGCTCATTCCGTCCACCCAGCACTTGCCCCCAAAAGCGATCTACACAGATGCTCCAACTTCCCTTGTCTCCCTTAGGTAGAATCAGTGTTCGTGGATTGGAAAGAGGCAGGTCCATGTGCCCAACTGGAAGAGGGGCAATCCATATCTGCAACTAGAAACCGGTCCATATCCCCAACCGGAAAGGGGCCAGTCCATATCCCAAACTAGAAAAAGGAACGAAAAACTGTGGATGTGTTGAGTCCATATCCCAACTCAACTTAGGCGTCACAAGTTGCCCACCCCCCACCTGGCGCTATGGCCCACGGAAGTCCATGTTGTAATGAGGGGAAAAGTATGTGAAAAGGGGTGTTATTTTTTGGGTATCCAAACCCCCCTGGTGGCAACATGCAAAAACAAGGTGTGTATTTCAAATATATGCGATGTGCAGGTTTGCATGGCCATGCCTGGCCATTATTTGCATTTCTGGAAACACACAGATTTTCAAAATAAAGACATTCAATCACCAAAATATAGTGTTGTTTTACATTTAGACCACTGCAGTCCAGTGTGGGGGGGGGGGGGCTGCCTATTTTTCTCTCCCCTTTGTTCGAGCTTGATCACAGAACCCCCCTATACACCACAGATGAGGGAACCCCAAACATACCTTTCATTGAAGCACACAGAAAACTATCCCAAAGCATGTACTTGTATTTCCTATTTTAACCAACCTGGCCGAAATTTCGGCCAGCTCTTCGAAAAATGTCCAAACACATGGTCCTATTTGACAGACAGGCCTAAGCTGGCCGAAATTCCGGCCGGGTCCATCGAAACTCCGAATATGATCACTGAAATGGGTACCTAAGACAATAGACATGAGCAAGGAACACAGGAGCAGTGACATTTGAATAGGGTGTGCAACATAATATACTCAATTACAAGCAAATACTTGCCACCTGACGAATCAAAGCAGACTTTTGTAGTGCCTATGGGGAAACACAATAATAAAAGGCTGAAGAGGCTGAGGACTGCATGCTGGCCGAAATTTCGGCCAGACTTCATACTGACAGGCAATATAAGCAGCAGGACTGGCATTAGCGCTTGCGCAGACCAGATGCACGGGGCTTCTTAGCACCTGTGTTAGCAGGAGGCTTGGCAGGGGCTGCAGCACCAGGCTTGGCAGTGGCAGAGTTCTGTGACTGTGTGTTTCCACCCTGGGATGGTGAAAAATGATTCACAAAAGTATTCATACCTTTGCCAGTAGGGGCAACAGTGCCTGAGGAGGAAGCTGGGGTGGCCTGAGCGCACTGCGTGCCACTGGGTGAGGGGGCAGGGGCAGTTTTGGGTTTCTTCTTTGGAGTGTGTGTCTCTGGTTGCGACTCTACCTCCCCATCTTGCTCCTCAGGATCCTCATCTACATACCTAACCCCAGAACAATCCACAGGAAAACTTGCCCCCAAGTCGTGGTACACATCCTCCCATGACTTGGGGGGGCACGTGTCGGCGTTGGTGATAGCTGCTCTGATGGACTGAACAAACTCATCAGGCACAACAGTCTCCTCACCCAAAAGGGCACATACAACATTACAGTCCTTGGAAAACCTGGTAGACATCATGCTTGCAAAATACACAGACAGAGTCCCCAGCCAAAACCAGTTGCCTGCCCGTTCTGGGACCGGAACCAGGCTCAAAAGAAATGAGAATATCTCAACAGGCATCACAGACAACATGGGTCCTTCCGTAAAAGCCACGTAACGGGGCAGCCTGTTATCAAAGGCAGTGGCAGAACAAATGGAAACCAGATGGGACGTAGAAGTGTACAGCGGGGTCTTGCTTGACAAATTGTAAATTGCAACATCACACTGATACATATCCTCAGCCACAGTGGCCTTCAAAGCAGCAACAGTGGCTTTCACATCAGCAGACTCACCCGCAATGAACACAGGCACACCGGACAAAAGCAGCTGCGCAACCAGGTTATGCAAACCAGCTGTATAGAGGCGGGGCACCTCAATGACACAAGCAGCAAAGGGCAGTGAACTAATGATACTGGGAACAGGGACTCCACAACGCATTGCCATCAGTTCCACACGGCCTGACTCTGCAATGAGTTTGCCTGTGCTTGACTCAACGAGGGACTCCCTAGCACACTGGATACTGACCAGACCAGTATCAGATTTTTCACAAACAGGCTTAGCAACAGGCTTCTGCAACAATCCCCGCCACCCCTCATATTTGGGTTCCTTCCAAAGAGGGGCCTTAATTACTGCTGACCACGGGGGCCAGGGGTTTTCTTCAGTCCAGGTCCAACTGCCATAGGCTACCTTCAGGTGTGATGCAATAGCGCACTGCCTTTTGGCCATCTCGATAGTACCAAGTGTAGCTGCAGACAGGTGGTGTCAACAGGGTGGGCTCCTATTGTGCATTAATTGAACGACACACAAGCTGGCCGAAATTTCGGCCAGGTCGGTCGATTTATTCAAATACAAACCCCTGTTTGACCAAAACATACCTCTGGTGTTGTTCACAAGCCCATTGGTAACCGCCTCGGGATGAAGAATGTGCCAGGACCACATCTGGGCCTTTTTAACATCTTTTATAATTTTTTTGAGACCAGGTAGGGTACTTTTTGTCCCATCCATGTAACCTACGATGTCGCGAAGTCGGTCAGGCGTGATGCCTTCCACTTCCTTGAACGTACCCAGTGCGGGATGTAGTCCACGCTTTTCCATGGCTGCCATGGCGTCTACTGAAGCAATACCCACAAATTTCACCAAACGCCCAACGCCACCCCACCGTTTGGCAACAGCACTCTGCACAGGAGAACATGTGGAACACAGAAGCTGGCCGAAATTTCGGCCAGGTCGATCGACAAAACCGAATTAATAAACGAAACACACCACAGTGCCTTCCTCGGCAGTAACACCACACTCTTCAAGCATAACAGTAATGTGATGGTACAGGGTGTACTCATTGGCATCCTCATCCTCAAGCCTATCCAGGAGTAGGGACATTCGCTCCGATGTGGTGGATGCTGAGCCAGCAGTGGTCTGGATTTGATGTAAGCCTGCAAGCCGGCGCCTAGTCCGCAGGGGGCAGTCCTGTTTGACTTCATAACCACCAAATACCAGGGTCCAATCCGGAGTCTCCATATTTTTCATCTCAAATTCGGTCTTGTGTTTTTGGGCAGCAGTGTAAACATGCTGACCCCCCAACAGAACCCAGCGAGTGGCTGTGCAACAGGAATATTCGTAACAGCAGGGTCGAAAATTCAGACGCGAAAACGGTACTGTCGAGAAGAATACCACAACACACATACGAGTGACTTTATAAAAAAGAAGATCCTGGATGTAATCCACAGGCGGGGCTGCCTTCAGATCGTCGTAGCGGCGTTGCACGCGATCATCCGAAATCCTACGGACCTGCCCAAATTTTCGGTCGTGGTCGATAATAATCTGATCCCACCGAACCTTTATTTTCGTCGTTGACGTAACCCAGTCGGATAACTTGATGGAGGATGATGAATTTTTCTTTGGTGCGGCCTTAGGCTTCTTTTGAAGTCCCTCTGTGCTCGCCTGGTCCTCTTGAGACTGGGATTGCACTTGAGATTGCCCATTGTCTGCTGCAGGCTCACCATCTGGCGAAACAGCCATGTCCTGTGATACCCCTCCAGGCTCGGTCATAAAATAAAGGGCTACAGGGCAACATTTCATGAAGGGGAGAGTTCCCAGATAGCAAATAACAAGCACAGATCAACCAAAAAAGGACCAAAACGGACTGCCTGACAGGAAAATCGGATAACCTGGCCGAAATTTCGGCCAGCACTGCTCTGCATGTCAAACCACTGTGTACAAATACCATTCTGAGAGGCTGGCCGAAATTTCGGCCAGAACCTTATGTCATTTGTGTTCTGGGGGTAGCCATATGACAAAACAACAAGTCTGGCCGAAATTTCGGCCAGAAAAACATGAAACAGCAAATAGACACACCAAAATCACTGGCAATGCGTGGCAGAACCCATACCACAGTGACAAACACAGCTGCAAACAGAAATCAGTCCCAGTCCTGGGTATCCACACCGATGTGTTCCGCCTCATCTAGGGCTTCAAAGGAGGCAACGCTGTCTGCATCACAATCAATATCCTGGTCACTATCACAAGAGTCGACAGCAATGGAATCATCAGGGGCGGGGGGGGGTACTGGGGGGCCTCTGGCTCGGGGCTTCGGGGGTGGCTTTGGGGGCAAGGCAATTCCACCAAGAGCAGCAGCAGCAGCAGCAGCAGGCGGTGCACGGTTGGCAGCGCGAATAGAAGCATGTGCAGTACGCAACACCCCTTGCTCGGCAGCAGTGCGGGCAGGTGCATTTGTCTGTAAAAAATCCTCAACACCCTCAGGAACCCTGGTACGCGCAACCAGATTTTGCTTTGCATGCAACAGAACCACTTTTAAACGGTCTGTGGTGATTCGTGTCCTAGACATGGTACCGGGGAACGTCAAATCCTCAACTGCATCCAGTCTTCTCACCTCAACTTTATAGTCCAGAACGGGAACACAAATGGGCAGGCTCTGTGTATGGGCTGTCAAGATGAATTGTTTAAGATTGGCAGAGAACATTGCCACGGATCTCTCAGTCAGCACACCACGCAAAACTTTCTCTCCCGGTTGGACAGGGGGAAGTGTCAGAAATAAATCAGATGACTGTTGGACACTAGTACAGGCAGTGTTGCGGCGACAGTGGGCTGAGAACCGACTCAGAAGTGCCTCACCCAGCTCCTCAGAGTGGATACACCCTAGGGAGGCGGAATGCCACTGACTCCAAAACAAAAGAGCAACAGCGGTGGTTTTCACATACTCCGTGGTTAACTGTTCCTCGGGCTTTAGGATGTTCAGCATGAGCAGTAGGGACATCTCAAGTGCCTGCTTAGCTACAATACCGGAACCTGCCCCCCGTCCCTCCCAGTTGCACTCACGAACCAAAGTCCCAATGCTGAAAGCAGCTGGACAGTATGTGTACAGCAAAGCCTTAAGGGCTAATAACATACGCAAGCCCTTGCGCTGAATGGGTGTCAAGTCCCGCTGGCTATTGAGCAGGGAAGTGACGCGCTCATCTAGTCTGCCTCTATTGGACGATGTGGCTAGCATGAGTCCAAGCAACGTCTTCTCCATATGGATGACTTTGACCTTGCGAGGGAGGATAGACCCAACCTGAAGGCTGTTCCCCTGCTCCAAAAACTTAATGAACGGCAGGAACGCCCTGTAGATCAATTCAACGCAATACTTATAGCTATGCCATACTCCGTACACCAAAGGAAAACCCAACAGTAATTGTGGTACATTCCAGGGAACATAAGCAGCACCATAACACAGCTTAAGTAGGGCAAAGTGTATTTTCATGTCCACAAGCAGCGGAACACAGTGTCTGGTGCGGTGTTCCACACATGACAAATCAACCACGAGTTGCAAAAGCTCTTTGTGTGTGCCGGAGCGGAGCTCAGACAGGAAAAAGGGTCTCCAGTTGAGGGAACGGACATTTTTTCTGGCAATATCCAAAGGAGCACGAACCCAGACTCTCTGAATACCTTGGTTGGCAACATCAATACGATCAAACAATGCTCTATGTGAGCGAGAGAGAGGTCATCAGCAACCTTTGGTACCCTGGCCTCAATTTCGGCCAGCTCCGGCAGACCCCGGTATGCAGGTAGGGCAGTAGTGTGCAAAACAACAACAGCTGTACAGTTTAGGGTTAAGTCGGGTGAATGGGGATCAGCTCCCGACGTGCAACGCCTCAGGTTATCAAACCATATACAAACTTGCCTACGGTGCATGGTGTTCCACAAGTTGTGTGCTGCTAGTCCAGCACGATGGTTAATGGACTCCTGCTTAGTGTTACACTGACCAAGGACTCCTACCTTACGGCGTTGGCGGCAGGACATAATACCCCAGTTGTAACCAGACCCACAGTTAGAGTATGGGAGGGCCATACGGCGCAGCAGGCAGTATAGGGCATGGAACTGTGACAAAAATGTCATGTACCATCGTGGGGGCTTCTTCTCAGTGGCGGCAGCCTTCAACTGTGTCAGGGAGTGCCGGCTCCTGCGATTCTTCCGCAACAAGAGGCAGAATTGCAAAAGCTTTTGCAGAGTCCCACCACGTAATGCATTTCGCAACAGCCCTTTGGCTGTAGTAGCAAAGGCACCAGTAACTGCAGCATGTACAACATTGACAGTAATAGAATAGCAGAAGACATTAATGTTGAGACAAGAAAACAGTTATGTAGGAGTGTATGGTGTAATACTCATGAACAACGACAATTGCAAGCTGGCCGAAATTTCGGCCAGGTGTGTTCAAAGGGGAAATAATTGCTTAAATGTTCAAAAATAGGAAAAGCTGGCCGAAATTTCGGCCAGACCGCCCAAAAACCAGAATATAAGTGCTTGAATAGTGAACAGACCAAAAAGCTGGCCGAAATTTCGGCCAGCCCTAAGAAAAATGAAAATAACTATGCCTATTCACCAGGAAACCAAAAAGTTGGCCGAAATTTCGGCCAGAAGGGTCAAAAACTGCATATACACATGGTTGTTTGCAATGTTACCCAAAACCTGGCCGAAATTTCGGCCAGCTTCAGAAAAACGTCAAATACAACACACTAGAAGACGGGGATACACAAGGCTAACACATCAACACGTATTTCAACGGGTGTCACACAGCTCTGCCAACAACTTTGGTCACATACGTCAAATAACATACTCAAAATAGAAATGTAGAATATTGTCAAATCGCGCGTATACGGGGTCCTAGAGGGTGGGCAACTTGTGACGCCTAAGCTCAAGAGGCCACACAAAAAAGTGAATTATGAGTACATATCCCCAACCCAATCCCGGTTGCTCAGGAACACTAAAAAACACGAATATTGAACAACTGTCTTGTGGGAAAGGGCCAAAACTATGGCTCAATTAAATGCGGAATACAAACCTCTGCACTGCAGGCGCACTGCGGGCAAGGTCCCAGAAAACACAAACGACACCCTTTTACATATCACCTTGGAAAAATGGCTTGCACTTTCAGACAAATGCACTTTGTTGCAAGGTTGGTCTCCCAAAGGTTTCGCCACTTTCACTTTATCCACCACAATTGGTCAGTTGATCCCCAAAATGGCAGTCTTCAGTCATTCCTCAAGGTGTTGTGGGGGTTGGGGGTGGGAAAAGGCTTGTGAGTATTCGGTCTAGACAACCTAAGGGTCGGTAAAGTCCACGGCTGGCCAAAGCACCGCCCACGGAAGTGCCGGGCCGGTTCCAACACACCCCTGCACCCACCCCCCATCTACACCCACACACAATGCGGTGCACACACGAGGTGGTCTGTGGCCACCGCAGGAGTCTTGTTATTTAAGGAAGGTGCAAGGGCTGCCCCCGCGTCGAGCGAAGCGAGCTGTTTGTCGAGCTGAAGCAAGGGGACGTTGGACAGTCCACACACAAGGCAGTGCACACACAAGGCAGTCTGTGGCCAGTGCAGGAATCTTGATATTCAAGTGGGATAGGTGGGTTTGGTGTCTTCAAGGGCCACATGGAGGGTGGGGGGTGTATCAGAGCCAGCCGGCATTTTGGCCGGCCGGAACACCGCCCGGCACTTTGGCCTAGACTACAAAAACTCAAAACCAAGTAGAGCGCCCATGATGGCAACCGTTGCCTATCCTCCTATGGTCCTGAGATGCTTGTTTTCCAAATCTTGTGATGCACAAAAGCACAGAAGACAACATATTTGCGGGTATTGTCAGCAGCTTTGTTGGGAGATGCAGCTGCTCGAGCTTCACTCACACATCCCTCTACAATCCTTCAGCCCGCCCTGTAGAAAGGTGCAGACGGTACGCTGATTAGCGAGAAACCAGTGCCAATTCATCCCAGGGTCATAGAAACTACATAAGGATGGCAATAGCACATATCATACAAGACGAAATAAAATAAAGGTTGGCGGATCTAAGGCCAACACTCTCTCTTCGTACCAGAGATGGAGAGGGAGTGTGTGCATTGTGTGCGCAGCACGCAAGCACGGAAGAGGGTTTTGGACTGAAACCCGAGCCAATGGTCTCCCTCAGAATGCTGTCCCTTGGAGGCTTGTGCAGTGTGCCCGGCCAGACGCCCTCCCCAACCCCGGGCTGGACCCCCCCTCCCCCCCCCCCGAGTTTTGACAGATAGCTGGGGGGGGTGGTCGCATCAGGACCGTTGGTAGTCGCCCCCCCGGGGCCCACGCAGGAGCCAGGAAAATAATGATGTGGGGAAAAATGCACCACCCAAAAACAACACTGTACCCCAAAACACTCCAGGAAAACTAGTGGTGGTGGTGGTAGGTGGTAGTAGTGGTGGCAGTAGCAATAGCATATCTACAACCGTACCATCCACCTCGTTTCATTTTCTAAAGCGTTGACACAATTTAATAGACCTGTCTCCTATCCTTTGACACTACCTAATCACCACAATTGACGGAAAAAGATACTCAATTCATGAGTCTCATTCATGGGGCGCAACCACTGCTATCAGATGACTATTTGCTCCATGAATGAATTTCAGCTCACATTACATTCTATTATCACAATAACAATATTGTGCGGTACAAAGAACATCACTACATGCTACTATAGCCACCCACAACGTCTCCTTTTACCCCTTTGCGATGCACGATTAAAAAAAAAAGGACAAAAGAAAACCATATAGAACAACAATAGTTCACCCATCTTACACAAACAAGAGCAAGGACAATCGAAAAAAGAGAAGAAACAAAAGCATAACCCAATTGATGCCATTAGCTTCGTGACTAGGCTTGGGAAGGACTCGCTACGGAAGGAAATCATATTAAGGAGCAATAGTCCATGGGGCTTCTACCCATTCCAGCACCCAGACTCACCCAAGGGGCAAGTCGCGCGGGTATCTGGAGAGCCGCCGCCCTGTATGACAAGAGGCTCCTCCCTCCGTCCTTTAAGTTGCCTCACGTGAGGCCCGTCCATGCTTCATGAGCCCATCCGCGCGGTTAGGAGACAAAGTATCTGCCTGCATGCTGTACAGCATGGTGGAGTGTCGTGGGAAGGACTCGCTACGCTCCTCCTCCCCAAGCCTAGAAACGACGCAAGTGTCAGAAGTTTCGCTACGTGCCAACAGGTACACGTTTCAATATGCCATATTGTGATTCTAGCATGTCTGACTTTAGCTAAAAATGATGACTAAAAACCTAGTTTTTACGGAAAATGGGTGCAAGCTCGCCTATGACGGGTCCTCATACCCTTTTACCATATGTCTTCACCTTTCAAACGAGCCAAATGGTTTGTTCCAACTCAACGGTATGTTGGAGAACGACCTCCGACAAATGGAAGCATGAACTCAAAATTGCCACTTTTGACAAAGCTGCAAAACCCCCAACGCTTATAACTTAGGGCCAACGGGGCTTCAACGGGCAAACAATTGACCTTTTGCATTCTTCTACGTCCGAACCACTCCAATATGCTTGGTTGAGTGCCCGGTAACCCATGTGCTTCCTACCCGACTACATGCCGACAGGTACACGTTTTGATGTGGCAGGGTATACAAAACATACATCTAAATTTACCTAAAAATGACAACCAAAGACGGCTTTTTGCGAGAAATGAGTGTGAGACGGCCTATGAAGCGTCCTATTATCCTTTTAGGACTTGTCCTAAGCTTTAAAACGAGCCCAACACTTTCTAACTCCATGGTATGTCGGAGAAGGATATCCGACGAATGGACCCACGAACCCAAAATGGCCATTTTTGACCAAAATGCCAAACCCCCACCCGAGATATCTAGGGGCCGTTGGGGTTACACTTGGCAAACAAGTGGCCATTCCCATCCCTCTAGGTCCAAACTACTCAAATATACTTGGTTGAAGTCCCACAGAAGCATAGGGATGCATCCGGGACACCAGGAGGGAGACCCATGATTTTGAAAGGCTGGTGTTGTGACGACGCCTAAAAACACAGCTAACAAAGCTTGTAGACACTTGTTGAGGGCCGACCCGGCACCATTATCTTTCAAAACCCCGGGGGGGGGGGGGGCTGGGGGGGGGTCGCATACAAGGATCCGGCCCGGCTGCCCCCCCCCCCCCCGGGGTGTGGGCACTACCCCAGTGTATGCAGCGTGCCTGAGACTCCCTCTGAGGGTCTGAGGGTTGAGAGATACTGCAACCCATCAGTGGTTGAAGATTCACATGTTGGACAGGCCCCCCTGCCCCTGCTGATCAGGCAAGCAAAAATGTCCAGCATGAAAGTCAAAAGCTGCCCTCGGCTGCCGCATCCCGCAGACATGCAGTGTAACAAACATGCATACCCCATTTCCTTGTGCATCTTTGGTGATGATGCCAACCTGATAATCCAATTGTGTTTGCACTTTGCGTAGCATTTCACCGAACTGGCGTTGCGATGTAAGCGATGCAATGAATTCCGCTGTTTTCTCCTCATCCAAAGGCAAGTGCTCTTCTGAATAATGCTCGATATATCGTTGCACTTCAGGTTCAAAAATGGCTTCAACTTGTTTGAGCACTTCTTGTGTCAACGGGTGGCGCTGAGAAGACGCCAGACGCAAAATTCAGGAGCCAGTGTCGGGAGGCAAAAAATTGGCAACACTACATGGCCTCGCATTCCTGCGTTGCAGATGCCACGTTATGCTACATCCTTGCATTGCAGATGCTCCATTGCTTCACACCAACAGAATGCCAATGCCACATTTCTTCGCATATGCAACATTTCGCATCCAACTTTAATTATAAGCCGGCCTTTCCCTCCCTTTTGTGGACCTGGCAACTCAACACAGCAAAGAAGACACAGATGCCTTTGCGCATTTCTGGCGCTCCAACGCCGTCTGCTATCCGCTGCATCATGGTGCAGTAACCCCCCCCCCCTTGTATAAGCTACGCCATTGTCCAAGCTACAGTAGGCATAGGGACCGTAATAATTTTGTACGTAATTTGATTACGTACAAAATGTAGTGTGGCCACATAAGACATGGGTGTGTCGTCACATTTCAGCACATGTGGCCCCCTGCTGGTGCACCAGGAATTTTTTTTTTTAGTCTGATGCATCCCATAGGTCCTGAATTGCCAATTTCAGCACAGGCGCACGTGTGTGTCGGCAGTTGTATGTGTTACGCGCAAGCCACACCCTTGTCCAAGCTACAGTAGGTGTAAGGACTGTAATAATTGTGTACATTGGCGTAGCTTATACAAGGGGGGGGGGGGGTACAATGATACAATCCACACCATTTCACAGGGAGATGCCTTGGCACATAGATTTGATGCACGGCAACCAACTGGCAATCCATACATGAAAACCATCATCAAATCTGTCTGGAGCATTTGCAATGGTTTCTTGGAGGCGATCCACTCGCCCCTCAAACACTTTGGAATGCTGTTCCTGGAGAGCTTCAATGAATGATTGTACTGCCTGCGAAATGCACATGGTCACTAGGACATGCAAGAAGCACAACACGAGAAAACATCATGAATGGACGCATTGATCTATGCCGGACTTTGCATGGAATTTATGAAATGAGAAATAACAACATACCTGCAGACTCAATCCATCTTCTGGTGCTACACACCCCACAGGCATTGAAGCCAGCTCGAACCACAACAAATGGTCAAACACAAGACATATGCCACAAAGCTGGGACAAGAACAAATGAGACTGCCAGCAGTGACACCGAGTGCGTGGGTCCTTTATTCTGGTGCCCCACTGACATGGTACCCGGTCTACCTGGTGCCAGAGAGGCTTGCACAAGACAAGGTCAAAGGGGTACCCGCCAAATGCTGTATGCCAGGAACAGATGAGCAGTGCATGCAAAAGTCAAGAGTGGAACTGACTCAGGGGCAGTTTGAAAAGGGACTAGTGCATGGCATCTGCTCTAACAGATGTTGTACTCTGATGATGGCCAATGAAGAAGAAAAATGGCACCCAATGTGCGAGCATACAGTGATTGAGGATGCCCCAGCCTGCCATAGCAGCAGGCAGTTCGCCAGATCTGCCTTCGTTGTGCTCCACTGGTTTTCGCTTGGTGTCAGCTATGTCTCCCGTGCGCAGTTAGCGTGGTTTGGGAGGCACAGAAGACACGTCTACAGCCTACAACACGCTTCTCTACAATGTTAAGGGCACAGAAGAAGCTGGTGATGTTGTGATACCCTGATCAACCATACATCAGAGAAAGAATTTGGAAAGGGAGATCGGGGGTGCAAGATCTCAAATGTACAGTGGACAAGAAAACATGATTGATAATTATCTTCCGTGTATGGGTGTCAGTGTGAGTATTTCAGATGTTTTTTGGTTGGGAGAGTGACCTTGCTGTTGGTCATGTACACAAAACACACTCTGCAGTAAAAACAAACATGTCCTTTGTGCACTTTATCAGCTATGTTTCAATTCTGATGCCCACCCATCCCTTGTGCTTGCCCAGCCTTGTCAAAGCAGCGTGACCCATCTGACCAGTGTTTTCCGCAGCATTTGTGGTGAAGAATACAAGATGACATGTGCGTCAGCTGGTTGTAGTGGAAAGGCGATGTCATGCCTATGAAAAATTGTTTGCGTAGCCCCCCCCCCCCCCCCCGGTCCAACGAACAATTTTGTCCTCAAAAAAAAACGGTCTGAACAGCAGTGTTCGTTGGACACACCGTTCGGTGCGCGCGACAATGTTGTGAAAATCGCGGTAACACATCCCTAGGCACAAGTTATCCAGCCCATTCACAGCACAATGCAATGGAGGCCTCCAATTAGCACTTTTGAGAGCAGAAGCCCTTGTTGTGGTCCGGCTTCATGCGAAAAAGTGAAAATGCTCTCCGAGCTTGGGCCCTTCTTGTACAGTTCCTCCTGGCTAGGTGCAAGCAGAGAATCAGTTATGGTGGGCAATAGAGGTCCTATAGTTGAGGGACACCATTCCCTCACAACCTGCTTTACAAATTTGCCCACCATTACTGCAAGATACATCACAACAGCCCCCCATTTCCCCAAACCTTTTGCCTGAAACCGCGGTTCTGGAGCCCGGTACCTCAATTAGTACCTAATTAATGAGGTCCTCAAAAACTACGGTCCCAACGGAAGTGTTCGTTGGACGGGGGGGGGGGGGGGGGTGATGACATTGTGATTGATACTGCGACCCATTTCTACTTGGTTTGATCTAGTTTTCACCAAGCATTGCTGTAATGGGGCCCAAAAACCCCCAAGAATCGCTGTCCTGCTTGTCACGCAATGGCCAAGTTCTTGAAATGCGTGCATATTGCGCACGCAGAGGCTGGGATACTCACCCAAGAATATGTGTCACCTGTTTAGTAGCACACGGCCCACATGAGAACAACGAAACTGCCTTCAACTTGGTAATCAACTGTCGTTATGAACAAGCAAATCAGCCTTGTAAAGGACAACTATGCCAGGGCATGCAAGATGCACACATGTTCAAGTGGCAAGTGCCACACTCGGATATATCACTAGGACGGTGGCCGTGGATTGAGAGTCCCTAACCCCAACTCGAGGGGCCACACCGAAGCGTGGATTGTGAGTCCCTAACCCCAACTCGAGGGGCCACACCGAAGCGTGGATTGTGAGTCCCTAACCCCAACTCGAGGGGCCACGCCGAAGCGTGGATTGTGAGTCCCTAACCCCAACTCGAGGGGCCACACCGAAGCGTGGATTGTGAGTCCCTAACCCCAACTCGAGGGGCCACACCGAAGCGTGGATTGTGAGTCCCTAACCCCAACTCGAGGGGCCACACCGAAGCGTGGATTGTGAGTCCCTAACCCCAACTCGAGGGGCCACACCGAAGCGTGGATTGTGATTCCCGAACCCCAACTCGAGGGGCCACGCAACAAAGCGTGGATTGGAAAATTGGCCTGGTTTTCTCAATAGCACCGGAAGGTTGAAGGCCCAAAATAACGCTCCCTCAAAGATGCCCGGCGCACACCCCGTGCGCTAACGCCCATGCGGGGGAGGAAATTAGGGAAATGGTTGAAAATGGGCAAAAATGGTTGACAATTCAAATATGCCACATCCTAAATGCTTAGGAAGCTACAAAAACCCTAGTACGGAACCAAAAACTTGTGAAACTAGGGTTCGAGTATTTGCCAACATCCAAAACTTCGCACTGTGTGCATGGCATTCCCAATAGCATGTGGCCCCGGGGGCATTGCATGCGCTGTGTGCAAAATTCTATTGCCTTCGGCAAGTGCACCTTGCAGAGAATCCCACTCCAAGCAACGCGCACACAAAATAGGGAAAAAACGACATAAATATAGCCTAAAACATGCTTTACATACCTTGGATGGTCATTTTAGGGGATCACGGTATCAGAAGAATAAGTTTTGAAAACTTCGATTTTTGAGCTGCCCAGGGTGAAAAACTGCATGAGCAGGTTGTGTACCAATCCCTTGGGAGCCCCCCCCCCCCCCCCGGACCTAATACCCAAATAGGGTGAAAAACACGTAAATACGGCCTAAACCTTGCTTTACATACCTTGGATGGTCATTTTAGGTGGTCACAATATCACAAAAACAAGTTTCGAAAACTTCGATTTTTGAGCTGCCCAGGGTGAAAAGCTGCATGAGCAGGTTGTGTACCAGTCCCTTGGGAGCCCCCCCCCCCCCCCCCCGGATCTAATAGCCGAATAGGGTGAAAAACACGGAAATACGGCCTAAAACATGCTTTACATAGTTTGGATGGTCATATCGTGTGGTCACAATATCATAAAAACAAGTTTCGAAAACTTCGATTTTTGAGCTGCCCGGGGTGGAAAACTGCATTCGCAGGTTGTGTACCAGCCCATTCACTAGACCATTATTGGTGGAAACAGCCATTTCGCGCCATTGGCACGGACATTTGAGCGGCCCTCGGCAAGGCTAGAGACTGCAAAAAACGTCCTTTTGTATCCTAGTAGGCATATAATGTCACAACATCCCCACTCACACCCCTCAGAGTGGGTACCCCGGGGTCGCCGAGGTCTCCAAAACCGCCAACATAGCAAAAATGGCTGAAAAGTGCATAAACTGCATGAGCGCTCGTCCCACTCCGCCCCATACAAACCCCATGGAGTCGGGACCCGGAAACACTTTTTCAGCTCAAAATCGAAAAAAACCAAAAGATCCATGATTTTCGACCCAAAAAAAGAGGGGGGGGGTCATTTTTTCGACATTTTTGACCCCCCCCCCCCACCTCCCTCAAAAGCTCAAAACAGTGGGTTTCAAGTGGGGGGGGGGTCTGGGGGGGTCCGGACCAAAAACTCATTGGGGGATGTGTTTATTGGGCAAAATAATGATCTTACAAAGGGTTAGACTAACAATTCAACCCCTTGGGGTAGGGTACGCGAATAGGCCCAAAAAGGCCCAAAATGGGGGGTATGTGTCGTTTTCCCCTATATACGCCTGCCTGGCTTTGATCTAACAACCTCTGCGAGGTGATTAGACCCCCCTTGTCGAAATACGGGGTCCCCATCTGACCTTCAGTTTTCCTGGCAGTGCTTGCATTAGGGGGTTGGGAGTGGGGGGTAAACCCAAGTTAAGGTGGGCTAAGCGAAGGGGGGGGGGGGGGGCGACATACAGCCCAAAAATGAACCCACCCATCTTCTCTGATCTTCTACCAACTCATCTTCCAAAACTGGAATATCCTCTCATGGATAGCTTGCTGGCCCATCCCATCTTTATGTTCCTCTTAGCACCACCAGCAAGGAAACCCGTGAGGCCAGCAAAATTGTGTTACCTCCTCGGCCACCCTAATCCACCCCCAGAAATTGCAGTCCTCCTGAGGGGCATTCTTTTTGTTTCAGACCTTGGCAGGCTGGCAAAGCCCTCTTACCAGACGGTACTCGAGAGAGATCTCGGAATCAGAAATCAGAGCCGTCCAGTGCTACGATTGTCTCACAGCTCCGTTTGGTAGCGGACATGACACGTGGAAAGAACATTGCAGGGACTGATCGCTTTCAGGCATTGCCCCCCCCTGCCCCCCCTGTTCCAGCACGCCAGCTTCGGGTTCACGGGGCAAAAATGCAGAAATACGGGGTCGCCGTGTTTGCGACATTTTACAACAAGGGGGCTTGGGGGAACATGAGCAAACATCCTTGTTTGTTCTGCTCTATACACGTGTGACCAGTCATATCATCGTCCTTCATACGTCTGCTCTCTGGTTCAATGCTTTTTGCTCATTGCTGCAGTGGCACCCAACCTTGCCCTCTTGTTGGCATCTCTCTTGAGACCTGCACCAACGGTCCTTCTTCTGCTAGCATTTGGTCTCTCTGTGTAGGCGGTTCCATTTATCATTGATAGGACACGATCATGGGCAGTACCCCCCCCCCCCCCCCCCCGTGTTAGGGCCAAACTGACAACCAGAGTTGACCGAATCAGTCGTGTGCCATTGGGTAAAGAACAATCTTTGTGCTCGCAGCTTCCAAGATGGTGCAGAGGACGGAGAAAACAGGGCAAGTAGGAAACCAATGGTTTCTTTTTCCTCACACCAACAGAGATCCCATCTGACCATTGTTGTTTGTTGTTTGTTGTTTTGACTGCAGTTTTTGTGGTCCAGGATGACAATGAGATGTTTGTGAGCTGGTTGTAGTGGGAAAGAGAGGCGGGGTCATGCCTGTGAAGACTCTGCTCATGTCTACTTGGTTTGACGTGATTTTCACTGATTATTGCTGCAATGGGGCCCAAACGCAGATAAAAGAACACAGCCTTCTCTAAGCACAGGATCCTCTTCTGACCGTCGTTTGACTTGGGGGATTGGGGGGGGGGGGAGGGGGGGGCTTAGCGATCCGGATTTTCCGGGTTGTGAAGTCGTTCTTGCACCCTGCATGCACCATGTCCGCACCATGGCAACTTTAGGGGTCAACCACCGTTGAACCATCCCAAGAAGCACCCACCCAAACAGCCCATAGAACCCCAGAAAACTGTAATTGCTGGCACAAAACCTTTCTTCCTGAGGCTTTTTTGATTGTTGCCAATAATGCCAGGAGGCCCTTTGGTAGTTTTTGTTCTTTCTCGGAGGCCTCTTGATGGTTGCAATTATCTCTTGAAGGCTTCAAGAACTCCAAACGTGAAATGGAGCACAATCATGTGTGATCGTCTTGCCATTCACTTTGTACTGGATCCTCAAGAAATCACTGTCCAGCTTTGAGGGGCCCACAACAGCTGTGGGAACTCTCTCCAAAGTGCCTAAACAATGTGCCAGGAACAACCCGAGACAAAAACATGTTGTCTTAGAGCTGCAAGGCAATAATAATTGAGTACGTACACCACTTCTGTGTAAACAGCATACCTATACATAAACAGCATAGCAAATGGGCACAGCAAGCATTCGTTTAATGCCTCCTAGGTGGGTGCTATCGGTCCCTGTGGGTTCCAAAATATACCCAAAATTTGCTGTGCTCGGCATGAGCACCCTCTGCGTTGGGGGTGTGGGGTCAGGGGCCAGCTCGCCACCCGGATACCGCCCTCACGCAACAAGCCAAGAAAACACAAAAAACTGATGGGACAAGAGATGTGTGCGGGTATGTGTGTTGTTGCCTTGTGCTATCCAATTCGTGCATGAAAAGGGCCACTGAAACACTTCAGTGTCGGCGTTTTCGGAACGATTCCGAGACTCCTTTCCTTGTCCCTTCACAACAGTAACAGTCAGAAGCGCACTTGCTTGAGGTCAGTTAGGCTTATAGAATGCAGACCAACGGGCAGACTCCGAGAAAAATCTGCGCTGCGCACGCTGAGGTGGCTTTCTGGTGACTTTGTATGCATCGTCAAAAGGTGTGGGGGGGATGGAGGGCGTGGGGGGGATGGAGGGTGCGAGGTCAGAAGTGCGTTGTGCCGCTGTCAAAGAGGCATCATCAGGGCTGCCGAGGAGGTCTGATGCAGGGCGGAAATGAGCGCAACTGAGCTAAACTGGCGAAATGGAGACGCTCCTGGAGAACATTGGTGTGCTCCATGCGTTGATGATCCCTCGGCAAACCAATCGCTTGCATCAGAGGGGATGGACCAGCCACTTCTGTTTGGAAGCTTTCTTTTGCCCCTGGGTTGCATGCCACTCAACCGTCCCCTGATGCTCAGCCTCAATCCTTTGACACCTGTGGCAGCACCAATGGTCGATAAGAAAAATGCGTGCTGCACAGCACCTCCGCGTCATCTGCTGGTGAACCCTCAAAAGAGTCAGCATTTCGTCGAGATATGGTATGTAAATCAGACTTCACACGGGAAATCGTCAGTTTTCTGGTTGGCAGCGATGTGCGTGTGCACATCGCTGGGATTTGAATCATGGTAAGAGGGAGGATGTATGCCTCTAATCATGGTCATGACCTATGGGGCGACTATCTGTGTATTAACTAAGTATATTTGTACGGCCCACTGTGAAAATTGAGCATGCACCCTGGCTGGGGGCAAGGTTAGGCGAGGGACCAAGGCACTGGGGAAAATCCCCGAATCAAGTGTGGGCGCCCTGGGTGCCTATTAAAGGGCATGCCGCATCCTCCATCACCATCCTCTGCTACTCCAGGTTCGATGGTTGAGGCTGACGAGGTGCTGGATGGAAACGACGCACCGGTCTGCGACTGCCATCGCTTGGGGCCCGCTGCGCGCGCGCCGGCCCTGGCCTTCGTAAAAAGGCGGAGGAAGACCGCGGCAGCGCACTGAGACCGCTGAAGAACTCTAGCGAGGCGAGCGCATGCGCTTTTTTGAAGATGAACGTGTAAGCACGCAGGTGGGCTCATGCCGGCACGCACGTACCCACGCCCCGCATTTAAACATAGAATAGAGCCCCGGGGCTTACAGGATTGGCAAAGCCACGTCCGTTCACTGCCCCTTAAAAAGGCCGGGTCCATGCCATCAGGAGCTTGCTGATGTATGCCATGGCGACGTCCGCGTATTCGAAGCAGGGAGTGCCATGGACCTGCCAGAGCTCCTGCCGCATCTTGTTGTACCGGGCCCCAGACTCCATAGTCGTGACGACAGGCTGGTTGGGGAAATCTTTTGTGATCGCCTCGAACAGGAGGGTGATAACCTTGGGCGTCGGCACGCGCTGCGGACTGATCACCGGGGAAAAGATGTACACGCAGGGGTTGGGGTCCTTCAGCAGATACGTCATCAGCTCGTGCCAGCCCGCCAAATGCAGCTGTCACGGAGAGGAGAAGGACGATGTGGATGTGGTAGTGGACGCCCTAAAAAAACTGGCAAAATGCCTGTGCTGTGCACTACTGATGGGTAACACTTGGTGATCTGGAATCCCTCGGCCCTGTGTTACAAGCCCCACATCAGTGGTGGCGAGCACCCTCCAAACTTCACTGTCTTGGGAGAGGCTTTGTGTGGAGCATGCCGGTGGCGAGTTTGGAGGGTGCTCGCCACCACTGATGTGGGGCTTGTAACACAGGGCCGAGGGATTCCAGATCACCAAGTGTTACCCTCTCTAATGCAGCAACAACAATTTTCCCCCGGCTGTTAAGTAGCCCAACTGGCTCCCCACCTCTCGCAGTTTTTCTGAACCCTCCCTCTTCGCCGCCAACCCGACAGGTGGGCAATCAACCCACCTGTCCACAAGTGGAGCATTCCCTCCTCAAAAGGCGCACACGTACGGACCCCCAACCCTAAAGACGCTGAACATAAAATCTGCTGCTTCAGTATTTCTTTGCAAGCGCCGTGGCCACATGGAAATCGCTTCGTGAGAACTCTACCACCTGTTTGCTGCCATTGACATTTGCCGCTGCGGGCTTCCTGGTAGCCGTGTTTTGTTCCAACGGGAAGCATAGGAATCGGGAGGCAGGGGAGCAGGGGAAGCAGGGAGAGGGCAAGGGACTGACACAGCAAGTTGCAAGTTGCTTAAAACGTCTTTCCAACAGGGCTGCTTGACAAACCCTCAAAGGGCTTCCAAGGCTTTCAAAGACCACCGAACAGGCCGCCCTGCAACAGAACCAACCTGGCCCATTCGTGACCCACAGCCATCTTGATTTTTCGGTGTTCAAATTCAATGGTCACACTTCCCATACTACTGAGTGACG
The DNA here is from genome assembly GCA_964036045.1 of Eutreptiella sp. 'Long Island Sound 2002'. Lineage (NCBI taxonomy): Eukaryota > Euglenozoa > Euglenophyceae > Eutreptiales > Eutreptiaceae > Eutreptiella > Eutreptiella sp. 'Long Island Sound 2002'. The sequence goes on along the minus strand of OZ038389.1, from coordinate 58,504,558 downwards.
ACCAATGTCGGTTGACCATCACCATCCCAGTAAATCAAAAATCCCAAGAAGACACCAGCCTGTCGAATGAAAGCCGACAGTCATTCGCTAGTTTTAATCAGGCTGATTCAATTTTTTGTAACTACGAAGAGGAGTAATCTGAGGGACCGTCTGGGAAGAGACGGCGTGGGAAAGGGGGAGAAGAAAGGAGACCGCAGGCGTGACATCCAGGAAATCACCGATTTCCACGACATCGGTCAACTTGTAGTCGGCGTAGACCTTCTTGATGGCGTCCATCGTGTGCTCCTCGTATGTGGTCGGCACGATTTTGGTTTTATGGCCTGGAACAGGCTTCGGGAGGGAGTCGGCCATGCCGCACTTGAGATACCCAGTATTGGTCAAGCCACAGATGCCCACAGTCTCGGGCTTCTCCTCCGAGGTGATCAACTCCTTCAGCTTGGGCCCTAGCAGCGATGACAGGGTCACCAAATTGTGGAACTCCTCCAAATTGGAGCACACCACGGCCCCCGAGTGCTCCATCAGTCGCAGGAAGTTGCCGTAGTCCGTCGCCATAGATGCCGTGTGCGTGGCCACGGCAGCCTGCCCAGCTTGCGTCCTTCCGGCCTTATAAAGCACCACGGTGATGCCCCTCTTGCGTGCCTTCCTCACAAGTGTCATCATCCGGAGGCCATCGCCTTTCGCGGCAAAACCCTCGAGGTAAATTCCGACGGCGACGGGCTCGGAGATGCCCTGCGGTGGGCCGTTGACCAACAGATTCTCCAACACATCAGTGGCACTCATGTCCATCTGGTTCCCGACGGTGACACACATGCTGGTGTGCACGATCGAGCTGAAGCCAGACAGCCGCGCGACAGCGAAGCCACCGCTCTGGCATATCAGTGCAACCGTGGGCAGGTTCTTGTTGACGGAATCACCCACTACAAGGGCCTGGGGGTCGTCGGCGAAAATGGTGTTGAAGCTCTGTGGCCCTGAGGCAAAACACGAGTCGTGTGCAGTATATGCACCATGCTCCCCGAGATGGCAAAATGAGCCCTTTCCCTTGCGCAACCACGGCCTTGTCTGAGCAGAGTGACGCTGGATGACTTTGCTCTTCTATGTGCTTGAGAATGTGAGATGGCACGCTGTGAGCACATTGTAGTGTACTCCCTCTCCCCAAACTGCCCACCCGCTTCAACCGACTTCCAAATGGCCCCCAACCAGTGGTGACGCAGGGGATACTGGACTGCCCAATGGGTCGATAGCGACAGTAAGGTGAGGGATTCGGAGGACTTCGAGGAAGTGGGGTCCAGGCCAAGGACCAGGAAAGGGAGATACCTGAGACCCAATTGCCCACCGTGTTCGGTCCGTTGATAATGGGCCGCGAGATTTTATCGAGCTGCTTCAGGTTTCCCAGGAGCTCCTCTTGCAGTCCCTGCCCAGCCTCCGTCTCTGCAAATCCAGCAGAAAATAGCTGCACAGTGTTGCAGTAGTTGTGTTGGAAACACTCCTCGAGGGCTTTCACTGCGTCTGTGGCGGGAATGGCCACCACAAGCACATCGACGGGCTCGCCTCCATTTTTCTTCTTCATCTCCTCGAGGGTGGGTACGCACTTGATGCCTTGGATCTCAGATGCCTTGCGATGGACGGGGTAGACGGTGACCCCGGGGTTCTCCTTCGCACGATCCAAGATTGAGTTGCATGGGTTGAAATTTTGCGGGACCACGGCTGTCTGTAGCCACTGCGTGACGCGCTTCATAAAGGAGGGCTTGCCTCCTGCCGCTTTCTTTGGCTTGTTCGTTATGGCCTTCTTCGTCTTCGAGAACACGGTGGCCTTCATCATGCGGGCCAAGAGCATCTCCGCAGCGGATGTCCTCACCATTCGTTTGAAAACCTTCCCGAAGACTTCTTGCGCCATAGTCTTGCCTTGGATTTTCTCCGTGCATCCAATGAGACCCATACTCTTAGGTTGGCACATTTGTGCGATTTTAGAGATGGGTTTCTCCGACGGTATGCTCATCAAGCCTGTCTTGCTTTTAGGCGTCACCGACACAACGCTGTCCAACGCCACGAGTCGGCCGTTTTCGATTGCTGCTGGGTTGACCTCGATCTCGTCGACAACGTATTCGCCCTCGGGGTTGTAGGGTGAGAAGTGCATAATGCCCTCGGCAAGGGACCGGATAACATCCTCCAAAACCTCCCAATCTATCAACTTCTCTCTTCCACGCAACTTCCCCTCGATGAGTCGCACCAAGGTGGATTCCTTCAAGTATGGTAGGAATGAATCCACTCCGTAGGCCACCGGGATCACAAATGGAGGCATGTTGAATTCGTCCTTGAAGTTGTCCACCAACACACCACCAAATCCCACTACGACACAAGGGCCAAACACTGGGTCTTGATAAGCCGAAAGCAAGATTTCGTTGCCCATTGATGGAGCATATTCTACCCACTCTCGGAACATCAATCCTTCTAGTTTCAAATCAGTCTTTGAGAAGCGTTCCACAAAAGTATCCACGACCTTCTTTGCGTTCTCCGCCGGCACGGCAAGTTCAATGGCCTTGTGCTCCGTTTTGTGTGTAACGAGTGAACCATCTGCGTATCGCAAGATCCCCTTGACAGCCGAAACTTTTGGAACCTTGGATTGTAGGTCTTCGTTGGGTTCATTCGGATCTACTAGGGTGCGTTGCAAGACTCCGACACCAAACGTTCCTACTACGCGCAGGGCGTCGAATTCGGTCAAGACCTTCGTGTCTGATTTGCTGGCGTATTCATCTAACAATTTGGTGGCGGCCTCGCATTGGAACGAACTTGCCCAACGTATTCTTGCACTCGAAACCTGCCAAAGCCGACGAGAAGCTAACCGGAGCATATTTTCGGCCCTAAAAATAGAGAGATGCAGAACAAGGGGAACGTGGACCATGGGGAGTAATAAATCTCCAATGGGAACCTTGGGACCACACACAGGAACCCGACTTTGAACCCATTGCTCGGAGCCCCGTGCGCAGCTGGTGTTACCAACCGGCCTTCACAATTCTTCACCTGGTGACGCAGGCACTCTTCCATTTCCGTGGTTGTTCTATTTCAATGTGAAACTCGGGAACCTCACCAAGGTTATTGCCTTTCGTGGGAACAAGACTCATCGAACGACTGTGAAGCAACGTGTACACAAAGAAAACCGCAGAATAGAAAATCCCAACCAACCATGGGTTTCTCCAGGTGTCGCCGGTCTTCGTCGGCTGCCAAAGCCGTAAAGCCGTTAAAGGAGTGTTGTTCGAATAAGAAAGCATGGGGTTTCAATTCAATCCAATCGTGGGTCACTTTCCCTTTGCACCAAAGCACACCGGAACTTCCAATTCATGTGCCATCAATGCAAGGTCCCCATAATGGCCAAGCTCAACAAAACACTTTCAATATGCCTCCATGTTAAACGTGTTCGACCCCCCCTAACCACAAGTTTAGAGAAGGTATGGTTGCCCTTACGCTGCATATCTTGTGGTCCACCTAAAATAAGTAAAACTCCAATCGGTGTCTCATTGAAAAGGCGTCATAGCAAGCCAAACGAAAACTGCATGCATTGCAGTGGGCGACCGAACTAGTTGTGGCCTTGTGGTGCAGCGGCGCGAACATTTGCAAACACTTCTCGGACCAAAACGTCAAGTTGTCGGTACGCATCACATTTTAGCATGCCGCCAATGCCCCGACAACGTGTCAAAAGATATGGGTCCCTAGAGCAACGCCACGTACCGGCACAGTTGGTGTGACGTGAACTTCACATCACTCATTCATATGGTTGAAAATGTTGCATCAACACGAGTAGAACAGCATGTCATGTGTTACTGAGCAGCATCTTTTTTGTGTGCCCTGTGTGTGTATCGACACGTGCCGACTCATAACGAGAAACGACGTGGCATCAACTGTGCATCGCACGAAACAATCGTGTGAAAGGCCGTTGCACACCGTTACCCACGCAACAAGGTTTCAAAGTTCTTTTCGTTCGCCAAGGGTATTAGTATCTTGATTTCGTTTTCTATGGGTGTGTGGAAAAGGCGGTTATGCCTTATGTTCGCTATCAACAGTAGCTCATGGTGCCCGACGTATTCCGTTTCGTTTTGACACGTCAAACTAACGTCGAAACCAAAGTCATACAAGTAGGTAACCATGAAGTGAGACAAAGAACTAGCAAGGAAAAGCTCTTTACAACATAAAGCATCCATACAATCAACGATTCCTCGATCTTCATTCACTCGAGGTCAAATTGACGCCGTGATGCAACACAGCCTCCTATGCAGCGCCTCCTTGTCGAGCCCAGTTGTTGCGTGGAAACTTCTGCAAACACTCCGCTCGCTTGTTCACAAATGGAAAACCGTTCACCATCTACCACGACTCGCACATTCAACATTCTGCAACTTACGGGGCTCAAACGTGTTCACAAGCTCTCGACAGAGTTTCGGTGAACCCTTGGTTTTGCGACGCACGAAGAGCGAAACATCCTCATTGCTGGACAGGTCAGCTGCTTTTCCGAAGCACTGAATGGCGTGTACACACGTTCACTTGTGCAGCATGCACATATTGCTGTTGCAGCCACAATAGAGGCGAGGTTGAGGTTGGGTCGTAAGCACCCAGGCAACTGCACATGCCTGAAAAGAGGCAAGCGAAAAACCAGCGAGTCTTATATAGTGAATAAAAGCTTTTTATGCTTAACCTAGGATGATGACAAAGGCTCAGACAAGGTGATTTTCCGCCCCCCTCTCTGCTGCTCGGCCTTTCCACAGTGTGCGCGACCTTCAGTCCTGCAACTGGCACGGGCTGACAAAAACAACTTTTTCCTTAATTTTTATCTCACGAACTGGTGCCGCAAAATAATTGCTTATGCAATAGTATTGTAGGCATCAGCCACAACAGTAGGATTCAGGGGAGGAATGTTTCGGAGGGAGCGCAAAACCTCCCACTGAAACTGGTATTTGGGTTCTCATGAGTTGTGGCAAGCACTTGAAACCGGGGTTTGCTTTTCCCGTTTTCAGTGCACTTCGTGTCTTCGTGCTTGTATATAGCCATGTTACCGAGTAAGGGAAGGTTTGGTATGTACCAATGATTGTGAGAATGGGAACCACATGTGAGGTGGGCCGGTGACCATCACCGTCACACTTTTGAATGTGTATGTGACTGCTCGTATTTGTAGTTTTGAATGAACTTTGTCGTTGTCAGGTATGGAATTGGACCACCGAGGGATGATGCTTGGGCATGGGGAAATGCCCTTGCTACTTGATCATCCGACGAGTCATTTCGCTTGGCGGGGTTTGCGGGGCATCGAAACTCGCAATGCTTTCTAAATGTCTAATTTTTCTTCGCTTGGTGCTGGGTGCCTTATTTGTCTTCTTGGTGCCCCTGTGAAACGAGATAGCATAGGACTCTTGCCCTGTGTTTTCTTTGCGCTTGTTTTGTGGTTGGGAGTCCACAAATGGGTTGGGATTGTGTGCATCATCTAGGGAACACTTGGTGCACTAGCACAATGGTGGGCAAGGTGCCCGTTGATGGGTTCATCTAATGCTCTTGCACCGGCACCTAATTATGCCATTATCGAAGGGAAGCAACGTCGGTTCATCGGAGTGTGTTTTGCGGCTCTTGTGGCCGCGTGGTGATGAATCCTCAATAGATGGGTTTGTCACCCTTGAATGGGTGTTGGCGCAACCCTCATGCCCATAAACTTATGCATCGGGGGTATTATGTCGTGGAGATAATCCTACTCACGATCGAACAAACCCTCTCAAACTACAAATTCACAATGTGGAAAGCGAAGCCGAAGCTCTTAAATCCCAATGTCGTAGTTGAAGCTCCTTGTGCATGCGGTCGTCTCGGGGAGACTGAGGGGAAAGGGAAAGCAATCACGAACAAAGCTGTGCTTGCTTTCCTCATTAATTGCGTCGAGGTGTACGTGGAGCTATTGTTTTGTGTCCATGTGCATGTGCCCAATTTTTCATGGCATGCCACCCGAGACGGTGGTGCAAAATTGGCATGCCATGATCTGGTGACCTTCCTTGAGGGTGCCTGAGCCTAGGATTCGAACGAAATTTACAAGCGAAATTTTCAAGGTAATTTTCAACGAAATTTTCAACGAAATTTAAGTTTATCTTTCAAACGAAAATTTCAATGAAAATTTGCCGTTCCTTCTTTTTTTATAGACAACATGAAAAACAAGAACTTGAGCACTTGGGGACACTTTACTGTAGTGGAGTACATGGGGGAGTTGGGGTGGGAGGGGTGTGCTGACGAGGAGATCCTGCTGTGCAGTTGTGGGTTGAGCCCCCCCACCCCCGGTAGCCCCCGCAGCACCTCCCCAGCAAAGCCCCCCCCCCCCCGCCGAGAAACCCAAACCCCCTGCCCTGCCCCCCCCCCCAACCCACGCAACCCAAAAAGCCCTCCATGCTTCCTCTCCAGCAGCTGCATTGGGCAAGGTTGTGGCTTGTCTTCCAGCCAGCCAAGCCCCGACGGAGCGAGTGTTTAGCTCAGCCGACTGGCAATGTGCTAATCGGGAGCGCCTGAGTTTTTCCATGTTGGCAACTTGGCATTGGAGTTTTTCCATCTTGGCAAGTCTTCATTCGTGTCAACTACATGAAGTTGTGCCACGCATGAGTATATCATTGCCATTGGCATCCATCATATTGTTTGTGGACTTCGGCATTCTAATTGTGATGCGTCCATCAATGTCTTTCATCAAGGGCTTGGTTATAGGTGCCAGGATTCAGTGCTATGATGTTATAGAACCTCCGCCTTCCCATTGGGACCATAAATTTCATAATTTTCATACTTTTCAAAAAAATCGAAAATTTCACGAAATTTTCACGTTATATTTCACGTGAAATTTAAAATCCTCATTTTTCACGAAAATTTTAAATCCTACCTGAGCCGCGTCCGCCCCGCGACCTGCCCAGCGACTGGCCGCGACCACTTGTACCGGGAAATGGCCACGTTGTGGCCACACAGGAAACATGCGTGCAAGTGAACCCAACAATGACCGGAAAATTCTTGCATGTTGGTGTAGACTTATAAAATTTGTCTCGAAGCACAATTGGTTCCAAAATGTCATGTCTTTTATTCTTGTTGCATGTCATGTTTGTATACAACATTGAAGAACAACCGTACCTCATGTTCCTTCTTCGGCATCGCTTTGCACTGTGTGCACAATTTTTTGGGACGGCTACAATGATGCAAAAAAGGGTTGTTGGATACCATTTTTTGGGACGGCTACCGTCATGAAGAAAAGGTTTTTTGAATGTTTGCCCTAAGTGGGTGTTATAAAACAGGTGTGGTATGCAACGAGGTTCACGGCCTTCATGGTATGAACGCCCCAGGAATTCACTTCAACCCCCCAGAAACTCACAGCCACCGCTCAGAAATTGACAGCAACCCCCGAGGAATTCACAACAACCCCCGAGGAATTCACAACAACCCCCGAGGAATTCACAGCAACCCCCCAAAAATTGACAGCAACCCCCAGGAATTCACTTCAACCCTCCACAAACTAATAGCAACCCCCCAGAAATTCACAGCAATTCACAACAACCCTGCCGGAATGCACAGCAACCCCGCGGGAATTCACAGCAACACCGAGGAATTAACAGCAACAATAACACCAGAGTTCTGCGGATAGACAGTGTGACCAAGGTGTTACAGGGTGAGGACTTTTGGGGGTAAATTGTGCATTTTGGGGCCGAAGGGGCTGGTAAGTGGCCAAATTCTGGTGCCCCTTTCAATGACCACGCCCCGCGTCCGCCCCGCGTCCACGGCCGCGACCTCAGGCACCCTCCTTGCATTGTGACGAGAAGATGCTTACTTTGCAGGGCAACGTTTCGAATGACCCAAAATAACGTCGCCGAAAAAGACACGGGCGACGTACGTTCAGTTCCGGAAGTTGCCAAAGTCACTCACATTTCCTTGCGAAGTCTTTCGCTTGATGAGGAAGTTGGTGTCACTGTGATAGATGTGCATTTCGCAACGAGGATAGCACAACTTATAGGACATCCTCGTTTTTTACAAAAAGAGTTGTTACTATCCCTCCAAACCCCTCCACACAACCTCCGCAAAGTCAAGGATCCCTTTTCTTGGGTCCTTTTGATGCATGCAAGTGTTTGTGGGATGCAATTTAGCAAGCGACTAAACTTCACGCTGCCCATCTTTGAGGTGCTTTTGTTGACGTTGGGGGCTAAGTGCACAACAGGTGCATCCCAATTCAATTGGACCTTGAGCGGAGCGCGGGCAAATGCCACCCAAAAAGAAAGGTTCAATCCTATCCTTTGCCCCCTTCGCACCAATTTGAAGCCTCGTGGGGACACGGCGCCCAATTCTCGACCGCAATGCTCTCGTGAGCTCCTTTGCAAGAGCAAGCACTAAAAGAAAGACACCAAATCTTATGCCGACGGCACCCACACCATGCTTGCACCCACAATGGTGTTTCTTGACGGGCCATGGTTTTAACCCATTCAATCAACACCAATGGAAGCAGCAACGATTGATGGTGGTGAGATTGACGAAGTATATAAGAGTGTCGTTTGAACCGTGAAGATGGTGGCCACACGTTGTTCACCCGCACACCACTATTTTGTCACCATGATGCTACAACATTGCAAGCTTAACCACGTGAACATCGTGATGAGGGGACACACTGAACGGAGTCACGGATTGATACATATTTGATCCATAAACTCCAAGAAATGTCATTTTGAATCAATCTCCTGTTTGTACCATAGCAATCGCAATCTGTGAAATATCGCTAAGATCACGATACGGAGATGCACCGCTGCCTCCCCAAAAAATGTAGACAGAGGGTATCCTAGATGTGACGTCCGAGGTGTATCAAGATGTCTGTGGCTCAGCGGCCTTTCTTCGTTCACACTCCAGTCTACTCCTAAACTAGGTCGCTGGTGTGGATGACTGGTGACACGCTTCTCTAAGCATAGGACAAAGGAGCAAGTTGTGTGTCACAGTTTTGTCTACAGCATGCGCAAATATTAGTGGGCTAGGGTGGGCAAACCATGACAATCTTCTTATGGGCACTAAGTTTTGGACCAACAAGGACTCCGCACGGCACGTGAGACCCCGGACACCAATTGACGGGACACGAGCCCAAGACCCTGGACACGGGGTTGGATGTGGACCTAGCCTGCGAGAACGCAGTGGAAATGGACCACGGCTACAAGATGCGGGATTGCCATCTCCGAATGTAGAATGTGGCACCCATACGTGGGAAGCGAGAGACTAAACCCAAAAAAGTTGTCTCTTTGGTCTTCATTGCACTACTCTGCTCTTTGCCAATGCTCGAGTTCCTCCTTCCCCCTGACAACGTGTACAAGACAGTGTTTGGAAACTTATTTTCACTAGTAATTAATTCATTCAGCGAGGCACGACACCTTGCACATGGGACTCGACCCCAAACTCGCACAACTGACCAGATTGTCTGGCGATATGGTTGAGGCTTGGCCAAATCAACGAATATTCTTGCACCAGGATGCAAGTGTATGTGGGCTGTCCACATGGGGTCTGTACACCAGTGGTTAAAGCATGGGGTAGGGGTTCTCATGTGTTTTTTGACTCCCCAAACCTAGCATGGGCCGTGCGAGGCACGGTACTATGATTATGGACTCCTCACCACCATCGCATGCCCCCCCATCCCCACTCCAAGTACTCCAATTATATAATTGTACCCCCTTATGGTGACACATGGTTGACCACCACAAGAAATGGTGTGCCTTGGTCCACAGCACTTTTTTCTCATTTTTTTGTTTGTGGATCACCGCCTTTGATCATTGCTACAACACCCTCAGTTCAAGGTATTTTCTTGGGCCCCAATGTAGACCTTTCGAATAGTCAAACAATATGCTTCCATTGCGCTTGCAAAAGTAGTGAGTGGTTAGATTAGTAGTTGGTTGACTTTTCGGCCATGGATCACGGAGCATCATGTTCATCTTCCCTCCCCCCTCGACCACGCTCATCTGCGAAGCAATGAAAGCATTGATCCTCACCGTTGCAAGCCGAGACTTGAAGCTTCCAACCGAGTCCACGGAAGTAGTTTCCGAGGATGTTGGGTTCTAGGATCACATAGGCTACTGTGAGTTGGTGCCTGCGTGCATTGCTGAACTAGTTGTTTGAATGTGGTAGTGTAGTGCACGAGATCCACTGCCCACTGCTCCCTGGCAGTGTGGCAGTGTGCAAAAGGAGTCCCACTGCCCCCTGCTCCCTAGCAATGTGGTAGTGCACTGCGCGAGATCCACTGCCCAGTGCTCCCCTGCAGTGTGGCAGTGTGCCGAAGGAGTCCCACTGCCCACTGCTCCCTTGCTCCCCATGCAGCCCATGCAGCGTGGCAGTGTACACAAACAATTCCACTGCTTACTGCTCCCTAGCATTGTGGCAGTATGCTGAAGGAGATTCACTGCCCACTACTCCCTAGCAATGGCGGTGTACAGAAGGAGTCTATAGAAAGAGTTCCACTGCTCACTGCTCCCTAGCAGTGTGGCAGTGTACTGAAGGAGTCCCGCTGCCCACTTCTTTCCGGCAGTGTGGCAATGTATAGAATGAGTCCCACTGCCCACTGTTGGCCAGGCGGTGGGTGTTGGGCTCACACGGAGTTTGCAAGTGATGTGCCGAAAAAGAACATGCAGATGCAGAGGATGGGATGTGACAATCAATACCATTGAATGCGAGTGTTGACCTGTGCATGCGGATTTGTCGTATTCTTGGTGTGGATCGTCACATTTGTTGGATGGTTGTTGCCTTATGTTTTATTTCCTCGGTTCCCGACAGTGCCCACTGTGGTTCCGATTGGTCAGCCGGTCTGTGCTTCAATGGTAGGCAGGAAGGGGGGGAGGGGGGGGGCTACGTGTATGGGGGGTGGTGATCCATGATCCATCGCTCAAAGTTTGACCGCTGACCCCACTCAGCATTGCAGGAACGCGACTGCGTTTGCACACATTTGACTCGTATTTCAGGTGATGCAGGGTCGAATGCCGCAGCAGAGGCTGCTCAAAAGCAAAAAGAGGAGGAAGAAGCTCGGCGCCAAGCGGAGGAGGCCCAAAGATTGAAAGAGAAAGAGAACGAAATGAGGAAACAGCTCGAAGAAGAGCTCAGGCATGTCCAATGAGGCACCTACACCACTTGCTCAGCAGGGGGCGTAGACGCATTGCTCAAGAAGTTCCCTGAAATAGCATCGACAACACCCGGCATTGGAATTCCATCCTGAGTTTGTTCCCATCCTCCCCCAATTGTGAAACTGAGGCCTGGTGCAGCACCGGCTGCCCACTACGGAACCGCCAGCCACATACAAAACGTGATGCACTTTGCAAAGCCACGAGCAAAACTCAAATCGTAGGTACCAGCCATGGCCGCTTCTTGTATGACTGGACAGAGAGTGTGTGCTGCCTGCTCCCAAGTTGGGTTGCTTCTGGCGTCCACCTCCGTGGTTGTGCGCTGTGCAACCCGCTGCTGAAATATGCTGGCCTTTGACCCCAGGCGGGGATGCTGTAATCTTGCAGGTTTGGAGACACACCGCCCATTTGGTCTTGCAGCGCGTCCATTTATTGTCGCACGTCGCACCGTGCCCCGCCCTACCCTGCCCTCGAATGGCATGATATATCCCACGGTGCTCTTCCCACCATATCACGGTCCTACCGTGCGCCCTTGCCCTGCCCTGCCCTGCCCACCCCGGCTTGACTGCGCACCGTGTAGAGGAGCGGTGACAGGTCCAGCTCTTCTTTGGGAAAGAAATCTCCCACTAATCTGGCACTCACTACTGATCCCACCACATTTCGAGATGTACGAGGTGACAATGGCTCAGTGACAGTCAAAGTGCCAGCAGATGTGGATGACGCATGAGGCTCGGACTCATGCGTCTGGGCAAAGTTTCCCCTTGCGTGCATAAAGTGTCCCCGTTCGTGTATGCGCGTATAAAGTTAAGAGCCTACGTCCGCATCGATTCGTTGGCAACACTTCTTGTCGCCAGCGGCTTCGGTAGAACAACGCATGCCCTGGCTACCCCTCCGCCTCTTTTACAGGCAGAAGTACGAAGAGGAGGCACATCGGCGCAAGGCCGAGGAGGAGCGTCGTGCAAACGAGGACGAGCAGCGCCGAACGCGGGAGCGGGAGCGAGAGATCCAGCAGCTGCAGCTTTTCGAGGAAAAGGACAAAGAGCTGGAGGATCTTGCAGAGAGAGTGTTCAATATCAATCGGAGTTACCAGGCAGTCCAAACGGTAGAGATCATCCTCTGCTTCGTTCTTCCAATACACGTGGGTGGTCACAGGGTGTCGAGTCCCGCCCGCTGCTCCCTTCCATTGTTCTGGGTTGGGTGGTCCATTGTTCTGGGTTGGGTGGTCCATTGTTCTGGGTTGGGTGGTACCCAGGTTTGCATTTTGTAGGGGCTGCCCAATTGTTTGCTTCTTCATGTGGTGAGACCTTGGAAAGACCGTTTTGACAATTTGTGCCCAATCTACACCCCCCCCCTGAAGATGTACTGAGGAGCATGCTGCAAATGTTCCACGGCCTAAGGGCACCCATAGTGCTGTCTCGCCTTGCCATTCGCTCTATTCCCTCACTCGGACATACACCAAGCAGGCGTTCGCTCTTCCGGTGCTGCAAACTTTAGGTTTGTGCGTTTTTCCGAACCGCTCGGGCTCCCTCAGGGATCTGGCCTCTGCACGTGTATTCGGAGCCTAAGATGGTCCACACAGTAGTGCCCTTTCCGAAGCAAGAAGGCCAAACGACAGCACGCACAGCCCTCAAATCAACGCGTATGCGCAGGACAAACCATGAAATCTTCCATATTCGACGATACTCCACAACCCTCCAGCCCTTTACAGCCCTTCACAACCCTCCAACGAGGAAACAATTCTCACCCCTTCGTAATCGCTGACAATGCTGGTATGAATCATCCGATAGATCCTAACGCGGGTTCGGACGCCACTGCACAACACATTGGACCGCACTCCCAAGACCCTGCTTTTCAGACGAAAGCTTCAGAGTGCGGACGTGATGAGGGACGATGATACGACTGGTCACGCGTGGTACAGAGAAGGATAAACAAGTGCTCTTGTTAATGTAAGTCAGCCCGTACCGACAAAGCCTGAAAGCGATCAGCCTCTACCATGTTTTTTTTGGAGACAACAGATGATCTCAGGAGATCGCCTTTCCGCGCCGCAGATACAACGCAGCACGGCTTTGGATTTGGTAACAGGAATCTCTGGTGCGACCACTGTGTCAAGTCATACCCAAAGTTTGTGGTTTTCCAGGAGATGTTGCTGGGCCAGAACAACAAAAAAACGCTAAACCAGGGCCCTGATCCCCCCCCCAACGCTGTGGTTAAGATGGCATGAACCAAACAACACCACAAAAACCCTCACGGGGCTTGTGACGGATCCGGTTGATCGGTTGGTGACAATATGACCACGTAGTAGCCTTGGCGGGGGCGCATGGGACAAATCAGCCCTTCCTTGATGCAGTTATGCGCTGTTTTGTGGCCATTTGTGCCCCCTGCCTGCAGAGCCGGCAGCCCACATGCTGAAACGCAAGCGTTGATGGTTCATCTTCCTTTCCAAACGATGGAATGGGCGGCCCGCAACCGTTCATGCAATTCTGCCCCCGGCTGGACCTACCCACAGCTGGTGGCAGTTTGCAGCCCAAATGGCCGCGTCCTTTTCCGTGTCATTTCAGGTTCGGAGTGTAAAAGAAAGAACGTCTGACCCCCACGGTAATCCGGAAACAGGGTGCGTCCGAATTTGGGGGCCTGCATCCATCTCTATTTGGAACCAGGGAACTACCCGGCACTGGTCCCAGCCACTTTCTTGCCTCCTGGTCGCCTTCAAACCGTTTCAGCCAACCAAGGAACTATGAATGCAGTCCGGGGCTGACTGCTGTGGAATTTCCACCCACACCGCCACGCCCCCCTGTGTCCTGGTGATTGTTTTTGGAGGTGGGATCCGGGGCTCAGTTTTGGTGTGTCTAATTTGCAGCTCTATTTCATTTGGCGACAATTTGCAGCATGCGGCCGAGAGCTACTGGGCCCTATTGACAAAACACAAAGGAAATGGGGGCGACAACAAACCGGCTGCACTCGAGCCGACAAATATACCGGTGATTGTTCAGTGTGCTGTCAATACACAAGCGCTCAGGTTGGGGGGGGTTGCATTGCCTCTAGTTCATGGTGCTGGATATGTGCTGTTGAATTTTTGTTGCTGGGCCTTGGCAGGATCTTGAAATCGAGCACCAAAGGGCACTTGCACTGACTCAAGAGCTAGAGGAGTGCCAAATCCGAGTCATTGAATTTGAAACCGAAGTCGAAAAGAAATCCCAAGAATTGGCGACCACAATTGAAGAGTCCTCGACTGAAATCAACGACCTCAAGGCCCAGGTAATTGCACTTCTAAGTCCCCGGCTCCTTGGCTTCGTGTAGAAAGGCCATCAGTGCATCCGCCGTGAAACAGCCGCGCAACATGGCGTCTGAGCTTCTGAAAATTTTGCTGCGGCATGGGTTCTCGCATTATTGCTCAGGAAAAAGCGGTCCACCAAGGGGGGCTCAGCAGGGCCCCCCCTCCCCCCGAATTTTGCAATATCTTGCGCTTGCACAGGTGGCCTGCCCTGGGGTGGGCTGGATTTTTTTTTTCAACGAAACGTTTCACCCCCAACAGATCTGACGCAAACGCATCCGCGCGACATGGGGATCATTTTGAATCGTACATGTCGGATTCCGACCCCCCCCCCCCCCGATTCGGGTCCCACGACGCCCCACGCCTGCATGCCTATTGGGAAAGACGTGCTCACCATGATGAGGACCTCCCCTTGGTTGAGGAGGACCTCGTCCCACCTCTCCACCTGGGCCTCCCCCAAGGCCGTTCCCGCCTGAATGCTCAGGCGGTACTGGGGGGAGAGGGCCTCAAAAGTGGAGAGGTGGCAGTCCGACTTTGACCGATCGAACGGGGGGAGGACGTGGGGGGCGCTGGAGGTGTCCGTGTGGGCCAGCTATGCCAGTGCTGGCATGGGAGGGACACCAGCGGGCAGAAGCAGCACTAGTGAGCACACGGACAACTGTCCCACTCTGATGTAGTAAAAATAATCTTGCCCAATGGCCTGGAAGAAGCAGCGTAAACAGTTTATTTCTAAAAGCTCAACCCAGAGCGTACACTTAATTGGCTTTTATGGCACCACCCCTGTGCGGGTAATGTCTTGAAGAAAGCACCACATGGGTCTCCTGCACCAGGGGTGCCGAAAACAGGGTTGACAGACTTCTTTCACAATGCCGAGATCATTTGTGGTTTTTTTTGTTTCGTTCAAGACCGTGTTCAAAGACCGCACTGGTCTCCTTCCGACCACCGTCACCCCCCAGCCGCAATCGGTTGCCCTCCAGTTGACGGGCGCTATGTAGCAGACGCCTGAGCTATCTTTGTCCTTTGTGTCTTTGGTTTTGGTGCGGTTGCAGTGGCTGGGAGCCGACAGTGTGCTCCATGGCCCTCCGACAGGCAGGCAATTTGTGCACACACGCTGCTTGTTGATGCCATTGCCGAGATGCTTTGCCGAACTGATGGGAATGTTTTCAGGCTGTTCAGCAGCAGTGCAGGATTCTCCAGTAATTTGTGGCTGCATGCACTCCCCAGATACGTGCTTTCTTCATCACAGAGCATTCAATGGATGTGACAAAACACAATTACGACAACACGGGCGCATCTCAAAGAGGAAAGACCAATGGCAGGGGTCGATGGTTGCCACCACCTGGGATACCTTTGGCAAGCGAGAAATCCTTGGCCTTGTCATGGAACACTGGGGGGGAACAGGGAAGCATGGAATTTGGCGAGGAAAACCGAGGCGGGGAAAAGGGAAATTTTCCTAATATGGGCTTGGTTGCCAATTCCTTTTCTCCAGTGTGTTTTTTGAGTTGTTGTTTGTCTTGCTGTCTATGCATTGCCTGTGCAGACAATGCAAGATTTTGCATGCCGTTAAAATTGTTTGGTATGTCAAGATCAGTTTTGTTTCAGGGTGGGGATCTGGTCAAGCATTGGCAAAGCACCAGGCAACCAGGGGGTCTTCAAAAAACCCCGTGGATATTGGTGTTCCCATGGGCCACATCTGGCGAAGTGGGAAGTATTGCCCAGTCGAGCGTGCATGGGCTAAAAGTACTTCGCAGCAAGCAGCAGCAACTACACTTGACGTTTCCAACAGCGCTCAACCATGTCACTGCATCAGTCCCCCCCCATTTTTCTCTTTCCCCCCCGTTTGCTCCACCCCTGTTCCCCGTTTCCCCCCGTTTCCGACCGTTTCCCCCCGTTTCCCCCTCATTTTCCCAGTTCTCCCCTGCTTTCCCACCTTTTTGGCAAATGGAATTCCTTTGGTATGGATACAATCTACCCAACACAAAGGCAACAGACCGGGTGGAGCCTCAATACCTGGGGTCGGGGAATGCAATGGGGAGCTCCCGAATGTAGAAACCTGATTAGATTACGTTATTTCCGATGCACCTGAACCGGGGCAGGAACCCAACATGAAGCGTTGCATCTGTTGCCCAAAATACTGCACACGGGAATGCAATGGCGTTGCCACGTGCACCCTCCCCAGTGGGCACTGTTCTTGCCACGGAGGCGATGGTGGACACTCCGGACCGCACCCGCAACATCCAGTGCGCCTGGTGCCTTTACATTCTGCCGCATGCGTTTCCACCAGCTGCAATCCTCCAAGGCCCATACAGCGCAACTACAACAGCAGCACCAGTCTCAAGCCGAAGCCATGCGCAACGAGATCCACAGTCTGAAAGCAGAACTCCACAAGTCAAAGTGTGCGGCCCACTCCAACTGCAGACCTGTGTCATGCTTTTGGCTGCGCTTAAGGGGATCTGGAGGTCTGCAGCCTTGGGATTTCTGCTTCCGAGGGAAGGGGGAAGGGGCTCACGAGAGCCCCTTCCCTGCGGCAGGGACAGGGCGCTGATCCAAATGCAGGCTGGAACACTTCTGGGGCATCTTTGGCGAAAAACTGCAAGAACAAATGGGAACACAGAACATGAGAAGACCGCATTGCAAGCGACCAGAAGGCACACAGGTGACTATTTGGGACCCGGAAGTTGATAAGGGGTACGTACAAGGGTGGGGAATAGAGCCCCTTCCGACTCCAAATGGGGTTAACAGCCGACAGCCTGTTGCGGGGGCAGGTCTGCGGCCTCCCTTTCCATGGTGCTTACCTCACCTTAATTAGGTTTCACCTCCCCCCCTCCATGGCGTTTCAAATTTTAGTGTCGCCGCTGGCCTATCTCTGGACCAGGCCACAGAACAATGTCCCCCATGATCGCCATCAGCGCGGCGAGGCTCAGCGACGATCATTTTGACTCAAAAAACTTGGGGTATCAGAAGTACATGCGCAGTGCTCTGCCCTGCGACAGCGCACTGGAGTTCAGCAGCTGCGACTCCAGATCTGAATGTGATGCTTCCACATGCAGTACAGGCCACAGCCCCACAAATGAGCTGTATTACAGTGGGTAGGAGACTGTAAAGTGGCATATCTCTGTCACTGTCACTGCCATGCGTCTGTTCATTGATTTGTGGGGCCTGATCAGTCATCCGTTTTGTCGCCGCTGTATCCAGGACAAAGTATGTCGCATGTGTTGTGCAAAATGCATTGTGCAGCGCACCGCTGCCCATGCTCCACCAACCAACATTTTTTTTTTTGCAGTGCAACGCAGAGTTTTGGAGCAAGAGTTCCAGATTACAAAATTAAGCCTCCTGCGTGCCCGGTTCACAGGATATGGATAGTGGGAATGTCTATGTCCCACCAAATCCTACAGAAACATGAGAGAGATGGGAAACAAAATGGTGGAAGAATTGAAAGTTTGTCCGTTTCACCCCATTTTTCTTAGGGACCACCGCATTTGCCTGCCTCATTTTCAATTTGCCTCCAATTTCCTGTTGTTGTGGACTAGGCAGATGAGAAAGGCAGTGTACCGTACAAACCGTCAAATTTCGTGAGGTTAGGTTATTTTGGAATTCATTTGCCTTGCAAAGGTGCCGTTCGCAAAAAATAAAAAAACGCACAAAAATTAATTAATTATCTCGTGTTGCCTCGCAAAATAGGCAAATTCCTTGCAAATTTAGAAAAATAATTAATTATTGGTCTTGTGCTACCCCATGCAGATTTTCGTTGGCTGTCTTGACATATGTTCACTTTGCAATCATATTTTTCTTCTTTGCCCCCGGAAGATGCCATTGCGCAGCGTGCAGTGACAAGCTTTGTTTGTGCATGAAAAACAACTTTTGCAGGTTGCTGACTACATTTGGGCAGTTGCTATAAATGCCCCTAACGGGGTCTGAACCTAGGTCTGCAGTTCGAACGCCTCGTGCTATAACCATTAGGTCATTGAGCTTCCTTCCCATACCCTGATCAAGGACTATGCACAAGACGGATGGCGTTTTTTTTGTGAAAAATCAGGGAATGTGGGTGTGAATGTGAATGTGAATGTGACTCTAACTGTGCAACCACCACAAGAAAGGTGTGTTTGGGGATGAGGACAGAGATCTAGGTCAGTGGGAAGCAGAAAAGCAGACATGGTAGTGGCCTCACGAACACTTCGCAAAATTGTCACTTTCACAAAATTAATCGCAAAATTTTTAATAAATATTTGCCGGGGAGGGGGAAAATGGTTTGCGCCGGGGGGAGGGGGGGCGTTCGAGCCCCTTGAAGCAGGGGGGGGGTTTGGGAAAGGGGCTCCCGTGACAGACCTATCACTGAACCCTTATTTGGGGTTTCTTTCTACCCCAATTTGGGGCCCCGAGACGGCAGGG
The DNA here is from genome assembly GCA_964036045.1 of Eutreptiella sp. 'Long Island Sound 2002'. Classification (NCBI taxonomy): domain Eukaryota; phylum Euglenozoa; class Euglenophyceae; order Eutreptiales; family Eutreptiaceae; genus Eutreptiella; species Eutreptiella sp. 'Long Island Sound 2002'. The sequence continues at coordinate 58,485,784 of OZ038389.1, read as the reverse complement.
GTTATGTAGCCATTTTGCCCACATGTGGGCCCCCAGAGCGCAGGGGTTATGTAGCCTCAACCGGAACTAACTCCCGCCGGTCCCTATGGGGAAAGTTAGGGGCACGGACATGGCCCAGGGGTGGTTCCCTAGTGCGCTCAACTGTGATGTTATTGAAACACATGTTCGGCACGTGTTACACCTTTTTTTTTTTGGAGGATCCAAAGAGGTTAAGGTCTACTCTCCAGCACGCACTCCTTATGAAGAGTTTTGGAATTCAGAGCATCTGCATGTGTTTCAAATGTTTTGCACTGGACCCCTAAAGGACAGGGCCCAAATAGTTGAGCAGAGGTGGAACTTGAAGCAAAAGGTGTTACACATGTGGAGGAAGTTTTGCAAAACGATGCTAATTCTGATGAGCTTGATATCGTTTGTGCTACATGTTTGAGTGGTGAAACCACAGAGGATAATGACATTGTGATTTGTGACGGTGAGCACACTACCATTGTTGGGTATCACCAGCAGTGTTGTGTCCCCGCTGTTCTTTGCATTCCAGATCATTCGTGGTTTTGCCCTGATTGTGCAACACAATCCTCTGATGCCGATTCTCGCATGCAAAATGCAGATTATGCCCCCACTGCCCAATCTTCTACCACCAGCTCCAACTCAAGCTCCAGCTCAAGCTCAAGCTCCAGCTCGGACTCTAGCACCGATTCTAGCTATGACTGCACCTCTGCTTTAGATTCACATGCCGAGTCTGCTTCCGATTCCAATTCCTTTGATCTGTCAGATTTGACATCTGCATCCGAGTAGTTTGTGCCAACGGGAGGCCCAGGTAGGGCGCTACATCCTCCATTTTTCTTTGTGCTATGGGATGTGGCCGGAAATGACCAGACATAAGTACCACCACCGTTGGTGGGGGGTTGGTGGGTGTAGGTATGGTCTCCGTCACGGGAGCCCTGAAGGGGGGGGGGGTCTCACAAAGGGGCTCCAACGACCCCCCGCGCGCGCAAACCTTTTTTCTTCCACCCTTGGGCTCGGTGTACTTCTGGTTGCAAAACACTAATTCCTAAGAAAAAAGTGCAAAAAAAAACCTTTTTTGACCTTCTGCCCTGTCACGCAAGAAATTTTGACAAGACATTAATTCTTTTTTCACACGCAAAATTTCACTGTTCGCAAAATTTCACGGTTTGGTCGGTAGTAGGCAATCAGGCTTCTGTTCGGTCACGGGCACTGCACGTGATGCCGGTTTGGTGATGGAACCCCCACCATTGGTTAACGGATCATAGCTGCAGCCCACCCAACCAATCTTTGGTGAGGTTGGGTGACAGCGCTGTTGACTACGAAAAGGAGGAATGACGAAAGGGAAACCCGAGTGGGAGTACTAAGTGGGAGTGCCGAGTGGGAGTGCTGAGTAGGTGGGAGTACCGAGTGGGAGTTCTGATTGGGAGTACCGCGTGGGAGTATTGAGTGGGGGTGCCGAGTGGGAATACCAAGTTTCCTTCGAATGTTTTTTGAGATTTCTTTCAAGTTTTCTCCCGTGTTCCTGACCGCACCCGTTTCCCCGTCGTTCCCCAATTTTCCCTGTTTGCCCCCCAGGTGTTCCTCCATTGCCCCCCATTTCCGGTTGTCCTGAAGTTTGTCCGTGGTTTGGGAACCTTCGCAGTTGAGTGCGTATGAGGTCTGTAGCAGATTCACTCCCTTGCTTTTCTACATTCGTTCGTGTTGATATCCACTGCCAATAGGTCGGACAGGGATGCGATGGAAGAGGAACATGCGGTGCTCCTGCGAGTCGTGAATAAGGAGCTTGAGAAGCACAAAAGTGAGGCTGCCCAACGAGAAACCCAGCTCGAGAAGAGGGAGCGTGAAGACGTGAAGAACACCATCATGCTTGGTGTGTGCACGTATATATGGCTGTGAGCGTGCAGCTGCATCTTTTATGTGTAGTAGTGCTCGTCATGTTACCCCTGCCCCCGAAATGACGTAGGGGGCGCAATGACATCTGCCCGTGTGTTTTCGCAGCCCAAATGGCCGATCCCTTTTGGCAAAGCAGCATGCACGGGCCATTGGCAAGTAAAATCCACTGGACAATGGCACTCATATTTTTGGGGAACGTATTTCCCAGTCGGATTAGTCCCCAGGACAAAGCACTGGCAAGGGGGAACAGGGAGACCCATGGCCCCTGCTGATTTTCCGCCAGTACCAACAGTTGTGCACGGTGCCCCAATCACGCATCAACATGTTGTTTGCGGGGTGGAGTTTGCCAGTGTAGTAACAGTTGTGTACCAGCATGCCGTTGGTTTGGATGCAGGTTCGGCTTCGATGTTACCTTTAAGGCTATACCCTCCCCCCCTGCCTCTGTTCTGAGGTCCAAGCTACAAACTTAGCTTGCTGTTGAGGTGCAGTGCAACAGAGGTTTTTCCACAGAATCCCAAGTGTGTTAGGTTGATTCCTCAGAGGCCTGGTTTCCCACGGGCAGTGACAAATGTTTTAACCCTAACCCTACCCTTTACAAGGGACTGAGAATTTACTGTTGCACCGTCTCCCTTTGTGCATAATGTGGCCCCAACGCCGTCCCTGCCACTCAGGTCTGCTAAATTCCCAACTGGACAGCAGCAAAGAGGAGAACAAAACGCTGTCGGATACCGTTTTGGACCAGAGCCAGCGCATCAAGCTCCTGGAATCCCAACTTGCAGTTGCCCAAGAGCAGCTCATCAATGCCCAGGAGGATGCAGATACCAAAGAGAAAGCGCACACGGTCAAACTGGACCAGATGATGCGTGATCACGCCGCCCAAGGATCGCGGTATTGCTGCACATGCGATGGACCAACCTCTCACCCCAGCCCCTGTGCCCACCCAGCCACAGGAGACATTGCAGAATCCACTTGGCAAGAAGGCAGAATGTCTGCTCATGAACCCTTTGCAGAACAAGACCCGTAATAAACAGCTGCAATGCAGGCCGGAAGCACATGCTGCATTGCTCAGCACAACCCGTCCAAACAATATGAAACTCAAACAAGTGCACAACAAATAGACGTGTTAACCGGCTTTACTCGGTCTTGGTGTTTGAGCCCCTGCTCCCCCCCCTTAGTCGTCACACTGGGAGTACACAGGAGAATGGGATTGGTGCAGGGGGTGCAGCACCCTGAGGGCCACCAAAGGGGCCCCTGCACCACCAGTGTCGTCGCCGGCAATCAGTGAGGCGCGCAGGGGACGCTGCACCCTGAGGGCCACCAAAGGGGCCCCTGTTGCGCCAGTGCTGCCCATACATGCGCAGGGGACGTCGCACCCGGAGGGCCACTGAAGGGGCACCTGCCGCACGAGCCGCTCAGTGTTCAGGATAGTGGAGAGGAGGAAGGGAGCAGGAAAAACCGACAAAACCAGGGGGGATGAAACCAAGGACTGCGGAGCGACCACAGAGTGGCGAACAGCACACGGGAGCACACGCCACCCGCGACAACCATAACGGAGCGCACGCCACCCGACAACATGAAGTTGCGCGCCATGCACACGTGCATCCAGAGGGGAAGGGGGCACAAGCCCCACAGAGGGAACAGCTGGCCGGGGATGGACCAGCAGACCCGCGGCTGACAGGATGGTGGGTAGCACGCACGAAGAAACGGCACCACAGGATAAGAACCACAACGGAAAGCAGCGGAGGAAGGTGGGCGGACAAAACCATTAAAAGAGGACACAGGCCAAGGAGAAGTGGGAGTTCCAGTGTAAGTACAAAAAGCACGGGTGCAAAAATGGTTGGAGGAGACAGACAAGCAACCACAACGGTGCTGGCAGGAGAAGACCACAGCGAAGGGAGTACAAAAGGTGAAGGAACAACAAAAAGACAAGAACATCGCCCCCAGAGGCGGATTTCGTCCACCACCCAGGGCGGGATCGCAGAAGCAGGGCAGGAGAAGAGCAGCAGATGCGGGAAGAGTTTAGAGGAAGCCCACATCAGAGTAAGGAAAAGACCACCGAAACAAGAGGAGCATCAGAGGGAAGGGAACGGGACAGCGAAAAGCAGCCAAGGAAGGCAGGGGGAGCAGCAAGGGAAACCACAGCGGGGGCAGGATCACAGGACACAGTGGGGGACCTAGAGGTGGGCCAGGGAGTGCAGTTGGTCGGAATGAAACACAGGGTCTTGGAGGGGTGTAGGGGAATAATTGAAGAAGTGGAGGATGGAAAGGCCCAAGTACTGCTGGAGGAGAGAGGCGAGTACGGGTGAACAAACAGAAGCTGAGAACTGACGTGGAGGTGGAGCCGGTCGAAGTCCTGCCGCTGGATTTTGCAGAGGTCAGTCTGCAGGCCCAGTTAGGGGTCTCACCTGGGGCAACCAAGGAGGAAGTCAAGGCGGCGTACAAGAAGATGGTACTCAAACTCCACCCAGACAAAAACAAGAACAACCAGGAGAAAGCAACGGAGTTGTTCCAGTGGTTGAACCCAGCTTATGAAAACTGGAGGAGTAACGGGACACCAGCAGGGCAGGGAGGGAACAACCAATCAGCCCCACAGCCACACTACACAAACTTACTACACAAACTTTCAGTTCAACCCGACATACTTCAGATCGAATTTCTGCGGACAAAATGAGCCGCCCGGGGAGACCCCACAGCGGGCCCAGCAACAGAGCCGAGAAGAAGATAGAAAGGACCAAGGGGCAGAATACACGTGGAGCTCGTGGTTGTGGGGAGCAAGAAAAAGTCGACGGGCGGAGCCGTAGCCGATAGGCGCGCCGCCACCACACGGATACAACACAAATACGACCAGACCACTGCTTTTTGGAGAGAAATTCAGGTGGTACACAGCAGACCTACTCAGGCTACAGGGGGACCGCATCCTGAGGGAAAAGAGGAGATGGGGGTGGACAGGAGACTACCCGAATGGAGGAACACGAATGTACCTCCTGGGACCAGATAGAGTCTACCTGGTGCAGGTAGTGGCTGGCTGTGTGTGGGTACCATGGGAAAGGATACGGGCACCGGAAGTGTTTATTGTGGGAGAAGGGATACACTTCACAGTGGAAGGCTCAGTGAGACTCATGGCCCAACTAAACCACGCTAACATCATAGCAGCAGAACTGGGGTTGAAAACATATGAACACTTAACTCACACAACAACACAGAAGACCACCCACCACGACAAACACACAGGGGCATAGAGATGTGGGGGAGACGAGAGAGTGCCGGGGCACTGATGTTGGCGGCGACCGAACCGCAAACCACAGGTGATCCGGCAACTGAGGGTTATGGGTCACCGATGGCGGACAGCCCCATCAGGGCTCGGAGATTGAGACTGATTTGGTTGCCAGTGCCAAACTACACACCACAACAACCACTCAGGGGCAAGGAGAGGTGGGGGAAGCCAGAGAGTGGGAGGGCACTGATGTTGGCGGCGACCGAACCACAGGTGATCCAGCAACGGAGGGAGAGGGTCACCAATGGCGGACGCAGCCCCGTCAGGACTCAGGACTCGAAGGTTGAGACTGATTTGGTTGCCAGTGCCACATGAAACCACATCACCAGCAGCAAGGCTGACACCACTCAGTATGGGACCCCCCCCCCACGCACCACGCCCCAGCGACTACCCCTGCAGTTCTGCCAACGCCGCACCAACACCGACACCAACAATGGCTGAACGTGCTCACCCATGCAACAACAATAGAGGGCAGCCCAAGACAGCAAAGGACAGCCCAGAAAAGGCGCCCGGGGCACCACGGACCCTGGGTGATGAACCAACACACTCTTTAGAGGGGAGGGGGGGGAGGCCGCAGACTCCTCCCTCTCCCCAATTGTGGGGACGCGTACGAAGGGGAACTAGCCCTGGTCCCGAACCCTTGGACTGACGGCGGGCACTACGTGCAGGGTCTACCACCGCCGCGCCGGCTAAGGCCATTGTGTTAGCAAACAGCATGCAACTACGCCCAGGACAGACTGGGATATGTGGGCCAGCAGAAGCAAGTGGCCAAGACCACCCACACCAAGCACACCGACACCAACAAGGAGCCCCTTTGAGCTAGGATCTCCCGAACGCACTCCCACTCACCCGCCCCCGCCCCCTCCTCTACCCCCTCCCTAAAGCAACACGCACCCCCGCCACCCAATGCCCCCCGGGGCAGAAAGAATGGAGAGGGCGGGGAAGAAACTGGGCAGGGGGAAAGGGACGAACCAAGGAGGGTAACAGGGCAGGGCAGACTGCGCTTGCCGAAAACGGTGCAGAGTGCAGAAGGAGAAGAAGGAAAGGAAAAAGTCATTGTGGTTGTTAGAAGCCCCTATCAAGAAAATTATCCTGCAGATGCACACCCCAGCGCGCTCAAGTCGGTGCCGGAGTCGGCAAACCCAGCATGGACTTGGAGTGTGCATCTAGATGCTCCTAGTCAACGGCACGGGCAACAGCCCGTCCCCGGGACAGCCGACCCTGGAGTAGTCAAACAGGACCAGTCATTCAGGGGCTCCGATGACACAACCAAAACATGTTCGGACCCACAGAGGGTCAGAATGAGCAGTGGCGAGAGGCCAACAGGCGCCGCCAAAGGCAAACAATCAGATACCGAGGTCTTGTGCCAAGCCCCCCCCCCCCTCCACCATACAGCAAGCGGAGGCACGCCCTTGGCCCTCACACTGTGGTGAACAACCAAGTGCCAGAGCGCGGCCATGGGAGGGGTTCTGAGGTTCGGCCCCTCCTGCACGGGCTGAGCGGCCACGATGCCAAAGTAACCCCAGCCCACACCTCCATCTTAACCACACCGACCCTATCCACCCACACTAACCCAACAGCCAGTAACCCCCCCCCCCCCCCAAGGCCCGCACTTTAGGGCCTTGGCAGGACAACCACCCACTGCACAGCACTGCCTAGGCCCGTTTGTAGGGCCTTGGTAGAACACATGCCCACTGCAAAACACTGCCTAGGCCTTACCACAAAGCCTTGTTCGGACAACACACACCCACTGCGACACACTACCGAGGGCCCACTGCAGGGCCTTGGTAGAGTACATGCCCACTGCAACGCAGTGAGTAGTACCACCGCACGTGCCCACTGCAACACACTACCTAGTCGCACCGCATGGCCCTGGTAGGTGACATGCCCTTTGTAGAGCATTGCCTAGGCCCTTCCGTAGGGCCTTGGTGGGGCACACGCCCGCCCACAGCAGCACGCTACCTAGTCCCCATTGCAGGGCCTTGGTAGGATAAGCACTGATTGCAAAACACTACCGAGGCCCCACTACAGGGCCTTGTTAGGATAAACGCCCATTGCACTGCACTACCTAGCCCCAACGCAGGGCTTTGGTAGGACAACCACCCATTGTAGAGCACTGCCTAGGCCCCACTACCGGGCCTTGGTAGGATAAGCACCCATTGCACCCAACAACCACCACCATGAGAACGTGTCCCACTACATCCCCCCCCCCCCCCCACCTTGATTAGTAAGCGCTTGTGCGCGACAGTACCCCCAAACCCCTAGGGGAGCATACTCAAAGTGACTGGTCCCCCACCACCGGAACACAAAGGACGCGTCGCATGAAGCAAGACATGCAACACGAGGGCATATGAACCACAAAAAGACCTAGTAACTGCCTGTAGGAATGCATGTTCAGCTCTACCAAGAGAGAGAGAGAGAGTGTGTGTGTGTGTCTGTGTGCCACCTTTTCTGGTGGGGGTTGACTTTGAAGAGTTCTACATGCTCCACAGAGGCCACTAGGATGGGCTCTCCAGCTGCAAGCTTGCCTGCCACTTGGGCAACACGTTCTACTGCACTCTTGGGTAAGAGTTTGGCACAAGGTTTGGCAGCGTTGGGAGTAGGCTTGGTAGCAAGTCTGACAGGGGGCACCAACCCCTATGGCAAGTAGTTTGGCTCAAGAACATCAAGGGTGAAGTGGCTGACCAGCGTGAGGGGGTGATTGCGGGGGGGGGGGGGGGGGCAATTTCAACCGCACCCTCCTCCTAGCCTGCGTTCTCTCCGATTGATTGGTGGTTGAGGGAGCTGGGGTGGGTCGTGGAGGTGTTCGCCCTTGGAGGAGAGACATCTGTGCTATCGGGGCACTGTGTTGTGTCACCAAGTACAAGACGCCCATATGTGATGGACCGGTAGCTAGCACCATGCTTTGAGGGGCCAAGAATGTTAGCAAGCACAACAGCCTCTTAGCCGTTAGAAATTGAGTGCAATTCCTGGTGAGTATGTGTCAATATGATCAATACCAGTGGCTGCAGGTGCGGAAAACTACGTGTGGAGCATGATGCGAAGTGGAGTGTAGTGCCTTGCATGCAAGAACACTAATAACGAGACCTTGTCCGACTAGCAAAACGACGAGAAGCTCAATTTCCAACCTTGTGATTGCATTTGGAAATCTGAAAGTGATGATTCCCTCGCCCCTGCCCCCCACCCGTTGCTCAAAAAGGGCGGTTACTAATCCGGGGATGGGGGCGCTCTACAATTACCCAAGGGCGCTCTCCAATTACCCGGCCATAGCCACACATTCACGCCACAACACCGCCTAGGCCCCACAGCAAGGCCTTGGTAGGACAACCACCCACTGCACCGCAATGCATAAGCTCCTCCGTAGGAACCTCGTAGGACTAACGCCCACTGCAACGCACTGCCTAGGCTCCGCCACAGGGCCTTGGTAGAACACATGCCCACTGCAATGTACTACCTAGCCCCACCGCAAGGGCTTGGTAGGACAAACACCCGTTGTAGCACATTGCCTAGGCCCCACTACAGGTCCTTGGTAGCACGCACACCCACTACAGTGTGCTGCCTAGGCACCACCATAGGGCCTTGGTGGACCGCACACCCGCTACAACACACCAGCTAGGCCCCACCGCAGGGCCTTGGTAGGACACACACCCACTACACCGCAATGTCCGAGCCCCTTTTGAGGGCCTTGGTAGGACACACGCCCACTGTAGCGTACTGCCTAGGCCCTAGCATAGGGCCTTGGTACGGCACATGCCTGTTGTGACACACTACCTAGCCGCACCACGGGGCCTTGGTAGGACACACAACCCTTGTAGAGCAGTGCCTAGGCGCCAATGCAAGACCTTGGTGAGGCACATGCCCATTTATGCACACTTCCTAGGCCCCACACAAGGCCTTGGCATAACACACACCCATTGCAATACACTGCCTAGGGTCTGCGTTAGGCATTGGTGGGGCATCCATCCACTGCTCTGTGCTCTGCTTGCCTAAGCTCCTTTGTAGGACCTTGGTAGGGCAACAGCCAACTACGACACACCATTGCCTAGGCCCCACAGCAGGGCCTTGGTAGGACAAACACCCACTACACCACACTGCCTAAGCTTCTCTGTAGGACCTTGCACGGGAAACACCCACTGCACCGCACTTCCTAGGCCCCACTGCAAGGCTTTGGTACAACACATGCCCACCGCAACGCACTACCTAGCCACACGGCAGGGCCTTAGTAGGACACACACCCATTATGCCTACGCCCCATTGTAGGACCTTGGTGGAACACACGCCTGCTACAGTACAATGGCTAGGCCCCACCGCAAGGCCTTAGTAGGATAGCCACCCGTTAAAAAACACTGCCTAGGCCCAGACGTACCAAGTGCAAGCCCTCTTTCCTTGGCATCAAACAAAGAATACTTAACGCCAAGATACACCTATAGCCTCTGTTGGATCCGTGTTGCATTGTTAGACTATAGGCTCCCTGTCTTATGACTCCTGGAGGGTGATGCAGAGGATGCAACCCAGTTTCAGCGACCCAATGACCACTCCTCCCTAGTGGTGACATGTGGAGCAAGAAATATTTTCCTAGCATTTCAAACAAGAGCCTCGCATTCAACTTTCAGCTACACGTGTGTGGGATTTGAGGTTGTGTTGAGTTTGGGTTGGTAGCTCTTTGTATGTGTGGTACTATACTTGTAGGTTCTCAGCCGCAGCCAATGATTACAGAGAGAGTGATCGAGGGTCTGTTGAAGACCAAGGGCCAACAGCAAGGGATTGCCTCCATAGCAGGGTGTCACATCACACATATTGGTGTCGTGTGTTGTAGCGTATGTCATGCCTTGAGCCCCGGTGTCTCAGATACGGTGTCCTACGCAGCAACAAAGCCAATGGGGGAGCACAGTGGATAAAGCCTAAGCTCACCCAACAAATGGCCACCCACTCAAACACCATGTTTTGGCCCACTTGTTTATTGAGAACATCCATCTTTTCTTCCAAGGGATAGGATGCTCCATGAAGGTTAAGAAGACTATTTTAGGTACACTGCTACCATTCAGCCAAATGGGATTGTACGGGCATTCATTGCATATCACAGGCGGGAGGCATTGGAGCAAGTATGAGCGACGTCCAAACTCTTCACTTCCATGGGATCCTTGTTGCCGTAGCAACAAGTGACGTTCGACAGAGCGTAGGCGAGTCGCCCCTCTCCTCCACTTCCACATTCCTGAGTAGCTTGTAACACTTTGTGGCTTGACAACTCAACACACACCAGCACAAAAATGTTTCATGCATTTCTCCTGTGCCTCAACGCTCACTCATGTGCAAAGGTACAAATTGGCGCAAAGTTCAAGAGTGGTGTTAGTACCATAACTCAAAAAGCTAGAGAAGTTTGTATCACACAACACAATGTAGAAACCGAAGGGATCAATCTACAACACCCCGAAGACCCACCGGAGGGCCCTACTAAGACAACATCCATTGTAGAGCACTGCCTAGGCTCCACTACAGGCTTGTTAGGCCGATTGCCCACAACAATGCACTGCCTAGGCCACAGGGCCTTGGTGGACCACACGCCCACTATAGCGCACTGCCTAGGCCCCACTGTAGGGCCTTGTGGGAGAAACACCCAATGCGCACTTCACGGGCAGTGGATTCTTGAAACAACTGACAAAATGCTTGAGCATGATGCTCACCACTGATGGGAAATACTTGGTGATTTGGAACCCCTGCCCCCCATGTTACATTTCCCACAGTAGTGGTGGTGAGCACCCTCCAAACTGCACTGTCTTGGGATAAACTTTGTGTGCAACGTGCCCATGCCGGCATGGGAGGGACGCCAAGGGGCAAAAGCAGCACTTGTGCGTAGCAGGACAAATGTGCTACTCTTATGCAGTAAAAGCCATTTTCCCCCAACTGTTGGGTAGCCCAACTGGGTGCCCACTGCTCGCTGTTTTTTTGAATCCGCCGTCATCCCTAATCCCACGGGTGTGCAACCAACCCACCTGTCCTTGAGTGGAGGATTCCCTCCTCAAAAGCAGCACATGTATGTGCACTTGGAAGTACCAACCCGCCTTTATCTTAGGCGGCTCAAGTTGCATGGTATAAAACGAGCGAAAGTGCCAGAAATACAGAGCGTCAACAAACACACAAAAAGCCATTCTTTGGCTTGCAAAAAATCAAGCCGTTTCTGAAATACCAAAAAAAACCTCCTATGTAAGGAATTTTCACCCTTGTGCGTCCCAATGGCTCCAGAAAATGCATTTTTTGGGGGAATCTATGTGCGAGGCCTCGCGCATAGAACAATCCATTGCCACTCCCAAACCAAGTAATGATGGTAGAATTTATGAATCAAGCAGCCAGCTACACTGGAGTGACATTACAGGCATCCTTGACTTGATCACATTGTACCATATGTTTATGCGGGCGGACACTCTGCGCTCTAAACAAGCCTTGCAAATCTAATTGATGACTCAAGAAATCATTTCTAATGTCGTTGCCTTCCTAACAAAAGGAGCACATATGTTGGAGGTGTTGCACAGAGTACATCCTTCGGCATTGCTGATGATGGACACTTGGCTAGAACAATGGGAAGTATCAAGCAAAAGGAAGAATATCACTGGTGGCACATGAAGCGCGCCCAATCAACATATGACCTTGAGCTTGACAGGGACCACCCTTGTAGCTTCGGCTCAAGAAAATTTGATCTTCCCGCAGTTGACTATCAATCAAAGTAAATTGTGGAAAGAAAATACAAATTTACCATGTGTGGTACATTTTTTTGGCGTGTTTTTGTGCCACAAAAATTGATTTTGCCGCAAGTAAAATGCAATGTACTGCAAACAACACCAGTAATCAAGATGATGTCGGATACCTGGAGAAAGAAGGTGCTTGGGGGAAGCAGTCTGCTAAGCGCAGGAGCTAACCAAGCTCAAGAAGAGTTTTTGCGCCTCCCGGGGTGCCGGCTTCTGGCAAATTTCAATGAATCAATGACAATTTAGGTACTCGGTGCTTCAGTGACGTTTGTGACCGAGCGCTATTAGATAAGAACCCATCAGAATGGTACAAAAAATATATTTTCTGGGCTTTTTTATGCGCGAGGCCTTGCGCATGAGGACTGCAACGCGTTCCCAGAACGTGAAAGTCGGAACCTATAAATCTTTATTCGGGCAGTGCAAATCAAAAATCAAAACGTGAGGTGGGTGGCAAGATCACTCGACCCTGAAGCCGTCTCCCCAAAGGAAAATGAATTGATTGAGTTTTGTTGTTGATTAACTTATGCGCGAGGCGTTGCGCATGGGGCAGCCCTTGAACCACACGTTGCATATACTTTGCACTGGTATGCAATCCTGCATGCTTCTGTTTTAATGTTCTTTGTCTTGCATGCGCGAGGCCTCGCGCATAGAATTCGATCAATAATGCATTTTTTCAGGTATGCAATGAACACGAAGAACACAAATTGATGTTGCAATCATTTGTTCTGCAGAGCATGTTCATGCCACAAACAAGGGGAGCGCAAAATGCATTTATTGGTTAATTTCCGCTAAAAGGACATCATTTTCCACTGAAATATTTTTTTTTCTGTTTTTGGTTGTTCGAAAAAAGGCACAAAATGGCCCAAATGGTGAGAAAGATACTTTCTTTGGACTAATATTCTGTTTTCAAAAAACAGAACCCGTGAAGAATTACTTTTTTGCATGGTCCAGATTGGGTGCATTTGGTGTGATTTTGACCATGCAACTTGAGCCGCCTAAGTTTATGGTGCATCCCCCCATTCCAGCATCCTCGAGAACCTTTCCGGGCCTATGTGCTGAAGTATTTGAAGCAAACACTGTTGCATTCACAAACCAATTGTGCCCCAATTATGTGTCCCACCAATGCCCTGTGGAGGAGCTTAGGCAGCGTGGTGTAGCTTGTGGAGAGCTTAGACAGTGCGCTACAGTGGGCGTGTGTTCTACCAACGTCCTGCGGAGGAGCGTAGGCAGTGTTGGCATGTGTCCGACCAGGGCCATGCTAGTGGGTCTAGCCAGTGTTTTACAATGGGTGCTTATCCTACCTCGGCCCTGTAGTGGGGCCTGGGCAGTGCACTGTAGTGGGTGTTTGTCCTACCAGGGCTCTGCTGCGGGGCCTCGGTAGTGCTTTGCAGTAGGTGCTTAGGGTACTAAAGCCCTGCAGTGGGCCTAGGTAGTGTGTTGCAGTGGCTGTGTGCCCCACCAAGGCGCTGCAGTGGGGCCTAAGCAGTGCTTCTCAATGGGTGTTTGTCCCACCAAGGTCCTGCGGCGGGCTAGGTAGTGCGTTGCAGTGGGCGTGTGTCCTACCAAAGTCCTACCGAGAAGCATCGGCAGCGCGGTGCAGTGGGCGTGTGTCCTACCAAAGTGATACCGAGGAGGTTCAGCAGTTCGGTGCAGTGGGTGGTTGTCCTACCAAGGCTGCCGTGGGGTCTAGGCAGTGTGTTACAGTGGCCGTTTAGCCTACCAAGGTCCTACGGAGGCGCTTAAGGGTTGCGGTGCAGTGGGTGGTTGTCTTACCAAGGCTGTCGTGGGGCCTAGGCAGTGTGTTACAGTGGCCGTTTGTCCTACCAAGGTCCTACGGAGGCGCTTAGGGGTTGCGGTGCAGTGGGTGGTTGTCCTACCAAGGGGCCTAGCCCGTGCGGGTGTGTGTTCCACAAAAGGTCCTGCAGTGGGGCCTAGGCAGTGCGCTTAAGTGGGCGTGCCCTACCAAACCCCTACGGTGGAGCCTAGGCAGCAGTAGGCATTTGTCCCACCAAGGCCCTGCGGTGGTGCTAGGTAGTGCTTTGCGGTGGGCATGTGTCTTACCAAGGCCTTAGGGTGGGGCCTAGGCAGTGCGCTGCAGTTGGAGTGTGTCCTACCAAGGTCCTACGGAGGAGCTTTGGCAGTGTGCTGCAGTGGGTGGTTGTCCTACCAAGGCCATGCTTGTTGTGCTGTGCTGTGCTGTATTATGCTGTGCCATGCGGTGCCATGCCATGCAGCCCCCCCCCCCCCCCGCGGCTGCCGCCTCCTCCGGGTTTTTGGTGATCATTTCTGTTCTGGCTTTGAGGATAGGATGGGGTGGTTGTTACATGGCGTAAAAAATCCCCACACAGCAGGACCACAAATTTGGCCCAGCTGTGTAATTTCCCATCCGTGGCCATTTTCGCATTCCGTGTACATTGTTTGCTGACAGCCTCCAGGAGGAAACAGAAGCGCTCACGCAGACCCAGCAACAGCTGCATGATGTCAAAGCTGAATTTTTCCAGTACCAGTCCGACGCCGAGAAGAGGGACAAAGAAAGCTTTGAGAAGATGGTCGTTTTGAAGTCTGAGCTTGAGCACCATAAAGTCATGGTCGCTCAGCATCAAGAGGATGCAGAGAAGCGGGAAAAGGTGCGGTTCATTTAGTCAACGGCAGAGTCTTGCCATTGCCTAGTGTCGTTTCACCACGGGCAGGATGCTCTGTGAGCGTGCGCATTTTACTGCACACAACTGCCTCCGTTCAGGATACGTTGCATGGTCTGGGCTGTTGTTGGAGGGATTGCAGTCTGTTGTGCAACCCTGTGGCTATAAGAACCATCTACTGGGGGTGTGGTGGGGGGATTTTGGAACGGGTGTGGCTTTGCTGCTGGATTGGTGGGCCTCGGCCATTTTGGGAGTGATTCCCCAACCCTCTTGAGTCTTGCCGCTGCTATGGTAACCCGAGGCACCCAAAGAATGAGCCGAGGGAATTGCGGTATTTTGCTGTTGCTTATGTCCAGTCGAATCCTTCTCATGCTCACTAATGTGTTGTCTGCGGTGAATGCCCCTGCCCCACAATCGCTGTGGAATGGTTGCGAAGTAAACGTCTTCTCATTGCCATGGCAGAGGCGTTGTCTAACTGGGTATCACGAGCTGGAGGTTATGGTCCATGTGTTTAACAGACACGTGGACCCAGAAGATGGAGTGGGGTTGGCATTGCATTTCTTAGGCAGGCTCGGTGGAAGGTGCCGTAAAGACAAAACCAGAGGCGGCCAGGGAAACTTTTTCGGAGGTAAATGACCTCCAATATACAAAATGCCTGACACCTAGAAACCACATTCGGAGGTTTCGGTGACCGTTTTCCTCCGCCTTTAGACAAATCCCCCAAAAGCATGCGGCCCCATGAAGCATAGGCCAGAAATACGCCAGCTGTGCGGTTGGAGTAATACGGAGGACTTCATCCACGGAATGACAATGCAATTCAACCAAATTGGGCTCTTCTCCCTCATACTCTTATGTCACACGTGACGTCCTGCCGTTGTGATATGAAGCGTGTGTGGCTTTATTTGTTGGCACCCTCTTCTCAGAATCCACTTCTTGTCATTGCCCTGCGTTTTTTCCGTCGTTCTGCCTCAGGAGAATTATCAGAAACAGGCGACACTGCAATCTGATGTGGACCGGTTGAATGAGAGACTTCTGCAAGTTCAGGTCCTGCCTGTCTCCTTTGTTTGCCCTGTCCTGAACAGCAGCCGTAATCACCAACACCACAGCCCCTCCAAAGTACCATGTTTGCAATCCTCGAGTTGCTGTAGGGCACACTGACCATAACAAGACATGGCACCGGAAATTGGTGCCGTCGTTTATGTGTGGAACCCCAAAGCTCAGCTTCATCCAAAAATGCATCTCCGTCAGGAAGGTGTGCAACTAGGTGGGAGTATAGTTGCATTTGTGCCCTTCTCCCGCCGGGGCGGGGAAATTTGACCAGCTGATTACATACATAGCCTAAGCACCATGCAAGGCAAACCTTAACCATCGGATGTCATTGAGCACTTTCATGGCAAAAGCCTGTCATTGATCAGTCGGGCACAGGGCTGCACATTGATAGCATGCATGAACCGTCCCTCCAACTTCTCAAAATGTGACCTATGTGCCTCCGAGTGAAGTTCCAGAAGCTCTTGGTCAACAATTTTGTTAAATGCCGTCTTCTGGAGGCTCTGGCCACACTGACTGTAGACTTTCAACCATGTGCACTTTCTGTACACACCAAATTTCGTTTTGTGCAATCACGTGTGCATACTGGCTTCAGTTGTTTTGCCTTTATGACTTTTCCCCATGTCTTCTGCCACGGTCAGTAGTGGGACCGAGATGCCACTGTTAACCCACAACACTGCACGTTTGCTCCCCCGCTCCCGACACTAATGACCTCACTCAAGAAAAGCAGGTCACACAAAAGACATGGCACTGGATATTGGTTGTACAGTAACAAAGCCTTGTTTTTTGAATGTTGACCCCCCTGAATCTTGATCCCACCGATTGTGACCCCATGGATCAATGCCACCCACCCCCCCCACATGCATGGTACATGATGGAACAAAGTCTGCTTAGTGGGAGCAAAGTGCTGCTGGCTGTCTGAAATCACGTTGGTACAACTCTTGGAAACATCTGGTCAGTGTGCAAGCATTGCATATTGGTGTTGCAAAGGCGGCACCAACCAATGCAAAGGTGTTGTTCAGCAAGCTGCCATTATGGAGATATGCTTGTAAGATCGTGTCATGTTCAAGGCACAATCAGCCACCGTATTTGTTTATTTGTTTGATGGGTGTTTCGGTGTATTGCATAATAGGGGTTTAACTGGCATCATGCACATATTTAACGCAGTTGCTGCTGCCCCCGCCCCTTTCACACTGACCCCCCGCACAGGTGCAGGGCAGAATCCACATTCCTGCATTGCTGTTTACTGGAACCAGTCTACCTGTTAGCCAGGACTTGTCACAGAGTTCCACCATTTGGACACCTGTGCCACATGTGTGATTTGGGACACCTGTGCTATATGTGTGATTAGACAGCAGGGTAGACAGGGGCTGGGGGCAAGCACAAGCACCAACGGTTGAAGCATGCCGCAGCACCTGTTTTGGGGGCCTGTTGGTGGAGGTTTTGAAGCATGCCGCAGCATGCCGCAGCACAATGAAAATTGTGTTGGGACTTTTTGGGGAAAAATATTGGACCAAAATATGAATCCCATCCCTGTGCCTTCATTTGTCAGAGATAGATAATACTCTAGTGGTTAAATGGTGCATCTATGAATGAGAGGACTCTGATCATTTCCTGGTAGTGGCAATCTGCAACAACCCTTCCAGGGGCAGGGGCACATCGCCCAACCTGGTTTTTTCTTTTCTTTTCTTTTTCTTTCTTTCTTTTTTTTTTTTTTTTTTTTGCTGTGCTGTGCTTTGAAAGATTATTGTTTCCTTCACTTTGTCTTCTGATGTCTACTGTTGAACCCACTGAGGAGGGGACAACAGAACCCAAGAGGCACGAGAAGACGACTGCAGTACTGTTTACAGTGGGCTAACTGAACAATTCAACGTGGCTCAGCTTGACGATTGACATCAACTGAATGACACAACTCAACTCAGCTGTTCAACTGAACAAATCAGTTCAATAGCTCAACTCAACAAACACACTTTCTGTTAACTCAGCCGACTCATTTCACTTCAGCTCAGTTCAATCAGTTCAACCGAACTAGACTCAACTTACGCAACTCAATAATTTCAATGAGCAGTTCCGCTCAAGGGCACACAGCAACCCACGCTTTGTCCACAGGCCCCTGGGGGTGATCAGGGGTCACCACAAAAAGTCAATTTTTCAGCCAACTCATCTAGGCCATTTTCCATGGAAACAGCAATTTCGCGGCTTTCATACAGGCCATGACCGACCCTGGGCGGGGCGAGAGGCTGCAAAATATGTCTGTTTACATCCTGGCGCGGGTACACTGTCATAACATCCCCACTTCCAACACCAAAAGACGCTGTCATGGCAACAAAAAACAGACTAAAGGCTTCCTTAACTGCACTAATCAGCCTCACCAAACCCCATGGAGTTGGGATCAGAAAATGCCTTTTCGATTCAGAATCAGAAAACACCAAAAGATTTGTGATTTTCGACCCCCAAAAAGGGGTTGTCTTTTTTTTTTTGGCATTTTTGACAGACTCCCCCCCCCCCCATCCCATGCAGGGGTCCCGTTGAGAAACTCATTGTGGGATGCTTTCATAAGCCAGAGTTAGGATTTTACGAGGGTTTAAACCACCAATTTAAACACTTGGGGTATGGCACATGAATGGGCCCAATGAGGGGGTTATGTGGTGTTTGTCCATGTATGTGGCCTGCATGGTTTTGATCTAGCAACCTCTGTGAGGTGATGTCGCTGTTTAGACGGAGGATGGCAAAAAGTTTTGCCCAGCCAACACTGCTCAGCCCGAAAATGTCCCCCCATCCCAGCCCACCTCAAGAGACCCCATGACACTGGGTGCAGATTGGCGTCCCGAAATCATTTTGGACAACAGCACGCCGTTGCCTGCCATGAGTGGCTGCTTTCCTCACTTGGGGATTGCCTCGCTGTGCCTGTACCCGGACTCCATGGTGCAGGATGAGCGCAACGTAGAGCAGAAGGAAGCGTTTGAAGAGCAAACACGCCTAAAGGCGGATTTAGATAAGAGCCGAAAAGACTACAAACTGCTGGAAGAGCAGAAGGTGCAAGTGGAGCAGGAGGCCTTCATGAAGCAGACGCAGTTGGGGGCAGAGATCAACACTGCGCAAGCCAAATTGACCGCAGGTGCCCGGTGGAGTGGAGGAGACCAGGGTTTGAGTGGTAGGATTGAGCAACCTATTCTCCAGATCAGCATTGGTCTCGGTTTGCAGTTTTATCAAGAGTGGTTGGGGCCACTGCCCTTGCAGTGAGCCAAAGGGTTTTGCATCTGTGTCCATAATCTTTTCTGGATTATGGGCGCTCCTGTTGCCACAATAATAACATGTGGCTGGGCACCAAAAGGTGGTCTGGTTTGAAGGCTGTCCTACTTTGAGTAGTCAATTACTGTTTGCTGGCAGAGGGGGAAAGAGGAGATGCTCAGATTCTTTTCCCGAAATCTGTACTGAGTTGTCTCTCACAGGCATCACCGCTTGTCACCCGAAACTATTGCAATGGGTGCGAGATGATTGTGCCCTAATGGCGCCTCCAGGGAGGGGGGGGAGTCCGCCAATGCACAGCGTTGACTCACATTCTAAAATAAAATTTTAGACTATTCTAGGGACCTGCTGGTTGAGGGAGCAGGCTAAATCTCCTTGCTGGGGCCAACCTGGTGGCCGATTCAGAGCAGCGCGCTATGAGGAATACAGCCCTCTGCAGCTGTGCAAAGCTCTCTTGGTATGGGGTGCTGCCCCGAAAAGGCCATGAGCTGGCCTTTGGAGGTCGCTTTAGAAGCTGGTCATAGGATTGGCCATCAGCTTGGCTCGGTAGGGCGCCGTTATGTTCTGCGGTCCACCAAGCTAAGCATGAGGAGAAACCACTGTGTGCCGCCGTTGTCAATTTGTTGTGTGTGTTGATGCAACTAGATTTATTTTCCTTGGTATTGTTCGTTTTTTTTTTCATGCTGTCTTTTCGCAGATTTTCCGGTAACTGTGTTGGCACAAATTGCCGTTCTTTTTTTTGACTGCCAAGTTGGCTGATCCATCACCGAGAGAGCGCATGCGTTTTCCCCCACTGAGTCAGCACCTGTGGTCAATTTTGCGACGCATGGCTGCATGCAGACCCCCTGCCATTGTCCTGCAGAGAAGGCCTCTTCTGCACAGAAGGAGCAGACGTTCTTTGAGCAGCTGACACGCCTCACCACTGAACTAGAGTCTCTGCAGAAGGACAACAGTTACAAGACCACGACATCAGAGCAACGCGACAAGGCATATGCTGCCCTTCCGTGCCTTCCCTCATTCCGTGCCAGGGCCCGTTTGTCCGCCCCCATCGGTACCTGAAGCTGCTGCCAACTCCCACAGGATGGCCTCTGGCGTGCACATAGAAAAAGGGTGATGCATGGGGCGCTGTCAGGCAAGCCCCCACGACACAAATGGGGCATAAGACCGAATCCCTTCTGAGAGCAGCAACATGCATCAGTCCTGACCACAAACACATGCATCCTCTACTACAAGCACATCCATCCCTTCTGTCTCCAATCACATGCGTCCGTCCCTGTTTGCTACAAACACATGCATCCCTCCCCACCGCAACCATATGCATCCCTCACAACCCCAAACACATGCATCCCCCCTGACCACCTCCACATGCAGGCCCTCCTTACTACGACACATGTTCCCTGTCTGTCCACCAAAATACACATCCCTCCTGACTACAATCAGATGCATACCTCCGTTTTCCGAAAAAATGCATCCCTCGTCAAGACCAAGCATCCCTCCTTACTACAAACAAATGCATCGTTTGTTATCGCATCCATAAAAACATGCATCCTTCTACCACGGATACATGCATCAGTGCTGTCCACAAACACACGCATCCCTCCCTGGCACAAACACATGCATCCCTCGTTATCACAGCCATAAAAACATGCAGCCTCCCACCAAGAATACATGTGTTAATGCTGTCCACAAACACAGCATCCGCCCTCAGGAGGAGATGCGGCTGATCATCGTCACCACTTGACATCTCCATGGTGCCCGACGGCCCACCCCAGCAAAAATAGTGCGTGCTGGTATGGTGACCCTGCTTGACAGGGGCAGCAGGGGCGGGTACCCAGCTCTTGACTCCACACCTCGCCCGTTGGGGTGCTTCTGGCGCATTTGTGGCTAGAGTTTGGGCCTGGGCCTCTAGGGGACTACCCAAAGGGCATACATGCCTGCATAGTAGTCGCCTTTGTCACCTCTTGGATGCATCCTGTTCGCGTCCCTACCCGTCCAACATCTCTCGGGCCGTGTAGAGCAAGCTCAGGGGTGGACTGTAGTGCCGGTCTGAGGAGCTAACATGAAATGGCCCGATTGTACCCAGTGAGGGTCCCATGCATTGTGCACAAGGCTGTGCATACCCTGGAAGGGCCCTGTGCCCTCCACACAAGGCTAGTCATACTCAACTATGTGCCCTCGACACAAGGCTGTTTTTTTTGCACAGAGGACCCTACTTAGGCGGCTCAAGTTGCATGGTCAAAATCACACCAAATGCACCCAATTTGGACCATGCAAAAAAATAGTTTTTCACAGGCTCTGTTTTTTGAAAACAGAATATTAGTCCAAAGAAAGTATCTTTCTTACCATTTGTGCCATTTTGTGCCTTTTTTCGGACAGCCGAAAACAAAAAAAATATAAAAAAATAAATAAATCTTATGATTTCAGTGGAAATGATGTGCTTTTAGCGGAAATTCGCCAATAAATACATTTTGCGTTCCCCTTGTTTTTTGGATGAACATGGTCTGCAGAAAAGATGATTGCAACATCATTTTCTGTTCAGCATGTTCATTGCATACCTGGAAAAATGATTTATTGATCGAATTCTATGCGCGAGGCCTCGCGCAATCAAGACCAAGGATCATTAAAACAGAAGCATGGCGGATGAAATATCAATGCAAAGCATATGCAACATGTGGTTCAAGGGCTGCCCCATGCGCGAGGCCTCGCGCATAACTTACTAAACCACAAACCTCACCCGATTCATTTTCCTTTGGAAAGACGGCTTCAGGGTCGAGTGGTCTTACTACCCACCCCACGGTTTGATTTTTGATTTGCACTGCCTGAAAAAAGAGGTATAGGTTGTGACTTTCAAGTTCTGGGACTGTATTGCAGTCCTCATTGCGCGAGGCCTCGCGCAAAAAAAGGCCCAGAAAATATATTCTTTGTACCATTGTGATGGGTTCTCATCTGATAGCGCTTGTGCACAACTTTCACTGAAGCAACGAGTACCTAAATTGTCGTTGAGTCATTGAAATTTACCAGAAGCTTGCCCCCCCCGGAGGCGGAAAAACTCTTTTTGGGCTTGGTCAGCCCCTGCGCTTGGCAGACTGCTTCCCCCAGGGCACCTTCTTTCTCCAGGTATCAAACATCATCTTGATAATTGGTATGGTTTGCACTACATTGCATTTTACTCTCCAAAAAATCAGTTTTTTTGGCCCAAACAAACGCTCAAAAAAGTGCCACGCATGGCAAATTCATATTTTCTTTGCACATTTTACTTTGATCTATAGTCAACAACGGAAGGATCAGTTTTTCTTCAGCCAAAGCTACAAGGGGGGTCCCTGTCCAGCTCAGCGTCATCTGTTGAGTGGACATGCTTCATGTGTTACCAGTGATACTCTTTTTTTTGCTTGACACTCCCCATAACTTGTGGCAGGTGTGCATCATGAGCAATGCTGAAGGATGCACCCGGTGCAACACCTCCAACGTATGTGCTCCTTTTGTTAGGAATGCAACAACATTAGAAATGATTTCTTGAGTCATCAATTAGATTTGCAAGGCTTGTTTAGAGCGCTGAATGTCCGCCCGCGTAAACATATTGTACAATGTGATCAAGTCAAGGGTGCCTGTAATGTCACTCCAGTGTAGGCGCCTGCTTGATTCCTCAATTCTACCATCATTACCTGACTTTGGAGGGGCAATGGACTGCTCCTTGCGCGAGGCCTCGCGCAAGGAACAGTCCATTGCCCCCAAAAAAGCATTTTTTGGACCCATGAGGACCAAGGAAAGGCCAAAATTCCTTACATAAGAGTTCTTTTGGTGTTTCAAAAACGGCTTGATTTTTTGCAAGCAAAAGAATGGTTCTTTTGATGTTTTTTGAGGCCCTGTATTTTGGGCACTTTCTGTCGTTTTATACCATGCAACTTGAGCCGCCTAAGCCCTATGCACTTTGGACAGCATCCATAGAGGGTTTTGTGCACTTTGAACAAGGCCACTCATACCCATTGAGGGTCGTGTGTACTCCACGGCCGCTCTTTTAGGGACTATGCACCGTGCACAAGGTCAGTCATATCCATGGAGGGCGGTGTGCTGCACACAAGGCCATGCATACCCAATGAGGGCCTTGTGCATCGCGCTAGTTACATCCATTGAGTGCCCCGTGCACTCTACAACAGGCTAGTCATTGCCGACGCGGGCCGTGTGCCCTCTACAGAAGGCTGGTCATACGCTTTTGCACTCCACACTGGGCGAATCATACCCAATGAGGGCTCAATCACCCCTCATGAGGGCTTTGTGCACTCTACACAAGGCCGGTCATACCCATTAAGGGCACTGTGCAGTCTACACAACGGCTAGTTGCACCCACTAAGGGCCTCGTGTGGAGTGTGCAACCGACCTTGTGAAGGGTGCACAGGGCCATTGCCAAGTATGATTCGCCCTGTGAAGGGTGCACAAGCCCCTTTATGGGTATCATTGCCCCTTGTGCACCCACAAGGCCCTCAATGGGTTGACTTGCCTTATACAAGCTGCTGAGGGCTTTGTGCACCCTACACAAAAGCCTATCTCCGGACTATGGGCTTGTGCACCTAGGGCCGTTGATGTCCATTGAGGGCCCTGTGCACTCTACACAAGCTGGGTCATATTCACGGAGGGCGTTGTGCACTTGGCACCGGGCCAATCATGCCTAGTGAGGACTGCGTGCACTTTGCACAAGGTTGTTCATACCCACTTAGGGCCCTATGCACCCCGCACAAGGCTATCACTAAGGGCCCTTTGCACATCAAACAATACCGGTCATATCCATTGAGGGCCCTGTGCGCTTTGGACAAGGCTAGACAAGGTCATATTCAGGGAGCGCCCGTACACTTTGCACAAGGCCAACCATACCCAATGACGGCCTGGTGCACTCCGCACAAGGCGGCCGGTCATAACCATTGAGAGCCCTCTGCACCCCCACAAGGCTAGCCACATACATTGAGCACCTCGTGCACTTTGCACCACGTTGGTCATATCCATTGAGGGCTTTGTGCACTTTGCACAAATTTGGTGACACGCGGTGAAGGCCCTATGCCGCTTGGTTCCTTCAACCTCTCTGCCACAGCAAGCTTCCCAAGCGCAATTTGGGCCGGAACCCTTTCCATCTTATTGCAACCATTCCCTTGAAGAAGGAGCCATTGGTTCCTAGGGCACCCCCTCTCAACCCCACCTTGTTCACAACAGCATAGCTGACCCACACCATTGCATGAGCTGGCTTGCTTTCGCCTAGGGCTTGACTGTACATCTAGCCATGGGTGTTGACCCATGACCAGCCAAAGATCCGGTTAGTCGGCAACCATTGATCAAAAATGCGAATAGTACAGCCGGAAACTGAGGGAATCCAACAATCTGGTCCAAGCCCCTTCTAGAACCTGCTCAATTTTGAACGTTTTCGGCAACATTGGCTGTTCCCCAGTCCAAGCGTCCTCTTGTTATCGGCAAGAGGCCCTCATGAGGCCTGTCACCCCCGTACCATGCACAAGCCACACCCCCTCCGTGGGGCTTTGGCCTCGTCAAATCCAAATCTCAACCGAAGGAGGGAAGGTGGACTAATACGCCGACCATCAGGTACCAAGACAGGGTGTTTGTGGTGGACAGAAGGATAACATGTTTTATTGGTGGAAAGAAGGGGAAAGTGTATATGTAATAAGGAGGGGTGCATGTGTTTGTAGCAAGGAGGCATGCGTGTATTTGTGGTGTGAAGGGATGGACATGGTTGTGACGATGAGGAATGCATGTGTTTGTGTTCAGCAGGGATGCATCCGTTTGTCATGAGAAGTGATGCATGAGTATGGAGATAGGAGGGATGCATGTGTTTGTCACAAGGGTGGGCACCCCCATACTCAGCCCTCAACAACAGACGGCGGGTCCATGAGCACATGAGGACATGTTAATCAGGGCCTCTAGTGCAGGGGAGTGACCCATAATGCGGGCAGTGCAATGGCCCTTGCTCAACACACGGACACAAAACCACATGAGGCGCCAATTACGGTTTGTGGGCGGAATCAGACCCCTAGTCCATGAGGGGAGCACCAGGCCAAGGCCTCCGGTCTGCAGCCAGCTGCGGCCTCTATCCCCTCAGGTCAGCCACCCCATGTCCATCCCTACATCCTTTGCCATGCCCTTAGGCTCACCGGCTCACCTAAGTCAGAGGACCTCCGTCTCCAAGCTGCTTCCAACGCCAGCCCCAAGAGTTGATACGATTTCTGGACCTAATATTCAGCAATTAGTAATGCAGTCATGAACATGTCCTAGAGTGCCTGCACCCCTTGTGGTCGGGCCTGCCGAGGGGCCTAGGGGCTTGTACATGCTCAGGTGCGGTGCAGTGGACCGTACCAAAACACCCACAAGATGAACAATACCTAGCAACGTGGTTCTTAATTCTGGCTGAGACCTCTGTGGAAAGTCATCCACGTACCAGTAGACCCCCATCCGTGAGGGGTGGCAGGGTACCCCGGTAGTATGTTGTCAACAGCCCCCAGGGTGCACACCGGCCAAAGTAGGCCAGCCTGGTGCACACCCCAAAGACGTGCCCCTGGAGCTGTATCATCCGGATCCCATGCACCAAGACATACGAGGCCGTGGAAGGATGCATGTTTTATGGGCATGAGGGACATGCATCCCTCCTTCCGATAATCATATGCATCTCCCCTGTCCACAAATACATGTATCCCCTTTGTCCACAAACACATGCATCCCCTCTTTCTCCAAACACACGCGTCTCTGTTTACGACAAACACATGCATCATTGTAGCAAGGAAATCCTGCTGGTGAGCTATACTTGGTGGTTAGGAAGTTCTTGTACGGCATCTGCATTGTTGAGGGAGTGGTTCAGCACATGGTCGCCCTAATGATGCATTTCTGGGATGGTATGGACTGCAGATGCGTTATGCCCGCGGTTCCAGCAATGCCCAGCATATGTTATCGGACACAGGATACTCACCACACACAACAAACCCATGCATCCCTCATCAACACAAACACATGCATCCCTCTTTACCACAAGCATATCTCTCAGGGACATTCTTTCTATGCCAGCGCGGAGGGGTTTGGCATTTTTTTTGGAAGTTTTGCAAGTTTTGCTTCAATTTGTGGAAATCATAAGGGTGGGTAACTCAAAAACACATGTCTAGGAAGGTATTTAGAGTAGGGTAGTGTGGGTTTTGGGGCCTAGTAAGGGGTTGGAAGGGCTAAAAATAGGGCATGACATCATCGTACGTAGATTGCTAATAATAGGCAAGTTAGGGATGAAATTGGTGACATGAGCCATTATTCACCCCTAAAAGTAACTGTAAATGATGACAATGAGCACAAGTAAGGGGAATGTTTCCAATTTCCATGCTATGCTCCGTTGGCATACATCCTGCCGTCCCCAAGAGATACGCATCCCTTTTCGACGCCAACATATGCCTTGTCATGATGTCCTGGCGAAGAAACCTCGTTGTTTCTTCTTGCATTCCTGGGGAACTCACAGCGCGTTCTTCTTACACTCTCTGCCTTACTGCCCTGCATTGTCCTGTAGGAGTACATAGAGCGCAGCATTGCGCTGAACACGGAGAAGCACACGCTGCTCAATCGGACAGCGGTTTTGGAAGTGGAGCTGGACAAGACCCTGAAAGAGAAGGAGGAGAAGGAGGTCCAGATGCTGGCAGAGGTGGAGCGTCTGAGGCGAGAGCGCGATGAGGTTTTCAGTGCTTGCTGGCCCTATCCTGTGCACTTGGAGTCACTTGGCAACTCTTTGACTCGGAATTCTGTTGGTTTAAATTCCCTGCAAGGTTTCTTTTTAGAACAGGTCAATAGTGCTGTCCATCGAGCCCGCTTTACGAACCCCGCACACCAGACTTTGGAGCCTCTACCGGCCGCCAGCCGGTTGGACTACGGACGCATTTGCGACCGCCGCATATGCACACAGCAGACTCAAGGGACAGCAGGAGGTTGGTGGCGGTAGACCCTGGCGACCGGTGGCAGAAAGCCAGGGACGACAGTACCCCGCCAGTCTTGCTTTCCTGCAAAAGGTAGAATGTTTGGAACTGCTCCGCACACCACTGATGTGTAACACTTGGTGGTTCGGAGCCCCCTGCCCTGTGTTATATGTCCCACATCAGTGGTAGAGAGTGCTGTCCAATCACCGTCTTGAGAAAGGCTTTGTGTTGAGCATGCCAGCATGGGAGGGACGCCAAGGGGCTGAAGCAGCACTTATACACGGAGGGAAAACATTCCCACTCTCAATTGCAAGAAATACATTTCCCCACCTTTTGCGGATCAATGATGTAGGCCATTTCCTCTCAAAACCCAAACCACTGTGTACTCCTGGGATTGCCAATCATAACACTTATTTTATGACAGTATTACTTTATGAGCCTTGATGACACACCCCTCCCCTTCCTCCAAAATTCCCCCAAAAGGAGCCTAAGGCCCGCTTAGGCTGCCGTGGAAGTTGCGTCTGAGACCAGCAGCCCCCCCACTCCCGCGAACGTGTTGGCTCGTGCACCAGGCGCAGTACTGAGTATTTCCTAATGCATTGGGTTTCAGGGCTGGTGCTTTCTTTATCTTGTGATGAAACCAAATGTCACATGCAGTGCCTGTGTGTTCATGGGGGGATTAGTACACAAACATGTTGCGGGGAGCTTCCTACACCAGATTGATCATCACGCACATCACTGGCGGCCGCCGTTGATTATTCAACCTGCCATCAAGGGGTTCTGTGCATTTTTTGCTGACCCTCCATCTGTGCATTGGCTGGCTTTCATGGCGATTAGGACAAGCACAAGTTTGACCACGAACTGCGGCAGGCTGACGCCGCCAAAAAGGAGGTTGAAGAGGTCCAACGCGGATTGGAGGGCAAGGTGGCCACGCTTGTGGAGGCGGATGCGAAAAAGGTCTGCTGCGTGCGGACCTGAAGCCCACGGCATGTGAGGGGCGATACATGCGACTGTGCAGATGAGGACGCGTGTGACTGTGGTTGCACGTGGGCTTGTGGGGTCAGTCACCTGCTGAGGTGGAACGCCACGAATTGCATCATTGCAAGCTGCCCTGATTGTGTTACGAGTGTTGCGGCCATCGGCTGTAACGCCCTTTTGCTTGGACACGCGATTGCATTGTCGTTGAAGCTGTAGTGTACCCTCGATGATTGGGGTTTGGGCTGACTGAAGAGGAAAGCCTGCATCCTACCGGAACAAGCGCTACCATGAGAAAGAAGGGGGACTGTTCAAGGCCCCGTATCTCACTTCTCTGAGACGCTTTGCGGCAGGGGTGGGTGTTGGCAGGGTGAACTATGTCCGTACAGCGCTCACCAATTGCCCTCAACCGATCCTTTGATTTGGTCTGCATTTGGTGCGGTAGATTCAAGCGTTCTCAAGGGTAAGCCTTTAGGAGGCCTTTACCGTATGAATCCGAAAGATTTACGAAAATAATTCATTCCGGGCACAAGGTGTTGTTTTCTGCAAAAATGCAATTTTTTTTGATTTCCTGCCTTCGCAAAAATGGGTTCTGCAAAAAAACATGGCAAATTTTTTTTGCCCCTGCACCCCCTTTGCGACAGTATCCATGTCAGAATCGTGGAGGGATGCTGTTTATTTGCCCCACTGCTCGTTGGCCCTCCCTTCCCTGTATCATGCCCTATTCTGCACCCTGCTTCACTTCTGGAGAATGTTCCATTGATGGGGATCAGGTATCTGGGAATTTGGGAACATCGAGGCTTTGTCTGGGGATCTGTGTTTGTTGTGCCCCAAAGCACATAAAGGGGCAGTTCTGTCACATATTGGATGTTGGGAGTTTGTTTTTTGCTGTGCCCCAAAGCAGACAAAGGGGCCAGTGCTGGCAGACTATTGAACATTGGAAGTTTGTTGTTGCTGTGCCCCAAAGCACATAAAGGGGCTAGTTCTGGTTCTGATTTCCCCTGACCCAACTTGCTGGCACCACGTGGTGCTCATGAGTTGCACACGGCGGGGAGAGGTAAAAAGGAGTGAACCCACGGGGTGAGGGTTTCTGGTAGACCTGAATTAGCCGAAACACTTGCTTGTTGGTGCATATCTGTGCTATGGACTGCAATCCCAGAGTCTAACTGATCCACATTTGTATGCATATGTAGGAATGGACTGCAATCCCAGAGTCCAAGGTACGCCTGGTCTTTTGTAGTGACAACAAAATGAGCAAACCCCAATCCCCAAAACGCCAAAAAGACTGCCAAAAAGTATTTTTTTTTTTTGCCTTTGTACACCATAACAAAATCCGCAAAACTGAATTTCGCAGAAAACAATAGCAGAAATAAAATAATTTCCCCCTATTTTGGATGCTGTCGCAAAAATTTTGCGTATGATTAATTCAAAACACCGATTGCAGAAATCAGGATTCCGCAAATACTCAGGACTCGTACAGTATTGTGGTGGTCGGCGGTCAATCGGCGGTAGTGGATCGTAAACTGACGCCGACTCGCCCTTACCCAATGGCAGTCATTGGTGGGCCGGTGTTCTGTTGAGATCCAGGCACATGGGGTGAAGGACCGCCGTGACACAGAGTCCTGTCCAACGATCATTCAGGACCGAGATAATTTTGAGCGCACGAACGCCTACAAGGCCCAGATTCTGTCCCTCAAGTCACAGATTCAGGAACTCACCACGACGATCCACAAATTGGAGGGCAGTGTGACCGAGAATTACAATTTTAAGGTCCTCAGCGAACAGAATGATATGCTGAGGGATGAGGTAGAGAGCTACAGGTTTGTTTGTGAAAGTGTTGAGATGAGCACATACATGCACCCTCGACAGACAAGGAGGTTTGTGCAACATCGCCCTTTAGCCCTCCCATGTGGCTGTGGCGAATGCATACCTGAAAAACACGCCATGCATGTCATGTTGAGGGTTGGGGTATGTTGGGGTATCAGGGATGCCCTCTTCCAACCCTCTTGGGTGCCTGTTTTAGAATATTTTGGGATATCAAAAACTTTGGTTTTTGATTTTTTAGTTGCTGAGGCTGAAAATTACTGCAGCAGGTTATGCCCCACCCCATCATCCGCCGGGCCAAGCCACGTCGGGCCCAAATCTGCTGCACCTGAAGAAGATCCTTCCAACTGTTCAGCCACACAGAAGACAGGGCACTCATTGGTTGTGCTACATGGTAGCCCACCTGCTATTGTGGAATCCCCCCTCCTGCTGTTCCAGAAACAGCCCTCATGTCCGAAATTCAACAGTCGATGTGCGCATCACAATGGCCTTCTGCTGCCCTTACAATTTCTCTGCAGCGGGTGGGTGGGTGGGTGGTTGGATTCGACCCGTGCTGTGCACGATGTGAGCGGTGGAACTCAGTGATGCATTGCATTCTTCAAGGCAGTTTGCCCTGTGTAGGGGTGGCAAACACGATAAAGTATGGCCACTTCAGGCTATTGGGGGATTTTTTCCAAAAATTTGCCCTCAGGGCGGCTGTGCAGCGTAATTTATGAGCCCTCACCGTCCTCAGACTGACCCTTTCTAAGGACTCCTGTGGGTACTTTGTAATTTGTCATCACGCCTCCCAACAGAGCTCCCCCACCACCCCAACCCATTGCACGCTTTCATTAGTTTAAGTTGCTTTGCTCCTTGAGCCAAAAATTTGGTTCAGCATGTGACTAAACTTGACGGGTGTGCTCGCCGTTCATCAAGTCTCAGTTCAATAAGCTTGTGTAACGTGGGCAACAATTTTTGGCACGAAAAAATGGAGTTGAACGACATGGCTGGAAAATTTGTGGCTGATTGTAAATGTACAAACCTTTTGTTAAGGGCTCTGCACCTCTGAGGGGCCGCATCACATCAAATTCGAAGCTCTGCAGCACCTTGTGGGCATGGTGGCATTGTTCATCTCTGTGCATCAGGTATCAGATCAAGAATCTCAACAACACCATATCCACAATGCGCATCGAAACAGATATCTTGGACAATTATCGGGGCAAGGTCTACTTGTACTCACCCATGCTTGTGTGAGCCTAGGCTCCTCAGAACCCATGCACGGCCAAGGGTCATGATGGAAGAGGTTGGAAGTCACTGGGGTGACATTGCGTGCTGCACGTGCGCTGTGCATGTGATGTGCGAAAGCCAGGGGCTGCAAAAATTCCAAGTGTTGGGCAATCCATCATTGTGCCCTGGATTGCAAAAGGCGGTCCTGTGGGTCTCTACACTTTGTTGCTGCCGAAATGCTCTGATTTAGAATCAAGAACTAGCCAAGATATCTTCCTGGGGTGGCCCTTTTTCTGAGGGGAGTGAGGTCCTGGTTCTAGGATACCCTCAGAACTATGTGCTTTGCTCGCAGTGTGCATGAACACCCTCAGTGTCCACAAGGGGGAGGGAGTGGCACCCAGTTGCGCAATGCACTTTTTGACCACCTGCCCCGCCATGTTTGGAAAGACCCCCCCCCCCCCCCACAACGAAACGGTGTCCCCCCATTCACAGACTGTTCAATAGAAAGAAATTGCTTTCCCTTTCCCTTCAGCTTCGCATTTGCGGCCAGAAACATGGAATTTGCCAGTCCTCCCAAAACAAGGGGGGTGCCCCCACTGTCAAACCAAAGTGAATATTTTCTTTGAGTTGGTTGTGTGCTGTGTTCTGATTTAGAGTGATTTGTGCATCTACAGTATTTTTGAAGTGTTTGAGCATTTATGTTGCTTTCGGATTGGATTTTGCTGTTCCCATCAGTTGTGGTGTGTCACGGTGGGATGACCAAGAACAGCGGGCAAACACAGTAAGGGAACCATAAATTCACTCCAAACATGCCCGCAAAAGTGACAACACCGCTTATCTGTAGTGTGATGGTTGCTCAACATGCTTTGTACATTGATTTGATGCACTCTTCTTTACCATTGTTGTGGCTTCGCTCTGAGGCGAGTGACCATGGGAGGGCCAGCCAGAGGGCAAGTAGAGATATGTGCCTGTGGAGTGGGGCAAAATGGCCCTGCATGCCACCCCCAAAGTCATAAAGTTAGTTGGTTGAACATTCTTGGACTGCCCAGACATGTCAATGCATATAGACAATGATTAGACAATGATGCCTGTGTCAATGAAAACAGACGGTGATGCCCATAGCTAGCCTTGCTGCGAGGGCATTCCTGCGTCCCAGACGGATTGTAAAAATCCCATTTCCGTGACAACCCAGGGGAGTGGAACCCAGTTGTGCCATGCACTTTTTGACTGCCTGCCCCGCCAAACTTGGAAACTTTTCTCCCCCCCTGCAGCGAAACAGTGTCCACCCATTCACGGACTGTTCAATAGAAAGAAATTGCTTTCCCTTTCCCTTCAGCCTCGCATTTGCGGCCAGAAACATGGAATTTGCCAGTCCTTCCTTGGTGCGTGCGTGTGTGCTTGCGTGTGTGCCTGTGCGCTCCCTTTCTCACAATCTGCCCAATCCTGAAGGTCCTTCAAGAACAAAACGAGCAGTATCTCAATCGGATATCAGAATTGGAAAGGGAGCACCGCACAATGGCCCCTCTGATGTCCGAGTTGGTGGGCACTTTGGAAAAGCACGGCCTCAGTGCCTCACTCTCCGCCGATATCAACCGCTTCAAAATTGCCAGCCAGAGGCCCCCTCTGAGCTCGAGCCTGCCCCCCTCGGGCTTTGGCAGCTCTGGATTTGCTGCAGGCAATGCACTGGAGCAGACACAGCTCTTCACCGAGGCCCCCATGTCTCGCAAGCTGCTGGCCCCTCTGGAACGTGTGCCCTCTGCGGGCAAAGGCAGGGTGCGTGTCCCTTCTGCTGGTCTGGATCGTCCCCTCTCCATTTAATCAGCACCCCCTCAGAATAAGGGCTGCGCCTGCAGTCGTGCGCCTGCAGCCCCCCCGAAACGAGAAGGAGAAGGCCGAGGGGACCAGCATATCACCGTGGGGTGTCTTCCAAAATGCGTTGCGGGATGTTGTCTCTTGGTGGGAGGCGGACATTCTGCCTCTCCCCCAAAGACGCATCTGGATATGGCACAGGAGGGGGGAACGCGTCCAAAGGCGAGTCTGAGGCTGGGGGGGAGAGGACTGGGCGCGCATCTGGAACGCCATTCCCAAGAGCGTTGCAATGCCTAAGTGCCCCCGTTCCCCCCTTTTCAGCCATTTTCGGCTTTCCTGAGGAGCCCGCCCACCCCCTTCCCCGCATGTGTGAATGTTAGCGAGTGTATTGACAGGCTGATTCACAAACGTGGCCTGGCCAGGGACTGAAGGCTAGTGTGCACGCCACCCGTGCTGGCCCAAAGGTCAGGTTCATTCAGGGACAATCTCTGGCGACAGACTGCCTTTTGGGCTTTGGGGGTGTGTTTCTTGATCCCCATCAGGTTGACTGGAGGGCAATCCCCCCCCCCCCTCCCCTCCTCAGGTCAACAAAACCAAATGAAATAGGGCAACAGCAGACATTTCTCCCGATCGTGCTGCCCCATCAGGCACTTGATTTCGCAGATGGGGTGAAAAACACACAAAGAGGAGCTAGAAGATGATTTGCATGGGATAATTGATCATCGTGGGTGGTCAAAATTATCAAAAAAAATCAGCTTTTGGAAATTTTGAGTTTTGAGCTGTTGAGACTGAAAATTTGCATACAGAGGTTGTGCACCAGGCCCTTGGGGCCTCCGGCTGACAGGTAACTGCCGTCGGTTAATCACCACCAGGTGATTACCAATCCACTAACACGCCACCTGCTGTCGCTTTTCTAGCCGTGCGGCTTGGGGATAAGGGATCTTCCACAGAGTCGGGTGCTCCGCTTCTTCTCACTCAAGGCTTTTTTTTGCACCGTGGCTCCCCACTACTCACCTCCCTCACTCAAGGCTTTCGCAGTAGTTCTGGACTTTCCCTTTCCGCTGTAGCCTTTGACTAACCGACTGACATCTGCACCTACATTTCATTTGCGTTCTCAGGGCTGCCTGCAGCTCTTTCCCCTGTTAGTTTGCCCAATCCAAGTTTGAACCAGTGTATTTCAGCCTCTTGCCTCTTTCAGCCCCCATCCAGGACCACCTGATATTGGTTGGAATGCTTACAAGCTCATGCATCTGCCTATAGGCCCTCGGCAGGAGATTTCATGCCAACCACCTGACAGGCATCACTGGCAACCAACGATGTGTTGTCACATCCATTGCCAGAAAAAACCCAAGGGAATCAATACAGATTGTGTCAGATGTGCAGTGAGCAGCTGATATGCTGTATGGCTCGTCGTGTGCTCTACCCACAAAATTTAACATGTTAAGCACTAGGTTCAGCCATCAGTCTGTTTTCACTGACCACCATGCCATTGCCCCCCCCCCCCCCCCCTCCCCCCCTCCCCTGTTCAGTGTGGTTGTCTTGATTCCCACTCTCCACTGCCTCTCTGTACCATTGAAGTGCATCTTCTGCCCACATTCCATATTCCATATGCTGTATTTTCTTCCTGTGCCATTGAACGATCTTTGGTTGACAGTGCTTTGTGATCTTTGTTCCTTCAAAAATGCGAAACTGTAAAATGCAACCTGCAGGTCCTGTAAGAACCTTAACCCTTAAGTACAATGTGCTCCCTTCAACCAATACATGTGTGGGGCTTGGGGACCTTAAAGGCAGCACCCTGTGCAGTGCCTGTACAGCACAGGAAGCGTACGTGTGGGGGTGTGTAGTGCTAGATTTGGGTTTCGTGTCGCAAGAAGATTGATGTCCAAATTTCGAATCCTGGGTTCTGGAAGCGCCTGTTGGCTTGTTTGTAGAACGGAAACACGTTATCTGTGGTTCTCCTTCTCATTGGCATTTGCCCCAGAAGAGGGACTGAGCCGTGATTGAACGTTGCATGCAGTGTCATTGCACTATGCCACTATGCCAGTGAAGCTGATTTTGATCTGAGGGGTTGGTGTTTGATATTTTCTTTGACCTCGCAGTCCACTTTTTGGGCTTTCATCTTTTCGTCTCTGGTGCATTTGGTATCAAGGGGTCAGGCGATGCATCACACCCAATGAGTGTCGTGGCGCTGCAGAAATTCCCTGTGATGTCCCCCCAGGCTAATTTTTTGACCCCTCAGTTATTGCCTTCTGCAATGAAGTTGGGTAACATCGCTCTGAAAGGCATACTGTCATAACTGGACCATATCGCTTGGTGATGATACATCATCAGGTCACTCACTGTGTGCGCAGTGGTCATGCATGTTCCATGCCATCTCTTGTCTGTTTTCCAACTGCACAAAGACAAACATGCAGAGAGCCATGTCCAAGGCTATTCCTTCCCCACAGCTGAAGTGCTTGCCACACCCACAGGACACTGCACCCAGTTGATTGGTATATGTTTTTCCACATGTATGTACGTACACGTGTTGTTACACTCTTATCCCCATGCATCCCTCTACAAGATGTCCCTCGCTTCGATAGCCGTTCTGTGGGTCCAAGCATTCTACCAAGCAGCTACTCTTTGGCCTTCAATGCTGTTAGCCAAGAATTAAGGTTTGGATCCGGTTTGCTTGCGCAATCATCAATATTTGTCTTGTTGCTATGGGGTGATTCCGGATGACTGGTCCCTCACGCCTGTCCCTGTCTGTGTCCCATTGCCCTTTGCCATGTCTGTGTGGGGTCTGTTGCATCATTGGGCCTGAAAGTGCTGCTTGTACTTTCCAAAGTGACACAAATCGTCCTAACCTGTTCCCCCTGACTCGTACTTCATATGATTATCTCTCCAGTGCATCTGCTCCTCTGCAATTCTATGTGCCTGGGTTTTGACACATGTATTAAAGTGTCATCTGATGCTTCATTCATTCAGGCATGCAATTGCATTTTGACATAAGATTAACACCATGTGACCAGGAAATGCGCAGCCAACACCATGAGAAGGCACAAAAGGGTTGGTACATGTGCATGCTACATGGTACAAAGAGGATGCTGGAAAGGTTAGGTTGCGGCAGGTATTCGGTCCAACACAGAGTGCAGGCTGAAGGGTGCAGTTTTGATGTGCAGTAAAGCGCCATATGTGACACTGCCAGCTACCTTTGAAATGCAATGGATGCAGTGTGTAATGTAGAGGTATGACAAGGATGAAATGACCTTAGGTCCTCCACAAAGTTGGTGTCAGTGCGCAGATAATCCACCTTTCTGGACAAAGTATTTGCCAAAATGCAATGAACATCCAGATATTAGAAAAAATGCACGGTGCTTGCCCCCCAAACCACGGCCCCCCATGCAACATTGAGGTGTATGACAAGAAGGAAATGGCCCTACTTCCTCCACAAACTCGGTGTCAGTGCGCTGAGAATCCACCGTTCTGGGCGAAATATTTAGCAAAAATACGATAGGCACCTGGATAGTATTCAAAATGCACGGTGTTTCCCCCCAATCCCCCGTCCCCCGTGTAATGTAGAGGTGTATGACAAGAAGGAAATGGCTGTCTGGCTTTTCTAAGTTGGTGTCAGTGCGCTGAGAATCCACTGTTCTGGACCAATTTTTTTACGAAGAAAGTGTCTGCTAACTCAGATAGTGTCAAAAACAGCGCAATGGTTGCCTGCAAGTGCATGCGAACGGGAGATGCATGCGTCTGGGAATATTGAACAAAACTGCCCCCCCCCCCCCAAAACACCCAACCCCGTCTGCATAACGATGTTGGCGATTTTTTGTAACCATCGGGGAGAGGATCACCCCGTGCTACGCGGGCATAAAAGAGGGGTCAAAGATTTCGTCACGGATTTGGATGTCCGTTTGGGTCATATCCTGATGCAATACGGCGGTAAGTTGTAGGGTTTTACATTGGACCAAGCTTTTTGGCCCGGCACAACAAAAGGCATTCTAAAGGGCCAAAATAGTGTCGGCACTGCACATGTCCATGGATGAAAGGGCATTCATGCTCAGTAGGGTTTGGAACTTTGTAGTTTTGAAAATATGCGGGGTTTTCTGATAGTTTTTTTTCACAAATAACCGGTAGATGCAATGATTGTTTCCAAAATAACCGGTTCAATGCGATTGTTTCTTGAATCTGAACCGTTTCATCGGTTATTTCCGATTAGTCAGTTATTTCCGATCGATTCATGCAGTTCCAAGTGCTAGTACACACCCTTTTTTTGTAGCACACTTTTTGTTCAGCACTCCAACGCTCTTGCTTCCATAGGATCAGCCTTTGGGACCAACCTTTTTGGAACTCTTTTTTTTACAAGTTTTGATTGTTTGTGTTGGCTCTAACTTCTTTGGACTGCTCTTTTTGGAAAATTAGTGATTCATGGCCTGCAGTATCATGTCATCGATGATGTCATTATGCCACATGGGGTAAGGCATCATGAATAAAGTCATTCTTATACTACCAATCTAGCATCTTCATACAACATCCACCTTATGGGCCAGGCCGTTAGAACCATGCTTGCTTCTAGATTCGCTGGCTTGCCAAACTCACCGATCGTTGGCACGCTACAAGGGGAGGCATGGCTCAACTTTCGGGACACCCAATCAGGTTTTAGATATGAAATGTTCCACCATTGTTCAGCTGCTTTTCCGCACTTACAAAATGGGAAAAGGCAGTCTAAAAACTGCCGCCCAACCTCCTACAACCCAATGTTTGCTAACAAAAGGACAAAGAGGATAACCTCAGCCCACACCACGTCAGTTGGCCACCCCCCATGTAATGTCAGACACATATGATTTTGTGGATATTATTGCTGAACGGATGGCGACAAATGCAAGAACAGAGGAATCTCAAAAAGGGAGGGTGGTGCATTGGAAAGGGTAACCTGTTGCTGCCACAATTAGGGAACTACTTGAACACTTTAGTGGTTGTGAGCAGTTCGTTGCACGGTTTAGCGAAGAGAGGGATCGGCAAGCAGAAGCAAATCAGCAAAAACACAAAAAAGAAAAATTGGTTGCAGCAGAAGCAGAAGCAGTGAGGGAGTGCACATGCATTTGAACAATTGGATGGCTAAAAGTAGAGCAGCCGCAGATTTTGTCAAAACTCAAGATATTTCTCACGTGAAAGCGATCTATTTAGAGATAAGAGGCGCAGTAGCATACACATGTTGAAAGAGGATTGGTGAAGCCCTACGAACCTGCTTCAAAACTAATTCCTAGAACTGTGTTTAAAGTGCCATTAAGCACGATTTGCTTCGACGTGCAGTTACACAATGCTAAGTGCCGCTCGCACAAACTATTGGCTCTCAATGAGGGCACTGTAGCCCACGATGCTACTAGAGATCAGGGGTGCTGATTCGGAGCGGATTTGATTTCTGTTCGCCGAATTCGCTGCGAATTTGTTTGCATCGCAAATTCGATGCGAATTCGGTGTAAAATTCACAGTATCGGTAATTCGGGGCGAATTTGCACTGCGAATTTGCAGGCAACACCCAAATGATCACGCGTGCAGTGTCTTTTGTGCAGATGAAAAGCTACCTTTGAATTGTGCCATGCAGTTATTTTTTCGACTTTACACAATGACAATCATGATGATTCTGCTTCAATGTAGCCCGTTAGTTTCCTGTGCGGTGCGTGCGTACTCATTTTTCCAAAAACATTTTGTTTAGTTTGAAACGCATTGCTGTGTCCGCCTCGCTCCACTAAACACAACGGTGCCCTCCATTCCGTGCAAAAGCCCACCAGCTCGGAGAAAAACGCGCCGGGAACTTTTTGTTTTTGACTTTTTTCTAGGACTTTGGACAGTCAAAACGTGTTCTCCCTTGCCTGCCCTTTCTTTTGGTACCCTCCTTACCTTTGAAGGTTCCCTGTACGCAGAGAAATGCTTTGCACAAGGTTCAAAAAAGGTCAGATTTGATAGTTCATTGTGACAGTCACATGGTGATGATTGTTAACAATCACGACAATAATAATGCTAATGGATTGCCCATTGCTAGTTTTCTTTATGGTTTCGTTGTATTTGTTATCCCCTCTCTTCGATGAATTCAAGTCCAAACATTCAATTCAAGAATGCAATGAATGAAGGGCCAATAAGGGCAACAAGTGGTTCACATGTGATGGTTTGTGTGTGGATTGGTGATTTTGCATGGTTCGTTGCTTCCGTTCCAAAAGGCATTGGAAAGAATCAAGGAAACTTCTATAAGTGTAAATTTGGAATTATTTGTTTTGATTTGTCTTTATTTTCGTGAAATCGTTTACGCACCGTGAACGAAAGCAACAACGCTGCAAATTGCAAGGTCCTGAAAGCTTTTGGACTTGAAATCTTTTGTGGCTTTTGTACGGTACTGGGTACTGTTCACTGGTTGCCTTCCCCATGGCATACCCATATGCAAAGGGATGAATTTAAACATGGAAGGTAAACTTTAGGTCTGCCTATGGATTTTCAGCGTGGGGTGATTTCAAGCGAACACCAAGGGAATTCAAATTTGAAGCTTCGAATTCGAATTTGAATTAGGAGGGGTCTACGAATTGGTGCAAATTGGGGGCGAAATCGAAGTCGAACCCGCATCCCTACTGGAGACTGTAAACCCCTTGAAGGACTGGTTTCCCCCTCTTCAATGCTGCGTGCAACGCAGAGAGGGAATCTCTAACACCAGTAAACCACACGCCGCGCTTCATGGCCTTGGCAGCCACCATGCGATCGGAAAGTCTACCTATTAGGGGCACTGATGACAAAGCTCAACTTGCACAAATGAATGTGCGAGCCTTGCATGGCTTCGGCTACGTGTTTATAATGCACGCAAATAAATGTGTAGTGGGCACCGTTCAAAAAAGTGCAACATACTGTCATCGCTGACCTTAGGACAAGAACAGGACAGGTAACAACAAACCACACCCCACGGGTCGGACGCACTGGGGCGGCCCAGCCGACCCACTGGGCCAGCAGCAGGGGCGGTACCCCAGGGCCACTGGTCCGAGCCTGGCCCGGCTGCATCGGGGACCATGGCAAATGCATGCAGAGCCATGGAAGTAACCGGTGACAGGCGAGCTAGTACACATTCTAGGAGGGGGTCGCCTGCCAAGTGTAACCGCTGCATAGTGGCGGATCTTTCTTGTAATTGCGAAGCCTGTAGCCTTGATGCCCCAGGGCTCGTAACGTCCGACACTGCCCCTGATATCTCCGAACCCAACTGACCCTCTTCATACCCATATGCAGCCTCTGGGAGCGACATATGCGAAGCACTTGTAAGCCCATTGAACTCCATGGTGGAATATGAAAAGTCAGAAAAACCCGGTCTACAAAAATGGAGCAGACATAGAATCTCATTGTGCATCCATCGCACATAATGACTCAACGTGAAATCATTCGAAATAATTTAAATAAATCTGATTGGGAAATCACGAAAGACAAATGCGACTCGACGCGCGCTCACAGGCGACATCTGGCGGCGAACAGAAAACATGAAAACAAGCGGAAAATTTACTGCACTAATGTACATCTGAGAATCATTGAAATTCTGATCACATTGATGTATAAATTGAGTGCTGTCACTGCTGCCGTTACACTCCCCCTCTGAAAACATACGCCAGTATGTCAGGCTGGGTCAAGTGAAGTGAAAGAAACGGCAAAAGTGACCAAAAACCGACTAATCTATGACAAAATGTGAGAAATTGAGCTGAATTGAGCAAAATTGTGCTGAGATCTGTGTTTCGCGATGGCCATCGACTTGAATGAAACGTATAGGTACCTTAGGGCACACAGAAACAGCTTCAATCAAGCTCGAAAAATCGAAAATTGAAAGTCTGAGTGAAGAATGTACACGCATGATCAAGATCCATGATCCATGATGAAATCAGGATCTGACATCCCACTGCCAGATAACAGAAAACGAGTGTCGCCATGTCGTGGTGCGTCCAAAAAATAGGGTATCCCTTCATGGAGTCCAAGATATGTGAAACTGGTCGGTGTCATTTGCAGTCATGAGACCAGATGCCAGATTATGGTACAAAATGTGACTGAATTGAGACCAAAATCAGTGAATCGCACATAGATTGTAGACGGCGAAGTCTACAGCAAGCCAATATAGGTCCAATTCATTGTCGATAGATACTGTGTGTTGTGCTGAACGGAAATCCAGTTCTCATTCATAGCCAATCCAGGTCAAATCCTCAAGATGATGATGATTCCGTTGATGGAAATTCAATCATGTAAGTAATGATAGCGAAGAAAACCCAGTGAGTGATCACCACACTGTCAGTATTGTCTCCAGGGCTTCATGTTTAATGCAGTATGAGCCAGAAGGGGTAATTGACTCCTTATAGTCCCAGAATGTATAAGCATCCAATGCTTGGTACCAGGAATTTGCCAAATTTGAGCTGATTCTGAGGGGGATTCCAACACAATCCACAGATGAACAGCGAGTCGACACAAGTAAGAACACCATCGTCCTCACTTGGTCCTAATAAGCCCTTTGACAGCGGTCGATTGGAAAACAAACCAACAGTCTCAATGTAAGAGCTGATTGAAAAAACATTCTCAGCAGATCCGTCAAACACATGAACTGCATCAGACTTAGTCATGTGCCAGAATCTCTGAAATGAGCACGAACTGGAACGAGTCCTTCGCAAGGCGAGTAGAGGGGCACAGTCGACAGCAAAACACGAGAGTGTCGTCGTGGTTGAGGATAAAGGCCTTTCGGAACTTCCGATGGGAATCATCTACGATGAAGCACATGATTCACATGATGACCATGATGAGAATGATGGACATGATGACCAGGATGATCCCAGAATGTCCCATCATCTGTTCATCGAACCACATAGACGATGCGCCAGGACTGTTTTGTCCCAATGCCAAGGGTATATGTAGACCGTAAACCTTTTTGAAAGTTTCGGCGATTTAAATTCTGATCAGATCTTGTCTCGAATGGATTCTGCCACGACTGGAGCTTCTTCTTGTGCTTGTAAGTCTTCCTTGGTGACACAGTCTTTGATCAGCGAGAGCTCATGGTCAATCTCAGGGTGTTTCTTCAGGAACTTGATGAAAGTGTCCGTATACCCATGGATAAAGCTTGAAGCTGGCTCCAATTTGTCTTCTTCTGGACGGAATCCTTTCCATCTGCACAGAAAGTACCACTTGTTTCGAGCATTTTTCTTGTAATCAAGGATCTTCTCCAACTCGAAACTGCTGGTGACCATCTTCCTGTCGCTCAGGTACTTCGAAGTCCAATAGAGAGGCTTGAACCTTCCTTTGGGGCAGGGTACTTCGGCCTTCAAACGGTCCCGATGTACTTCTTGATGTCTGCCCGGTTCAACCTCAAGGTTGAATGTAGTCTCACTTAGTTGACCACTGACTTGGAATGGGCCTTCCCACAAAGGTAACAATTTGTTGTCGTCCTTCAGGGTCTCGTCTGACTTACGAAGCCAAACTTGCTGGCCTTTCTCGAAGGGTTTTCCTTGTGTTCTCGACTGATTTTTGAATTTCAACCAATCTGCTTGACTCTCCACTTTGGCTTGCATCCACTTGGACTTTAAATCCTTGGTCCTTCCAAACCATTGTGAAGCGTCGTAGCACTGCCTTGGATGATACATCACTGGTCCTGGACCCATCTTCTCACGACCAAAAACAAGCTCATTCGGACTTAATCCAGTGTAGTTCTTGGTCCGATGGTATCTCCTCAAGACACAGTAAATTGTCTCCAACCAATTGTAGTCTTTTTCAGTCGCCAGGAATTTTCTCAGAATGTTGATAAGAATTCTTCCAGCGCGTTCAGCAGGGAGGGCTCGATGGTCGTAGACTCGGGCACGAAGATGATGAACTCCCAATAGAGCACACATGTTCTCCCACCAAGTCCCAATGAACTCCTTCCCACTGTCCGTCAGAATTTCACTGGGAACATCCCAGTTACTCATCCACTGACTTGCAGTCCACTTGGCAGCCATTTCAGAGGTGACATGCTTCGTGTTGCAAGGGAGGACCTGGATGTAGCCACTGTGGCGGTCTTGAATTAATAAAACCCCATCAATTGGCTTCCTCGTGTAGAGACATTCCTCTTGGATTTGTCCCAACTCGAAGACATCCGCCGTCAGCTTGTCGAACAACCTCTCAGGAATTGGTAATCCCTTCAGTAGTCCTTCTGCCTTTTGATTCTTGGGGATGTTCGCCTGACATTGCTTGCATCCTTTGGCAACTCGTTCACAGGCACTCTTGAGGTCCCGTGTGTACACTCTGTGTCGTAGCTCCTGCTCCAGAACACGGGAGTGTCCATGGGATGTCTCATTCCGATGCCAATGTTTGACATATTGGTCAATTAGACAACCAGGAACACAAATCCGTCCTTGCCAAAATAACTTGTCGCCTTGGATCTTGAAATCAGACGTCTCTTCAGAGTCGTAAGGCTTGTCCCCTTTCAACTTGCGGAGGGGTAAGGACACGAGCAACCCCAGCCCCCTAACCCAAAACCACAAGCAGCCGCCTGGCGCAGCCGCCCAGCCGGCAGAGCCAGGACCTAACCCAGCAAGAAGGGGCGCCGAGCCCACAGTGTACAGAGCCCACCCGACCCATGGGGCCGGAACATGGCCACACAGAACGCAACTGAAAACAGCAGCCCGGAAGACAACACTGAATACAGGCCAGTGCGTGCGCCAGCCCAGGGAAGGCAGAGGGAGGAACAGGCAAGCCCCCCCCCCCCCCCCAAAAAAAAAAGGAGGGGGGAAGGGGAAAAGGCAC
This sequence comes from Eutreptiella sp. 'Long Island Sound 2002', assembly GCA_964036045.1. Classification (NCBI taxonomy): domain Eukaryota; phylum Euglenozoa; class Euglenophyceae; order Eutreptiales; family Eutreptiaceae; genus Eutreptiella; species Eutreptiella sp. 'Long Island Sound 2002'. Next base: position 58,442,430 of record OZ038389.1, on the reverse strand, counting down.
GAAAACAGCCCACAGCCGCCCAACCACCCGCCAACACCACCACAGGCGGCCAGGCCCCCCCCCCAGGGAAGAAAAAAAAAAAAAAAAAAAAAAAAAAAAAAAAAGGGGGACCCCCGCAGAGGCACAGGCGAACCACCCACCCAAAACCGGCAACACCAAGCCAGTAACAGCGGACCACGGGGAAAAGGGACAGAAAAAAAAAAAAAAAAAGAGAGCCACCAGCCCAGCCCGAAAGAAAGGGGATGGAGGGACAGGGACCACAAAGCCCAGAAAAAAAAAAAAAAAAAGAAAAGAAAAAACCAAAGCAAAAAAAAAAAAAACACACCCCGACAACCCAGCCAAGACGGACTGGGCACAGGCGAGACCCGGGCCCGGCACACACGCCCACACCGCGCGCCGGAACCGGAAACGGCGGGGGGCAAGCGGGGCGCCCACGAAACCACACACGTCCCAAAAGCAGACCGAAACCGAAGCCCAACCACGAACACCACAAATAGCCGACACTAGGGGGACAACACCACAAATCGAGCCCAAAAACACCCACCCTAAACCCCAGCCAGGACAGACGGGGTTAACAAAACCCGCACCCAACCACCAACCGGACCCAAACACAAACACCACACAACAGTAGGAAACCCAGTGCCCACAGCCCGGGCACTGAGGCAGCCCGTGCCATGCAGGTGACCCGGCCAAACGAGATCCGGAGCCCGGGGGTAAGGCTGCATCCTAAGGCCTGCGCTGCTTTGGGACTCGAGGCGGAGCGTGCGACACCCAAGCGCCTCGGAACCCTAGTACCAGGAACGTGCATGCACGCCTTGGGAACGGGATACGCCAGGAAGTCCGGTGAACCCCTAGGGTTCCGCCCAAAGGAGGGGACGTGCGCAAGCACGGGGGCACACCCTCCCGGCGAGACAAGCATGTCATGCTGGCGGCGATCAGCCCTCCCGGCGTAGCCCGGGGCCGCTTTGTTGGGGGCCAACAGTCAGGTCTAGCGGGAAGTAAGCCGCCTCCCCTCTTCACGCGCGAAGCCTCTTCCTGTTCGTCACAGGGGCGACGCCAGGGGGAACCATGGGGCGCCTCTCCACGACCGAGTGCACCTACCTACCTACCTACTGGAACGAGTCCTTCGCAAGGCGAGTAGAGGGGCACAGTCGACAGCAAAACACGAGAGTGTCGTCGTGGTTGAGGATAAAGGCCTTTCGGAACTTCCGATGGGAATCATCTACGATGAAGCACATGATTCACATGATGACCATGATGAGAATGATGGACATGATGACCAGGATGATCCCAGAATGTCCCATCATCTGTTCATCGAACCACATAGACGATGCGCCAGGACTGTTTTGTCCCAATGCCAAGGGTATATGTAGACCGTAAACCTTTTTGAAAGTTTCAGCGATTTAAATTCTGATCAGATCTTGTCTCGAATGGATTCTGCCACGACTGGAGCTTCTTCTTGTGCTTGTAAGTCTTCCTTGGTGACACAGTCTTTGATCAGCGAGAGCTCATGGTCAATCTCAGGGTGTTTCTTCAGGAACTTGATGAAAGTGTCCGTATACCCATGGATAAAGCTTGAAGCTGGCTCCAATTTGTCTTCTTCTGGACGGAATCCTTTCCATCTGCACAGAAAGTACCACTTGTTTCGAGCATTTTTCTTGTAATCAAGGATCTTCTCCAACTCGAAACTGCTGGTGACCATCTTCCTGTCGCTCAGGTACTTCGAAGTCCAATAGAGAGGCTTGAACCTTCCTTTGGGGCAGGGTACTTCGGCCTTCAAACGGTCCCGATGTACTTCTTGATGTCTGCCCGGTTCAACCTCAAGGTTGAATGTAGTCTCACTTAGTTGACCACTGACTTGGAATGGGCCTTCCCACAAAGGTAACAATTTGTTGTCGTCCTTCAGGGTCTCGTCTGACTTACGAAGCCAAACTTGCTGGCCTTTCTCGAAGGGTTTTCCTTGTGTTCTGGACTGATTTTTGAATTTCAACCAATCTGCTTGACTCTCCACTTTGGCTTGCATCCACTTGGACTTTAAATCCTTGGTCCTTCCAAACCATTGTGAAGCGTCGTAGCACTGCCTTGGATGATACATCACTGGTCCTGGACCCATCTTCTCACGACCAAAAACAAGCTCATTCGGACTTAATCCAGTGTAGTTCTTGGTCCGATGGTATCTCCTCAAGACACAGTAAATTGTCTCCAACCAATTGTAGTCTTTTTCAGTCGCCAGGAATTTTCTCAGAATGTTGATAAGAATTCTTCCAGCGCGTTCAGCAGGGAGGGCTCGATGGTCGTAGACTCGGGCACGAAGATGATGAACTCCCAATAGAGCACACATGTTCTCCCACCAAGTCCCAATGAACTCCTTCCCACTGTCCGTCAGAATTTCACTGGGAACATCCCAGTTACTCATCCACTGACTTGCAGTCCACTTGGCAGCCATTTCAGAGGTGACATGCTTCGTGTTGCAAGGGAGGACCTGGATGTAGCCACTGTGGCGGTCTTGAATTAATAAAACCCCATCAATTGGCTTCCTCGTGTAGAGACATTCCTCTTGGATTTGTCCCAACTCGAAGACATCCGCCGTCAGCTTGTCGAACAACCTCTCAGGAATTGGTAATCCCTTCAGTAGTCCTTCTGCCTTTTGATTCTTGGGGATGTTCGCCTGACATTGCTTGCATCCTTTGGCAACTCGTTCACAGGCACTCTTGAGGTCCCGTGTGTACACTCTGTGTCGTAGCTCCTGCTCCAGAACACGGGAATGTCCATGGGATGTCTCATTCCGATGCCAATGTTTGACATATTGGTCAATTAGACAACCAGGAACACAAATCCGTCCTTGCCAAAATAACTTGTCGCCTTGGATCTTGAAATCAGACGTCTCTTCAGAGTCGTAAGGCTTGTCCCCTTTCAACTTGTGGTATACAGACCCAAAGAACCTGTCCTCCTTGTACATCTTCGTCCAATCCACATAGAGGAAGGAAGTTTCCTTGTCCTTTTGTTGTGGAGGGAGCGTGGATTTCGCCTTGGATCTTGTCACTGGAAACACATTCAGGAGCGGCAGCGGAGACTCAGAGTCAGAGTTAACCCTTTCAGTCTGATCTGCCTTGGTAATCTCCTTGCATCTGACCAATTCAACCTTCATCCGATTCTTAATCGAACATTGGAGACAATGTTTCTTGATCAGTGCTTGTTCCTCCTTATCAAACCCGATCACTTCGGCTTTATCCGTCGCTGTCCCATGAAAACTCACTTCAGAGTAAGCCTCTGAGGGTGGGTAGGCCCAGCGACTCAGGGCGTCCGCCACTGTATTGTAGCGCCCTGGAATGTAAGTCACGTGGAGGTCAAATCTGCTGAGAGTTTCATGCCAACGGCCTCTCCTCCCAGCTGGTCCACCAGGGGTGTCCACATGTTCTGTCCTCCAGCTCTCCAGTGACTTGTGGTCAGTCAGTACCTCAACGCGATTGCCCAAGATCCAACCTTCATAACGCTGTAAGGCACAAAGGATTGCGTAGGCTTCCTGTTCCCTTGGACTCCAATTTCGCTGTCTCGTTGTAAGCTTGCGAGACCAGTAAGCCAGAGGATGATGGTGACCTTCGTCATCGACCTGTTCGATCGTAGCACCAATGGCGGAACGACTGGTGTCTGTACGAATATAAAAAGGTCTTCCATCCAACCACGGAGTCTTTAATGTAACCACATTTGCCAGTGCTTCCTTGAGACCAGTAAAGGCCTCTTCACATTCTGGCGTCCACTTGAGCGTGACTTGAGATCCCTTCTTTCCTTCTTTTTTGCCAACCTTGAGTAACTCCGTCAATGGACCAGAGAATTTGGCGTAGAGGGGAAGGAACTCGTGGTAATAATTGCAGCAGCCTAAAAAGGCACGAAGCTGCGTGATTGTTTTAGGCCTTTCCCATAGCTGCAGGGCATCCATTTTCCCTGGGGCCGGTCTTCTTGTCCCATCTTCCAAGACAGAGCCACAAAATTCCACGCTCTGGAGGAACATTTTGCCCTTTTTGGGTCCACACACGAGCTTCTCTTGTTGAAGGACTTCGAGACCTTTGCGGACTTGTTCTTCGTGCAACTTCAGGCACTCATCAAAGTTTTTTCCCAACGGCGTGGCAATCAGAAGATCGTCAATTTAGATGCTGCCGAATTCTTGTAAATTCAGAGACTTGTGCTTCTGAAATAAAATAGTCTCCATCATCTTCTGGAACATCGACGGCGCATTCTTCAGACCCATCGGCAGTACAGTCCACTGGACAGTGCCACAGGGCGTGCACATTGCCGTCAAATGCCTATCCTCCTTTCGAAGTGGCATTTGGTGAAAGCCATGGCGCAAATCCAACACAGTAAAGAGCTTACCTTTGGCCCTCGCGGCGATCTCCTTCTCAATTAAAGGAAGGGGATGCGCGTCTGGTACTGTGGCGGCATTCAGAGCTCTGTAATCTACCACTAGACGCCAAGCATCTATGCTGGATTGGTCAGCAGGTGGGGGTTTTGGCACAGTAAATGGTGCTGAACACCACTCAGAACTCATGCAGCCCTCCAACCAACGGAACTCATAGAGATTGCGCTCAATAATCTTTTGCAGGGCATCTGCTTTGGTGCCGTGCAGGTAGAATGGACGTTGTTTGTGCACCTTTGAGCCTTGGATTATCTCAATCTTGGCTTCCCCATTTTCACATCGAATTGGGGGGTTTTTCCACAACTTCCCACTCAGCACGTCATCTTTATAATCTTCGAACACTGCGTCCCTTCTTGCAGATATCTTGTCTCCGTCGACCTGATTCCCACATTTAATCACCGACATTATGTCCACCAATTTGCGAATTGTTGGTCGTGGTCTCATATTCTTGGCCACTTCATTCCAAACTTCTTCGTCGCATTGTTGGCGGATGAGGCTCACCTCAGCTTGCTCCTCTGTGGGATCCCACCAATTAAGGGGGTCCACAAATGTCTTGAAGGGATGATCGGACGAATTCAGCTGCATTCCTGTCAATTCAGGTGAAAATCTTGGAAAGTTGTCGTCATTCTTGCTTGAAATCTTGACATTTTTGGCTTGATTCTTGTCTGATGGGGACGAATTGGAATGGATGGAGGCATTCTCTTGAGGGACGCCGATTGTCCCTCCCTCCTTCCGCAACGATACGTCGGGATTCCGCTCTCGATCGTCTTGATCCACTTCAATTTTGTCGATTCTTGAGGAATTTGAGATGACTTCATCTGTTCCCATTTCACTGTCATCTCGCCAATAATCTCCCAGATTCCCGTCAACTAAGCACGCCAACGTGCTCCACTAACGCTGTGGCAAAGGCTTGCCATTGTCTTCGCAATACAGCTTCACTCCCTTGTGAGGTAGCTCGACAATGTCGATTGAAATGTCCACAATGTCCTTGAACCAAGATTGTTTTGGCCAGTTGTGGACAATTAAAATCGCCTTTGCGCCGGATTGCTTCAGCTTCTGCACCACACGAGGACAAACGTTGAAGGGCGGATTGATCCATAAAGGTTCAGACCAGTCCTCACTCCAGGCATCGTCGTAGAACTTTGGAAATCTTTTCTTTCTGTTGTTTGCAAAGGCATCAACTTGCGGACGAAAATTGTGGTTCTTTTCGAAGTAATCCACCAGAATGTCCCGCCATTTGTCGACTACACGATAGCAAACTGACTTCCACTTCTTGCAGTTCAATGATTCCACCTTTCATTTGTCGAATTCTTCTTGATTCCCTGTCCATTCCTGCCCATCTTGCTGAATATGCAGCTTATTTTGCTCCTTGAATTGGTGTATACTCTTGGTATATGGGTGCAGATAATACAGGTCGGACGGGTCGCTGGTCGACGGATCCTGGAGGAAGCATGTCCTGTGTCCCATGGGCGACACACGGTGAGGGTGAAGCCATGGTTGACCCAAGAATAAATCATACTTTATGGTGGCTTCATAGAGTTTTCCAGAAAACCACTCCTCCGTCACTGTCTCCTCCACGCTCCAGACAGATTGTTTCACCAATCTGACCGCCAATTCTGCCTCTCTGTCGCCACCTTCAAGGCGATGTCCGCTCACTCCTTCCAGCTGGACAGGTGTCGAGGACATCTTCGCCTCGTCCTCCTGCAGAAAACCTCTCCTCACCAGATTGACCTCTGAACCATTGTCAATCAGACATTTGGCAAGTTTAACCTTACCTTCTGTCGTCCTGACCTGGATCCAGCAGACAAACTGGCGCTGCTTGCCCCGCCGGACAGCGCTGAGGACCCAGGCAGGGTACAGGAGGCCGGAGGAACGCGCCAGCCGATCTCAGCAGCGTCCATCCGTCGCCCCAACTACCCTGATGGGCTTTGTTTCCTGCCACTCAACACCAATGTTGGGATTTGGGTCAAGTTGGCTTCCCTATTGCCATTCTTTTTCGACGTTCGGCTGCACGTCCTGTACTTGTCCTTCGTCAAACCACTCTTCTCCTGCTTCAACGGCATTGACTCCTTTTCCACGTCCACGACCACCAAATGACTTTCCACCACCACCTTTCTTACCTCCTTGGCCTTTGTTGTTGGAGGTGTTGGAATTGGGGTTGGATTCGTTGGATCTGCCCTTGCCTCGACCTCCAGTATCCTTGTTGTTGCCGAAGGTCTTGTTTGCTGGCGTCTCCGTATACAGGGGGTTGTCATTCACCTTGGAATCCTCTTGATTCCCGGACTTTCCTTGTCCCTTTCCACTCTTTTCGCCAGATTTTCCACCAGATTTTCCACCAGCATCGGTCCATCTTGAGCCGCTTGGATCTCCGCCTTGCTGCGAGTAATCTTTTGGTGTCCAATCCCTGTTCTTTCCTTTGGACTGCCCTTTACCCTTTCCCCTTCCATGCTGGTCAGCATCTCGTGCTCCATCCTGCTGGGGATTTTTGGGAGAATTTCCCTTCCATCCATTTTGGACTGAATTGTCTTGAGATCTGAGGGCGTCCACCTGTGATCTGCGGTTGTGTGAGTCGCCGCTCGACCTTCCTTTCCAAGGGCAATGCACACGGAGCATCCCTTCTCACCAACGGCACTGACCTTGCCTCCGAAGCCTTGTGCATCCTGTGACTTCTGGCGTTCTAGTTTTTCAAGTTGGTCCCAGATCTGCTCGACTCCATACGAGAAGATCCACGGCCGCACCTTCAAAACTGTCCCCTTATACTTCACTTTTCCATCCACCATGCTACAGAAAAACTCCGACTGTTCAGAATCATGGAAACCAACTCTCCATCTGCCCTCACGAATGGTGATGTCTTTCAATCCCGTAGCACTGATAGAGTGTAGCAACTCACGAACTGCCATTTTTCCCATAGTCTCCGGCAATCCTCAGACTTCAACCCAGTTGCCCAGGACTTTTTGGTCCGCCTAGGAGTCCCTGATCTTCCGCTTGGTCTCCGGCGTGAGCTTGCTCAGGAGAATCTTCTTCATCTCGCCTTCAGAAAAGCCTTCTCCCGAGTTCTCCGCCTCCTGCACCAAAAACTCCCAATCCTGCCTTGCTATTTGGATCTCTTCAAGAAACAATTTCTTGATCGCCCTGAAGTTCTCAAGACGGTTCCTGTAATGATCCTCAGGGAGTCGAGAGCCTTTCTTTTTGAGACTTCGCCACAGCTCTTCATAAGTCAGGGGATCTCCTTGATTCTGCCTTTCCACATAAAGATTCTATGTACTTTCCCTGAGTTTGCCAGTCAAACAGTCCATCAACCGGAGAATCCAGAGTTCCTTGTCCAGTTTCTCCGTCTGCAACCAGACCATGAACTGTCTTTCGAACGAAGCCCAATAATTTGGGTGCCCTGAGAACTTAGGCTGCTTCATTACTGAACCTCTAAGCCTCATGTGCAACGGATTGAGCAGGTGGTTCAGGTTGAAACCTGTGGAGGTGCCAACAGGATTGACAAAAACTGGGTTGACGGCGGCGCCTCCCATTGCCTGTGCTTGAGCAATTGCGGCCGCCAGCAACGCCTGATCCACAGTAGGCTGTACAAACGGCGTTTGTTGCGCTTGATGATACCTCATCTCCTTCAATTTCTTCTGCTTTTCCTTCGTTTTGGCTTCATTTTCCTTCTTTTCCTTGCCTTTCTTCCTCAAGGCTATTGATCTCTCCTTCACGGTGGTCCTTGCTTCTCCATCAATATCACCAATGGTACCAACAGACAGTATAGACCTCTCTGACGAAGATTCTCCTCCTTCAGTACCCAGATTGAAGCCAATAGGACTTGTAATTCCAGTAGGGGGAATACCAGAATTTCCAGTAAAAGCTGGGAGTGGGCCAGTAAAAGCTGTGGGTGCCGGAGAATGTGGAACGCCGTAAGGCGTCGATGCAGGTGCAGCTGAGGTGGTAGGTGCTGGGTGACTTGCCATTGTAGGCGCTGGTCCAGTGAGCCCAGTAGTGCTCAGATTTTGTACCAGATTGGTCAACTTCTCCAGCTTCTGCTCCATCTCCTTCCACTTGCTGTTGTCATCCCGCCTTTTCTCCCTGGCAGCCTTCTTCAGCTCCTTCACCCTGTCTTCCAGCGACGAAATCTGGCGCCGACAGGAGCAGTCCTTGGCACACTCACCACAGGACGGGCATCTCGTACCTTTTCCTTTGCTTCTTACTTCATCAACCCAAGTATCAACAATCGAGTTGGAGTTGGGAAGCTTGGACAATTGGTCCCTAGAGAGGTGAGAATGTGTCGAATCACACCTCATTTCGTCGACCTCTTCGTCGTTTCGGACCCCAGGCGCCCGACGGACCAGCGTGCGGATGCACATTCTGGCGTCTTTCCTCGGCAATGATGGCCATTTGAACCATCACGGCAGCCTGGTGGTGGAACTGGTCCATCAGCTCCTCCCAATCCTCTTGTTCCTGCAAAGAGTTAGATTTGGCACCCTCCTCAACAACAGCAAAGTAATGGGCTCATAGTATTGTAGTCTTCCAGCTTAGTCCATAGCAAAAAAGGGACTATGAAACACAATCATTATTTACACTCATGTTCACTCCTTACCTCTCTTCCACTGTCACCATACAAATATCCCTCTTGTAGTAAAATACACCTAGTTAGGACTTACCTAGGAAGCACCACGTGCTCCCTGGTGTTTCCGCCAGGCGCCTCTCCTCTATCTATCTCTCTTCTCTCCTCTTGTGTTTGGGGATTGGCTTAGACCTAGGTATATTCTTTGGATCCCCCAATACATGAAACATGCTTGGGACCCACCAAATAGGCATTAAAATACATGTAGAAGTAGGGACAACCATGGAAAAGGGTTGTAGAGTATATAGAGGTCCCTTAGGGGCCTTAGACTCCTTCGAAGGTAGTATGTGTGGTATCACTCACAAAATGAGTCGATCATGCATGACATGCATGACAATCCATGATGCCAAAAATGTGATCATCCAAATTCAAAGAGTTATGAAAAATGAATAGTATAACCTTCTTAGGAACCCATAAGAGTGGGGTTGTGGTTGTGTTAGTTCTGAGCGAAAGTGAAGTTTTGGGTTGGAATGTGAAAAACACATGCTAGGGCGCCAGCATGTCATGACACATGATGCATGACACATGACACATGATGCATGATGAATGATGATGATGATGAGTGATGATGATTGATCTGAATCTGCTCTGAGTTCAAATAAAGTACACTCTGAGTTCAAAATATATACTCCATGGGGCTCAATCTCACTCCCCCCCCGACTGAAGCCCTGGAATTCAGGAGTAAATACTCAGAAAAATAGGCTGAAAAATGATATTGTGGCCATAATCATATGCAGCCCTGTGAAATCTCTTAGCATTTACTATTCAGTCCAGAACTGGACTACCTTCAATACCAAGTATGATCACTGCACCTCAGTACCACAGTAAAGAATGAGTGGAATGACTTCGGAAAGCATACATGTGAGTTACCTTTCTTACTATACCACTCTTACCACAGCACAATAGGTGATTAGTTTGGAGCTAAAAATGCAAATACCAGAAGTTCCAGAAAGATTGTGCTCAAAGTGATATATAAAGCATGGACAAGGCGTAGGAATCCTTAGGGAAGCCTTACATAACAAATGCAGATACCAATTTTTGAAAATCAAAAAGAAATCGGCAATGAATAACGCTTGAAATTCAATCCAAAATGAACCGTAGCTGAGCTTCTAACTCGCCAGGAACGAAAACTTGAAAAAGTATTTGGACACCTGAAAAGCGCAAAGTGTAGCGCTGGGAGTTCTGGCGACTCCCGTAACTGCGCGCGTCCGCCGTGCGGGACTGGGGGCAAAGCCTCCAAAGTCCAAAAACTTTTGAACTTTTGTAAAAAAAGCGCTTCTGAAGCTGCAAAAAGCGCAGTTTTGTAAAACAAAGAATTTGGAAAACAACGAGCAGCGAAAAACGCGATTTTCTAAAGTGAGGCTTACAGACAGGCAAAAATTTTTGCGCGGGGAGGGTGCACAGTACAGCCATAGGGTAACTGTACGTTTTGCGCGCATCAATTCACCACTGTGCGTGTAATAGGCGAGTTTGAACATCAGCCACACATAGCACAACAGAAATGAAACATACGTGTTGGTTAGAGCTTGCACAACACGCGTAGCGTGTTTTTACCTTGCTTTGCCGTCTTTTGCACGCTCTTGGTGCCTCGCAAGGTCTGGCTTGGGCTGGCATTCAGGCAGGATTCAGGAGGGAAACAGGCCGTCACGCATGCAAAATAGCAGCGTACGCCGCGTCGTGCACACGTAAAAACTCCGAATCCAAGTAGGATAGAGGGTAAAACCTTCATAAGGGAAACATTCAAGGTTTGGGAGGTAGGGAGAACCTTCCTTGCTCGCTCTGTAGGACAGCACGCATGCATAGCGGAGGCGCCGCTATATGCGTCAGTGTCCTCTGTCTGGTTTTGTGGCGTAATGCCTGGTGAATCGTTCAGTGCATGCATATGCTCACGTGCAGGCACCTAAAACACTCATATGTCTCACCGTGCCGCTCACACATGCAGCGTGTGTTAGAGAGTGTAGGACCGTGGGAACTCAAACTAACCAATGAAACTCTGGGGTGAGATTCCCGACTTGCAAGTTGCGCGGTTTGAGTTCTCCGAGTGTGGGAGGAGTGTGGAGTGGAGAGTGGGATGTGGGTTGGAGGCGTTAGTTAGGGGCGCTCCTGCAAAGGGCTACTCCTTTGTAGAGCGTTAAGTTCAGCGTGTGGGAGACTGGGAAGGCAGGGGATTGGAATGGGCAAGGGCGTTCGCGTTGGTCAGCGTACGCTGGCCCTTGTTCCCACTCCCATTCTGATCCCTGACGGTTTTTTCCTGGTCTCCCCGTGTGTGACCCTCTCTCTTTTTCTTTTGGGTAGCCCCAAGGTAGAGACCCTGAGGTAGATTCACACACATGCTCGCCCTGCACCGCACATCCACGCACAGCACTGCACACACATACTCAACACAACACACTTTTGCGCGCCATTCACTCACTCTGCACGGATCACGTTGAGCTTCGGTTCCGTGTCCACACTTGCACGGGTGTCATCGGACCGGAGGCGAGATTCACCCAAAGCGTTCACTGTTTGTTCAGGGATGCTTGGTGTTAGCTACAACTTGACTTGCCTTGGCGTGGGCGTGTGTGTGGGAAGTTGTAGGATCAGGGTGTCTTGCGGTGTAGGATCAGGCGTTAGCGTCTTTGACGGTGGGTGCCCAAGGCGGGGAGGTTTGCAGCCAAGGGGGTAGCCCTGGTCGTGGTTGGGCAGCCCTTGCAAACTCTGCTCGTCCTGCAGCCCACCCAGTTCCTGGGGGAGGTTCCATCCCTGGGGAACACCAACCCTGCCCCTCCGGTGGTGGATGCTTGACTGTTCCAAAATGGAACCAGGTGTTCACCACCCGTAAGAATCGGCTTGCTTAGCAGTAGTGTTTCACTTCTCTCCTAGGCAACACACTTCAGTTGGGGCTGTTGACACTCACACGCGCGCCAGTTACACACCGCTCATCTCTCTCCCTCCCTAGATTGGTGAAACCTGTCCCCCAGCCTCGGAGTTCCCTTGGAAATCCACGACAACTCCCAGGCCAGTGAGTGTGAACTCACTGCTCAGTGAAACAGGGCCTTAGGACCATAGATGCACCGTTTTCACAGGTGCTATGAAACAGGAGGGAGTAGTCTCACCTCCCAGCACGCTTGCGGGCCTGATTTTGGGCTGACTGTAGAATGTCACGCAAATCCTGAGATTTGCAGTACTCAGCAAAAACCTCGTTGACGTTACCGTCATCGAGTATGAAAGCCGTCACTGGCTCCCAGGTACAGTCAGAGATAGAATAGCCAGACCACTTTGTATAGAATCTCCAACCACGTTTGTAGGTGTGGCGGAGGATTCTTTCAACAAAGTAGTAGTCTTGCTTTTTCATCTCTGATTCAGTAAACGTAATGGGTTCACTAGCGCTTATTCTTTTGGGTCTAGCCTCTACGGCCGTAGGTGTAGGTACAGTAGGTCTAGAGAGAGAGATGTCCCTTTCGGGCATCCGTAGTGAACCGTCATCCTCCACAGGCGGCAGTTCTTCATCCTCATCCATAGGATCCGCGGCCAAATCTTCGGCTGCAGCTTCCAGGCTTTCTTGTAGATCTTCTTCCCAGTCGTAGAGGTCGTCTAGCACGTCATAGTGCTTAAGCTGTGGGTAACCCACTTCAACCAGACCTCCGTACTTATGATGAGTTTTGATCCTCACGGATCCTTCAGCTACATCCGTGACCAGAAATGGTCCGAAGTAAGGGCTGTCCAGCGTGTTACGAGGCCATGCCTTGAATCTTGTGTGATGTACCAGAACCCAGTCACCAATTTGGTAGATAGCTTCTTTTCTTTTGCGGTTCTTGGTACGATTCTCCTTACTTCTTTTCTTTTCCAGTAGTGATCGGCATACATCGGCGATCCGTTTTTGCTCGGTGAGCCATTCATCAACTTTAGGATTTCCTTCGCTCGCGCAGGGGAATTCGAAGTTGAAACCTGGCCTCCCTAGGAACAGTTCCGTAGGGGTGAAACCAGTCCTGCTACTCACTTGATTATTCATCAAGTAGATAGCATAAGGGACTAGTTTTAGCCAGTTTCGGCTCTTCTCGGCCAGCATCAGAATCCTCATGACTGTTTTGAAACAGCCAATTTGGCGTTCGCACAGAGGATTCTTTGTTCGTAGGTAAGGAGTTCCTAACTGGACTTCCGTACCCATAGCTCTCATGACGCTTCGGTACCAACCAGTAGGGCTGGTAAACCGGATGTCTTGATCGCTGTGGATAATCTTGGGTAATCCGTAGACTTGTACCCATCCTTCGAAAATCTCTTTCAATACTCCTTCACCATCTACCTTCTTAGTAAGGGGAAACACTCGGCTGTAGCGACTGAGTCCATCCGTCACCAGGAGGGCGAAGTCATGGCCAGCGAATTTAGGTAACTCCATAAAATCCACGTAGAGGATGGAGTTCATTTGGTTCGGAATCGGGAGATTCCTTACCTCACCACGATCCGCTGCAGTGTTAGCTTTAGCCTTAGTGCAGGGACACTCAGCGATGATCTTAGATAAAATCTTCTTGAGAGATGCATCGCTACTCTTAGCGAAGAAATACTTCTGGAAGAACCAAAGAGTTCTCTCCACCCCAGGGTGACCATCCGTTTTGTGTGCCCATTCCAACATAGTTTCTTCGTAGTCTTTGGGGACACAAATGAGGTCCTCCCTGTATAGGTGAGTTGACGTGCGGGACCATTGTACTCCATCCAGGATCTTTGAGCTCCCAATCGTCAACTGGTCCAAGATGTCTGAGTAATCGGCCGTCAGGTCTTTCATACTCCAGGACATGAGTTTTTCTTTCCTCGTAAAGAGATCGAGATGTTGATCCATCTTGGCGAAAGCTTCTTGGGCCATCATCTCGGTGTCTGCCCCTACCAGGGAATCAAAACAATTCCGTGATAGATAATCACAGAGTTCGTTTTTAATTCCCCGGATGTGGAATGTAGCGAGTCGTAGTTGGCTCAGGTAGACCCACCACCGTCGTAGACGTTTTCCATCCGGCGGTGGTCTTTCCATAAAGTACTTCACGGAATCCTGATCACATAGCCACGTGATGGGATTGGTACCCAGGATCCTGTGTTGACTAGCCAACACTAGAACTCCAGCTAACAGCTCCTGCTCGTAGGTGTGATAGTGTGAGCGGGCTGCATTCCACTTCCAATTCCAGTGGCCTAGTGGAACTAGGCGCCATTCTTGGGAGTCATAGTCAGATTCCATGAATCCTTCTCTTGTGACACCTTGAACTCTTAGGCGATAATCAATGTCTTTACATTGATCCGTAGTTAGCTTTTGCCACTGTAATAATGTCCCTCCTCCTCCAACGTTACTGGCATCCGTGATTAGAATCATCTCGCCGTAGCGTTGGGGTACTCCAAGTACTAGGCATTCTCGGATTTTCTTCTTGACATTTTCGATTGCTTGTTTTTCAATAGGTCCCCAGCGCCACGGAGTCTCCTTCTTGATGAGATCCGTTAGTGGTGCGCTGGCTTCCGTGAAATTTCGGAGATGCCGCCTGTAAAAATTACAGGATCCGATGAATTGTCGGATTTTCTGAACTCCTTGAGCTTTAGACATAGAATCCGTTAGGTCGAAGTCCATCAGGGGCTTCATCTTTTGATCCTGCGGTTTCCACCATCCATCTCCGATGTGGAATCCGAGGTAGTCTGTTTCTGTCTTGAGAAATTCGCATTTCTCCAGCTTGATGCGGAGGTGATTTTCTTGACAGACGGTGTAGAATTCTCGGAGTAGTAGGAGATGGTCATCGATGGTGTTCGTCCCTAGGATGACATCGTCGATGTGAGCCTCCAGGACAGCACCACGCTGTAGGAGCTCTTGGACGGCCGGTCGTCGTTTACACAGGGCGATGATTTGATTCATCAGCTCCTGGAACAACGCCGGGGCGTTAGCAATACCAAATGGCATTACCCGCCATTTGTAGACCCGTCCATCCGGAGCAATGAATGCCGTTAGATCTTGGGCACGCTCCGTTAGGTCAATTTGCCAGAAACCGGACCGCTTGTCCATTTTAGTTTTGTATCTGCATCCAGCAGCGGTTTCCACGGTGTTCTCCATCAGGGGCAACGAACTGCTGTGCAGTTTTATCTTTCTGGTTGACCTTTTTGTAGTCGACCACCAATCTTTTTGCAGTGCTCCCTGGTTTAGCTACCAGGAAGCATGGACTGCAATGCTTAGGATAGTCCGTCTTTTTGTACTCGTAAACCAAACCGGCCTCCACGCATTCTTTGATTCGGCGAGTAATCTCAGCCATGTCATCTTTTGATGCTGGGTACGGTCGACATCGAACTCGATCTTTGAGAAATTCTTCTCTTAGTTCTAGGTCCATGGTCACGAGTTTCTTCACCGATCCGGGTGGAGGTAACGGACCAAAAATGTCAGAGAAATTCAGGATGATTTTCTTGATCCTCTCATCAACATCCATTTTGTCGAGCGAAATCTTGAGGTCTTCAGATGCGTGTAGATTGGACGCACCTAATTCTTGTTTCTTAGATTTTTCATCTTGCTCCGTCAATTTCTTGAGGGCTAGGACTTGTTCGGGGTCCAAAATCATCTGATTCTCTTGGTGATCAATTTTCTTCTTTTCTTTGACTTTCTTTCTTAGTCTCTTGATGTCTTTACGGCGTAATCGGTCTTTTCTTTCTTCTTTCTTTTCTTCTTCTCCTTCAATTTCTTGTTCCAATGCTTCGTGTAGTTCGTGAAGCATGACCAATTCTTCGCCGACATCAAAATACGTCCCATCTTCTCCGTCGTACTCGTCTAGGTAGACCATGCTTTTCCATTTTTCTTTTAGCTCCAGTTTTTGGAGTCTGTCAATTTGATTTAGTAGAAGGAGACGAGTTTCTTCCGAATCTTCTTTTGAAGAAGGGAACGAATTTTTACTCGGGCGGGCGTGTAGGAGACGGAGTTCACGTTCTTCTCCTTCGCTCGTCATCGTTTCAAGTGGGACGGAAACGTGTGAAAGAAGTTTTTCGGGGTTAGGAGTTTCGGAAGGGGTCGAAGGAGTCTCTAGAGGTTCTACTTCTTCCAAGAACAGGTTGGCGACCAAGTCGTCGTAGTCCATAGTGGTGTAGGAGTCGTTCGAAAAGGGTATAGTCGACTCGGAAGGAGCTTCGGATATACTTCCGCCTTCGTCGGAGGTTTCTTCGCTCTCTTCTTGAGTTTCTCTTGCCTCTTTCGGACTTTCTTGAACCACTTCTTCGACTTGAAACTTAGGCGTCTCGAACTTGTACTCTTCCTTGCTCTCGTCCACGTCCGGAAACCTTTTCATCATCTCTTCTTTTCCGTACCCACGGTGGTGCGTTAGCACGAACTTCTTTATCTCCTCAGACACGTTTTCCATGGGGTTAGAGGACACGTTCTTCCCCGAGACTAGGTACATAGCGGTTCGCCAACGGGGTTTTGGCAAAACCTCTTCTTTTGGGTTAAGTCGGTAAAGAGGAACGTCAGGTAATAGCAACTTTGTCACCGTCAACTTTTCGAGTATAGGCCCCCATAGCTTTTCTTTTTCTTCCCACTTCTTCCCTTCGGGAATAACCAACGCGACCGTAGCTTGGTCCACATAAACTTTTACCAACGTGTGGAGTATTTTTGAGAAAGGGGGGTTGGCGTAGAGCATCTTCCAAGCTCCCAACTTTCCCCAGTCATACCACCACGTGTTGTTGGTTTTGGGAGTACAAAAGTACTCCGCGTCGGCGTTCTCTTTGGACGCAAAGAGTTCGACAAAGTCGCCGTTACACGTGTTCGGGTTAAGGCCAAGTTCTCGAAACGCGTCACGTTTGGCGGCGGAGTCGAGAGTGTAGTTCTCCGTTCGGTGTAGGCTCAAGGTAGCGAGGATACTCTCTTGCTTCACCTCGCTCTCGAGTGCCAACAGAAAACTCTTGAGAGTCTTGAGCGTAGGTCTTGGACACTTTGTCTCCTTGAAGGGTATTGCTTCCCATTCTTGCTTTTCGTTCACCACCAACAAGTGAGTGGGTTCTTGAAGGGATAAATATTTTATCCACTCGTTTTGCGCAAAGAAGTCCGTCCCCAATACGGCTTCAAAGGCGTCGGTGTCGAACGCTTGAAACTTTTGAAGTACCTTTCGGTCCCCCACTTGTACTTCTCCTTCTATCTCGCCTTCGGTGAGAGTGACTCCCCCTTCTCCCGTTTTTACCCCACAAATATTTTTGGGAACTAGGTCCTCATAGTTGACGAACCTAGAGGAGACTAGGGAGATTGTAGCGCCGGTATCAAGGTATGCGTCCACCCATAGACCATTGATAGCGACCCTCAATAGGTAGCAATACCTCGGTGCGTCGTCTCGGTGTCCACCTAGGCTTCCCCCAGCGTTTGACCCGCGAGAAAGTCTTTGAGGTTCTTAGCTTGCCTTTCCAGCTTGAGAACTCTTTTTCGCTTCTTTTCTCGCTCTCCTTCCGTCAACTCTTCCAAGCGTTTCTTCTCTTGAGGCTTTCCTTTGTCGTCGTCTTTTCCTTTGCCTCCTTTTCCTTCGTTCGGCTTTCCTTCGTTCGCTTTTCCTCCACTTTCTTTTTCTCCTCCTTTCGCTTGGTCCTTTCCCCCTTTGCCTTGACCTTTCTTCGTTTGCTTTTGCTCTTCTTTCCTCGCGTCAAGGCTGTCTTGCCACGCCTTGTCTCTTACGTTGTGTTTCGTCCCACAATTGGGGCAAAACATGGTGGCGAAGAACTTGGGCGCGGTGGAGTTGTCCTCCTCGACCTCCCTTCGCCAATACCACTGCCCTTGGCCTTGTCCTTTGCCTCGTCCACCTTTTCCACGGCCACGACCGCCACCACCACGGTTGCCGTTTGCTTGTCCTCGTGCTTGTTGGAAAGACACGAAGCACTCCTCACATAGGGAGTGGGCAAAGGCTTCTTCTTGGTTCATAGGGGCGTTGGAGGCGGCGTTGGTGTTGCCGTCTAGCCACTTGAGTTGAGCCATCGAGTGCAAGTTCTTCAAAGTAGCGTCGGACTTTCTCTGGAGGGCCAACTCGTAGAGGAGGTCAACGAGAGAGTTGAAAGTGTGTATTCTAGACAACCTCTCGGGAGTAGCACGTATTTCGTCCATGGTTTTGGGCGGAACACGAGGTAGGAGGTGTAGGAGGGCTTTGGAGTCGTCGTAGTAGGACGTAGCCAATTGGTCCGTAAGCGTAGTAAACTTTTGGACATATTGGGCTATGTCCGCGGTTGTAGGGTATTCCTGCAACCGAGGGATACGCTCTATCTCTTGAATAAGCTCTAGGTCGGTAACGTAAGTAGGGTAGAGCTTTTCGAGCGTAATAAGGATCCTTACCCAAGAGTCACTTTTCTTGAGTGCCCCCGAAACCACTTCTTTTACGTCCTTGTTATCACAACCGTTGATAACAAGGTCCGCCTTGGCTCTTTCGTTGAGGTCTTCTTGTCTCGCCGACCTCAAGAACCTCAAAAAATCTTCGGCGTAAACGTCGAGGTCTCTACCCGAAAACTTGGGTAGTTTGGTTTCGGTTTGGGGTTTGAAAAAAGCTTTGGTTCCTCTACCGGTATGTGGCACCGGTTGTGTGGGGTCGGGGAGTAGCGCCATAGGCGTTAGTGGACCGAGTCCTAGGGCGAGGGCTTGGTCGAGGGTGTATACTTCGTAGGTAGTGGTAAAGCACGCCACGGGTTTGGGTGCTTTGGTACGGGGTACAAAGGGCGACTTGACTCCAGGAGGCACACCGGCAAGCCCGGTGCACACTCGGGTTAGAGGCGAGGGGTGGTAAGGTACACAAGGGTTAGTGGTTAAGTTAGCACTAGTCCTATTTTCTAAGTTTTCAAGACGACCCTTGAGTTGTTGCAAGGTCGACAAAAGGATAGTGCTCTCTTCCGAAGAAGGAGAGGCTTCGAAAACATGAGTCCTTTTGGGAGCTTGAGGCTCAGAGAAAAACTTAGGCTCAGGAACTCCGGTAGGCACTCCATGAACAATAGGTTCTCCACGGATAGGGGGTTGAGGCATAGTGGCGTAAGTCACATTAGAACGCCATGGCACAGATTGGAAAGGATTAGTCGAAGACGATGTGGTCCCCGACACATGAGTCTGTGGGGCATTAGTGAATGAACCTTCAGGGTGTTCGACTTGTCGAACCATTTGTTGCAACCGACCACTCTGGTTGAGCAACAATAGGACCTCCATAGCATTTGCTAGCTCAGCTGACGTCATGTTATTCGCTGAAGGCACTGGGCGTGGAGCTACAGCTTCAGCATACTCAGGACATGTAGGCGCAGGAAAACGATAGGCTTCCAATCGAGATCCGTCTAGAGGTACTTCTGGGGTTCCAAACCCGGCCATGGTAGGCGCGACTAGTTCCTCATCGGAGACAGGTATCATGACTTGCACGTCGTTTTCAGAAGCGCCCGTAGCTTCTAGGCTGCTTGGAGTTCTCACAGGGTCCATCTCAATTTTTCAGACTCGATTTTCTGAGTTCAGGAATTCTTCTCCGTCCCTTACTAAATTTCCAGGCTGGAATTGAATCGAAATTAATTCCAAGGGATACTGGATTTAGGCCGAGCAGGTTTTCTCTGCTACCAGTTAGATTTGGCACCCTCCTCAACAACAGCAAAGTAATGGGCTCATAGTATTGTAGTCTTCCAGCTTAGTCCATAGCAAAAAAGGGACTATGAAACACAATCATTATTTACACTCATGTTCACTCCTTACCTCTCTTCCACTCTCACCATACAAATATCCCTCTTGTAGTAAAATACACCTAGTTAGGACTTACCTAGGAAGCACCACGTGCTCCCTGGTGTTTCCGCCAGGCGCCTCTCCTCTATCTATCTCTCTTCTCTCCTCTTGTGTTTGGGGCTTGGCTTAGGCCTAGGTATATTCTTGGGATCCCCCAATACATGAAACATGCTTGGGACCCACCAAATAGGCATTAAAATACATGTAGAAGTAGGGACAACCATGGAAAAGGGTTGTAGAGTATATAGAGGTCCCTTAGGGGCCTTAGACTCCTTCGAAGGTAGTATGTGTGGTATCACTCACAAAATGAGTCGATCATGCATGACATGCATGACAATCCATGATGCCAAAAATGTGATCATCCAAATTCAAAGAGTTATGAAAAATGAATAGTATAACCTTCTTAGGAACCCATAAGAGTGGGGTTGTGGTTGTGTTAGTTCTGAGCGAAAGTGAAGTTTTGGGTTGGAATGTGAAAAACACATGCTAGGGCGCCAGCATGTCATGACACATGATGCATGACACATGACACATGATGCATGATGAATGATGATGATGATGAGTGATGATGATTGATCTGAATCTGCTCTGAGTTCAAATAAAGTACACTCTGAGTTCAAAATATATACTCCATGGGGCTCAATCTCACTCAAAGTGGCGTTGAATCGCAGGCGGCCACTGTCCCTGATGAAATGGCACGACGCCCTGAACCAGTCCCTCAGACGGCCTCGATAGCCTGCCTCCGCCAGTAGCCAATTTTGGCGGTGTAGGAACTCCTGATTCCAGATTTCCTCGAAGTGGTTTTCCCAGTATTCACCAGAATTATCACTATTTCCAGTATTAGATGGCTCTCCTTCGCTGCTGCTGTCTTCAAGATCAGGTAGCGCGTGAGAGCTGGAACCAGATTCACTTGAGGAGGGAGATTCGCGACCGGGTTTAAGGTTGGGTGGGGCGTTCATACAACAATCAGCACAAGTATGAACTCCAGGCCAATGTCTATGGCCACAGTAAGGACACTCTGAAGGTTGATCCTCGGTCTGCTGGGGAGAACCCACGAATGTAACCTCAGGGGGAACACGCAGTGACCCAGTACGAGTGATAGCCCCGCTAAAGTCCGATGATCTCAAGGTGTCCGTGGAGATTCCAGAAGCAGAATCATGATTTCCTCTGCTACCATGTAACCGCTGCATAGTGGCGGATCTTTCTTGTAATTGCGAAGCCTGTAGCCTTGATGCCCCAGGGGTCGTAACGCCCGACACTGCCCCTGATATCTCCGAACCCAATTGACCCTCTTCAGACCCATATGCAGCCTCTGGGAGCGACATATGCGAAGCACTTGTAAGCCCATTGAACTCCATGGTGGAATATGAAGAGTCAGAAAAACCCGGTCTACAAAAATGGAGCAGACATAGAATGTCATTGTGCATCCATCGCACATAATGACTCAACGTGAAATCATTCCAAATAATTTAAATAAATCCAGTTGGGAGATCACGCAAGACAAATGCCACTCGACGCGCGCTCACAGGCGACATCTGGCGGCGAACGAAAAACATGAAAACAAGCGGAAAATTTACTGCACTAATGTACATCTGAGAATCATTGAAATTCTGATCACATTGATGTATAAATTGAGTGCTGTCACTGCTGCCGTTACACCAAGCAGCGGGATCTCGCAACTCAAGCTACAAGGGTGAGGTGGACGTACCGTAGACTCGCGGGAGCAATACCCCGTGTGGTGAGAGATATTCCAAACGGCTGGGCAGCCCCCGGGAGCTGCCGCCCAAAGGAGGGGACATGTGTCCCTACCCATGGACACATGTGGGGACACCCTCCCACCCGGGACACGTGGACCGAGTGGCCGTGAGACTGCCTTCCCAAGCACTCGCGTGGGCGGCTCAAGGGGCACCTGAACTAGGGCAGTGGGAGCGACAAGACGTCCCCTTGGTAAGACCTTCTTCCTGCATTGTCAAAGGAGGCATCCCGAGCTCCCGAAAATACCTACCTACCTACCTCAAAAGCAACCACGTCGTGTCGCCGCCATCAAGAACAAGGACGCCGTACGACGCGTCGTGTCCAGCTCAGGACTGTCGTCAGGGTGGGAGGACAGTCTTGAAGGTCAAGGGACTAAAAAAACAGTGAAATAGAGCCATTTTTGCCCAAAAAACAACCTTTTCGCGTCGCTCCCCGCTCGACGCGTCACCGCCGCTAGGCGTCGACTTTATGTTAAACTAAAGCATGCATGCACACACTGAAAGTTGCCCTACAATATGGGCATATGACTGGATTCTAAAAGCGCTTCGGCGATTTTATAGAAAATTTACAACTAACCCTCTAACCCAAAATCCAACCCTCACGGATCCGCGCCGGCTTGGTGCCGTGTGTTGCGGATATTCTTGAAATTAATATTTCTACACCTAAAACAATTAAACTCTTAAAAAGTCGAGAAATGGATTCTCAAATTTTCACAGAAGCACAGGCGACGGCGACAGTCGTCGCTCACGCCCACGCACAGAAAACAGAGTTGGAAGGGTTAGTTTCGGGCATTTTTGGGCCAGATTGGTTCTAGCCCTGCCCTGGGTCATTCTGGCCTGCCACCTGAAACCTGAATTCCTGACCCTAGCGTGACGGGTAGGGACCCCCATACGCATCACTAAGATAAAAATGTAGTATGCCTCTAGGCATCTCTAACACAACTAAAGGTTACCCCTAGGCATGGAAATACACTTTTTCTTAGTGCCGAGGAATCCCAAAATGCGTTTTGCAGGTTGCAGACCGACAGAATTTCCGTTTAGCCCCGCCCCTCTAGGGTACCAAGAATGGGGTTTTTCACCTCGTGAGTCCAGCAGGGCAATTCAAGTTCTCAGGCCCCCTTTTCTGACGTGCAGAATTCAGTTATGAGGATAAATCACATCAACCAAGCGTTGTAAAATCCCAAAATGCATTTTTCAGGGTCCAAACCGACAGAATTTCCATTTGTCCCCCCCCCCCCAGGGTACCAAAATGGGGTTTTTCAAGCTCCATTGCTCCCGACAATTGTGGCGCTATAGGCAATGCCATGGCGCCCCCTCCACATCATTCGCTCAAGTCTTCTACTTCGCCTGTGGCGCCTGCAGATCCACTCCAAATCCATGCATCGCTCCCTGTGTCCGCAACTTAGCCGCTCTTATGTGCCTCTTCCCATATGTCATATGTATTCTGTGCATCCAATGCACGTTGCGCGGCTTTGAGGTCGTGCTACGCCTCCATTATTCATTCCTCTGCCTGCCAGCGGGTCCCCGATGCCCCTCAGTTACTGCCACCGCTCAGTCATGACACCGCTGGGCGCCCCTGGGTCCCGCGGGTTATGCGAGTCGATGACTTTGTACATTAGCTTCTGGCTTTGTATGACAGTGTCATTGGCTCCGCACTCAGAAATTTGTGACGTCTTAAAAAAGTACGGCATGGCCACATACATGACTCGTCCACCCTCCTGAGTCACCAATGTGCACATATCAAAAAGTTGCAATAAGGATCACTAAATATGAGTTGAGGATCGCAATGGCAAACACTACCTGACATCTGGCATGTGTGACACCTCACATACATCATCATGCTCGCAATGCCTCGGTACTTCACACCAAACGCCGGCTGCCTGTCACTCAGCATTATTATACATAATGGCTAGCAAGTAAATAAGCTTGGCGGGATTACTTGCTACTTGCAAACAAGACATCAAGAAGGGCTAGTCAACCCAACCTCACATGTTTATTGTATGATGTATGCTACATACTACTAGCACGAAGGCTGGACAGAACCTTTGGTGCTCTGGTAATGCCTTCAGCACATCCTTCTTGCCTGCCATCAAACGCCCACTGAGCTATTCAGAGCCAGAGGCACTCCGAACACAGGTGTCAAAAAAGCTGAAACACATGCGACGGAGAAAATCAGCATCCAAGCCTGATTAGGACATCTCTTTGCCCTACGCACACCGCCCCCTGACCCACTCCCTGTCCCCAATGTGCTTCCTCCACTCAGGACGCTGAAGTTCAGCCCAGAGCAATTTCCTTGACGCCCAGGCGGACACTGCGAGTTACACTAAGCACCCTCCGGCTATCGGGCCCCTGTGCATACGTATCGCAGGCCTGAATTCAGTGGTGACCTCACTTTCTGACTGATGTTGTGCCTGTCGTGGTCTTTTGTCATCAACAGGTCCTGAACTTGCCCCCCCCCCCCCCCACTACACGCAGACCCCCTACCAGCGACCCACATCAGCTCATGTCAGTCTTACATTCCCCTCGGAACACTGAGCCTTTTTTCACAGTGTACACTTGGGCAAGGTACGGGGACCTACGGGCCCCCATCTGGCACCCGGACCCGTCCTGGCACCAACCTCTCCACGGGAGACGAGTACCACGCCAGAGTGTCAAGCCAGCGGGGAACACCGCCACCGGCACCCACGACAACCCACCCCCCCTAAACATCATAAACTCCGCCCTCGCAAACGCCAGAATGCCTCTCGTAGTCACGGGGTGCCCTACCCCAGATGACACCACCCACCGCCGAACGTGGGGCACCATCAGAAGGACCCTACACCACGACATCGACCGCGACCAAGCCACCTGGATCGATCAGGGCTCTGTCACCATCAGGGTGGGGGGGTGGTTGAACACCCTAAGCCCCAACAAACTACGCAGGGTGGCGGGGCCCCACATACTATACCCAGTACCACACGGCATGGATGGCCCCTGCCCGGGACTGCGACCCGGGGACCCCCCCTGCGGCCACCCCTGCCCCGACGTACTGTTCCAACCATTGCCCCCACAGCCCGCCCCACTCCCAGGTATATACCTAAACAGGATAACAGGCGCCAAAGGAGTATACCTCACGACGGGCGACACCACGGG
This sequence comes from Eutreptiella sp. 'Long Island Sound 2002', assembly GCA_964036045.1. Taxonomy (NCBI): domain Eukaryota; phylum Euglenozoa; class Euglenophyceae; order Eutreptiales; family Eutreptiaceae; genus Eutreptiella; species Eutreptiella sp. 'Long Island Sound 2002'. Next base: position 58,417,834 of record OZ038389.1, on the reverse strand, counting down.
CCAAGCCGTCCCTCTCGATCAGGTACACCACATGGCCCTGGGGCCACGACTACCCAACGCCGACAAACCGCGGAACCTGTTAGCGGGACGCGGCGCACGCGAACCCAGACCAGTGGACCCAAACGCCCCAGGTCCCGACAGGGCGCTACTACACCTCACCATGAAACACACGCCCCAACTCCCGACCACCCTGGCGGGAGAAAAGTACTTCATCGTGGAGGGACTGACGGACGATGTCATCACCCTGGCAGCCAACACCCTCGCCGCCACCACGGACGCGTGGGACGTCGCCGTGGGCCACCCCACGGCGCGTAAGGACAGGGTACAGGGCACAGAAGACACCCTGACGCCGGACCTTATGAACCACCTGGTGGACCTGACCAGTCCACCAGAACAACACGACCGGAAAACCGAGGGTCCGAAGGTCACTGACTGGGCGGCCTGTAATGACAAGCCCCCGGATACCCCCACGGTGACACTAACGTGCCACCAACACACATGGTGGGTGGCACGGTGGAACGCCACGGGCACAACGGACAGGGTCCACACATTCACACCGGCAGCAAAGCCGGCGACCCCACTGGCACTGGGGGACCGTTTTAGCCACTCCACCCACCACACCAACCACCCCAGGGGCACTGGCTAGCCCTCAAAACGGCGATGCACTGGACAGTGGATGCCCCAGCCACGGACACCACGCTACCCGAGACATGGCTTACACTCACGCGCAACCTGGCGGCCTATGTGCGGAAGTACGGGACAGAACAGGCGCAGCGCTGGATGTCCTGGCCCACGGACACAGAACGAACTCTCAAACTCGGCACCACCAGCCTACAAGAACACACGAATCAACTTCGGGGTATTCACAGGCCGCAGGAGGGACAGGGACCGGCGTACAGCATATTCCGCCGCGACGCACCGAAGCCAGCCCCCAAACCGGCGCCAGAGCAGCCCCAACCAAAACTGAAGCCCCGCCCAGGGGGAGCGGACGCCTCAGCCCGCAGGGCCCAACAGCCCAAACCGGAGCCCAAAGTGGCCCCAGCGCCGCCGCCACCCGATCCACAACCGAAGCCGAAGGCCCCAGCATGCCGGCTTTTCACACCGGCGGAACGTGCCGCCATGCACCCCGAATGGCCAGACGGCGCAGAAGTACAAGGAGTATACGGAGCCACGCTTAGAGGACAACCGAAACAATTTGTATGGTTCCGGGGCAAGATACAGGGCAGACTGGCCACACCGGGCCAACACGGCAACCTACAATTGAAAATCAAGTGGCACGCACTCCCAGAATGGGGCGAAAAAGTGGAGACCTCAAACCTCGAACTCTGGGAGGACAGACAACTCGCGGAGTGGCCGGTGCAGCTCCGCACACCCGCCAACCAGGTACCACCGGGCACCGTCTTGATGGGTGACGTGCCGCAGACATGGCTGGAGGAACCGGATATACCGGAGGAAGAGAGGATAGCCGCAGCGATCAACCACAAACTGCCACTGGGACAATGACTACTACCACGCCGCGCCAGAGACACCCCAGGGGCCACCAAAACGCGTGCCCACGATGTCACAACTGCGCTCGTCACTCTCATGTCCCTCAACGAACCGGGCGCCCTGTACGACGCGACCAAAGCTCCGGACCTACAAGACATGCCCATCATGGCCAAATGCGACCCGGACGCCATGGTGTGGCAGGAGCAGGCCCTCGAAACCAAGACAGCCCACCCCAGCTTAAACCCCATCCTCACCCGGACGGGACACCAATACCGCACCACATGGGTCAAGGGGGTTCCCATGTCCCACAAAAGTGAAGTCCAAGTACACATCCACCACCACCTGGGGGTGGAAGGCCGCCTAGCGGCATACGAACTGGTAGGCCCAACGTGGCAACTGAATGTCATCAACGTACACGTCCCCTTTGGAGACGCCACGGAGACGTTCCTCGAACATCTCATGGAGGCCTACCGACAACTTGCCATGATGGGCCCGACTGTCATCATAGGAGACTTCAATGCAGCCCCATCAGCGGACGATCGTGGAGGACGACCGACGCCCGAGGACGCAGCGGTACAAGTGGCCATGCAACATCTAGGCCTGCAGGACCTCACAGCCTCTCTACGAGGCCAGTCCTCACACAGACCACCACAACCTGGCGCGGCAGATTCCCGCATCGACCTCTGCTACGCGGACTCGGCACACGTTGAGGTGACGCGGGTGCAATACCACAACCTGCCATCCAAGATCACCGGACACCGACCCCTGGAGGTACAAATCAAGGTGCTTCAGGTACCCCCGGCCTCCAGGGATGGCATGGACCACGAAGAACAACCACCCATCCAACCGCCAGGAGAGCACGACACCCACAGATGGGTAGCATACTACCGCACGGTACAACGCATCTTAGGCCAGCAAGACAAAACGGACCTCAACCTCGCCATGCGACAGGCGGCCACGGCATGCGGTCTCAGCGGGCAACGCAGAACACAGGACGACGCCACCCCGGATCAAGACCTACGATCCCTGGTCACAACCATATGGCACGACAAGCGAGCACTGCACACGGCAATGCACTCACATGACCTGCAAGCCCAACATGACGCCCAGGAAATCACAGCACAACTGGAAACCGCACGCCGGCAACTCAGAGAATGGCACGTCCGCCGGGCGAAGGATCTGGCGCAAGAACAACAACGCCACTTCCAAAACCCCCAACCCAGTAAGAAAAAGTGCTTTTCCAATGCTTTGAGGCATACTCTAGTTGTATTAGAGATGCACTGAGCATCCAGGCATTTCTATCTTAGTATTGGCCCCACCAAAAGTGGTGATAACACATTTTGACCTATGGAACCAAACACCCAATCAGGATATGGAGTGGACCCCTTAATCCCCTATCAATGTGAGGCAAATCATCTTCTCCTGAGTTGACTGAGAACTGACATATCCAGGGCAGAGCCTATGAATTTATCTATGTTTTCTCATGAATTCTTAGCTGTCCTAGTGGTATGCACCCTAGGGGGCTGGGCACCTCTTTTTGAGAGGTCCTGGGTTCAATTTCCGGTCAGCCTAGCTAAATAGGAAGATCCCATGTCACATGGCAGTGACCTCATCGCCACAGGCCCTGCCACCTCAGCATATATGGGACCCAAAACAAAGAGTGCACATCTCCTGAGATGGCACTATGGAGAGTGAGTGACCATGGGGCAGTTTTCCAACTCTTTGCCAAAACATTTCAGCTATCTTTGTGAATATGCAATCAGATACTCAGATGTGTCTTGAGTTGCAGTTTCTGTGAATATCCTTTCATCTTTCACTGTTTACACTGCAGCCCTTCATGCTTTGATCCTGATTCTCTTCTACTTGCATATCTCTGGCTTGGGCTATCCTGGATTGATTGTATTTCAGCAAACAAAACCTTTTCATCTTCAAAAACAAGCAGCAGGAAACCCTACACCAGCAGCAAGCAGCAGGAGAGGCACAAACACAGTGTTGAAATCACTATAAACCTTTCTGGTAGCAAGAGGCAGACTGTCTCTGCGTACCGGCAGCAACCCCATGCCGTACAACCAGTGCGCCGAGATCAGTCACATATAAGCAGAAGGGCGAACGAAGATGGACACAAAGAAGGAGGACACCGACGTGCAGTCAGCGCCCGAGGCACCAGCAAGGCCAACACCTGGTGAACCTGGACCTGGACCTAGCGCTGTACCTTCGGAGCCCTTACATGGGCCAGTGGACGTGGCTGAGGACTCGTTGGATGGACTCCAGTCGGCCTTCAGGGCCCTCTCAGTGGAGGAGGTGGTCACTCAGCCTGTGAAGAGGAAGAGAGAGAGCGAGACGGATGCTGGAGACGAAGCAGACGAAGGAGAGGACCAAGGGCAAGACCTGACGAATGACCCTACCTTCGAAGGCGCACCAAGCGCTTCTGGCCTCCACGCATCACCCTCTCCTATAACCACCACACTCCCAATTCCAGACCCAGCCGCTGCAACATCCACTCCCATAACCAACCCGCCTATGGCAGAGGGCACAGGCTCTACTGGCATGCCTGCCTACCCTGCCTATGGTTTGGGCCCACCTACCACTGCGTTTCCTGAGGCAACTACTGCCAGTGAGCCGGTGGCCCCCAGTTCTGCGCCGCGATGGTATGCGGCTGACTATCACCATCCTCTACCCGCTACGGGAACCTATGTGGATGTTCGTGGGTATGCACCTGGGTATGCAACCTTGAACGGGTTGAGGAGAGGACCTGAGTCTCTTGGAGGCAGGAGTAGAGGATCGGGGAGATCCTCCAACAGGTCCCTGACGCGGTCGGAGATCAACGAGGTGCTCCGAGGAGCCACTTCTAAAATCGTGGGCGACCTCACTCAAGAGATCCGAGAGAAACTGGAGCCCCTGATGATACCGCCCAAAGCGTCACCTACCACGGTGGGAGTGTCACCCCATCGAGTACAGGCCAACCACCTGGTGGCAGGGCTGACAAACACCCTTGGGAGCCTGGGGAGCCGACCGATGCCGACCCCTGCAGCGATACCGAGAAGTCCTTTCGTACCGAGAACGGCCCAGCCGCCCTACAGCCACGTGACAAACTCTATGAGGGCCGAGCTGGACCGGCTGGGGCTGACAGCCTTGAGGGCAATGGTGGATGTGGAGCCTTATGGCTCTAGTGATCTAGGCCGAGACCCCTCCGATGATGAGCCGCCGTCGATGACTTCTGCTTAGCCCTCGGAGGACGATGACCCGGAGGACCCCGAGAACCCAAGGGGAAAGAAGAAGAAGAAGAAGAAGAAGAAGACCCGACGCCCTGAGGGACGCAGGTCTCAGGAGGCAAAGGCTATTGCCACCTCCAAGATCGTGGTGAACCTGCCTGAGTTCACAGGCAAGGACCTCAGCGAGTTCGCTGAGAATTTTGGCCGGTTTCTCCGATTGACCGGCCAAACCCACGCTAGTGGACGAGTCAAGTGCGATCTGCTCCTGCAGTGCTGCAAGACCAAGTACCTGGAGAAGCAGGTCAGGCAGATTGTGACTAACTCCGCCACCTTTGCCGATGTGTTGGTTGCCTTGAAGAGGCAGCACCCGACCTACGAAACCGACCTCTCCATCCGGGCCGAGATCCAGAACCTGCCCGTGCTGCCCAACAACCCCAAACCTGGTAGGGTCTCTGAGCTGTTGGCTGACCTGGACCACTGGGCCGGACGATTGACGCCTGGTTCCTACAGCAGCGACGACCTGCTGTTCTGGTTGGTGGCCAAGCTCCCTCGAGAGCTGTGTGACGAGTGCCGTTCGACGGCGGAGCGCAGGGCTAGATCCCTCCGCTACAAAGATCTATGCGTGCTACTCCTGGAGCTGGCGCTGGAGAAGGAGAGCGACCAGCACCTGAACAACTACCGTCCTGGAGGAGGAGGTTCTGGAGGTCATGGCAAAGGGTACCAAGGGTCCAGACCTGGGCAGGGGACTACCCCCAAACACGCCCACGCCCGTATCATGGAGAACGTCAAGGAGTTCTTCTGCTGTGATGCCACAGACGAGCAGGGCCACCTGTAGCATGCCCCTGACTGCGAGCAGCAAGACTGCTTCGTAGTCCAGGGGAAGCAGCAGGAGAAGAACACCGGCGCCAAAGCGAAGCTGCCGATTCATTACAGGTGCACCATCACCTGTGCCTTCTGCGGGAAGCGGAAGCACTACGAGGATGAGTGCTACCATAAGCAACGCCTATCGGCGAAGCTCAAGGGTGAAGATCCTGGCAAAGGCTCAGGCAAAGGTGGAGGCAAAGGCAAAGGCAACGACGCCGGCAAGGGCAAGTCGAAAGGACGGGGACAAGGGCAAGACAAGAGTCAAGGTGGACGAGGAGGAGGCGCTAACCGCCAGCCAGACAAGGACAACAAGAACAAGGACAAGAACAGAGGCAACCCCAACCCTAATACGGGGGGGAACTCCGAGCCCTCTGGAGGGCAGTCTGGTCCTACCACACGCTCACAAACGCAGGCCCAGCAAAAAACAAGGAGCCAAGCGTGAGCATGAAGGTGGTGATGACGGGAACGCTAAGAAAAGGAGCCGTTTCATGAGGATGGCCCGCAAACTGCAGAAGAAGGGGTTCGAGGTGACCTGTCCCGCAGAGTTCTGACGGGGACGCTCCGGTGGCACCCAAGACCTGGTGTTTTGGATACGTATCCGACTAGGGGGACGCGAATACCTGGGGGTATTGGATACTGGCGCCACAATATCTATAGTGGCCCAGAACAGTTTACCTTGTGGGAGCCTGAAGAACACCATGACCACCGCGGCTATACGCATGGGGGATGGACATGTGGTGCACAGCTGCGGGGACTGTGAAGTGGAGGTACCTATGGGCTCCCGGACTATCGCCCATTGGTTCTATGTGATGGAGACTGAGGCCTTCGACTTTGTACTGGGGACTGACTTCTTCGTACAGGACTCCCAGATACAGTCCCTGACGCTGCAAGCGCCTTACCTCCTCTACGTGGACCACGGCAGTGGCAGAGAGTCTGTGCCACTGGAGCAGTCGGAACATACCTCGAGTTACCTGAGGCTATCGAAGGAGGAGCCCTCGAACATGATGGCGGCCTCCAAAACTGAGGACTATCAACTATTAGGGGAAGTTCTAGACCAAGGTCTGAAGGAGTTGGGTTACTCTAGAGAAGACCTGAGTGTGGAGTTGTTCGCCAGCGACAAGCAGCATGTACTGGACCTTTACTGCAGCAAGGGGATGAACTGCAGCTACAAATTTTACTGGCCCTCTTTCGGGATGGCCTACGGGAACCCCAGGTTCAGTGAACTGGGGAAGGTGCTGACCAAGGTGGCCTTGGAACGTTCCCGTATGGTCCTGTGTTCCCGCGATTGGGGAGCCCATAGGGGCAACGAGTACTGGCGAACCCTCCTGGACAGGCTGACTATCAGCTCTGTTCGGTTACCTGATGAGGCCATCTACGTGCCTCTGGGGCGTAAGACGCCTATTGGGAAACCCGGATGGGGGAGTGTGCTGAGCGTGGTGGACGGAGGTCTTACCTCCATCCCCTGGGAGGATCTGGACCCGACTCTGGTCCAGGCTATACAACGAGAAATCGATGGACTCGCCTTGGGTGACTTGAAGGATCGCCTACGACCTCAAGATGCTATCGAGACTACACCCGGAGGAGATGAGTACGTCGTGACTGACACCAACGCCCCCGACCCTCCCTGCCATGTACCTGTTTCTGATGGAGTCTCTGAGTGTGGACTATCTGAGCTCCCCAGCTCTATCCACTCAGATGACGAAACTGAGCACGACGCCTTCTGCGTGCAGTCCTGTGTGGAGGAAGTGGAGAGCGCCGAGTACGTCGCCCCACTGAAACCCCTACTCTCCATGAGGGTGGAAGACCCCGTGGACGAAGAGCTGGACCCTCGATCCAGGCTAAGGGAGTATGTTGATTACGAGAGGAAGTTGGTGGCGGAAAAGCTATGCTACGCGAAGCCTACCCGCAGCTCATGCCCACTGAAGCAAGGACGTATGGGAGATCTATCCCAATTGAAGGAGGACCTCGAACAGAAGATCACCACCTGGCAAAGGCAGGTAGATCTTAAGCTCATGAAGAGCGTGTGGGGCGCCCATGTGAGGACCCCAGAGGAGGACGACCTCTCGGAGGAATGTGTATGTGAACCCCCTCGAGCGTGCTTATGTTGCCATCGTCCACCGGAGATGGTTGAACAAGACCTTCTATATGCCTACCAAGGGTTGAAGGACACCACCAAGGGCGAGGAGTCGGTGGAGGATCACCTCTCGACGTCTATTACGCAGGGGGCCAGCAACTTACACTCTGAGGAGGACATGGAGGACAAGATCAAGCTATTGGACCCGCGGGTGCAGAAGCTTATAGGGACCTATCTGGAGGTGTTCAGAGAACTACCCCCTCCAGCTTCATGCGACAAGCTGGTACAGATGGACCTCAAGCTGAAACCCGATTTCGTGGGTCACAAGATCCGGAGGAAACCCTATCCAGCTCTTAAAGAGCAGGCCGACGAGATCGAGCGACAGATACAAGAATGTACCGACGCTGGCCTAGTCCTGGAGTAAAAGGACGGGGACTACCCCCTACACTGCAGCCCCTGTTTCCTGGTGGCTAAACCTGGGTCTACAGCCAAACGGCTGGTAGTGGACTACGGAGAGCTGAACAAGAAGACGTTGAACCACTCAGGGTCCATTCCCAATATGGAGTCTACCCTGGAGAAGATAGCCTCCTGCCGCTACAAGACCAAGATGGACAAGAGGAGCGGATTCTGGCAAGTGGACCTGACACCCAACGCACAGGAACTACTGGCCTTCATCACCCCTCAGGGGAGGGTGTTCAAGTGGAAGGTCATGCCGTTTGGTGTGGCCAACGCACCCGCTCTATTCCAAGAGCTGATGAACAAGATCTTGTCCATCCTACGAAGGAGACCTAAGGTGCAGGAGCTTATATCCCGTGCAGCCCAGATGGAGGCTCACATCGACGATGTATGCCTCGGGACCAATACCCAGGAGGATCACCTAATCCTCTTGGGCGAGTTCTTTGCGGTCTGCCAGGAGAACCACACACGACTCAAGCTGGAGAAGTGTGAGTTCATGCCGGAGACCATGCAGTACCTGGGGTTTGACGTTGGCTATGGGTGGTGGACCCCAGCGGCCTCTAAGGCCAAACCCCTGATGGATGCTAAGGTACGACACGAAGACCCCAAGAAAGGACTTCATGATGTACGCAGTTTCATTGGGGCGTGCAACTTCCATCGCCGCCATATCAAAAACTTCACCTACACCAGCGCCACTCTGACGGACTTGATCAAGAAGAGTACTACTTGGCGCTGGGGCCCACAAGAGCAACAAGCGTTTGACAAACTCAAAGACAAGGTGGCCAACGCTAAGTGCTTGGGCGTGCCTAAGGCAAAAGGGGAGATTATCCTGGTGACCGACGCCAGCAATGTGAGCGGTGGTGGAACGTTGTTCTAATGGCAAGCACTAGAGAAGGAGGAGTTCGACTGGGCCATTTCCCAATGGGGGACAGAAGGTCTCAACCGAGATGGAACCCTCAAGCACAGGTACCTTGACCACAAGTGGGTCCTAGTACCTCTGGGCCACTGCAACTGGAAGTGGAACAAGGCCAGGGGGAACTACTCCACCTATGAGCAGGAATTGCTCGCGGGTATGCTGGTGCTATCCTCACAAGCACGACTGTTGGGAAGTAACCCTGTGATCTGGCTGTGCGACCAAGAACCGGTCCGCAGTTTCCAGAAGGGCCCCCCAGCTGGGAAGGCCAAGCTACGGCGCTGGTGGACCTACCTCAGTCAACTACGGCTGACGGTACACCATATCCAGGGAGTGAAGAACGAGTGTGCAGACTACATCAGCCGCAAGAACTTCGACGCCCTGATTGGTGCCCGGTCTGAAGCGCTGGCTAAGGAGGCGTTCAGCCGTATGGACGTCCATTTGGACCTCAACATGACGATGATACGCCCTCTGGATGGACTCCAACAATAGGAGTACCTGAAGGAGTTTGGGGATATCTACAAGCGCCTGGAGAAACGCCTTGAACCCCTTCTGGTCAACCAAGATCAGTGGAAGAGGGACAAGAGCTACCTCTGGCACGACGATGTAAGTGCGGCTAGCCCCATCTGCTCAGATTTTCAGACATTCTGCCCAGATTGGCTACATTTTGGTCATTTTCTTTGCTTCGGCGGAATCGCCGCCTCGCAGCTCAGTCTCAGGATATTTCCTATATATTTCTGATATGCCGGATTTGATTCCGCGGTCCATTCCCCGTAAATCCGCCGCGTTCCGCTATTTTAGCTGGAATCGCCATTTGCCGCTGACGCGCGCTCGCGGGCCAGATCGGCCAAACATTTTTACTTAATCGGATTATTTAAATCTTTTCAGACAGTTTTGGACACTCAGATGTATTTAGAATAATCCGCCTCAATTTTCTTCATAGACTGGGATTTTCTGCCGGATAACACTCAACATGGATCTTGCTTCAGTTGTTGCTGCTCTTGCCTCCGTTGGTGTTCGAGTCTCCGGTTCTACCCCCAATAACAACGTTCAGGTCGACTCCTCGCGTGCCTGCCCCACTGGTCTTGCCGGCCTCGAGCCCTCCGGCACCATCAACGACCCAGGGCAGCACTTTCATGGTAGCAGAGGCTACCTGAATGTTGTTCCTTTGGTGTCCCAACCACAGCTAGCTCCCCAGTACGGCCCCGTAGACCCCGCCGCTCCTGGAGACGTAACAATTACGCTGCCGTGGTGCTGTGCGAACGAGGCCTTGAGAGGAATGCCTTGCGCAAGCCCAAGCTGCCCAAGAAGGGCACAAATCAGCAGCTGTGGAGGCCCAGATTACCATCAAGATCCCAGTCGAAATTGGCCATCAAGCAGCTGGAATCTCCCAGCCTACGGCGATGGCAACGCTCCGGTGGACCTTACGGAGCTGGCAGGGACCCACATCCCTTACCAATGTCCCACATTCGAGACCATCGAAGCCGACATTGACGACATTGAGATGGGTGGTCCAGGTGAGGTACCTACCTATAATCGACCAGCCTCTTGGGCACAATGGGACAACCATTTGTCTTCAGAAGTGACTCGTAACCTTGAGGCGCTTGAGGCCCTTTGTCTCTTAGCCACGTCTAAGCTGATTGGACAAGAAAGAATCGCCTCTGATTTTTTATTCGAATATTTTTTCCTCCTTCAAGAAGAAATTAATACCAGGATGTGGTGGCGTTCTCAAGAAGATGACTCTTTTGCCATTTTTTTGCAGATCTGGGAGGCCAGTCCCTTCCCGAAGGAGAAGACCAAGGCACCTGTTGCCGGGCCCTCCGCCCCTCATCCCCCTGTTTCCATCCGCGACGATCTAGCCGCCGCGGTTGAGGAAGGAATTTTAGAGGCAGCCAGGCAGGCAAGCCTGGAAATTAGGGCTGAAGGAGCTCCCCAAGTGGACTCCTGGCTGCGAACCACTGAGATTAGCGGTCCGACAGCCTGCTCAGGCCCTTCAGGACACGGTATGTACTGTCCTGCCGACTGCTCCTGCAGATTCCAGCGAGATACTGAGCTCCAATTGCTCAAAGATCAAATGCAACTCATCATTCAAACGCTGGGAAGTAAAGATCTTTTCAAGACACACATGAGGTCTGAGGGCGCATCATCGGTGGAACTAGTAACAGAACCGTCGGAGGAGGCGACAGAAATTTTTTCAATTGCTCCTTCGGTAGACTCCAAGACCACCGATGCACGAATCAGCAGGACCAAGCTAAAGGAATGGGTTACAATCTCTCGATCTCAGGATATGACGGCGAAGGCTAGGACTGAGGCTCAGAATGCCAAGCGAACTGCCTCCCGTACTGCCCCTCCTGCGGCTGATTCCAATGCATTAGCCCAGCTGTTGCTCGCCCAGACCCTCGCCGGAGCTGGTGTGGCGAACGATGCCGCCAAGGTATCTGCCATTACGGCCGGTGTTGGGCTGGATTCTCTCCTTAATCCTACCTCATTGCGACTTCGTCAGGTTGCCAAGCAACCGAAGTATAATGGAAACCCCAGACGTTGGCCTCAGTTCCAACGGGAATTCAAACTGTGGGTTAAGACTCAAAAACTCCAAGATGATCAGTTCCTGATGGCCCTCTTGGACTGCCTTGAGGGAGCGCCGGCCAACACTTGGCTCAGGACCTGGAGTGATCGTGAGGATTCAAGTTCCCCCCTTACCTTTGATGAGGTGTGGGAACAGTTGGAGGTACGTGGATCCCGGCTGCCAGAGGACCATTACCACCAGATGTTGAAGAATTTTCCTTCATTCTCGCGATTAATCTTGCACGAAGTGCAAGACAAGAGACAGCGCTTCTGGAACTTAGTGGAAGAATCTGAACATTCAGGCGAAACATTTTCTAGTGCCGAGCTGAAAAATCTGATTTTTGACAAGATCCCCTCAGAAACTGCCGCCACCCTTCGGAACAAACAGTCCGAAGAAAAGGTCAAGACCTGGGGGCGGAGGTCGATGGCTTCGATGCCTCGGCCAACAGGTTTTCCGTCAGGGAATCACTTCAAAGGTGTTCCCCCACGTCGTTTACCAAGGTGAAATTCACTGAAAACACGTGGAAAATCAAGTTTAATGAACACGAGGATCGGGACTTGTTTGTCCAAGTCCTCAATAGGGGAGTAAGTTTCCACGGCCATCGCCTGAAGGCCAGGAAATGGGTGTTTTCGTTCACCCCGCAGGAACTGTGGGAAGAGGTTGAGCGGCTCGCTGACGCCGCCAATCAAAATTTCCATGAGGGTCTTGGGGGAAACAAGAATACCCAGCAAAACACCCAAAATGGGGCCCAAAAGGGCAACAAAAAGGTGAATGACACCCGGAATGTTCAGGATCATTGTAGCATCTGCCTTCTTTTAGGTTCTACGAACCGAGCTAAGACGCATTCTACTGGTAATCACCGATGGTCTGCTTACGATCATAAGGTGATTGGTGAAAATGTCAGTAATTCGCAGAATTCAGACAGGAATGACAGACAGGTGCATGGTGGAAAGGGGGGAAAAGGGAATCCGACCCCCTCCGGTGGAAACAAAAATACTGGAGGCCCTGGCGGGTCCCAAGGCAAAGGAAATCGGACTCCATCCGGCTCCAGTGGGCAGCCGAATGGCCAGACAAATCCCAATGGCAACGCCGGAGGCGGAAATCGAAATCCAGGCCAAACCCCTCAATCCGGTACAAACAAAGGAAATGCTCCAGGATTCCAGGGTAAAGGTAAGGGAAATCCTTCGGGAACCCCTTTCTCTGGTAAGGGCAGAGGGCGTGGCGACGGTGGAGGTCCATCATCCGGCGGCCGTGGCCGTGGACGTGGAAAGGGCAACCATCGTGTGGATCAGGTCTCAGGTGCAGATCAGGTGTCCGATGCGGATCGAGATTATGTCGAAAATGCCCTGAATCCAGCAGATGATCCGCTCCAAGATGAGTGGATCGACGAATCAGGCTGTGTTCACAATGTTAACGCAGCCACTGGAGGTCAGAACGCCTAGGGGAGCCACGAAAATCGCCCCTCCCCAGGCGATTTCAGGCATGATCCCCAGATTCCAGATCGACCATTACTTGATGTAGGGTCGCTTGTCTCCTCTCCCCTGGATCCGGCAGCGGATCCTTCTGTTGTAGTGGACGAGGTTGGTGTACAGTCCAAGCACAGGGCCCGTCAGTTTGTCACAAAGCTGTGGGTCTCTGATTGCAAGGGAAATTTCCATCTCGCCACTTGTTTGTGTGACAATGGATCAGAGGTAAATCTCCAATCCAATTCTTTCTTACCCGACGACTGCGTGTTTGAGTCGCCTCATCCTGTTACCCTCCAGGGAGTTTCTGGACATTCTCTCGCAGGTGGGCAACGCGGTTGTTATATATCAACTCATTTGGTTGCTCAAGACCTTTGGGAAGAAGGTAATGTGGAGGAAGTTGTCCTTAAGGATGACTACTTCTATCGTGCCGACATAAAGTATGACCTTTACTTGGGCCATCCTTGGCTTCGCAAGAACAGGGTGGCGCCCGTAGGTCATCGGCGTTGTTTTTTGCTGGAGTCAGGTCCCTTGGAGCGTCCTGAATTTCGTTTTTTGCACGCAGGGTTTGAAAGTGCAGAAGAATTTTTGAAGCAAAAAGTTACACCAAAATTTGGCGAAGATGTCACCATTGCAGAGGTGAATGGGAGTGCCGATTACTCCCGAGAGTTAGAATGTCTTCGTAGGGACTCCCAGCCACGACGCCCTTCGCGCTGGCACTCTTCATCCTACAGAGTTGTCGACAAATGGCGCGATGCAATTTGTGAATATTTTCATGAACACCATTCCTTTTGGCCACAGTATGATGCCTTTGCTAACCGTGAGAACAAGCGCTTTGACAAGCATTTTCGCGACGCTTGGACCCATAAATGGGACAAGAAGTTATGGATTAATCCTCCGTTTCACTTAATCCCGCAGGTCATCCACAAAATCAAGCAAGATAAAACCCAGGCAATTTTAGTTGTGCCCTTGTGGGACGACAAGCCTGGGTTCAGGAATTACAAGACATTTGTGTAGATTACATCGAACTTCCCAGGAAGATTAAGCTGTATGCCAGGGACGACACAGGTCCCCTGCCACAGCGGTCCTGGAGTTCGCTTGCATTCCTGGTGGATGGAAAGCTTTCTGACTCTAATTCTGCTGATTCTAGTACAGATTCCTGTGTTGGGTCTGAATCTGAGGTTGAGCGTGGTACTGATGATGAATCTATTTTTTCTGATTTTTGTCCGTCAGATACCCAAGGTGATCCAACGTCAAATGGATCCGCCTCGTCTCCCTCTTCCCCAATACGATCGACATCGAAAAGAATCTTCAGTGCACGGGCGAAGAAAAATTCCAAATCGCGCCGCAAATTCAGATTTTTTTATGAAAAACCCCCTGTGGAAGCTTTCATAGATCCTTTCGAGGAGCTGGATCACGAAGAGAATCTCTGGAATGTCGACACACGACCCACCTATCTTCAAGAGGCAGTTGATACGGACCTGTTTAGGGACATCCGTAAGAAGATTCTTCCTGCCAAAGCCGAAGAAGTCGCCAAAGTTTTTTCGACAGTAATTCCTGGCGATCAGGTGGACACTGAATTGTGTTCCAAGGCAAGAGAAAAGATTTTTGAGGAACGGAAGGACACAACCCTTTCGGGGAAGTTGATCAAAGACCCCCCTGTCCGTGGGCAGTTCAGTGAAGCCTTCATCGAGCTTCGTGAAGGTTACAAGGCGAAGAAACAGCGTCCTTATGAGAACCATGGACACAAACATGAGATCCTCAGAAAAATAATCGAGAGAAATCTCAGGGAATTTGGTTGGCTTGAGGGTTGTATGACCAGAGAATGGTGCTGTGCACCCTTCACAGTCCCGAAGCCCCCGCCTGCAGACCAGAACACTATTGATGGTTGGCGAATGGTGGTTGATTTTCGCAACCTCAACGCCGAAACCAAGGCGGATTCACACCCCCTGCCCCTCATTGAGGAGGAAATCGTAAAGAGGGCAAGAGGTCGTTTGTTTTCTGTGCTGGATCTTCGTCACGGCTTTCACCAAATGCCGTTGAGGAAGGACAGCCGACCTCTCACCTGTATGTGCACGCCATGTGGCCCAGTCCAATGGACGGTCATGCCCATGGGCCTGAAGAATGCCCCCTCATTTTTTCAAAGAATGATGGAGGATGTGCTTTTTACAGCCCATCCTGAGCTTCGTGCCTTCGTGAGTGTGTACATAGATGACATAATCATCGCGACGGAGGGGGAGGGACTGACCGAAGCCGAGCTGGTGGCCCTACATGAGAAGCAGCTGAACCAAGTTTTGGACATTCTTGACGCCAATCAGCTGATTTGTGGGCCAAAGAAGGGAAAATTTTTTTTAAAATCAGTCGAATTTTGTGGTTCTCTCCTAGAGAATGGCACCCGACGACCCAGTCCAGGGAAGCTCGTCGCTATTCAGAAGTGGAAGCGCCCTGAGACGATCACAGAGTTGAGAGGATTCCTGGGTTCTTGCAATTTTTACCATACTTTTGTGCCGAATTATGCCAAATTTGCTGCCCCCCTTACTGAATTATTGAAGGTAGGGAGAGATGCAGGCAAGGCAGGTTCAAAGGTTCGTGTCAAGTGGACTGACGAGTGCGAGGAGGCCTTCCATCACTTGAAGGCGGCCCTCTGTGAAGTCGCCACGTTGCATGTGCCCCAATTCGACCGACCCTTCTACACCAGAACCGACGCTTCTAGGTACGCGATCGGAGCTGTCCTTGAACAGGTTGATGAAGCCATCGGCGATCATTACCCTCTTGCATTTTGGTCTCGGAAGCTAGCCCCACGCCAAATGCAATGGTCGCCGCGTGAGCAAGAAACCTACGCCATAATCTGTGCTTTAAAAAAGTACCAATCGTGGGTTGGCACCAATCGAGTCGAGGTCCTGACGGATCATCGATCTCTGGAGTATTGGGCCACCGAACACATTGATACTGTCGCGAGCCCAGCTGGTCGACGGGCCAGATGGCACGAATTTCTCAGTCTGTTTGACCTCCATGTGTCGTATTTGCCTGGAAAACACAACACGGTAGCGGATGCTCTGAGCCGATGGGCTTACCCCGCTTCAGAGGGGCTGCAAAGTACCAACATCCATGGTACGGAGCAGGACCGCCATGTCATAATCGAATGGGATCAAGAAGAAAAGAAACTCATTCGACGTGCATGCATGCAATGCGCTGTTAAACAGCACGCATTACCGTGCCATGACATCACGGCCTTTTCAGATCCGGCGCATACTCATGAGATCTGCACCAAAACACTGAAAGTCGTGGAGAAAGTCACCGATCCCTCCTCAGGGAGTGTGAAACGGTTTGACTATACCCGACGAGTAAGTAGATTTCGGTTGATCCAGGGCATTAAGCGTCGAGATCCGGCCAAAACTCCACCCCTGCCGAAAGATTCCTTGATCATCCGTGACTGGACGTCCGATTATCTGCAGGATCCCATGTTTAAAGAGGTCTTTGGAAATCTCAAATCCAAAGATGCTCACAAGGATGGGATTTTTGCTGAGTATTCGTTGGATGGGGGGAAACTGTGGATGGAGGGTAAATTGTGCGTACCAGACGCCCTGGCCCCCCGAGTGTTAAACTGGTGGCATAAATGGGAGTCCCCCCACGCACATGGCCGTCGACTGTGGTCGATGATTAAACATAGGTTGTTTAGCTCACGGCTATATACTCACTGCATGAAAGTAGCCGCCGGATGTGCCCAATGTGCTGTCTCGACGCCCCCCAGCGCGAAGAAGCACGGCCATCTGAGGCCTCATCCTATTCCGGAGCGCCTCTTTAACAGAGTCACCAGTGATTTCTTCTATCTCGGTGAACTCGATGACGAAGAGTGCCATTGGACGAATAAAAAAGTCAACGGTGTGCTCCTTATTCAGTGCCGTCATTCCGGCTACATTCAAGTGTTGCCTTGCAACATTGAGTCGATGACTGGCAAGGCTGCCGCCAAATGGTGCGCGCAGACCTGGATGGGAGGTTGGGACGTCCCATCCGAGGTGGTGACGGATTCAGGCAAAGAGTACACCTCCGAATGGTGGAGAGAATTATGTGCTCGCCTTGGAATCCACCACCTCCGATGTGAAATCCACTCGCATCGAGCGTTGCCTGGCGAAAGAGCCGGCCGCTCAATTATAAATATGCTTCGTAAGGAGCTCGCGAGTGAAAAGGATTTCCATTGGATGGAAGTTCTCTTCGCATTGCTTCGCCGGTACCACAACACGCCTTTGTATCATGGCCTTTCTCCAAATGAAATTGTCTTTGGACGAAAGAAGTGTTGGTGGAACATGCCGTTGAATAATCCTCGCCCCTGTAAGGATGCTTCGTTGTTTTTGGACGACGTCCAACGAGCAGATAAAACTGTCTCGGAATTAATCGAGAAGCATCAAGCTGACTGGCTTTGGGTTCAGAATCAAGGCCGAAAAAACCCCCACAATTTTGAAGTCGATGATCGAGTTTGGCTTCGAAAATCTGAAACCACCCTGGACGGAGATGACAAGCTTCTTCCCTTGTGGGAGGGGCCATTCGCTGTTACAGCGCGTCTTGGTGAGAACAGGTGGAGGATTCGTGTGGATGTCAGCAGGGAAATTGACGTTTCGGGCGATCGCCTCAAGAGAGAGATCCCCTCCCCCAAGGATCGGGTTAAACCCCTTTTTTGGACTGCGAAACATTTGTCTGATCGGGTCATCGAAGGGGGGAAGTACGAACTCAAGAGGATTGTTGAAGCAAGACGTGACGCCAAGGGCGAATGGGAATTTCTGTGTGAGTGCAGGGGCTTTGATTCCAGTCACAACAACTGGGAACCAGCCCAATCTTTTGTCCATGGATACACCAAGGGGTTCATCGACTTCCTGAAGAAGCACCCCGAAATTGGAGTACTCCTGACAGACTGTCTGTCGAAACCAGACAGACAAGTGGAGAGCGACGGAAAACGACCTGTGGTGAATCGAGATCCAGCCTTTTACGGCCCTCAGCAGCCACATTCCAGGGCTGATCCGTCGATCCCCCCTCCTGCGGTCAGGCCAGCCCAGGAGCCAAATGAGGACCAAGCTTCAAGTTCGGCCGCTGATTTGCAGCGCCCAAGCCGTACGAGGGCCAGGCCAGACAGGTTGGTGGTCACATGTATTCGTGCTTGGCCGAATTGAGGAAGCCATTCCACCACATTCTGCTCAATCCACTGTTCATTCTTTCTGTTTATGTCATGATGTGGAGAACTGCGAATGTTTGATAATTTGACGTCAATCAATCAATTTTTCTTTGGTCTCCGTTCGGTAGCGTATCGAAAGTCGAAAACCGAAAGCCACGGAGTGTGCTGCCGTGTTCAGAAAAAACCAAACTCAGGCTTAATTCAGGCAGATTCGGGGTAATCTTGTCTCTGTTGGTCTGTGCATCTTTGGAATTTGGCTACTCGTGCAGATGGAAGCAAATGTACATATTCAAAACGCTGGCCAGCGACATTCACCCCTACAGGCACCCCCTGTAGTACTGGCTGCACCAGATGCGACGCCAGGAACTCAGATCGTACCTTCATTTGCTGTGATGCTAACGCCAAAGTCCAGATTCAGATCCAGGATCCTCAAATTTGCCTTGAATTTCTCAGGTTTGTCCATCATTCTGCCACTGTTGTACGAAACCCAGACGTCAATTGTTCAGACAACCTTCAGATAGGAGCTCTAGGGACTTCTAAAAGCAACCTCTGAAGTCCGTAAGCTTCGTTGTATTTTTGGCACACGCCAATGTGAGCTCAATCCGACCTGAAACTGTCGAAAATGGTGAATCCAAGTGTCTTGTGGGACTCCATCGAAAGATTGGCCTTGTCCAAGTCGATTGACACCACCGCCACTGTACATTCGGTGTCTCTCAGTTATATACTGTCAGTAAAGCGCCTTCAGCGAACCTTCGGCGCGTTACATGCCAAGGATCCAGGGCTAGCATGTCCCATCATGATGCATCATCACATGATCCACATTTTCATAGAATCTGTTAGATGCTCGCGAACCAACGTGCCGGAAAGCACAGTTGAGCTGAATAAACGACAATATATATTAACTTTAGTCTAAACGAAAGTATTAGTAGTTTCAGTTCTAGACATTCCGCTTCATTTCACCTTCATCTCAGGGAATTTACTCATTTTAGGACAAATTAGGTTGATTTCCTTGTCATCTCCCCTCATTCCTCGGAGATCTGTTTAGATCTAAGTGCACAGAAAAGCATCCTTACCTTCTGTGGTGCACTTAGGGTCTGTAGACTACATTTGTATTTGTTTTCCCTCTCTGTGATTGTCTCATCCCCTTCATCTCTGCTCCAAATGATTCTCAATCTTCTTGAATCTTGTGATCATCCATCAGATGCGCCAATTCTGAAGCACATGCTGTACTTTTCAGAACGAGAAAAGCGGGAATAACACGATGTAGAGTTCGGCGAGGACACCGTAGCGTGCCCGCGACAGCGAAACTGTGCCAGAGCGCTGAGATGTCACTCCAATTCTTGATCCCCCCACTCAATCCACCAATAATCTACCTCATTCTCAACCAATGCATGGTTTGGTATCGATTCTCGATACGTTTACATGCTTTTTAGCCCTTGACCTAATGTTTTACTGCACGGAGGACTGTTTGTCACTTCTCATTCTGTTTCATTTCAGGTTCATCCATCCTGATTCAGTGCCAATTCAGCCCAAATCAGGTCAGATCAAGCAGATTTCGCCCCATCGAGGCTACATTTCTATTTTTTTCTGGGACTTACCCGCACTACGTTCTTCGTTGACGTAGCGACACACCCCAGTGTGTTTTTGGAGGGGTAGTGTAAGTGCGACTAGCCCCATCTGCTCAGATTTTCAGACATTCTGCCCAGATTGGCTACATTTTGGTCATTTTCTTTGCTTCGGCGGAATCGCCGCCTCGCAGCTCAGTCTCAGGATATTTCCTATATATTTCTGATATGCCGGATTTGATTCCGCGGTCCATTCCCCGTAAATCCGCCGCGTTCCGCTATTTTAGCTGGAATCGCCATTTGCCGCTGACGCGCGCTCGCGGGCCAGATCGGCCAAACATTTTTACTTAATCGGATTATTTAAATCTTTTCAGACAGTTTTGGACACTCAGATGTATTTAGAATAATCCGCCTCAATTTTCTTCATAGACTGGGATTTTCTGCCGGATAACACTCAACATGGATCTTGCTTCAGTTGTTGCTGCTCTTGCCTCCGTTGGTGTTCGAGTCTCCGGTTCTACCCCCAATAACAACGTTCAGGTCGACTCCTCGCGTGCCTGCCCCACTGGTCTTGCCGGCCCCGAGCCCTCCGGCACCATCAACGACCCAGGGCAGCCCTTTCAGACGACCGCATCGTGGTGCCCAGTGACAGAGTCCCAGCGCTGCTGAAGTGGACCCATGAGTCCAGCGGTCATGTGGGTGCTGACCGTACCCTGAGGCTGTTCAAGCAGTGGTTCCACACTACGTGGACTGACGACCAACTGCGGAAAACCCTCCAGCCTATCGTGGACAAGTGTCCGTGCAGGTCCTGCAAACCAGGGGATATCAGGGACAGAGGTCTCTACTCGACCCTGCCCATCCCTCACTGTGCTAACAGTGTTCTATACGTGGACTACACGGAGATGCCGAAGTTCGGGGGCTATGACTTCGCCCTCGTGGTAACCTGTGGGTTGACCAGGTTTACCAGGGTGTTCCCATGTACCAAGCACATTACCGGAGAGGAGACTATCAAGATACTCCTGGAGGAGTGGTTTTGTGTCTATGGGGCGCCCAAAGAGATCAACTCCGATGAGGACGTACGAGTACGCTCAGATACTGGCTGGTACAAGAGGGTCCTGAGATCCCTCAATGTCCAGGTGTCTACGGGGATTCCCTACTCTCACACGAGCAACCCCCTATGTGAGCGACAGATCCGTGTCCTCAAGGAGAATGTAAGGATATGGTGCAAAACTGAACGCACCAGAGACCGGGTGAGACTACTCCCCGTCATACCCTTGATGATGAACTCCCAAGAGAGTTCAGCTACTGGCTACTCGCCCCATGAGCTATTCCTAGGGCGCCCGGCAAGGTTCCTACATGCCCCCTATCCATAGGACACCCATTCTTCGGTGGGTGAATGGGTCCAAGAGGTAGACAAGGCCAAGGCTATGCTTCAGAGAGTGAGGGAGCGTCAGTGGAACAAGAAGAACAAGCACCGTCTACCGGCCACCTACCAAGAGGGGGACTGGGTGGTGGTGCACCACAGTCGACTACCCGCCTGGCCACGCTCTACCAGCGATGACCCATACTTCAGGCCGTACAAGATTCTATCAGTGGATGGACACCATATCACCATGCGGTGTTCTCCCCGTCTAGGGGGGACCCTGGTGTGCGCTGCTCAACACCTGAAGCGCTACTATGATCCTGAAGACCTCTGTGGGGAGGAGTGGGAGCTGAACGACGAGGAAATCGCCGCTCTGGACCTACAAGGGGCTGCCAGCCCTATGGAAGTTGAAGGTGAACTCCCCGACATGAACGCCGGGGAGATGGCTAAGGAGGGTTTCTACCTGGTGAAGTCTGTCCTACACCACCGCTCTCGCCAGCGTTGGCGCTTCCTCACCCTCTGGGAAGGCTTTGGAGTCGAAGAGGACACCTGGGAGCCCTTCTCTGCGTTTGTTCTACCTGAGGGACGCCTAAACTCAGTTCTGGTTGACTACTTGTCCCAGAACAACCTTGCTGAGTTGCTGAGGCTCGCTGAGACGCTTGCCTCCAAGACTAAAGCTAGGGACTGAACCCTACCTTACCCCTAAGTGTGCTACGTATGTCTGTGTGTGTCTCACTTCTCTCGCGGGCGTGGCTCCCGGAGACCGGGCTTCGCTGATGTCGGACCGAAGGTCCTAGTCAGGTACTGTTACCACTCCTATGGCGCCCAATTTCTGTGCTGGCGCCTATCCTTCGGGAAGACGGCAAAAGCCCTACCTACTACAGGGGAGGGGTGGCCAAGTGTGCTGAGGGCATACAAAACGCCCATTTTTGCTAAAGGCCAAAAGCTAACGCACTCCCCTGCCCACGAGGAAACGCACGCGGGACAGGAGACACCCCTACACTACACACCCTACCTACAGTGGAACCATCCTGGTGGGCGAGCACTTCTGCAGCTGGCTCAAGCCCCCACTCAGGAATACCACTCCTACACGCACACCCTACTGGGTGTGGTTGAAGAACACGTCGTGGGTCCTAATGACCCTCCTGTGAAGAAGACAAGAGAACACAGCGCTGCTAAGCAACTGTGGCCTAACAGGGGACGCCACAACGCGTTTCCCCTGCTAGGGCTTGGAGGGAAGAGGTGCTCTTTTTGCGTGCACTGCGTGGATGTCGATGGAGTTGAACTGCCCTCGCCACTCCTGGCGGAGGTGCAGTCAATTGTTTGTGTGATCTGCGCCCTTGTTTAGCAGGGCAAGAAAAAAAGGTATTCTGCTGAACCAATCACCCTACCTGCCCACCTGTAAAGCAAAGGCAAATGAAGGGGTGTTTGCGGCGGAGGAACCAAGCCACACTCCACGTATTATACGCTTCTCAGTGTGACCTATAATACACTGTCCGCAAACACGCCCTGTCAAGCAAGCAAGCGTTAGGAGACTCCTCAGGTTCTCTTAAAGAACGTACCGAGGAGCCCCTGGGTAACCTAAACAAGGTTTACCGTGCGCATTTTGCGTGGCCTACCCTTTAATGCGTGTGTGAATGCACGAGCATGCACGAGTGTCTCGGGCAAACCTGCCCATCTGAACCACAATCACGAACTCCACCAGGGGGTGGCCCCAGCTGGGCTTACCTACCTTACCTACCGCTGGAGAGTGAAGCAAGGTGAGGAGAAAAACGAGGCGCAAGCAAAAAACGTCGCTATGCACTTCTGTGTATGTCT
This sequence comes from Eutreptiella sp. 'Long Island Sound 2002', assembly GCA_964036045.1. NCBI lineage: Eukaryota > Euglenozoa > Euglenophyceae > Eutreptiales > Eutreptiaceae > Eutreptiella > Eutreptiella sp. 'Long Island Sound 2002'. The sequence continues at coordinate 58,394,888 of OZ038389.1, read as the reverse complement.
AATCACCCTGATCTGACCTCTAATCATCTGCAATATTTCTAATCCATCCCTCTATCGCGTTCTATCGTTGTTAGCGCTGCTACAAGACTCGTTCACGGAGACACGAGACGAGCCATGTGCATGCTGCATACGAGACGAGCACACCTGTGGTTTATACCCGATTCATTGAAGTCTTTTCGTTGATTTTCGAATTCTTGGATTTTTGACCCTTCTGGCAGTGTGGGTGGAATCTGTATGTTTATTTATTAATGTGTGTCTCGTCATTTTCCGAGTTACGTGAGACATACGTTTATAATCTCATTATTTCTGTATTTTCCGGCGCTTCGCTAGGAGCCGCTCCTGCGCGCCGCCTTTTTATGCGTAGGAATTTCTTGATTTAAAAAATCTAGAGATGAGTATAATTTTTCTAAAAATGTGCTTCTGATGCACAATTGGATTCTGCTCGGGTGTGTTGTCTTAGAAAAATTCTAGGCCGTCATTTGACGGATTTAGGTGTTGTCGCTTCGTGTTTGCGTGGATTCGTCCATAATTCTCCCATTCCTGCCTCTGGAGATATCCTCGCGAAAGCGTCGCTGAGTAGGTCGTGTTTGGGCCGAAAAGCAGCAGCCAGGAGACTGAGCAGAACCCGAGACCCCACCAAGGGGCAATTTAATTTTTTTTAACGACTCCCTTCGCGCTAAGAGAGGTCACAGGTCGCCAGCAGGTTTACGAGAACCCATGCGAGTGTGTATATTGTGTCTTGCGCTGGGTTTATGTCGCGCTGCGTCTTGGAGGGAGGGATGCACATGCACATGTTTATGGCATGCTCCCGAACTAACCCAGCCAAGCCACAGGAACCCCGGCAGCGCCATGAGCGCCGAGCTTTCTGTAGGAAATGTCACGAACAAAGCAGCAAAAACACGCCAGCCATGGAGAGCGTCCATTTTTCTGTGTGAGGGAAACTATAGGTATTTTAAAGTAGATGTGGAAACCAAGGAAAGGCCAAGAAAAAATCCCTTTTTCCTGAAAATGCGACAGTGGTGGCCACCACAGCACAAGGGGGGAGTAAGAAAAAGTGCTTTTCCAATGCTTTGAGGCATACTCTAGTTGTATTAGAGATGCACTGAGCATCCAGGCATTTCTATCTTAGTATTGGCCCCACCAAAAGTGGTGATAACACATTTTGACCTATGGAACCAAACACCCAATCAGGATATGGAGTGGACCCCTTAATCCCCTATCAATGTGAAGCAAATCATCTTTTCCTGAGTTGACTGAGAACTGACATATCCAGGGCAGAGCCTATGAATTTATCTATGTTTTCTCATGAATTCTTAGCTGTCCTAGTGGTATGCACCCTAGGGGGCTGGGCACCTCTTTTTGAGAGGTCCTGGGTTCAATTCCCGGTCAGCCTAGTGAAGCGGTCCCCAGAACCCCATGGCTAGTGTAGGGCACACAACCGGTCTCCGGTCCACTAACCCCATGTACGGAAGGGAAGACGCCCGTTGACGCCCGGTGCGAGCCCGGCGGGAGCGTGTTCCGTGCCGTAAAGCCCCGCATCGGCAACCGATGCACCGCCAGCGGAGATTTGTATATCAGAATATCAGGAATCAACAGGGTTTTATTTTCATATTGTTTCCGTCAATTTTTACGCTTCCGTTCTGATATTCACTGTTTTGACAGCTGGCGGTTAGCTCGCGACTTTAGCGTAACCGCCAGTTTAACTGTTATATACAGATATTTTAGCGCAAATCGTGACGAAGACTCTAAAGTCTTCAGGAATTGCATTGATGCATCCGCAATTTTCACATCTGACACTCGCAACCTTAATCGGAATTTTTCAGGATGTCGAAATCGGATTTTTCGACTTCGACATCCCCGCACTTGATTTGACCTCTTTCGAGTGGACCTACGTGCTTCCCTATGCACGAATCAACTTTCCTTTTATCTTGCCCTCCATTTGTCTTAGAGATATGGGCAAAACAAAGTTGATTCGTGAGGCCACTTGTGAGGGTCATATCTGGTGTTGCTTGCGAGGAATGACAATAAGGAAACGTGGGATGTATTCACAATACTCCCGACGTAATTTAGGAAGCTTCATACGCCTTGCGTCTCCACACGTGCGCGCTAGCGTAATGGATCATGGTCAAGACGGTAGAGTTTGCGTTATAACTCTTTGGCCATGATATTGCGTGCGTTAAGATAACTCTCGAGTGTAGCGCGCGAGTGTTGGTGTTGCATAGGAACTCTCCTTGAGTTCCTATGAGCGATTGACACAAAGTTATGCCCTTGGAGGGGCATGACATATCGTGGGGGGAGCTACCTTTTTGGGCAATATGTGGTATGTGCCATGTGTTGTGTTGGGTGCCCATTTGGCGGGTCCATCCTTCCAAACCAAACCCGCCAATGGACCTCATATTGTGCAAGCCCCTTCTCCATACTCCCCACAATCAATTGCAAGACTGACCTTCGCGGAGGAAAGCTTGTGTGGCGATCCCAAAGCGATGCGTTGGGAGCAAGGTGGGTGTTTTGCAATTTTCCATATTTTCATTTGCCCACTTGGGAAGTAGCGCTCGTAACCTTTCAAAGCGCCCCAAGTGCAGCACATATGTGGAATCGAAGGTCATTGGTGTCAAGTCATTGTGTTTAGAAGGATTGGTTGATTACTCAATCCAAGCCAAAGATATTATAATATATTTGTGAGCCTTTCAAGGCACTTTTGCGTGTCTTTTCGCCAATTTTGTGGTTTTTGGCCCGTCATGATGTCAAGTGGCGACCGTGTATCTCAACTTTGCGCTCAATTGACATCATAACCCAAGTTTGTTATGAGGGTACATACTTCGGTGCCCAACATATCTTGGACCCGGCGAATAACTCGTCTTGGGCTTGGCATACCGTGGCCGCCATGCTGGCGATTTGGGACTATCCCAAATCATGGGCTCACTTGGCGACCCTGCCATTCCCAAAACCGGAGGAGTTGGGCGACGCCCAAAAGATATGTTGGACACATATCCCTGGATACCAATCCTATGGCACACTCCGGTCCAAGTCGGGCATGTGCCTCATTTGCCCCAACCATGAGTGTGCGCATTTTCGGCCATTTTGAGCAATTTTCCACATTTTCTGCCTGCCGTGCACTATGTTCAGCCCACCCGTGCACGCCGGACGCATGGACCAATGGACCATATATGACATGGGTGTTATGCATATTGGTCCCCATGGTTCACACACCACGTGGGCGAAGCGGAGCAACCTTCGTTAAGGTGCTAGCCCAAAGTGAGTATGGGCAATTTTGCCATTTTGGCATTTGTGGAACCAATTGGGATTGTCACCACGCCAAGTGGTATGAATATCTTTGTGAGCCAAGGGCATGGGAGTCTTTGTTGAATTCACGGTGGATCGCGTATGGGATGGCGGATCCGATCTTCGAGGCCGGCGTGGAGATATACTATTGGGAGCACCCCGAATTTTGGCTCATTTCGAGCAGCCAAAATGACCCCCTTTTGGGACCCCAATTTCAACCCCCTGTGTGGTCAATTGGCGGCCCCATATCTCTATGCCCATGGGGAGCCCGGACCTAATTCCAAGTTGTACACTCAGATATACGTCCTAGGTCCTGCCTCCTGTCCTCTGAGCCATTGGCCTTGCCCTGACTGGGCGAGCCACGCGTGAGGATGGTGCCAATTTTGGTGATTTTGGGATCATGACCCCACTTGACGAACCCCTGGTGGTCTGATGCCGGGACCTCAGAGGGAACCAGGTTGGGTGAGGGCTCCAAGGAGTTCATACTCGAAGGGCATAGGGTCAATTGCCTCGTCCCTACCTCTGGCGGGTCCGTAGGAGGGGTCAATTTTGGAGATTTTGAGCTAATTTCAGTTTGGGCTGAAACAGCCCATTTTCAGCTACCAACTCCTAGGGGATAATGGCGGGGCCATATCTCTCGCTCAGAGAGGAGTTGGGACCTGCCGTTGAGGGAGCACAGGGAGCCACTGTAGGTTGGCCTTGAAGCCTCTTGGTTACCAGGAACTCGCCTGTGGCTGGGCGGGACACCCCCCCTATTGGCAGGGTTTCAGGGTCCGGACTGAGCAGGGCATGGGTTGTGTTTGGGCCCCCGCCCCCACCAGCCACCGAGAAGGTCGGACCTGGGATTGGGTTACGAGTTGGGACTGAGTGTCTACTGTCCTGTGATGCCCTTACCCCAGTCCAGTCTTAACCCCATGTGTACATATCCTGATGTGTTGCTGTACATACTTTTGTTCCCTTGTTTCAGAGTGGCAAGGATCCTGAAACGCTTTGTCACATGACACGAGCGTAATGATGCCCTTGTTAGCGTAGTGCTTTGCCTGCCTGCTCACCTGTGCGTGTCACCCGCAGCGTCCCGTGGCCGGCCCCCCACGGGAACGCGTCACTAGCTAAGTAGGAAGATCCCATGTGACATGGCAGTGACCTCATCGCCACATGCCCTGCCACCTCAGCATATATGGGACCCAAAACAAAGAGTGCACATCTCCTGAGATGGCACTATGGAGAGTGAGTGACCATGGGGCAATTTTCCAACTCTTTTCCAAAACATTTCAGCTATCTTTGTGAATATGCAATCAGATGTGCCTTGAGTTGCAGTTTCTGTGAATATCCTTTCATCTTTCACTGTTTACACTGCAGCCCTTCATGCTTTGATCCTGATTCTCTTCTACTTGCATATCTCTGGCTTGGGCTATCCTGGATTGATTGTATTTCAGCAAACAAAACCTTTTCATCTTCAAAAACAAGCAGCAGGAAACCCTACACCAGCAGCAAGCAGCAGGAGAGGCACAAACACAGTGTTGAAATCACTATAAACCTTTCTAACCCTACAAATCACTGAAACACATGGACAAGGTCCTGGGGGAGACGGGCCACCGAGGAATCAAGGTGGTACGCCTACAGGACGGCACAGTGACCAACGATCCCAAGGTGGTCCTGGAAGAAGTCCTCAACAGCTTCCTGCGCCAGCACAACACTGAGGATGGCGAACTGTCAGCATACACAGAGGAACTGACATCCCAACTGCCGAAACTCTACAACGGGACACAGCGACGAGACATGCACCGAACCCCGTTCACCATTCGGGAGCTCGATGAGGTGTTGTACAAACTACAACCGGGGAAAACTCCGGGAGTGGATGGACTCCCGGCGGGGCTCTACCGTAGACTACCACTGAACCTGAAGAGACACTTAGCCGCGCGCCTGTGGGATATCGCCATCGGGAAAAGGGACGTGCCACCCGACTGGGCGAAACTAGTACACCCGCTCTATAAGAAAGGCGACTGGGCGAACCCCGACAATTGGAGACCCATCGTGTGCGCCACCACGGAGGCCAAACTCATATGGATGCTCATCCTCAAACGGGTGGCCCCGGCAGTGTACCGGGCTGTACCGCCCACCATGTGGGGGGCCATACCGGGTAGATCACCGTTGGAGGTCATATTTATGCAAGACGCCGTGGTTGACATGGACCCGATCAGCCTCATCATCACATCCCTGGATGTCAAGGGGGCCTTCCCCAACACCCCGCACCGCCTCCTACGGGCCGTCTGGGAACACATGGGACTCCCCTTCCAGGGCTTCCTACAAGCGTACCTCGCCACCCGCATGTACGCCATAAAAACTGACGTGGGCACCACCCCATGGATCCACCCCGCCAGTGGGGTCCCACAAGGGGGTGCGGAAGGCCCATTCCTCTTCCTACTCGTCACCCTCCCGCTGGCGTTTTACATCCGACGCACGTACCTGGACGTGGCACCATATCCCCTACGGACCACGCTCCTAGCGTTTGCGGACGACATGGCGATGGTGACCGCCACCGCGCGGCAACCCCTGCCGACCACCCCGGACCCCGCCAGAGCCACCAGAGTCCTCCATGTCGCCACCACCTATCTGGAGGGCAATCAGCTGCTGGTACACAACGTCAAATCTCCCATCATGGTACACAATGCACCGCCGCCGCCCCTCCGCCCCGGAGATCTGCCCATGGACCCAGTAAACACGGCCACCTACCTGGGAGTCCAGCAAGCGGCCACCGCAGGCGGGGTCACCCTACCGCCAAAACCTGTTACGGCAGCTGACAAGGACACTGGTTATAGCACGCATCACAGCACTCTCCACCCAGGCCCTGGCATACTTCCTACAAGCCGTGCTCAACGCAGCCATAGGATTCCAAGCCTTGCACCTAATGCACCCCCAACACATGCTACAAGCGGCCACCACCACAGTACGACGAGCGTGGACCATCCACGGCCACCGGCCCACGTCACTGCCTGCAACGGTGCGTGCGGCATCGCCACCGTACTACAGAGACAACACCGACCACCTCGTCCACAACGCGTACACAGCTCACACTGCGGCCCACCTGCATCGTCTCATGCACAATCACGAGCCGGAGGTACGGGAAGTCTTCACGCTGACGCTGCGAGAGGCCCAGTACCACCGCAACACCTGCCCCCAATACATACTTCACCAGCGGGGTCTCCCCACCAAGGTGGGGACCCGCATATGGAACCACCCAGAACTCCTACTGCCCCACCACAACCACGTCATCCAAACGAACCATCGGTGCAGGGAAACCGGCCCTCTGGCGGTCCTTCACACCGATGGGGGGGGGGGACCAACGGGTAGCACCACCACTCTGGGCCTGGTGGGCACCACCCTCAACCTTGTACGGGTCACCCCGAACCAGATGAAAGCCCTCCAACGAGTGGGAACACACCACGTCCCATTCCTACAACACCCGGAGTGGCCCAACAAATCACTCCTGGAGAACCACATGCGCAGTGCGGCCACCCAAACGGGGCACCCCCAGCCAGCAGATGGGGAGGTACGTGAGGCGTACAACCTGTTTTGGAACACGCACAAACGACCACTGCCACCGAGCCCACCGCAAGGGAACCAGGCCCACCACCGGCCAGCGGAGCAAGTGGAATATGTACCCGGCACCACGGTACCAGCGGTACTCCTCCTAGCACCCAACGGGCTAAAGACCACGTTGCGGCCGGGCAAAGCGGGGGGCAACCTGTGGATGCTACCGCCACCCACGGCGCGCCCCTTCTGCCCGCCGCCACTATCGCAAGACAAGCTGACGGGCACCCCCACCACTTGCTGGCGATGTGGGCCCCACGCGCTGGCCACCCCATGGCCCCTCCTCCAGTTACTGGCGCGCTACCACCCCATGCCAACGGCCCACGCTACTCGGAACAGCACCGATGGCTACGCATGCACTTCGAACAGGCCGCAGAAGGTGACACGGCCACAGTGGCATGGGACCCCAGTGCCAAGGCGGAATGGAGAGTCCACAGGGGCACGTGGAACACCCAGCACCCAGCCATAACCTTCCCGGTGATAGCCAAATACCGCAGCGCCACGCCGGAGGTCCCAGCCTACCCGGTCAAACACCGATGCTCCCAAGTACAGGACTGGCAGACGGTCGAGTGGACCACATTCCAACCGCAGACAGCATACCTACTCCAGTACGTGTACGTCTACCTGACACAGGGCCATGAAAGGAACAACGACTATGTCCGCATGAACCCGGCGGCAACCGAGATCATCCGCCAGGGGATGGGGGTGTATGCTACCCGGAGACCCCGACCGGACACCAGCAGGCCGTGGGCCACCACGGAACGGGGGGCACACATCCATGCCTACCAATCAACGATGCCGTGCCGCCTACCGCACCCGGACAACCACAACACGATCATCTTCGCGGATGCCTCCGGCACTACAAGCCTCACCCCAGCGGCCGGGGGGGCGGCTTTATAGTTGGAAGTGGACACGACAAACCGACTGCACCAACGCCACCTCACGGGGGCTACCATCTTCGGGGCCTCCTCTCACGGAGAACTGAAGACGCTGGCGATCGTCGTGGACGCCGTCAATGACACCCACAAAGCGCCGCCTGACCAGACGCACCATGTGTGGGTAGTAGTGGACGCAGCGGTGGACTTCCAAATCGTCCGCAGGCTGGCGCGGCAACCCCTGCACAAGGCGACTGACTCTAGCCTGGGCACCCAGGCCCTACACCTCTGGACAGCCCTGAGGCGCCTCCCCAAACACGTCGTCCTGCATCTCGTCAAACAAGAATCTCATCGGTATAGCCTGGGCAACGGACACATAGACCTGCACGCCCACAACCAGCTTGCCCAGCACATGCAGGACGGCGAGGACCCACCGCTGCGAGACCACATGCACACACACCTCCAGCACCTGCCACCCATCCCACGCCCCGGGGAACCACCAGCCTGGGTGCCAGACGATCGCATCTATAACGACACGGGGGGGGCATACCACTACCCACAACCCATCCGCACCATGGCGCACATTCGGGGCAGTCAAGCGGACAGCGCCCTTTTGAGCCGTCTCCAACACGAAATGCGCACCGCATTGTACCTCTCGGCTCTTGACCCATCCCTAATACCGTTGCACCTGCAGACACGACGTGCCCAGCTCTTGCTCGAGCAGCTACCCCTTCTAGACAGGGTGGCACGCTGGTATGCCCGGCGAGGTATAGACATACCCCCGGAATACACCATATGCCCCTGCCATCTCCAACAGCCAGAAACATGGGAACATTTCAAACGCTGCCCATTAGCCCGAGGGGACAACCACCTGGCCACGTGGGCACCGGAGAACACCATCACGCAACACGCCGGATGGGGCCCGGCCAGGCCACCGGCAAATGAGGTTCGACGCCTGATGGGGCAGCCGGAAATCAAGGAGGCAGTGCTCAGAGGAGCGGTGCCACTCCAGCTTTACAGGGTCGTCGCCGACCACGCCCCAGAACCCAGCGCCACAATACGTCACATGCAGCTCACCGCCGTCAAAAGGGCGGACGCACAGCTACAGCACCGCGTCCAAGTATACACACAGGAAGCACAACAAACATCCCGGGACCGCCGCATGTACTATAATCTCCTCATCCACTACCAACATGCGCAACCTAGCGACTAGGCACACTCACGGGCCCGCGGCAACAGCCATGCACCTACCGTAACACCGCCCGGAGCGCGCGCGCCCCCTCCCCTGTAGTGGCCCGATCGTCCTGCGAACGACACCTCTCCTCAGGATGCCCGAAGGTGAAGCCCCGCATCCACGGCCGGGGAACCCATGCGGGGTCTGCATGGAGGTGAACGACGAAGGCGGCAACCCCCTTTGCGGGCATGACCTCGGCTGCGGCGGCACGGAGCAGCTGCACTGGTTCTGCAGCCCGTGCATCGCGAACTTGTGGTCGTGCCCACTCTGCCGGCGACCGCACCGACTCTGCAGGGCTCCGCCGCCGCGCGAAACGCAAGACGAAGACCTCACACTCCAGACGCTGCGGACTCTGATCCGGCAAAACGTCTGGAACGACGGCGCGAGGGAGGACAGCCCCGACGTCGAGTGGTTGGACGTCCTCACCGACGAGGACCCAGCGACACCCCCCCCCCGCCCCCCCTGGCGCGCACCAACCTGGGCGCTGCCAGACCCGGACGCGGACCCCACGGTTTACGTCCCGACCACGAAGATCACAACAACCCGCCACGGGGCAGTCTGCCCCCCATTGGCAACCTGGCCGACAGTTGGGGCTACGTCAGCCCCACGAACCAAAACAACTACCGCAACAACGTCGTCACCCTCACCACCCGCCTCCCGATCGCCTTCGGCTGGCTGGTGGGGGACGCGGAATAGACGATGGGCATCGCCCGCGGCGCCCATGGTGCCGAGTGGGGGGACTTCTTCCACCGCGGTGGGGCCATGACCCCGGGGGCGACCAAGAGGCTGATGGCGGCCTACCTCACGTGGAGGGGCATCCCCCCTCCACGCAGCCTCAAATCGCTGATACCGCGCACCCTGCAGCTCCACGTCCCGCCACCACAACCGGGCACATACGGCAATGCAGCGGTGGCCAGGATGATGGCCAGAGGTACCAGGCTCGACGGCTCATCATACTCCCCCCCGAGAACCACCGCAACCATCACCACCCCCCCGCCCCGATCCCGCGCCACGACAGCGACTAGGGCCACAAACGTACGGGCCCCAACGTCGGCCGCGATGTCCTCCACATCCCCCGACCCATCCACCTCCGCCCCCCCCACACCCGCCGCCGAACCACACCAACAACACGCCGCCGACGCCACGCGGACTACAGGCAATCTGGCACCATCTAGGGCCGGCACACCACAGAGCCCCCGACAAGAGCGTGCGTCCAAACGGGCGGCGCAACGACAACCAAGACAACACCACGCGGCCACAGGGAGCCGGGGACACCGAGCATCACCTGCCAGGAGCGGAGCCCTACCCGGCCACACGAATACGGGGCCGGTGGGTACCCAGCCCGGGCAGCCCCCCGGCACCGCACACCCGCACAGAGTACCGGCCCCCAGCCCCACAGGGAGCCCGCAACCCCTAACACCACCCGTCGCGCGTGCGCACGGCCCACGGCCGGCAGCCAGCCAAGCGGTAACAACACAGGCCCACCCGGAACCCCGCCCGCACCATCGCACACCTGACTGGCCGGCAGCGGACCCAACGTACACGCCGACCAACAACCTCCCCACACGGACACACACCGCTACCCCGACGGACGCCACCGCCGCCCGGCCCTCTGACGCCAGGCACCCCCACACCCACGGCCTCACCGGGGGCCTAACCCCCCAGGCTTCGGCAACGTCCGGCACGGAGGACCTACCGGCCACAACGCACGGCGGGCCGGTGCCCCTGCGGCACCACGCCCCACCAACCAGACCGCCGGCACGGCCGGCAGAACCGTCATCTCCCGGCCGCCCGGCCCCCGGCCCAGGCCCCGGCCCAGATCCGCCACGCACCGCCGCCCTGGCGGACGCCCTGCAGCCCACGGACCCGGGGAGCCTACCCGAGCCGCCACCCGTGGCGGAAGGCCACGCCCGGGGGGCACCGCCACCGGCGGACGATGGCGCCGAACCGCCTACACCGCCGACCCAACCGCAGCGCGATGCGCCTGCGGTGGGGGCAGAAGGACTGCAGAGACCCCCGCAACGAACGCCGACACCAGCACCAATGGGGGAACCTGGCGGGGGAACGGACCAGCCATCAGTGCGGAGTGCCGACCTGACAAACGAAACGGCACACGGAGGCGACGAGGCATTGGCAGATGGCCAGCCTGACGCGGAACCCGAGGGGCCAGCTCCGGACACTGGGTGTGCGACGGCCCCCACCGGCCCTCGGCCGCGGATCACGCGGGCGCCGCCCCCCGGGCGAACCTGGCGACCCGCGCTGGCGCGAGCACGCCAGGGGAGGCGCTGCAACGAGATCCACTGGAAACCAGCGCGGGGTCAGAGGCCCGGGAGACCACGCCCGACACACCCCAGCGCGCGGACGAAGGAGGAACGTCACCCAGCGGGCACAACCGCGACAACGACTCCTTCGATGCCTTCATGGACTCCTGCAGGGATGACCTCCAGGCAGTCCCAGCACCGGAGACGCCACGCGTCCACCCGGAGCCGCAACGCGACCAGGCGGACGATACGCCCCTCACGGTGCCACGACAAGCGCACCTCCAGCACGACTACACCACCCTGGGGCAGATTGCCACTACGGGCGAGGGGCAGGCGACCGCGAGCGGCGCGGCGGACCAGACTATGGATGAGCGCAACGCCCCAGGTGAGGGCACGCGCGTGGAAGCGGCCACCAACACCGCGAGTGAGCCTGTCGCCCCACCGCCGGGGGCCGCCCCCCCCTGGGGGCGGGGACACCTGGACTATGCACGCTTGGAGGGTGACGCCAGCCAGCCCAGCGAACAAGCGGAGCAAGAAGCGACCCAACACCTAGGCTTCTGGATCCCCAGGCTTGTCACAGGGGAGCAGCTCGAACTGGCGGTCGGCATACGATGGGTACTTTCTTCGCGGTCCCGGCACCTCGCGGAGGGAACACGCACCATGGCAGACGCCACGTTTGGTCATCGGACAGGGCACACGCCCCCCGCCACCATGGATCACCCTGGCCAATGGCGCTATGTGGCCACCCGGCTCATGGCGCATATGGGAGCCTACAGCCCAGATGAAATGAACGGACTGCACTGGCGGTGGCACCAGCGCGCCGCCCTGCGCATCCGTACGGCCATGCAGGACCATAATATCTGGGACATCCCTGGATCACCGGGCTACCAGGGACACGCCTCAGGCCACCGGCGGCTGCGGTCCCAAGACGTCCCGGAGCCCCCCAGGCAGGCGGCGCGCCGAAACTCACGGGAACACCCACGGGGTCCACAACCCGGTAGGGGCTTCCCCCTCTGGCACATACAGCAGCCCCCTGCGGCCGTTCGCCCCACAGAGGAGCCCGGGCAGTCCCCACGCCTCGAGGGTGCAAGGCGACACGCCGGAGCAGCGCCAAGAGACGAGGCACCCTGGCCAATCCCGTCGCCGCAGCCGCACGCCGCCCCCCGCAGCGCGACGAGTCGTCTTCAATGAGGATATGGACAGGGACCACGGGGGCCCCCGCGACCCCCACGCTCGGCGAACATCATCGACCTCCGACCCCAGACGCCAGTCCAAGAGGCCCCGCAACGAGCGGACGCACATCCCCACCATTCTCACGCCGGTCGAGCGCGAGCGGCAAGCAGCGCCCCAAGCGGACCCTCGCCAGACGGCGGGCGAAACATCCAGCTCATCCGCCGCCTCCCTCCCGGGGTCAGCGGCCGATCCGCTACCGAGAGGACCACACGCCACGGACACGCGACCAAGGGAGCCCGCGCCCGACCCCAGCCCTGCGCAAGGGGCGGGGGGGCAGCCCTCCCAGCAGTCCAGAAGCCGCCAGGCCACGGAGGGCACATCACGGCAGCCGGGACACGACCCGAGCGGACCACGGGCGGACACAGAGATGACAGGGACCTCCAGCCCCCAGGAGCCCGCTGGCCCACTGCCCACCGCCACGCCCTCCTCGATGCCCCGGCAACGGGAACCCCCCAAGGAGTACGTGCCTGGGGGACACCCGGGCGCCACCTCACGGCACCCCCTTCCCGGCTGACGCGGCACTGGACCAAGACCGGGTGGCCATGCCCCCCCCGCCCCCCCGACCGCCAGAGCAACGGGGCACGGGTCCCTTCGACGAAGCGGAACTGAGGGCGCTCTACGACATCCACGCTTCCACGCCCTCAAGCGAGCTGGTGGCCACCCTCCGGGAACACCTCCGTAACGTCGACCCAAACAGGCTTTTCACCGTAGTCCCCCTGCCACATGCCCCGACAACCCAAATCTTTGTGCGACAGCTCCAGGCGCTCGTCACCCCCGGGACACAGGTCTCTGACGACCTCATTGAAGCGTGGATCTGGTGGTTCAACACCCACCAACCGGCCCAAGGGGGCGTGTGGGTCCCACACCTGGGCTGGGTACACACGCTCATAGCGCCGCCTACGGACCCCAGGCCCGCACCCACCCCCGGAGGCCGGAAGCGGGCCGCTCCACCACCGAGACCCGACGACCTCCGTATCCCACCGCACGAGGGCCTGGAGGCATGGGAAAGCGGGACCGCCCGTAGCAGGGGGCACAACCTCACGAACCTGACGGCGCACTACCCGGAGACGGCGCGCGCAGCGCCCCCGCCGCGCGAATGTGACCCCGGTACCATCGCCATGATCGTGTTGGAGAATGGCCACTACTACCAGGTGCGGATCATCCCACACCTGCAGGACAACCATTGGAGCCTGGAGGCCGTCGACTCCATGCTCCGGGCGACCACGGACCTGCCAGACAACCCTACCCCCCTGCTCCCAGACCAACCCCCGGACCCCCTGACGGCCATTGTGTCGGGGACGGCAGGCACCTGGCACCCAGGCCACGCCCTCTACCGCCTCTCGCGGTCGGCGCGGCGCCGCTGGCCGCACACCAGGGCGTGGTCAGCGGCGTGGAGATTCTACCTCGACGGCCGGCAGCAGATGGAGGCCATCCCGGAACCAACGGCGGAAACCCCCACTGAGCCCAACCTGTGCCCCGTCTTCGCAATCCACCAGATCCGGGCACTGGCGCTGGGCGGGCAGCTGCAGCCCGCCATCCGCACTGAGACGGAGGCCCGGGCGGCGCACGCGGCCCTTGTGCACGAAATTTTCAGGGCCCTCCGCAGCGCCCTTGTACGACGTGTGGGTAACCCCCCAGGGCCCTAACCCGCGGCCGACCACAGGACCTGCAGCGACGACGCACGGCTGCACGCGCACGGCACGAGTCCCACACCGGCCACGCGCAGGGAAGAGACGGCGCGGCGGACCCGGGACCGCCTCCTCCCACCAGAGGACCGGACGATGACCGTCACGCCAGCGGCAGCGGGGTTGGCCACAAACCACAATGACCCCGGCCGGGCAGACCTCGCACAACAAGACCCCTCGTACAACCCAGCAACGCGCGGCCGCGCAACATGCTACGGCACCACCCTTCGACCGGACACACCAGCGGGGACGGCGTCCACCTGCCCGGCACGCACGACGGACACCCAAGGAGTGGAGGCTAGCCTTAGCAGCCCACGGTGTTGGACACAAATACGACCCCAGCGACCTCTTCCCAAATCCCCCGGACGGGGGGCGCACTTCCCGGACCCCAGCGACCCGCCTGCAACAAGGAAAGGGGGCAGCGCCACACCCTGGGCCGCCATCCCACCTGACCCTCCTCTCCCACGTAACGGGTCCGCGAGGGGCCGGGCAAAGGGACCAGCCAAACAGGCGGAGCCCGCGGCCGAACGGATGACCACGGGGCTGTTGTCGAAGAGCGCACGCCACCGGCTCCGGGCGCTGGCGCTGGGCAATTGACGGCAACCCGCCGTCCGCACTGAGGCGGAGACCCGGGTGGCACGCCCAGCCCTTGTGCACGCAAACTTCAGTAACCTCCACGGCGCCCCGGTTCGACGCATGGGACGCCCCCCCAGGACCCTGAGCCGCGCCTGGCCACTGGTCCCACCGCGACGACCCAGTGGCACACAGCCGCGCAACACACCCCAGCAACACCTGACGGTCCGACAAACCAACGAGACGGACGTCAACCTGCCCGACACATGCAACAGATGCCCGGAGAGTGGAGGCCGGCCTTCGCAACCCGTGGTGTCAAGCACACACGGAAACCACACGACTTCCTCCTACAACCCCCCGGGCGAGGGCCACGCTTCTCGGACACCGCGACCCACCTGCAGCAGGGAACGGGGCGGCGCCACGCCCGGACCCGTCCTCCCGCCTCACCCTCTTCTCCCGCGAGCCAGATCCACAAGGGGCCGGGCAAAAGGGCCCGGCCAAATACGCGGAACCAGCGGCCGGGCCGATAACCACAAGAATGTTAACGTACCACCGGCCACGGTATATTACCGTCGAGAACGAGCATCCGGAGATAAGTGCACCGCGGGGACCAGCGCGCACCCCCTCCAAGGAGTTGAGCGCCTGGGACGCGCAAGGTTACGACACGTATAACCTATGCGAATGGTACGGGGGGCACACTCCCCGCAGACAGTTAACAGCGTCCATGAGAGGGAGGGGGGCTGCAACACTGCCCGGTACTCCTGTCCTCCACAACCCTACCCGGGGCATGCGGGGGGCCACAAGCTCACCACACGGGGCCGCGCCGACCCCCCTGCCAGCAGGCACGGGTGTGTTACGCCGAGCCCAACCCGCCACGTCGGACGGAGCGTCCGGACACCACAGCACAAGCCGAACCACCCTAACCATCCTAGCCACCACAGCCAGCACCGTGACACAGACACGCCACCCAAACGACCCGCAACGCACGACGCGAGAAGGCGCACGGCAGACAGACAGGCACGAGCACGAGCACAGCACCACCGAGCTGGAACAACACCCTGGGGCTCCCATGGGGAGCACAGGGACACACCGAGGGGGACTGGCGGGGCCTTGCCACCGACGGGGGGTGTACATATGAGTGGCACAAGTGAAACTGGAAGTACGGCTACGGAGCACCACGAAATACCGGATAATGGATTGTGCATGCAACACTGCCAGGGCGGGGCAGGGAACAGGGCACCGACAGGGGAAACATTTTTTTCCAGCGGTGAGACCACTTGTCATGGCTTTTCTCCCCCGCGGCGGGTGGGCGGCGCACAGTACAAACGTACCGTGCCGGCCCCACTCACCTGGCACCGACCAACATCGCAACAAGCGGAACACCTGCACACAACAAATCGGACTGCGCGAGCGCCCGCTGCGACGACAAGGAACGAACGCCGAACAAACCAACCAAGAGGCGACTAACACCACCACACACCGCCAGAACCACTACAGCAGACGCAATGTGACCGTGAAAAGACCGCGCGCATACCGACCAGCGCCAAGCTGGCCGGGCGTGCATGGGCCGGTGCGAGAGCGACGTCCAACGAGCTAGCGACACCGTGCCGAGCCGCGCCCCCCGACCACCATGGCCACAAACACAGAGGAACACTGTGACTCTACCGCTGCGGACGCGGCCCACGATCGTTCCCAAACTACACTACACGACACTTGTACAAACCAAGACGCAACAAACCGACGCAGACACAAACCCGCTGGCTGAACGGGCAGGATTCGAGATAAGACCACCGGCAGCAGCGCAACGGAACCCACACGAACCCAGCCGACCATGAGGGGACACGACAACCGCGCAGCAACCACACCACAGCTGCAGCCACCACTTGACAGTAAACAGACCACACGCAAGCCGGCCAACGCCGAACCAGCCAGGCGTGCACGGGTCGAAACGGAAACGGCGCCCAACGGGTTGGGAGCACCGTGGTGCGCCACGCCCACCGACGACCGTACCCACGAACACAGCAGAACGCCGCAACGCTGCCAATACAAACGCGACCAACCAACGGTAACAAACTACACAACACTACACTTGGACAAACCACGACGCCACTGACCAGCACCGACACGGACATGCCGGCTGCATAAACAACATTCGGCGGAACGACCACCGGCAGCAGCGCAATGGAACCCACGCAATACAAGCCGACCATGAGGCGGCCAAGACGACCGCGAACCAACAACACCGCAGCTGCAGCCGCCACTTGACCGTAAACAGACCACACGCAAGCCGGCCAACACCAAATCAGCCAGGCGTGCACGGGTAGAAACAGGAACGGCGTCCAAAGGGTTGGTGACACCATGGTGCGCCGCGCCCGCCGACGACCATGCCCACGAACAAAACTTGGCTCTACCATCACGCAACCGACCAACCTACATTAACAAACTACACCGCAACCGTACCATACGACCGACCAACCGGCCACAACGACCTACTTCGAACCCCCGGCCCCCCGGGAGAGCTCAAGCTCGACCGAGTCAGGAGGTGTGAGTGTGCGCCACGGCATGCGAGTCCCGTAGCACGTGCTTCTTCAAGTCGCCTCACACCTACTGAAAACCAACCCAGGTGGGGGTGCCTGCAGGACAGGGCCTTGTAAGTGCGGCTAACCCCCATCTGCTCAGATTTTCACAGATCTGCCCCAGATTGGCTACATTTTGGTCATTTTCTCTGCTTCGGCGGAATCGCCGCCCCGCAGCTCAGTCTCAGGATCAGACCTATATATTTCTGATGTGCCGGATCTGATTCCGCGGTCCATTCATCGTAAATTCGCCGCGTTCCGATCATTTACCCGGAATCGCCAATTGCCGCTGACGCGCGTGCGCGAGCCAGATCGGCCAAATATTTTTTCACAATCGGATTTATATAAATCTTTTCAGATAGATATGGACACTCAGATGTACTTAGGAATATCCGCATCAATTTTCTTCATAGACTGGGATTTTTTGCCGGATAACAATCAGCATGGATCTTGCCTCCGTTGTCGCCGCTCTTGCCTCCGTTGGTGTCCGTGTATCTGGTTCTGCCCCCAACAGCAGCGTTCAGGTCGACTCCTCGCGTGCCTGCCCCCCTGGTCTTGCCGGCCCTGAGCCCTCCGGCACCATCCACGACCTAGGGCAGCACTTTCATGGTAGCAGAGGCTACCTGAATGTTGCTTCAGTGGCATCCCATCCACAGCTCGCTCCCCAGTACGGCCCCGTAGACCCCGCCGCTTCTGGAGAAGTAACGATTACGATACCTTGGTGCTGTG
Source organism: Eutreptiella sp. 'Long Island Sound 2002' (assembly GCA_964036045.1). Classification (NCBI taxonomy): domain Eukaryota; phylum Euglenozoa; class Euglenophyceae; order Eutreptiales; family Eutreptiaceae; genus Eutreptiella; species Eutreptiella sp. 'Long Island Sound 2002'. The sequence goes on along the minus strand of OZ038389.1, from coordinate 58,376,849 downwards.
CGAACGAGGCCTTGAGAGGAATGCCTTGCGCAAGTCCAAGCTGCCCAAGAAGGGCGCACATCAGCAGCTGTGGGGACCCAGATTACCATAATCCCAGTCGAAACTGGCCATCGAGCAGCTGGAATCCGCCGGCCTACGACGATGGCAATGCTCCGGTGGAGCTTACGCAGCTGGCAGGTACCAACATTCCTTACGGAGGTCCAACATTTGAGACCACGGACGCCGATCTGAATGACATTGAGATGGGCGGTCCAGGTGAGGTACCTAGCTATAATCGACCAGCCTCTTGGGCACACTGGGACGACCATTTGTCTGCAGAAGTGACCCGTAACCTTGAGGCCCTTGAGGCCCTTTGTTACTTAGCCACGTCTAAGCTGATCGAACAAGAAAGAATCGCCTCTGATTATTTAACGGAATATTTTTTCCTCCTTCAGGACGAAATTAATACCAGGATGTGGTGGCGTTCTCAAGAAGATGACTCTTTTGCCATTTTTTTGCAGATCTGGGAGGCAAGCCCCTTCCCGAAGGAGAAGGTCCGGGCACCTGTTCCCGGGCCCTCCGCCCCTCATCCCCCTGTTTCCATCCGCGACGATCTAGCCGCCGCGGTTGAGGAGGGAATTTTAGAGGCGGCCAGGCAGGCAAGCCTGGAAATCAGGGCTGAAGGAGCTCCCCAAGTGGACTCCTGGCTGCGGACCACCGAGATCAGCGGTCCGACAGCCTGCTCAGGCCCTTCAGGACACGGCATGTACTGTCCTGCCGACTGCTCCTGCAGATTCCAGCGAGATGCTGAGCTCCAACAGCTCAAAGATCAAATGCACCTCATCATTCAAACGCTGGGAATAAAAAATCTTTTCAAGACGCACATGCGGTCTGAGGAGCCTCATCGGTGGAACAAGCAACAGAGCCATCAGAGGAGGCGACAGAAACTCCGATGCAAGGATCAGCAGGACCAAGCTAAAGGAAAGGGTTAAAATCTCTCGTTCTGAGAGTAGGACGGCGAAGGCTAGGACTGAGGCTCAGAATGCCAAGCGAACTGCCTCCCGTACTGCCCCTCCTGCTGCTGATTCCAATACCTTAGCCCAGCTGTTGCTCGCCCAGACCCTCGCCGGAGCTGGTGTGGCGAATGATGCCGCCAAGGTGTCTGCCATTACGGCCGGTGTTGGGCTGGATTCGCTTCTTAACCCTACTTCCTTGCAACTTCGTCAGGTTGCCAAGCAACCGAAGTATAATGGGAACCCCCGACGTGGGCCTCAGTTCCAACGGTAAATTTAAACTGTGGGTTAAGACTCAAAAACTCCAAGATGATCAGTTCCTGATGGCCCTCTTGGATTGCCTTGAGGGACCGCCGGCCAACACTTGGCTCAGGACTTGGAGTGATCGCGAGGATACAAGTTCCCCCCTTACCTTTGATGAGGTGTGGGAACAGTTGGAGGTACGTGGATCCCGGCTGCCAGAGGACCACTACCACCAAATGTTGAAGAATTTTCCTTCATTCTCGCGATTAATTTTGCACGAAGTGCAAGACAAAAAACAGCGCTTCTGGAATTTAGTGGAAGAAGCTGAACATTCAGGCGAAAAATTTTCTAGTGCCGAGCTGAAAAGTCTGATTTTTGACAAGATCCCCTCAGAAACTGCCGCCACCCTTCGGAACAAACAGTCCGAAGAAAAGGTCAAGACCTGGTGGGCGGAGGTGGAAGGCTTCGATGCCTCTGCCAACAAGTTTTCCGTCAGGGAGGCACTTCAAAAATGCTCCCCCAAGTCCTTTTCTAAGGTGAAATTCACCGAAGAGACGTGGAAAATAAAGTTTCATGAGCACGAGGATCGGGACTTGTTTGTCCAAGTCCTCAACAGGGGAGTCAGCTTCCATGGCCATCGCCTGAGGGCCAAAAACTGGGTGTTTTCGTACACCCCGAAGGAACTCTGGGAGGAGGTTGAGCGGCTCGCCGACGCCGCCAACCAGAATTTCCATGAGGGTCTTGGGGGAAACAAGAATACCCAGCAAAACACCCAAAATGGGGCCCAAAAGGGCAACAAGAAGGTGAATGACACCCGGAATGTTCAGCAGCACTGTAGCATCTGCCTTCTTTTAGGTTCTACGAACCGAGCTAAGTCGCATTCTACTGATAATCACCGATGGTCTCCTTACGATCACAAGGTGATTGGTGAAAATATCAGTAATTCGCAGAATTCAGACAGGAATGACAGACAGGTGCATGGTGGAAAGGCTGGAAAAGGGATTCCGACCCCCTCCGGTGGGAACAAAAATTCTAGAGGCCCTGGCGGGTCCCAAGGCACAGGAAATCGGACTCCATCCGGCTCCGGTGGGCAGGCGAACGGCCAGAAAGATCCCAATAGCAACGCCGGAGGCGGAAATCGAAATCCAGGCCAAACCCCTCAATCCGGTGCAAACAAGGGAAATGCTCTAGGATCCCAGGGTAAAGGTAAGGGAAATCCTTCGGGAACCCCTTTCTCTGGTAAGGGCAGATGGCGTGGCGAGGATGGAGGTCCATCATCCGGCGGCCGTGGCCGTGGACGTGGAAAGGGCAACCATCGTGTGGATCAGGTCTCAGGTGCAGATCAGGTGTCCGATGCGGACCGAGATTATGAATTAAATGCCTTGAATCCAGCAGATGATCCGCTCCAAGATGAGTGGGTCGACGAATCAGGGTGTGTCCATAATGTTAACGCAGCCACTGGAGGTCAGAACGCCTAGAGGAGCCACGAAAATCGCCCCTCCCCAGGCGATTTCAGGCATGATCCCCAGATTCCTTCTCGACCGCTACTTGATGTAGGGTCGCTTGTCTCCTCTCCCCTGGATCCGGCAGTGGATCCTTCTGTTGTAGTGGACGAGGTTGGTGTACAGTCCAAGCACAGGGCCCGTCAGTTTGTCACAAAGCTGTGGGTCTCTGATTGCAAGGGCAATTTCCACCTCGCCACTTGTTTGTGTGACAATGGATCGGAGGTAAATCTCCAATCCAATTCTTTTTTGCCTGACGACTGCGTGTTTGATTCGCCTCATCCTGTTACCCTCGAGGGAGTTTCTGGACATTATCTCGCAGGTGGGCAACGCGGTTGTTATATATCAACTCATTTGGTCGCTCAAGACCTTTGGGAAGATGGCAATGTGGAGGAAGTTATCCTTAAGGATGACTACTTCTATCGTGCTGACATAAAGTATGACCTTTACTTGGGCCATCCTTGGCTTCGCAAGAAAAGGGTGGCGCCCGTAGGTCATCGGCGTTGTTTTTTGCTGGAGTCAGGTCCCTTGGAGCGTCCTGAATTTCGTTTTTTGCACGCAGGGTTTAAAAGTGCAGAAGAATTTTTGAAGCAAAAGGTTACACCAAAATTTGGCGAAGATGTCACCATTGCAGAGGTGAATGGGAGTGCCGATTACTCCCGAGAGTTGGAATGTCTTCGTAGGGACTCCCAGCCACGACGCCCTTCGCGCTGGCACTCTTCATCCTACAGAGTTGTCGACAAATGGCGCGATACAATTTGTGAATATTTTTATGAACACCATTCCTTTTGGCCACAGTATGATGCCTTTGCTAACCGCGAGAACAAGCGCTTTGACAAGCGCTTTCGCGACGCCTGGACCCATAAATGGGACAAGAAGTTATGGATTAATCCTCCGTTTCACTTAATCCAGCAGGTCATCCACAAAATCAAGCAAGATAAAACCCAGGCGATTTTAGTTGTGCCCTTGTGGGACGACAAGCCTTGGTTTCAGGAATTGCAAGACATTTGTGTAGATTACATCGAACTTCCCAGGAAGATTAAGCTGTATGCCAGGGACGACACAGGTTTCCTGCCACAGCGGCCCTGGAGTTCGCTTGCATTCCTGGTGGATGGAAAGCTTTCTGACTCTGATTCTGCTGATTCTAGTACTGATTCCTGTGTTGGATCTGAATCTGAGGTTGAGCGAGGTACTGATGATGAATCTATTTTTTCTGATTTTTGTCCGTCAGATGCCCAAGGTGATCCAACGTCAAATGGATCCGCCTCGTCTCCCTCTTCCCCAATACGATCTACATCCAAAAGAATCTTCAGTGCACAGGTGAAGAAAAATTTTAAATCGCGCCGCAAATTCAGAGTTTTTTATGAAAAACCCCGTGTGGAAGCTTTCATAGATCCTTTCGAGGAGCTGGATCACGAAGAGAATCTCTGGAATGTGGACACTCGACCCACCTATCTTCAAGAGGCAGTTGATACGGACCTTTTTAGGGACATCCGTAAGAAGATTCTTCCTGCCAAGGCCGAAGAAATCGCCAACGTTTTTTCGACAGTAATTCCTGGCGATCAGGTGGACACTGAGTTGTGTTCCAAGAAAAGAGACAAGATTTTTGAGGAACGGAAGGACACAACCCTTTCGGGGAAGTTGATCAAAAACCCCCCTGTCCGTGGGCAGTTCGGTGAAGCCTTCATCGAGCTTCGTGAAGGGTACAAGGCGAAGAAACAGCGTCCTTATGAGAACCATGGGCAGAAACATGAGATACTCAGAAAAATAATCGAGAGAAATCTCAGGGAATTTGGTTGGCTTGAGGGTTGTATGACCAGCGAGTGGTGCTGTGCACCCTTCACAGTCCCGAAGCCGCCGCCTGCAGACCAGAACACTATTGATGCTTGGCGAATGGTTGTTGATTTTCGCAACCTCAACGCCGAAACCAAGGCGGATTCACACCCCCTGCCCCTCATTGAGGAGGAAATCGCCAAGAGGGCAAGAGGTCGTTTGTTTTCTGTGCTGGATCTCCGTCACGGCTTTCACCAAATGCCGTTGAGGAAGGACAGCCGACCTCTCACCTGTATGTGCACGCCATGTGGCCCAGTCCAGTGGACGGTCATGCCCATGGGCCTGAAGAACGCCCCTTCGTTTTTTCAAAGAATGATGGAGGATGTGCTTTTTACAGCTCATCCTGAGCTTCGTGCCTTCGTGAGCGTGTACATAGATGACATAATCATCGCGACAGAGGGGGAGGGACTGACCGAAGCCGAGCTGGTGGCCCTACATGAAAAGCAGCTGAACCAGGTATTGGACATTCTTGATGCCAATCAGCTGATTTGTGGGCCAAAGAAGGGAAAACTATTTTTAAAATCAGTCGAATTTTGTGGTTCTCTCCTTGAGAATGGCACCCGACGACCCAGTCCAGGGAAGCTCGTCGCTATTCAGAAGTGGAAGCGCCCTGAGACGATCACGGAATTGAGAGGATTCCTGGGTTGTTGCAATTTTTACCACACTTTTGTGCCGAATTATGCCAAATTTGCTGCCCCCCTCACTGAACTATTGAAGGTAGGGAGAGATGCGGGCAAGGCAGGTTCAAAGGTTCGTGTCAAGTGGACTGACGAGTGCGAGGAGGCCTTCCATCATTTGAAGGCGGCCCTCTGCGAAGTCGCCACGTTGCATGTGCCGAAATTCGACCGACCCTTCTACATAAGAACCGACGCTTCTAGGTACGCGATCGGAGCTGTCCTTGAACAGGTTGATGAAGCCACAGGTGATCATTACCCTCTTGCATTTTGGTCTCGGAAGCTAGCTCCACACCAGATGCAATGGTCACCGCGTGAGCAAGAGACTTATGCCATAATCTGCGCTCTGAAGAAGTACCAATCGTGGGTTGGCACCAATCGAGTCGAGATCCTGACGGATCATCGATCTCTGGAGTATTGGACCACCGAACACATTGATACTATCGCGAGCCCAGCTGGTCGAAGGGCCAGATGGCATGAATTTCTCAGTCTGTTTGACCTCCATGTGTCGTATTTGCCTGGAAAACACAACACGGTAGCGGATGCTCTGAGCCGATGGGCTTACCCCGCTTCAGAGGGGCTGCAAAGTACCAACATCCATGGTACGGAGCAGGACCGCCACGTCGTAATCGAGTGGGATCAAGAAGAAAAAAAGCTCATTCGACGTTAATGCATCCAATGCTCTGTTAAACAGCACGCATTACCGTGTCATGACATCACGGCCTTCTCAGATCCGGCGCATGCCCATGAGATTATCACCAAATCACTGAAAGTCGTGGAGAAAGTCACCGATCCCTCCTCAGGGAGTGTGAAACGGTTCGAGTATACCCGACCTGTAAGTGGATTTCGGTTGATTCAGGGCATTAAGCGTCGAGATCCGGCCAAAACTCCACCCCTGCCGAAAGATTCCCTTATCATCCGCGACTGGACGAACGATTATCTGCATGATTCCATGTTTAAAGAGGTCTTTGAGAATCTCAAATCCAAAGATGCTCACAAGGATGGAATTTATTCTGAATATTCATTGGATGGGGGGAAGCTGTGGATGGAGGGTAAATTGTGCGTACCAGACGCCCTGGCCCCCCGAGTGTTAAACTGGTGGCACAAATGGGAGTCCCCCCACGCACATGGCCGTAGATTATGGTCGATGATTAAACATAGGTTGTTCGGCTCAAGGCTATATACTCATTGTATGAAAGTAGCCGCCGGATGTGCCCAATGTGCTGTCGCGACGCCCCCCAGCGCGAAGAAGCACGGCCATCTGAGGCCACACCCTATTCCGGAGCGCCTCTTTAACAGAGTCACCAGTGATTTTTCCCATCTTGGTGAACTCGACGACGAAGAGTGCCATTGGACCAACAAAAAGGTCAATGGAGTGCTCCTTATACAATGCCGTCATTCTGGCTACATTCAGGTGTTGCCTTGCAACGTCGAGTCAATGACTGGCAAAGCTGCCGCCAAATGGTGCGCGCAGACCTGGATGGGAGGTTGGGACGTCCCATCCGAGGTGGTTACGGACTCAGGCAAAGAGTACACCTCCGAATGGTGGAAGGAATTATGTGCTCGCCTTGGAATCCACCACCTGAGATGTGAAATCCACTCACATCGAGCGTTGCCTGGCGAAAGAGCCGGCCGCTCTATTATAAATATGCTTCGTAAGGAGCTTGCCAGTGAGAAAGACTTCCATTGGCTTGAAGTTCTCTTCGCATTGCTTCGCCGTTACCACAACACGCCATTGTACCATGGCCTTTCTCCAAATGAAATTGTCTTTGGACGAAAGAAGTGTTGGTGGAACATGCCGTTGAATAATCCTCGCCCTTGTAAAGATGCTTCGTTGTTTTTGGACGAAATCCAACGAGCAGAAAAAACTGTCTCGGAATTAATCGATAAGCATCAAGCTGACTGGCTTTGGGTCCAGAATCAAGGCCGAAAAAACCCCCACAATTTTGAAGTCGATGATCGAGTTTGGCTTCGAAAATCCGAAACCACCCTGGACGGAGACGATAAGCTTCTTCCCTTGTGGGAGGGGCCATTCGCTGTTACAGCGCGTCTAGGTGAGAACAGGTGGAGAATTCGTGTGGATGTCAGCAGGGAAATTGAAGTCTCGGGCGATCGCCTCAAGAGAGAGATCCCCTCCCCCAAGGATCGGGTTAAACCCCTTTTTTGGACTTCGAAATTTTTGTCCGATCGGGTCATCGAAGGGGGGAAGTACGAACTCAAGAGGATTTTAGAAGCAAGACGTGACGAAAAGGGCGAATGGGAATTTCTATGTGAGTGGAGGGGCTTTGATTCCAGTCACAACAACTGGGAACCAGCCCATTCTTTTGTCCATGGGTACACCAAGGGGTTCATCGACTTCCTCAAGAAGCACCCCGAAATTGGCGTACTCCTGACAGACTGTCTGTCGAAACCCGACAGACAGGTGGAGAGCGACGGAAAAAGACCTGTGGTGAATCGAGATCCAGCCTTTTACGGCCCTCAGCAGCCACCTTCCAGGGCTGATCCGTCGATCTCCCCTCCTGCGGTCAGGCCAGCCCAGGAGCCAAATGAGGACCAAGCTTCGAGTTCGGTCGCTGATCTACAGCGCCCAAGCCGTACGAGGGCCCCACCAGACAGGTTGGTGGTCACATGTATTCGTGCTTGGCCGAATTGAGGGAGACCCGTCGTGACTTGAGTCGCCGACGCCTCGCCCCGTCGACCACTTATTCCAATGTGAGTGTTCTGACGACTTGAAAAAACCACATTCTGCTCAATCCACTGTTCATTCTTCCTGATTACGACATGATGTGGAGAACTGCGAATGTTTGATAATTTGACGTCAATCAACTTTTCTTTGGTCTCCGTTCGGCAGAGAAGGCGTAGATACGCTGCCGAAAGCCACGGAGTGTGCTGCCGTGTCCAGAGAAAACCAAACTCAGGCTTAATTCAGGCAGATCCGGGGTAATCTTGTCTCTGTTGGTCTGTGCATCTTTGGAATTTGGCTACTCGTGCAGATGGAAGCAAATGTACATAGTAAAAACGCTGGCCAGCGACATACACACGACAGCGACATTCACCCCTACAGGCACCCCCTGTAGAACTCAGATCTTACCTTCATTTGCCGCGATGCTGAAGCTAAAGTCCAGATTCAGATCCAGATTCCTTGAATTTACCTTGAATTCCTCAGGTTTGTCCATCATTCTGCGCAACAGTGGAACCAAAACCCAAAAACGCAAAACCCCGACGTCAATTGTTCAGACAACCTTCATATAGGAGCTCCAGGGACTTCTAACAGCAACCTCTCGGACCTCAGAGCTTCCGTAAGCTTCGGTGTATTTTTGGCACACGCCAATGTGAGCTCAATCCGACCTGAAACTGTCGAAAATGGTGAATCCAAGTGTCTTGTGGGACTCAATCGAAAGATGGGCCTTGTCCAAGTCGATGGACACCGCCGCCACTGTAAATAAAGGACTATTCGGTGTCTCTCAGTTATATACTGTCAGTAAAGCGCCTTCAGCGAACCTTCGGCGCGGTACATGCCAAGGATCCAGGGCTATCATGTCCCATCATGATGCATCATCACATGATCCACATTTTCATGGAATCTGTTGGATGCTCGCGAACCAACGTGCCGGAAAGCATAATTCAGCTGAATAAACGACAATATATATTAACTCTAGTCTAAACGAAGGTGTTAGTAGTTTCAGTTCTAGACATTCCGCTTCATTTCACCTTCATCTTAGGAAAATGAGCAAATTCCCTCATTTTAGGACAGTTTAGGTTGATTTCCTTGTCATCTCCTCTCATTCCTCGAAGATCTGTTTACGGCTTTGCCTAACTTCGTTGACGCTGATGTTTTTCTGTTCACTTAGGGCTTGCAGACTACATTTGTATTTGTTTTCCCTCTCTGTGATTGTTTCATCTCCTTCATCTCTGCTCAAATTGATTCTCAATCTTGCTGAATCTATTGATCATCCACCAGATGCGCCAAATCTGAGGCACATGCTGCACTTTTCAGAACGAGAAAAGCGGGAGTAACACGATGTAGAGTACGTGGAGGACACCGTAGCGTGCCCGCGACAGCTAAACTGTGCCAGAGCGCCGAGATGTCACTCCATTTCTTGATTCTCCCACTCAATCCACCAATAATCTACCTCATTCTCAACCAGGGCATGGTTTGGTATCGATTCTCGATATGTTTGCATGCTTTTTAGCCCTTAACCTAACGTTTTACTGCCCGGAGGACTGTTCGTCACTCCTCATTCTGTCTCATTTCAGGTTCATCCATCCTGATTCAGTGCCAATTCAACCCAAATCAGGTCAGATCAAGCAGATTTCGCCCCATCGAGGCTACATTTCTATTTTTTTCTGGGACTTACCCGCACTACGTTCTTCGTTGACGTAGAGACACACCCCAGTGTGTTTTTGGAGGGGGAGTGTAAGTGCGGCTAACCCCCATCTGCTCAGATTTTCACAGATCTGCCCCAGATTGGCTACATTTTGGTCATTTTCTCTGCTTCGGCGGAATCGCCGCCCCGCAGCTCAGTCTCAGGATCAGACCTATATATTTCTGATGTGCCGGATCTGATTCCGCGGTCCATTCATCGTAAATCCGCCGCGTTCCGATCATTTACCTGGAATCGCCAATTGCCGCTGACGCGCCTGCGCGAGCCAGATCGGCCAAATATTTTTTCACAATCGGATTTATATAAATCTTTTCAGATAGATATGGACACTCAGATGTACTTAGGAATATCCGCATCAATTTTCTTCATAGACTGGGATTTTTTGCCCGATAACAATCAGCATGGATCTTGCCTCCGTTGTCGCCGCTCTTGCCTCCGTTGGTGTCCGTGTATCCGGTTCTGCCCCCAACAGCAGCGTTCAGGTCGACTCCCCGCGTGCCTGCCCCCCTGGTCTTGCCGGCCCTGAGCCCTCCGGCACCATCCACGACCTAGGGCAGCACTTTCAGGCCTTTGGCCTGGCTCCCGGCCCCTGGGCCCCAGAATCCGGAGGTTGATGAGGATGTGCGGTGGGACCCTCCCCCACGTATCATCCGCCCGAAGGAGAGGAATGTGAGACTTCGGTCGAACATTGGTTACCTCTCTGGGCAGAACCCGCTGTAGGGTACTGCTCGCGGCGACCGCGCCCTTCCCCCATGTGGGGGAGCCGCTTTGTGGGGGCACGTGCAGTAGGGCCGTGGAGGGGTGAGCAAAAGCCCCTTGGTAAGTCCCCCCTGCGGGGCAACCCCAGTCCCGAGTCGACCTACCCACCCTACCTCCAAATCCATGCATCGCTCCCTGTGTCCGCAACTTTGCCGCTCCTATGTGCCTCTTCCCATATGTCATATGTATTCTGTGCATCCAATGTACGTTGCCCGGCTTTGAGGTCGTGCTACGCCTCCATTATTCATTCCTATGCCTGCCAGCGGGTCCCCGATGCCCCTCAGTTACTGCCGTCGCTCAGTCATGACACCGCTGGGCGCCCCTGGGTCCCGCGGGTTATGCGAGTCGATGACTTTGTACATTAGCTTCTGGCTTTGTATGACAGTGTCATTGGCTCCGCACTCAGAAATTTGTGACGTCTTAAAAAAGTACGGCATGGCCACATACATGACTCGTCCACCCTCCTGAGTCACCAATGTGCACATATCAAAAAGTTGCAATAAGGATCACTAAATATGAGTTGAGGATCGCAATGGCAAACACTACCTGACATCTGGCATGTGTGACACCTCACATACATCATCATGCTCGCAATGCCTCGGTACTTCACACCAAACGCCGGGTGCCTGTCACTCAGCATTATTATACATAATGGCTAGCAAGTAAATAAGCTTGGCGGGATTACTTGCTACTTGCAAACAAGACATCAAGAAGGGCTAGTCAACCCAACCTCACATGTTTATTGTATGATGTATGCTACATACTACTAGCACAAAGGCTGGACAGAAATTTTGGTGCTCTGGTAATGCCTTCAGCACATCCTTCTTGCCTGCCATCAAACGCCCACTGAGCTTTTCAGAGCCAGAGGCACTCCGAAAACAGGTGTCAAAAAAGCCGAAACACATGCGACGGAGAATATCAGCATCCAAGCCTGATTAGGACATCTCTTTGCCCTACGCACACCGCCCCCTGATCCACTCCCTGTCCCGAATGTGCTTCCTCCACTCAGGACGCTGAAGTTCAGCCCAGAGCAATTTCCTTGACGCCCAGGCGGACACTGCGAGTTACACTAAGCACCCTCCAGGTATCAGGCCCCTGTGCATACGCACCGGAGGCCTGAATTCAGTGGTGACCTCACTTTCTGACTGATGTTGTGCCTGTCGTGGTCTTTTGTCATCAACAGGTCCTGAACTTGCCCCCCCCCCCCCCCCAACTACACGCAGACCCCCGACCAGCGACCCACATCAGCTCATGTCAGTCTTACATTCCCCTTGGAACACTGAGCCTTTTTTCATGAATTAGAATAAGACACATGCCCAGGAACCCACCGACACTTGTCTCGGGAGTGGGTAGCCTTCTTTTCTTTGTATGTTAACTTGGATGTGTACATACAAACAGTGGAAGTGGATTTGCTCAGGAGTCTTGCGTCACCACGGTTCACACCTTTTTCACACACTGTAAGTATACTCTTGTGAACTCAGGCGGGAGCTCCGCCAGTAAGAAAAAGTGTATTTCCAGGCCAAAAGGTAAGCTTTAGTTGTTTTAGAGATGCCTAAAGGCATACTACATTTTTATCTTAGTATTGGCCTATCCAGAAAGGGGTGACAAAGCATTTTGACCTATAAACCCAAGCATTGAACTTTGGATGTTGTGCGGACCCCTGACCTCCCCAACTGATTGGACTTAAGCACCACTTTCTGGTCTGACTGAGGCGCTGACATTGATCCAAAGCCTACACATTTTCCTATATTTTCTCATGAATGCTTAGCTATCCTAGTGGTCTGCACCCTAGGGGGCTGGGGCACCTCTTTTTGAGAGGTCCCGGGTTCGATTCCCAGTAAGCCTAGCTAAGTAGGAAGATCCCATGTGACATGGCAGTGACCTCAGCGCCACAAGCCATGCCACCTTAGCACCTATGGGACCCAAAACAAAGAGTGCTCATCTCTAGATGGCACTATAAAAGAGAGAGTGCCCATGTGGGCAGTTTTCACATTATTGTAGGATATTTTCTAAATATCTTTTCATAAATCTGTAGTTATTGTGAGTTCCTTTGTTGATACACTATCTCCTGTGACTGCAGCCCTTCATGTTGTGGATTTGATCCTGTGGTTCCTTGCTTGCACTGTGGGTACTTGGAGTTCTGGTTGATTTTATCAAAACATTTCTATTTGGAAAACCTAAGCTGCACCAAGCAGCAGCAGGAGCAAGCAGAGGCACAAACAAAAACAGTATCATCAAAGCAATCAACAGTGAAAGCCTGTTTTAACTTTCTTGTAGCAGAGATTTTCAGTCTTTGCGTACCTGCAACCCTGTGCAGTACAACCAGTACGTCGAGACTGACTACACTTCTGAAGGGCGGAAGAAATACAACATGGACACCAAGGATACTGCCAAGAAAACAGCGCCCTCAGTGGCACCAGCCAAGCCAGCGCCAGCGCCCAAACCTGCTGGTGAACCTGAACCTGAGGAGCCTGTACCTTCAGTGCCCTTAAGTGGGCTTGGGGACGATTCCCTGGAGGGCTTGGGAGCGGCCTTCAGTGGACCTTCCGTTGCAGGACCTGAAGGCAAAGAGAAGAAGAAGGCGAAGGAGGCAGTGGATGTGGGAATCGAAGAGGAAGATCCTGGAGATGGACATGAACCATCCGATGAGGTACCCTTCGATGACAGACGTGTTGAGAGCGCGCCGAGCGCCTATGACCACCCTGCAGTACCCTCTCCAAAAACCACTACACCCCCAGCCACACGTCCAGCGACATCCTCATCCACAACCACTCCACCTATGGCTGCGGGTCTAGGCTTTACTGGTATGCCTTACCCCGCCTATGGTGTGACTCTAGCCGCGACTGCGCCACCTATCGCGACTGCAGTAAGCGAACCAGTGGCATCAAGCTCCACCTACATCGGTATTCATGAGTCTATGCCGTGCCGTTACGATGTTGACTATCACCGACCCGCGACGGGTGTGTACATGACTCGTATACCTGGCTATGCAGCGCCCGAGACTGGCTATACCATGCGAGCACGTGGCTTCACCTCTCTGAGTGGCCTATGTGGCCCTGAGTTGTGTGGAGGAAGGAGAAGAGGATCAGGAAGATCCTCAAACAAGTCCCTGACTAGGTCGGAGATACGAGAAGCTCTTCGAGGAGCCACTGCAGACCTACTGGGCGATCTAACTCAAGAAATTCGCGCCACGTTGGAGCCCTTGATTCCTCCCCAAGGGTCACCTACCACCATGGGAGCTTCAACACATCGTCTACAAGCCAATCATCTGGTGGCGGGGCTAAGGTTCGGAATTGGTTTCAAAAAAAAACAAACAGTTTTTTCCGATCGTTTTTCAAAAAATAACCGATTGTTCCGATTATTGCCCGTTCAAATAATCAGTTTTTTCCGATCGTTTTGCAAAAAAAAACCGATTGTTCCGATTATTGCCCCTTCAAATAATCAGTTTTTTTTGATTGTTGCCATCAGAATAATCGATTTTGAAGCAATTATGCCCATTTTTTTTTTGCCTTCTTGTCCACACCCAGAGGTACCCATCTGCCTGGTGGCATGGGTTATTTCCCACAGTGTGTTTTTTTTTGTGATGAAATTTCATGCAGCAAGTATCAGCCCTGTTCTGAGAAGCAGGTACTGAAGCAAACTTTGGAGATGGTTGCAGCTGGCAGGGTCAAGAATCGCAAAATCATCACACAGTTGGAGGAGCAGAGAGTGAAGCCGAGCATGGCCTCTGACATTTGGAGTGACAGCGATGTATCACTGATGGGTACCTTTTTATACTACATTGACGAAGACTGGGAGAACCTGCACGCCATGCTCATTGGCTGTACAGGTTTCACTGGTGAACGGCATACTGGCGAAAACATTCGAAAGCAAACCATGGAGGATCTTCTTACTGTTGGACTGACGTTTGAGGACATTCACGCCAAAGCTTCCGATCAAGGAAGTAATATTAAAAAGGCCTGGGGTGGATAGCCGGGTGGTTACTGCGTCGGTCACACCATCGAACTGGCAGTGAAGGAATACCTGCAAAGTGAAGGAATTTCTGATGTCGTGCAGAAGGCCAAAGGGATGATGACATATTTTCATAGATCAGGGAACCGTCTTGACCGGCTGGCGGAGTTACAGAAACGGTTTGACATGCCTCAAAGGAAGCCACCACAAACAGGCAACTCTGTTCGATGGCACTACACACATGACTCCATGAATTGGTTCCGGCAGCAGAAAGTGATTGTTCAGAACTATGATATCAACTATGGTGCTGAAGCGCGACATGAAGATGGACCCTATGCTGACAGTCAAATGGACTACAATGATGGGAAGGTGAATGAGCACTCTGTGGCCGTACATTATCCAGCAGCCACAGTGGTGAATGAAATTGAAGGTACTCAGTATGTGACAGCATCGCTTGTATTACCCAGTGTGTACATGCTCATCCACAAGGTTCGCAAAGGTGAGATACTGTGCAATTGGGACGACTCAGTTGTTCAACCACAACAAACTACACCAGAGGTCAGCGCAGCACGTGCAGACCTGCGAACAGCTTTGGAGGATCGCTTCATTAAGGCTCTGCCAGACCATGTCTTCGAACAATATAGTATTGCCACACTTCTTGATCCTCGATTGAAGTTCTTCAGGTTTCTTTCCCAGGGACAGAGGGACACTGCTGCTGAAGCCTTCAGGGCGCAATGGACACAGAAGTGGCAGCTTCAGCATGCTGAACGCCCTCAACCAAAACCTGCAGCACAAAAGAAGACGGGACTGTCAGCTCTTCTTCAGGATGAATTCGGAGAGGGAGCAGGTCCACGTGTTCATGTTCCAGATTTGCAACCTGACGACGAACTGTCAGCATATATGGTACTGCCACCAGAAAGCATGCAGACGAATGTCGTAGAATGGTGGCGTCGACACCGAACTGTTTTTCCCAACCTGAGTAGGATGGCGCGACAGTACATTGCAACGCCTGCCACTTCTGCTGGAGTAGAACGGCTCTTCAGCGCAGCTGGTTTGACGTTCGGTGATCTCGCGGACGCTATGAAAGGGGAAACGCTCGCCTGCAGGTTGCTCGCCGCATACAACTACACGCACGCTTTGTATTGTTATCCTTAAGCGTGCGTATTTAGTGTTCAGATTCTGATCATTACAATCACCACTTTTGCCAACCTGAGTAGAAAGGCGCGACAGTACCTTGCGATGCCTGCCACTTCTGCTGGAGTGGAAAGTCTCCTCAGTGCTGCTGCTTTGGCGTTCAGTGATCTTGTTGTCGTTCAGATTCTGATCATTATAATCAGGATGATCATGCATCAGGTTCAAGTTCGCGATGGCGGTGGTACGCACTGTTTCATGCCGCAACCATTGTCCATGTAACAGTCCTGGTGTCGTATCACACCGGCACTGCTCAGAAGCTGACTTTCAGACTCGTTTTTGCAACCTGTGTTTATTGCGTTTTGCCTGGTGCTCATAAATCCGGTGCCTTTAAAAAGAAAAACCACAGTGGTGTGCATCATACGTTTTCGCTTCTTCTGTAGTTCAGCGACAGTTTGCCATTTTTGATTCCTTGATGATTGCACTGGCGGCTCAACTGTGGTGTGCCGCTGCGCGCCGAAAGAATCGATTCGATTTCAATGCAGGTAGCAAAATAATCGGTAGATTACATCTATTTTGTTTGGCTTGCCAATCATTGCCGATTAATTGATCAATCGATTAATCGCGAAAATCGATTCCAAACCTTAGGCGGGACTGACAAACACCCTGGGAGGGTTGAGGAGCAGACCCATGCCGATCCCTGCTGTGATACCAAGGAGCCCTTTTGTACCCAGAAGGGCCCAGCCGCCCTACAGCCACGTGGAGAATTCCACGCGAGCCGAGCTGGACCAGTTGGGATTGACAGTCCTGAGGGCTATGGTCGATGTTGAGCCCTACGGCTCTAGCGACTTGGGCGGTGATCCTTCTGATGATGAGCCGCCCTCTATGACGTCTGCTTCACCCTCTGAGGACGATGACCCTGAGGACCCGCAGAACCAGAGTGGCAAGAAGAAGAAGAAAAAGAGGAAGACCAAGCACCACGAGAGACGCAGGTCTCAGGAGGCTAAGGCTATCGCCACCTCCAAGATTGTGTTGAACTTGTTGGAGTTCGCGGGGAAGGATCTCAGCGAGTTCGCTGAGAGCTTCGGCCGGTTCCTGAGGATGACCGGCCAAACCCGCGCTAGTGGGCGAGTGAAGTGCGATCTGCTCCTGCAGTGCTGCAACACCAAGTACCTGGAGAAGCAGGTGAAGCAGATCGTGACGAAGTCCGCCACCTTCGCGGACGTGTTGGTTGCCTTAGAGAGGCAGTACCCTTCCCACGAGACCGACCTCTCCATCCGGGCCGAGATCCAGAACCTGGGTGCGTTGCCCAGGAACCTCAAGCCTGCCAAGCCTGCCAAGCCTGGGGAGCCTGAGGAGCCGACCTATGCCGACCCCTGCAGTGATACCGAGAAGCCCATTCATCCCAAGAACGGCCCAGCCTCCCTACAGCCACGTGGGGAATTCCACGAGAGCCGAGCTGGACCGGCTGGGGCTGACAGCCCTGAGGGCAATGGTTGACGTGGAGCCCTATGGCTCTAGTGACCTAGGCGCAGACCCCTCTGACGATGAGCCGCCGTCCATGACTTCTGCTTCGCCCTCGAAGGACGACGACCCTGAGGACCCCAAGAACCCAAGTAGGCGCAAGAAGAAGAAGATGAGGAAAACCAGGCGCCCTGAGGGACGCAGGTCTCAGGAGGCTAAGGCTATTGCCACCTCCAAGATCGTGGTGAACTTGCCTGAGTTCACAGGCAAGGATCTCAGCGAGTTTGCTGAGAACTTTGGTCCGTTCCTCTGAATGACCGGCCAAACCCATGCTAGTGGGCGAGTCAAGTTTGATCTGCTCCTGCAGTGCTGCAAGACCAAGTACCTGGAGAAGCAGGTCAAGCAGATCGTGACTAAGTCCGTCACCTTTGCTGATGTGTTGGTTGCCTTGGAGAGGCAGTACCCTACCTACGAAACCGACCTCTCCATCAGGGCCGAGATCCAGAACCTGGCTGTGCTGCCCAACAACCCCAAACCTGCCAGGGTCTCTGAGCTACTGGCTGACCTGGATCACTCGGCTGGATGATTGACGCCTGGTTCCTACAGCAGCAACGACCTGCTTTTCTGGTTGGTGGCTAAGCGCCCTGGGGAGCTGTGAGACGAGTGCCAGTCAACGGCAGAGCGCAAGGCTAGAGCCCTAAACTACGAGGATTTGTCTGTGCTTCTCTTGGAGCTGGCGCTGGAGAAAGAAAGCGACCAGCACCTGAACGCCTACCGTCCTGGAGGAGGAGGTTCTGGAAGCCATGGCAAAGGGTACCAAGGACCCAGACCTGGACAGGGGACTACCCCCAAGCACGCACGTATCATGGACAATGTCAAGGAGCTCTTCTGGTGTGACGCCAGAGATGAGCATGGCCACCTGCAGCACGCCCCTGACTGCGAGCAGCGAGACTGCTTCGTAGTCCAAGGGAAGAAGCAGGAGACCAACACCGGCGCCAAGGCGAAGATGCCAGATCACTACAGGTGTACTATAACCTGTGCTTTCTGCGGGAAGAGGAAGCACTACGAGGATGAGTGCTACCATAAGCAGCGCCTGTCGGCGAAGCTGAAGGGCGAGGATCCTGGCAAAGGCTCTGGCAAGGGCGGTGGCAAGGGCAACGGCAACGACTCGGCAAGGGCAAGTCGAAAGGACGTGGAAACGGACAAGACAAGAACCAAGGTGGACGAGGAGGAGGCGCTAACCGCCAGCCCGACAAGGACAACAAGAACGGGGACAAGAACGGAGGCAACCCCAACCCTAATCCAGGGGGGAACTCCGAGCTCTCTGGAGGGCAGTCTGGTCCTACCAGACACTCGCAGACTTAGGCCCAGCGAGAGCAAGGGGCCAAGCGTGAGCATGAAGGTGGTGATGACGGCAATGCCAAGAAGAGAAGCCCTTTTATGAGAATGGCCCGCAAATTGCGGAACAAGGGGCTCGAGGTGACTTGTCCCGCGGAGTTCTGACGGGGACGCTCCGGTGGGGCCCTGTACCTGGTGTTCTGGGTACGTATCCGACTAGGGGGACGTGAATACCTGGGGGTATTGGATACAGGAGCCACCATATCTATAGTGGCCAAGAAAATGTTACCTTGTGGGAGCCTGAAGAACACCATGACCACCGCGGCTATACGAATGGGGGATCGACATGTGCTGCACAGCTGCGGGGACTGTGAAGTGGAGGTACCTATGGGCTCCCGAACTATCGCCCATCGGTTCTATGTGATGGACACTAAGGCCTTCGACTTTGTATTGGGGACTGACTTCTTCGTGCAGCACTCTGAAAGTGCTGCCCTGGGTCGTTGATGGTGCCGGAGGGCTCAGGGCCGGCAAGACCAGTGGGGCAGGCACGCGAGGAGTCGACCTGAACGCTGCTGTTGGGGGCAGAACCAGATACACGGACACCAACGGAGGCGAGAGCGGCAACAACAGAAGCAAGATCCATGCTGATTGTTATCCGGCAAAAAATCCCAGTCTATGAAGAAAATTGATGCGGATTATCCTAAGTACATCTGAGTGTCCATATCTGTCTGAAAAGATTTATGTAAATCCGATTGTGAAAAAATATTTGGCTGATTTGGCTTCGGGCGCGCATCAGCGGCAATTGGCGATTCCAGGTAAATGATCGGAACGCGACGGATTTACGATGCATGGACCGCGGAATCAGATCCGGCACATCAGAAATATATAGGTCTGATCCTGAGACTGAGCTGCGGGGCGGCGATTCCGCCGAAGCAGAGAAAATGACCAAAATGTAGCCAATCTGGGGCAGATCTGCTAAAATCTGAGCAGATGGGGGTTAGCCGCACTTACACTCCCCCTCCAAAAACACACTGGGGTGTGTCGCTACGTCAACGAAGAACGTAGTGCGGGTAAGTCCCAGAAAAAAATAGAAATGTAGCCTCGATGGGGCGAAATCTGTCTGATCTGACCTGATTTGGGCTGAATTGGCACTGAATCAGGATGGATGAACCTGAAATGAGACAGAATGAGGAGTGACGAACAGTCCTCCGGTCAGTAAGACATTAGGTTATGGGCTAAAAAGCATGTAAACGTATCGAGAATCGATACCAAACCATGCCCTGGTTGGGAATGAGGTGGATTATTGGTGGATTGAGTGGGGGAATCAAGAAATGGAGTGACATCTCGGCGCTCTGGCACAGTTTAGCTGTCGCGGGCACGCTACGGTGTTCTCCACGTACTCTACATCGTGTTACTCCCGCTTTTCTCGTTCTGAAAAGTGCAGCATGTGCTTCAGATTTGGCGCATCTGGTGGATGATCACAAGATTCAGCAAGATTGAGAATCAATTTAAGCAGAGATGAAGGAGATGAAACAATCACAGAGAGGGAAAACAAATACAGATGTAGTCTGTAGGCCCTAAGTGAAGAGAAAAACATCAGCGTCAGCTAAGTTAGGCAAAGCCGTAAACAGATCTTCGAGGAATGAGAGGAGATGACAAGGAAATCAACCTAAAATGTCCTAAAATGAGGAAATTCCCTAAGGTGAAGGTGAAATGAAGCGGAATGTCTAGAACTGAAACTACTAACAACTTCGTTTAGACTAGAGTTAATATATATTGTCGTTTATTCAGCTCAATTGTGCTTTCCGGCACGTTGGTTCGCGAGCATCCAACAGATTCCATCAAAATGTGGATCATGTGATGATGCATCATGATGGGACATGATAGCCCTGGATCCTTGGCATGTAACGCGCCGAAGGTTCGCTGAAGGCGCTTTACTGACAGTATATAACTGAGAGACACCGAGTAGTCCTTTATTTACAGTGGCGGCGGTGTCAATCAACTTGGACAAGGCCCATCTTTCGATTGAGTCCCACAAGACACTTGGATTCACCATTTTCGACAGTTTCAAGTCGGATTGAGCTCACATTGGCGTGTGCCAAAAATACAACGAAGCTTACGGACTTCAGAGGTTGCTGTTAGAAGTCCCTAGAGCTCCTATGTGAAGGTTGTCTGAACAATTGACGTCGGGGTTTTGCACAACAGTGGCAGAATGATGGACAAACCTGAGGAATTCAAGGTAAATTCAAGGAATCTGGATCTGAATCTGTACTTTGGTGATGCTGAAGCCAAGGCAAATGAAGGTAAGATCTGAGTTCCTGGCGTCGCATCTAGTGCAGCCAGTACTACAGGGGGTACCTGTAGGGGTGAATGTTGCTGGCCAGCGTTTTTTAATATGTACATTTGCTTCCATCTGCACGAGTAGCCAAATTCCAAAGATGCAAAGACCAACAGAGACAAGATTACCCCGAATCTGCCTGAATTAAGCCTGAGTTTGGTTTTTTCTAGACACGGCAGCACACTCCGTGGCTTTCGGCAGCGTATCTACGCCTTGTCTGCCGAACGGAGACCAAAGAAAAGTTGATTGACGTCAAATTATCAAACATTCGCAGTTCTCCACATCATGATGTAATCAGGAAGAATGAACAGTGGATTGAGCAGAATGTGGTTTTTTCAAGTCGTCAGAACACTCACATTGGAATAAGTGGTCGACGGGGCGAGGCTGGAGCTTTTGTAGGAGTTGGACATGCAAGGGTTTCGAACCTACACCCTTGAGCCCTAGCGACGAGTGCCATGACGCCCTGGACTAGACGACTGTTACCCAGATTAGGGCGTCGGCAACTCAAGTCACGACGGATCTCCCTCAATTCGGCCAAGCACGAATACATGTGACCACCAACCTGTCTGGTGGGGCCCTCGTACGGCTTGGGCGCTGCAAATCAGCGACCGAACTCGAAGCTTGGTCGTCATTTGCCTCCTGGGCTGGCCTGACCGCAGGAGGGGGGATCGACGGATCAGCCCTGGAATGTGGCTGCTGAGGGCCGTAAAAGGCTGGATCTCGATTCACCACAGGTCTTTTTCCGTCGCTCTCCACCTGTCTGTCGGGTTTCGACAGACAGTCTGTCAGGAGTACGCCAATTTCGGGGTGCTTCTTGAGGAAGTCGATGAACCCCTTGGTGTACCCATGGACAAAAGAATGGGCAGGTTCCCAGTTGTTGTGACTGGAATCAAAGCCCCTCCACTCACATAGAAATTCCCATTCGCCCTTTTCGTCACGTCTTGCTTCTAAAATCCTCTTGTGTTCGTACTTCCCCCCTTCGATGACCCGATCGGACAAAAATTTCGAAGTCCATAAAAAGGGGTTTAACCCGATCCTTGGGGGAGGGGATCTCTCTCTTGAGGCGATCGCCCGAAACTTCAATTTCACTGCTGACATCCACACGAATCCTCCACCTGTTCTCACCTAGACGCGCTGTAACAGCGAATGGCCCCTCCCACAAGGGAAGAAGCTTATCATCTCCGCCCAGGGTGGTTTCGGATTTTCGAAGCCAAACTCGATCATCAACTTCAAAATTGTTGGGGTTTTTTCGGCCTTGATTCTGGACCCAAAGCCAGTCAGCTTGATGCTTATCGATTAATTTCGAGACAGTTTTTTCTGCTCGTTGGATTTCGTCCAAAAACAACGAAGCATCTTTACAAGGGCGAGGATTATTCAACGGCATGTTCCACCAACACTTCTTTCGTCCAAAGACAATTTCATTTGGAGAAAGGCCATGGTACAAAGGTGTGTTGTGGTAACGGCGAAGCAATGCGAAGAGAACTTCAAGCCAATGGAAATCTTTCTCACTCGCGAGCTCCTTACGAAGCATATTTATAATAGAGCGGCCGGCTCTTTCGCCAGGCAGCGCTCGATGCGAGTGGATTTCACATCGCAGGTGGTGGATTCCAAGGCGAGCACATAATTCCTTCCACCATTCGGAGGTGTACTCTTTGCCTGAGTCCGTAACCACCTCGGATGGGACGTCCGGACCTCCCATCCAGGTCTGCGCGCACCATTTGGCGGCACCCTTGCCAGTCATCGACTCGATGTTACAAGGCAACACCTGAATGTAGCCGGAATGACGGCACTGAATAAGGAGCACTCCATTGACCTTTTTGTTGGTCCAATGGCACTCTTCGTCATCGAGTTCACCAAGATAGAAAAAATCACTGGTGACTCTGTTAAAGAGGCGCTCCGGAATAGGGTGTGTTGCCTCAGATGGCCGTGCTTCTTCGCGCTGGGTGGCGTCGCGACAGCACATTGGGCACATCCGGCTGCTACTTTCATGCAATGAGTATATAGCCTTGAGCCGAACAACCTATGTTTAATCATCGACCATAATCTACGGCCATGTGCGTGGGGGGACTCCCATTTGTGCCACCAGTTTAACACTCGGGGGGCCAGGGCGTCTGGTACGCACAATTTACCCTCCATCCACAGCTTCCCCCCATCCAATGAATATTCAGAAAAAATTCCATCCTTGTGAGCATCTTTGGATTTGAGATTCTCAAAGACCTCTTTAAACATGGAATCACGAACATAATCGTTCGTCCAGTCACGGATGATAAGGGAATCTTTCGGCAGGGGTGGATTTTTGGCCGGATCTCGACGCTTAATGCCCTGAATCAACCGAAATCAACTTACTGGTCGGGTATACTCAAACCGTTTCACACTCCCTGAGGAGGGATCGGTGACTTTCTCCACGACTTTCAGTGATTTGGTTACGATTTCATGAGCATGCGCCGGATCTGAGAAGGCCGTGATGTCATGGCACGGTAATGCATGCTGTTTAACAGAGCATTGCATGCATTCACGTCGAATGAGCTTTTTTTCCTCTTGATCCCACTCGATTACGACGTGGCGGTCCTGCTCCGTACCATGGATGTTGGTACTTTGCAGCCCCTCTGAAGCGGGGTAAGCCCATCGGCTCAGAGCATCCGCTACCGTGTTGTGTTTTCCAGGCAAATACGACACATGGAGGTCAAACAGACTGAGAAATTCGTGCCATCTGGCCCGTTGACCAGCTGGGCTCGCGACAGTATCAATGTGTTCGGTGGCCCAATACTCCAGAGATCGATGATCCGTCAGGACCTCGACTCGATTGGTGCCAACCCACGATTGGTACTTCCTCAGAGCGCAGATTATGGCGTAAGTCTCTTGCTCACGCGGTGACCATTGCATCTGGCGTGGAGCTAGCTTCCGCGACCAAAATGCAAGAGGGTAATGATCACCTGTGGCTTCATCAACCTGTTCAAGGACAGCTCCGATCGCGTACCTAGAAGCGTCGGTTCTTATGTAGAAGGGTCGGTCGAATTTCGGCACATGCAACGTGGCGACTTCGCAGAGGGCCGCCTTCAAGTGATGGAAGGCCTCCTCGCACTCGTCAGTCCACTTGACACGAACCTTTGAACCTGCCTTGCCCGCATCTCTCCCTACCTTCAATAATTCAGTGAGGGGGGCAGCAAATTTGGCATAATTCGGCACAAAAGTGTGGTAAAAATTGCAACAACCCAGGAATCCTCTCAATTCCGTGATCGTCTCAGGGCGCTTCCACTTCTGAATAGCGACGAGCTTCCCTGGACTGGGTCGTCGGGTGCCATTCTCAAGGAGAGAACCACAAAATTCGACTGATTTTAAAAATAGTTTTCCCTTCTTTGGCCCACAAATCAGCTGATTGGCATCAAGAATGTCCAAAACCTTGTTCAGCTGCTTTTCATGTAGGGCCAGCAGCTCGGCTTCGGTCAGTCCATCCCCCTCTGTCGCGATGATTATGTCATCTATGTACACGCTCACGAAGGCACGAAGCTCAGGATGAGCTGTAAAAAGCACATCCTCCATCATTCTTTGAAAAAACGAAGGGGCGTTCTTCAGGCCCATGGGCATGACTGTCCACTGGACTGGGCCACATGGCGTGCACATACAGGTGAGAGGTCGGCTGTCCTTCCTCAACGGCATTTGGTGAAAGCCGTGACGGAGATCCAGCACAGAAAACAAACGACCTCTTGCCCTCTTGGCGATTTCCTCCTCAATGAGGGGCAGGGGGTGTGAATCCGCCTTGGTTTCAGCGTTGAGGTTGCGAAAATCAACAACCATTCGCCAACCATCAATAGTGTTCTGGTCTGCAGGCGGCGGCTTCGGGACTGTGAAGGGTGCACAGCACCATTCGCTGGTCATACAACCCTCAAGCCAACCAAATTCCCTGAGATTTCTCTCGATTATTTTTCTGAGTATCTCATGTTTGTGTCCATGGTTCTCATAAGGACGCTGTTTCTTCGCCTTGTAACCTTCACGAAGCTCGATGAAGGCTTCACCGAACTGCCCACGGACAGGGGGGTCTTTGATCAACTTCCCCGAAAGGGTTGTGTCCTTCCGTTCCTCAAAAATCTTGTCTCTTTTCTTGGAACACAACTCAGTGTCCACCTGATCGCCAGGAATTACTGTCGAAAAAACTTTGGCGATTTCTTCGGCCTTGGCAGGAAGAATCTTCTTACGGATGTCCGTAAAAAGGTCCGTATCAACTGCCTCTTGAAGATAGGTGGGTCGAGTGTCGACATTCCAGAGATTCTCTTCGTGATCCAGCTCCTCGAAAGGATCTATGAAAGCTTCCACACGGGGTTGTTCATAAAAAACTCTGAATTTGCGGCGCGATTTAAAATTTTTCTTCGCCTGTGCACTGAAGATTCTTTTGGATGTAGATCGTATTGGGGAAGAGGGAGACGAGGCGGATCCATTTGACGTTGGATCACCTTGGGCATCTGACGGACAAAAATCAGAAAAAATAGATTCATCATCAGTACCTCGCTCAACCTCAGATTCAGATCCAACACAGGAATCAGTACTAGAATCAGCAGAATCAGAGTCAGAAAGCTTTCCATCCACCAGGAATGCAAGCGAACTCCAGGGCCGCTGTGGCAGGGGACCTGTGTCGTCCCTGGCATACAGCTTAATCTTCCTGGGAAGTTCGATGTAATCTACACAAATGTCTTGCAATTCCTGAAACCAAGGCTTGTCGTCCCACAAGGGCACAACTAAAATCGCCTGGGTTTTATCTTGCTTGATTTTGTGGATGACCTGCTGGATTAAGTGAAGCGGAGGATTAATCCATAACTTCTTGTCCCATTTATGGGTCCAGGCGTCGCGAAAGTGCTTGTCAAAGCGCTTGTTCTCGCGGTTAGCAAAGGCATCATACTGTGGCCAAAAGGAATGGTGTTCATAAAAATATTCACAAATTGTATCGCGCCATTTGTCGACAACTCTGTAGGATGAAGAGTGCCAGCGCGAAGGGCGTCGTGGCTGGGAGTCCCTACGAAGACATTCTAACTCTCGGGAGTAATCGGCACTCCCATTCACCTCTGCAATGGTGACATCTTCGCCAAATTTTGGTGTAACCTTTTGCTTCAAAAATTCTTCTGCACTTTTAAACCCTGCGTGCAAAAAACGAAATTCAGGACGCTCCAAGGGACCTGACTCCAGCAAAAAACAACGCCGATGACCTACGGGCGCCACCCTGTTCTTGCGAAGCCAAGGATGGCCCAAGTAAAGGTCATACTTTATGTCGGCACGATAGAAGTAGTCATCCTTAAGGATAACTTCCTCCACATTGCCTTCTTCCCAAAGGTCTTGAGCGACCAAATGAGTGGATATATAACAACCGCGTTGCCCACCTGCGAGAGAATGTCCAGAAACTCCCTCGAGGGTAACAGGAAGAGGCGAATCAAACACGCAGTCGTCAGGCAAAAAAGAATTGGATTGGAGATTTACCTCCGATCCATTGTCACACAAACAAGTGGCGAGGTGGAAATTGCCCTTGCGATCAGAGACCCACATCTTTGTGACAAACTGACGGGCCCTGTGCTTGGACTGTACACCAACCTCGTCCACTACAACAGAAGGATCCACTGCCGGATCCAGGGGAGAGGAGACAAGCGACCCTACATCAAGTAGTGGTCGGGAAGGAATCTGGGGATCATGCCTGAAATCGCCTGGGGGGGGGCGATTTTCGTGGCTCCCCTAGGCGTTCTGACCTCCAGTGGCTGCGTTAACATTATGGACACAACCTGATTCGTCGACCCCCTCATCTTGGAGCAGATCATCTGCTGGATTCAAGGCATTTTCAACGTAATCTCGATCCGCATCGGACACCTGATCTGCACCTGAGACCTGATCCACACGATGGTTGCCCTTTCCACGTCCACGGCCACGGCCGCCGGATGATGGACCTCCACCTTCGCCACGCCCTCTGCCCTTACCAGAGAAAGGGGTTCCCGAAGGATTTCCCTTACCTTTACCCTGGAATCCTGGAGCATTTCCCTTGGTTGCACCGGATTGAGGGGTTTGGCCTGGATTTCGATTTCCGCCTCCGGCGTTGCTATTGGGATTTTTCTGGCCGTTCGGCTGCCCACCGGAGCCGGATGGAGTCCGATTTCCTGTGCCTTGGGACCCGCCAGGGCCTCCAGTATTTTTGTTTCCACCGGAGGGGGTCGGAATCCCTTTTCCAGCCTTTCCACCATGCACCTGTCTGTCATTCCTGTCTGAATTCTGCGAATTACTGATATTTTCACCAATCACCTTATGATCGTAAGGAGACCATCGGTGATTATCAGTAGAATGCGTCTTAGCTCGGTTCGTAGAACCTAAAAGAAGGCAGATGCTACAGTGCTGCTGAACATTCCGGGTGTCATTCACCTTTTTGTTGCCCTTTTGGGCCCCATTTTGGGTGTTTTGCTGGGTATTCTTGTTTCCCCCAAGACCCTCATGGAAATTCTGATTGGCGGCGTCGGCGAGCCGCTCAACCTCCTCCCAGAGTTCCTTCGGGGTGTACGAAAACACCCAGTTTTTGGCCTTCAGGCGATGGCCATGGAAGCTTACTCCCCTGTTGAGGACTTGGACAAACAAGTCCCGATCCTCGTGTTCATTAAACTTGATTTTCCACGTCTCCTCAGTGAATTTCACCTTGGAGAAGGACGTGGGGGAGCACTTTTGAAGTGCCTCCCTGACGGAGAACCTGTTGGCAGAGGCATCGAAGCCTTCCACCTCCGCCCACCAGGTCTTGACCTTTTCTTCGGACTGTTTGTTCCGAAGGGTGGCGGCAGTTTCTGAGGGGATCTTGTCAAAAATCAGATTTTTCAGCTCGGCACTAGAAAATTTTTCGCCTGAATGTTCAGCTTCTTCCACTAAATTCCAGAAGCGCTGTTTTTTGTCTTGCACTTCGTGCAAGATTAATCGCGAGAATGAAGGAAAATTCTTCAACATTTGGTGGTAGTGGTCCTCTGGCAGCCGGGATCCACGTACCTCCAACTGTTCCCACACCTCATCAAAGGTAAGGGGGGAACTTGTATCCTCACGATCACTCCAAGTCCTGAGCCAAGTGTTGGCCGGCGCTCCCTCAAGGCAATCCAAGAGGGCCATCAGGAACTGATCATCTTGGAGTTTTTGAGTCTTAACCCACAGTTTAAATTCCCGTTGGAACTGAGGCCCACGTCTGGGGTTCCCATTATACTTCGGTTGCTTGGCAACCTGACGAAGTCGCAAGGAAGTAGGATTAAGAAGCGAATCCAGCCCAACACCGGCCGTAATGGCAGACACCTTGGCGGCATCATTCGCCACACCAGCTCCGGCGAGGGTCTGGGCGAGCAACAGCTGGGCTAAGGTATTGGAATCAGCAGCAGGAGGGGCAGTACGGGAGGCAGTTCGCTTGGCATTCTGAGCCTCAGTCCTAGCCTTCGCCGTCCTACTCTCAGAACGAGAGATTTTAACCCTTTCCTTTAGCTTGGTTCTGCTGATCCTTGCGTCGGTGGTCCTGGAGTCCACCGAAGGAGCAATTGAAAAAATTTCTGTCGCCTCCTCCGACGGTTCTGTTGCTTGTTCCACCGATGATGCGCCCTCAGACCGCATGTGCGTCTTGAAAAGATTTTTTATTCCCAGCGTTTCAATGATGAGGTGCATTTGATCTTTGAGCGTTTGGAGCTCCGCATCTCGCTGGAATCTGCAGGAACAGTCGGCAGGACAGTATTTGCCGTGTCCTGAAGGGCCTGAGCAGGCTGTCGGACCGCTGATCTCGGTGGTCCGCAGCCAGGAGTCCACTTGGGGAGCTCCTTCAGCCCTGATTTCCAGGCTTGCCTGCCTGGCCGCCTCTAAAATTCCTTCCTCAACCGCGGCGGCTAGATCGTCGCGCATGGAAACAGGGGGATGAGGGGCGGAGGGCCCGGGAACAGGTGCCGTGCCCTTCTCTTTCGGGAAGGGGCTTGCCTCCCAGATCTGCAAAAAAATGGCAAAACTGTCATCTTCTTGAGAACGCCACCACATCCTGGTATTAATTTCGTCCTGAAGGAGGAAAAAATATTCCGTTAAAAAATCAGAGGCGATTCTTTCTTGTTCGATCAGCTTAGACGTGGCTAAGTAACAAAGGGCCTCAAGGGCCTCAAGGTTACGGGTCACTTCTGGGGACAAATGGTCGCCCCAGTGTGCCCAAGAGGCTGGTCGATTATAGCTAGGTACCTCACGTGGACCACCCATCTCAATGTCGTTCACATCGGCGTCAATGGTCTCAAATGTTGGACCTCCGTAAGGAAGGTTGGTACCTACCAGGTCCGTAAGCTCCACCGGAGCGTTGCCATCGTCGTAGGCCGGCGAATTCCAGCTGCTCGATGGCCAATTTCGACTGGGATCATAATGGTAATCTGGGCCTCCACAGCTGCTGATGTGTGCCCTTCTTGGGCAGCTTGGGCTTGCGCAAGGCATTCCTCTCAAGGCCTCGTTCGCGCAGCACCATGGCAGCGTAATCGTTACTTCTCCAGAAGCGGCGGGGTCTACGGGGCCGTACTGGGGAGCGGGCTGTGGACTGAAGGGCTGTGAAGCAACATTCAGGTAGCCTCTGCTACCATGAAAGTGCTGCCCTGGGTCGTTGATGGTGCCGGAGGGCTCAGGGCCGGCAAGACCAGTGGGGCAGGCACGCGAGGAGTCGACCTGAACGCTGCTGTTGGGGGCAGAACCAGATACACGGACACCAACGGAGGCGAGAGCGGCAACAACAGAAGCAAGATCCATGCTGATTGTTATCCGGCAAAAAATCCCAGTCTATGAAGAAAATTGATGCGGATTATCCTAAGTACATCTGAGTGTCCATATCTGTCTGAAAAGATTTATATAAATCCGATTGTGAAAAAATATTTGGCTGATTTGGCTTCGGGCGCGCATCAGCGGCAATTGGCGATTCCAGGTAAATGATCGGAACGCGACGGATTTACGATGAATGGACCGCGGAATCAGATCCGGCACATCAGAAATATATAGGTCTGATCCTGAGACTGAGCTGCGGGGCGGCGATTCCGCCGAAGCAGAGAAAATGACCAAAATGTAGCCAATCTGGGGCAGATCTGCTAAAATCTGAGCAGATGGGGGTTAGCCGCACTTACACACTCCCAGATACAATCCCTGACGCTGCAAGCGCCCTACCTCCTCTATGTGGACCACGGCAATGGCAGAGAGTCCGTGCCACTGGAGCAGTCCGAGCACACCTGGAGCTACCTGAGGCTATCGAAGGAGGAGCCCTCGAACATGATGGCGGTTTCCAAAACTGAGGACTATCAACTATTCGGGGAAGTCCTAGACCAAGGTGTGAAGGAGGTGGGTTACTCCAGGGAAGACCTGAGTGTGGAGTTGTTCGCCAGCGACAAGCAACATGTCTTGGACCTTTACTGCTGCAAGGGGGAAAACTGCAGCTACACATTTTATTGGCCCTCTTTCGGGATGGCCTACGGGAACCCCAGGTTCAGTGAGCTGGGGAAGGTCTTGACCAAGGTGGCCCTGGAACGTTCCCGTATGGTCCTGTGTTCCCCCGATTGGCGAGCCCAAGGGGGCAAAGAGTACTGGCGAACCCTCCTGGACAGGCTGACTATCAGCTCTGTTCGGTTATCTGATGAGGCCATCTACGTGCCTCTGGGGGGTAAGACGCCTATCGGGAAACCCGGAGGGGGGAGTATGCTCAGCGTGGTGGACGGAGGTCTTACCTCCATCCCCTGGGAGGAGCTGGACTGGACCCTGGTCGGGGATATACAATGAGAAAGTGATGGACTCACCTTGGATGACTTGAAGGATGGACTACGACCTCAAGATGCTATTGAGACTATACCCGGAGGAGGTGAATACGTCATGACTAACACCAACGCCCCCAACTCTCCCTGCCATGTACCTGCTCCTGATGGAGTCTCTGAGTGTGGACTATCCGAGCTCCCCAGCTCTATCCACTCAGATGACGAAACTGAGCACGACGCCTTCTTCGTGCAGACATGCGTGGAGGAAGTGAAGAACGCCGAGTACGTCGCCCCACTGAAACCCCTACTCTCCATGAGGGTGGAAGACCCCGTGGACGAGGAGCTGGATCCCTGATCCAGGCGAAGAGAGTACGTGGACTCAAGGAGGAGGTTGGTGGCAAAAAAGCTATGCTACGCTAAGCCTACCCGCAGCTCATGGCCACTGAAGCAAGGACGTATGGGAGATCTATCCCAATTGAAGGAGGACCTCGAACAGAAGATCACCACCTGGCAGAGGGACGTAGATCTTAACCTCCTGAAGAGCGTGTGGGGTGCCCATGTGAGGACCCCAGAGGAGGACGACCTCTCGGAGGAATGTGTATGTGAACCCCCTCGAGCGTGCCTATGTTGCCATCGTCCACCGGAGATGGTTGAACGAGACCTAGTTTATGCCTACCGAGGGTTGAAGGATACTACCAAGGGCGAAGAGTCGGTGGAGGATCACCTCCCGACGTCTATTACTCAGGGGGCAAGCAACTTACACTCTGATGAGGACATGGAGGACAAGATCAAGCTATTGGACCCGCGGGTGCAGAAGCTTATAAGGACCTATCTGGAGGTGTTCGGGGAACTACCACCCCGAGCCTCATGTGACAAGCTGGTACAGATGGACCTCAAGTTGAAGCCCCAGTTCGTGGGTCACAAGATCCGGAGAAGACCCTATACGGCTCCTAAAGAGCAGGCCGACGAGATTGAGCGACAGATACAAGAATGTATCGACCCTGGCCTAGTCCTGGAGTACAAGGACGGGGACTACCCCCAACACTGCAGCCCCTGTTTCCTGGTGCCTAACCCGGGTCTACAGCCAAACGGCTGGTAGTGGACTACGGAGAGCTGAACAAAAAAACGCTGAAACACTCAGGGTCCATTCCTAATATGGCGTCTACCCTTGAGAAGATAGCCTCCTGTCGCTACAAGACCAAGATGGACAAGAGGAGCGGACTCTGGCAGGTGGACCTGACGCTCAACGCTCAGGAGCTACTAGCCTTCATCACCCCTCAGGGGAGGGTGTTCAAGTGGAAGGTCATGCCGTTTAGCGTGGCCAACACACCCGCTCTATTCCAAGAGCTGATGAACAAGATCTTGTCCATCCTACGACTAAGACCCAAGGTGCAAGAACTCATATCCCGTGGGGCCCAGATGGAGGCGCACATCGACGATGTATGCCTCGGGACCAATACCCAGGAGGATCACCTAATCCTCTTGGGTAAGTTCTTTGCGGTCTGCCAGGAGAACCACACACGGCTCAAGCCGGAGAAGTGTGAGTTCATGCAGGAGACCATGCAGTACCTGGGGTTTGACGTTGGTTATGGGTGGTTGACCCCAGCGGCCTCTAAGGCGAAACCCCTGATGGATGCTAAGGTACGACACGAAGACCTCAAGAAAGGACTCCATGATGTACGCAGTTTCATTGGGGCGTGCAACTTCTATCGCCGCCATATCAAAAGCTTCACCTACACCAGCGCCATTCTGGCGGACCTGATCAAGAAGAGTACTACTTGGCGCTGGGGCCCACAAGAGCAACAAGCGTTTGACGAGCTCAAAGACAAGGTGGCCAACGCTAAGTGCTTGGGCGTGCCTAGGGCACAAGGGGAGATTATCTTGGTGACCGACGCCAGCAATGTGGGCGGTGGTGGAACGTTGTTCCAATGGCAAGCACTAGAGAAGAAGGAGTTCGACTCGGCTATTTTTCAATGGGGGACTGGAGGTCTCACCCGAGATGGAACTCTCAAGCACAGCTACCCTGACCACAAGTGGGTCCTAGTACCCCTGGGCCACTGGAACTGGAAATGGAACCACGCCAGGGGGAACTACTCCACCTATGAGCAGGAATTGCTCGCGGGTATGCTGGTGCTATCCTCTCAGGGACGACTGTTGGGGAGTGACCCTGTGGTCTGGCTGTGCGACCAAGAGCCGGTCCGCACTTTGGAGAAGGGCCCCCCACCTGAGAAGGCCAAGCTACGGCGCTGGTGGACCTACTTCAGCAAACTACGGCTGACGGTACACCATATCCAGGGAGTGAAGAACGAGTGTGCAGACTACATCAGCCGCAACAACTGCGACGCCCGTGATTGGTGCCTGGTCTGAAGCGCTGGCTAAGGAGGCGTTCAGCTGTATGGACGTGCACTTGGACCTCAACATGACTATGATACGCCCCCTAGCAAGTTTCGGAATTGGTTTTAAAAACAATAATCAGTTTTTTCTGATCGTTTTTCAAAAAATAACCGATTGTGCCAATTATTGCCCCTTCAAATAATCAGTTTTTTCCGATCGTTTTGCAAAAAATAATTGATTGTTCCGATTATTGCCCCTTCAAATAATTAGTTTTTTGTGATTGTTGCCATCAAAATAATCCATTTTGAAACAATTATGCCCCCCTTTTTTTTTTGCCTTCTTGTCCACACCGAGAGGTACCCATCTGCCTGGTTGCATGGGTTATTTCCCACAGTGTGTTTTTTTTTTGTGATGAAATTTCATGCAGCAAGTATCAGCCCCGTTCTGAGAAGGAGGTACTGAAGCAAACTTTGGAGATGGTTGCAGCTGGCAGGGTCAACAATCGCAAAATCATCACACAGTTGAAGGAGCAGAAGGTGAAGCCGAGCATGGCCTCTGACATTTGGAGTGACAGCGATGTATCACTGATGGGTACCTTTTTATACTACATTGACGAAGACTCGGAGAACCTGCACGCCATGCTCATTGGCTGTACAGGTTTCACTCGTGAACGGCATACTGGCAAAAACATTCGAAAGCAAACCATGGAGGATCTTCTTACTGTTGGACTGACGTTTGAGGACATTCACGCCAAAGTTTCCGATCAAGGAAGTAATATCAAAAAGGCCTGGGGTGGATTGCCAGGTTGAGAAAGATGTGCTTGAATTATGCCCTAGGTCTTTTGATGTATTCCTGCAGGTTTTGTAGTTGAAAACCCCAAACCAAAGCAGCAAGTAGAGCAAGGACTGAAAGTGGATCCAATCAATGATTGGTTTTGGAATCCAGTGTAACACAGAAGGGCTGCAGATAGACAAAGCAGGTATATGAACATAGACTCAATCACAAATGGATAATACAAAAGGTTATATAAGAAAATTGGTCAGACTCTAGCCTCAGAGGTTGCAATAGGCACTTCATGTGCACTCTTTTGGGTGAAATGGTGCTGGTTAGGACTGAGGGGCATAGATGTCAGGACCACACAGAAAATGACGTGGCCAAGCAACTGAATTCAGAAACAGTTACAAAGTAGGACCACAATAAGTGGTAGAAACAATTGAGTATAGGGGTCTTGGGGTGGGAGACCACTTAGGCTTAGCCTCCAAGGCCAACAAGCATGTAATGCCTGATTTAATTTGGTATGACCTCCATGAAGGAAGGTACCTCCGCTCAGTTGAGTGGTAGGGGTGAACTTCATGGGGGGGGCTAGGGTCACAACCCTAGTTACCTTGAGAAAGTGTACTTTAGGCAACAAAAGAGAGATAAAAACACTTAAGTTTGTCTCAGCATCAACAAAGGGTTTTAAGGGGGGCTTAGCCTGGATCAAGCCCTCCAAGAAAGACATGGCAGTGACTTTTTCTTACTCCCCCCTGGAGTACTAGTTAGCTAAGCTAGTAGGACCAAGGAAAAAGCCTCAAATATTCCCAAAATTACCTCAAAAAAATGCATTAAACTTACCAAAAACATTCTCATCACTTCATAGAAGCCTATCACACTGTAGGGACCCTTGAAAAACAGTGTAATGTACCGTGAATGATGTCCCTTCGAAGGGGCATTCCTCAAAAGTCGCCGGCGTGCGGCGAAAACTTTTGGAAAAAGTGTGGGGGCAGTGGGAATTGAACCCAGGACTCCCTGTCCAGAGCACATGTGTCTGTCCACGAGGGTACAGTCGAACGCTCTAATGCGGACGGCTATTGCTGCATAAACAGCGTTTTAGTAAACGTCCTGACCAAGGGCCAGGGCGGAGCAATACTCCCAATGGAGGACACAAACCCCCAGGAGCTGGAAAAAATAGAAAATGGAACCAGCAGGGAGTGATTCCTGCGGTTTTGCGGAAGGGGTTGCGATTTAGCAAGTGAAATCGTTGAAAATCGACGAAACCACGCGGGAAATCGTCATTTTTACACATAACTTAAAGTCGCAGACAAGCGCAAAGGAAGCGGACGCCAAGAAAAGGGTTGCGCAAGCGAAAACGGCTTTTGGAAAAGAAGGTATGAGCCGTAGTTTTTAAAGTTTTAAAGAAAATTTTTGCACAGTTGCATCAAAATTTTTATAAACTCCAGAGTAAAGCATTCAAAATCAGCCCACACCACAGAGCAGTTCAACAACCCGTCTCTCAGGTATGTCTGTGTCACTTCACACTCACGCATTGCGTTCGTGTTGGTTGTTCCGTCAAAACGTTAGGGTTGTCAACGCTGCGCTCGTTGGGGGGGTCGGGTGTTCATCTCTCGTGCTCTGCACAGGTGAAAGCAGGAATGAAAGGTATGTGATGCGAATGGAGCGCGCAGCGCGCACGTAGGGTTAGAATATGCGCTGTGCTCGCGATGCATGTGCTTAATCTAGGCACCACACGCTGTGTCGCTTCACCTGTATCCCTAATTCACCCTTGTTTCCTTCTTCACAGGTAAGCGTTTGTTCGTGTGCGGCCGTGGCGTTCAAGTCGAGTTGCTTAAAACGCTTAGGTTTGTTTTGTGTTCGTTTCAATGCGGCATTCACACGATGCATGGTGAGTACGGTAGGTTAGCCCAGGAGGAGCTCACCTCCTGGTTGAGTCTGTGGTTCAGCCTCCCTTCCCTGCGTGCACATGATGCATTAAAGGGTAGGCCACACGAATTGCGCACGGTAAACCTTGTTTAGGTTACCCAGAGGCTCCTCGGTACGTTCTTTAAGAGAACCCGAGGAGTTTCTTAAAGCTTGCTTGCTTGACAGGGGTAGCTGCATCTGCAGCGTGTTTGCGAACAGTGTATTATAGGTCACACCGAGAAGGGTATAATACCTGGAGTGTGGCTTGGTTCCTCAGTCGCAAACGCCCCTTCATCTGCCTCTTTTGTACAGGTGGGAGAGGTTAAGGGTGATTGGTGCACGCAGCAGCTGCCTTCGGCGGCTACCATTTTTCTGCCCCAGCAAAACAGGGGCGCTGATCACAAATCAAATCACTGTGCCTCAGCCAGTACTGGCGAGGACAGTTCGACCTCAACGACATCTGCGCTGTGCACGCAACGAGAGCACCCCTTCCCTCCAAGCCCTAGCAGGGGAAACGCGTTGTGGCGTCCCCTGTTAGGCCACAGCTGCTTAGGAGCGCTGTGTTCTCTTGCCATTTCACAGGAGGGTCGCTAGGACCCAAGAGACCTTCACCTTCGCAACGCCCAGTAGAGTGTGCGTGTAGGAGTGGTAGTCCTGAGTGGGGGCTAGAGCCAGTTGCCCAGTGCTCGCCCACCAGGATGGTGCCACTGTAGGGTGTGTAGGACCTGTAGGGGGTGTGTCACTGTCCCACCCTTTTCCTGCAATTTTAGCGGGGTTGGTGGGCTGTGGCAGTGGTTAGGTCAGTGTTTTGGCCACATAGCAAAACGGCGTTTTGCATGCCTTCATAGCTTTTGGCCACCCCTCCCTGTAGTAGACAGATAGGTAGGGAAAACAATACCTGGATGAGCACGCTGGGTATTCCCCCAAGGTTTTGCGCCAGCACAGAAATTGGGCGCATAGGGGAGGGGAGACCCGGGGCGTACCCCGTGGCATCAATAAGCCAACCCTCCAGGTTCAGCAAGGGCGCAGACTTGGGTATAATTAGGACACCACTTCTGCGGCTTGCTCTCAGGACCTTGGGACTAGCACACTCACACAGACATACGTAGCACACTTAGGGGTATGGTAAACCCTGTAAGGAAGGGTAGAACCCCATGGGTCTGGACCAGTCAGGGGTCCTAACTGTGGGCTCGCTTGTCCCCAAGGAGGGAAGACACACCTTGCCTCATAACACCTTGCTTGTCATTCCCCCCTGTTGTAGAAAGCCACCGTTCTTCGTTGGCTCACCAAGGTCATTACATTAGGGCAGTACCCATGCAACACATGGTCAACAAGGCAAACACTCGCTGGGGGGCTGCAATCTTGATAAGCGGCCACCTGGCTCACGCTGGAAACCATAGGCGTGGGTCTGCAGGGCACAGACAGGGTCAGTAGACTGACACAGGGTAATTAGTTTCGCTTCTTACGCTGGGACATAGTCTCAGCACGGGTTAGGAGCTGCCCCTCGTTGTTCTCAACGAGGTAAGTGCGGGAGATGGGGTTGATACTCCCATCTGGTTGTATGAAGGCTGACATAGGTTCCCAGGTCGCCTCGGACAACCCATAGCCATCCCACAGGGTAAGGAATTTCCAGCCCTGTTTATACTCGTGGCGAGCAATACCTGCAACCACGTAGTAACCATCGACTGCCATCTCATCGGCAGTCATCTCTTCGAGTTCGTCTGCCTCCTCTGGACTGGCAGCGTTCTCTAGGTCTATACGTTCAATCTCACTGTCGCTGAGGCGCCACTCATCCCAAGACAAGTCGTCAGGGGAGTGATAGTGCCTCAACTGCTTAGGAGCACATAGCAGTTCACCACCTAGACGTGGACTGCACCTGACATGGATCCTGGATCCATCTATCCTGATGATACGATAGGGTCCAAAGTAAGGGTCCTGTAGGCAGTTACGTGGCCAGGAGGGTAGGCGTGAATGGTGTACCAAAACAAGGTCACCAACTTTGAAGCTGGCAGGTCGCCGTACGCGGTTCTGTCGGCTCTGTTCACGGTCACGAATGTGCCTCAGGTTAGTACCAGCCTGGTTAGCCAGAGACTGCTTGTGTTCCAGCCAATCTCCCACAGGACTCTTGAAGTCCTCAGGAAAGGGGGTTTTGAAGAACCAAGTAGGTCGTCCTCCATGGAACAGCTCGTGGGGGGTGAAACCCGTAGAAGAGCTCCGCTGTGAGTTCATGGACAGAACTGCCCAGGGCACTAGGCGTACCCAGTCCTTGGTGCGTTCCTGTTTCATCAGGATTCTTAAGTTTTGCTCCACCACACGGTTCTGTCTCTCACAGAGAGGGTTAGACGTGTGAGTGTAGGGCACACCTGTGGTTACCTCCACGTTGAGGGCATTTAGCACTCGTTTGTACCACCCAGTGTCACTGCGGATGCGTACATCCTCATCAGAGTGCACCTGTTTAGGTGCTCCATAGGGTTCGAACCATTGTTCGACCAACATTTTTACAGTCTGCTCACCTGTGATTTTCTTATTGCAAGGGAACACACGGGTGAAGCGAGATAGACCACAGGTGACCACGAGGCAACTTTCATAGCCGCCAAAGCGTGGTAGGCCGTGGATGTAGTCCACGTAGAGAAGAGAGTTAGCACAATAGGGTATGGGTAAGCTGGAGATCAGGCCCCTATCCCTACTGTCGCTCTGCTTGCTGGCATGACAGCCACAAGCATCCACAATGGTCTGCATACGCGACCTAAGTTCAGTCAGGGTTAGACTAGAGTAGAAACACTCACGGAAGAAGTCCACTGAGCGATTAGCGCCAGTGTGACCAGAACTGAGATGGGACCACTGTAGGCACCCATCCAGTCGTGCCTCAGGCACAACAATTCGGTCCTCGTAGAAGAGGTACTGATTGTTTTTATACCACTGGTGCCCGTCAATGACACGGGGTTCGAGACCAGTGCTGAGGGTTTGGAGAATTTCTTCATACTCTGACTGATAGTCGGTTAGACTCCAACCCTCCAGGATTCCAGCAGTGCGCATGGACAGGTCAAGCTGGACATCCATACGCTGGAAAGCCTCTTTGGCGAGCGCCTCAGAGCTCTCACCAATAAGCGCATCGAAGTTGTTGCGCGATATATAGTCAGACAGTTCATTCTTAATCCCGGGGATATGATGCACTGTCAGCCTGAACTGGCTCAGGTAAGTCCACCACCGTTTTAGCTTCGCTTTTTCTGGTGGTGGGCCCTTCTGAAAAGACTTCACAGGCTCCTGGTCACACAGCCAGACAATAGGGTTAGACCCCAGGAGTCGGGATTGTGAAGATAGCACCAACATACCGGCCAGGAGTTCCTGGTCATAGGTGCTGTAGTTGGAACGCGCTTGGTTCCACTTCCAATTCCAGTGTCCCAGTGGCACCAGTCGCCACTCACTGGTAGGATAGTCATGTTTCAACGAACCATCACGGTCCAGTCCAGTAGTACGATAATGGCAGTGGGTTAGTTCAGCGGGGTTAAGCTCCTGCCATTGATAGATCGTACCTCCCCCCCCTACATCACTGGCATCAGTGATCAGGACTATCTCGCCCTCAGGGCGGGGAACTCCCAGGCAGTTGGAGGAGGCAATCTTCTTCTTCAACTCCTGGAAACACTCTTCCTCTCTGGAGGTCCACCTCCAGGGAGTAGTTTTCTTGATTAGGTCAGTGAGGGGTGCAGAGGAGTAAGTAAAATTGTGGATGTGACGCCGATAGAAATTACAGGCGCCGACAAAACTCCTCACATCGTGTAGACCCTTCTTAGGGTCATCGCGAATCTGCATGTCCTGTAGGGGCTGCATCTTAGACGCGGCTGGTTTCCACCAGCCATACCCCACGTCGAAACCCAAATACTCCATCTCCTCTTTCATAAACTCGCATTTTTCGAGTTTGATTCGGAGATGGTTTTCTTGACAGACAGTGAAGAATTCACGGAGGAGAAGGACATGGTCCTCTTTGGTATTAGTACCCAAACTCACGTCGTCGATGTGGGCCTCCATTTCTGCACCCCGAGAAATCAACTCTTGTACTAGAGGCCTGCGCCTCAGTATGTACAAAATTTTGTTCATAAGCTCCTGAAAGAGCGCTGGGGCGTTAGCCACCCCGAAAGGCATAACCTTCCACTTGAAGACACGACCCTTAGGGGTTATAAAGGCAAGCAGCTCCTGAGCTGCGGCGGTTAGGTCAACCTGCCAGAAACCAGAGCGTTTGTCCATTTTGGTCCTATACCTGCATTTGGCAATACGCTCCAGGGTGTTTTCCATGTTAGGAATACTCCCTGAATGGTTCTGGGTTTTCTTGTTGACCTCACCATAGTCTACAACAAGACGTAGAGCAGTCGACCCTGGTTTAGCAACAAGGAAACAGGGGCTGCAGTGATGGGGATAGTCCCCATGTTTGTACTCTTCAACGAGGCCAGCATCAATGCATTCTTGGATCTGGCGCTCGATTTCTTCAACCTGTTCCTGTGGAGCGGGATAGGGACGACGCCTCACTCGCGTCTTTTCAAATTCTGGTTTCAATTTCAGGTCCATCTGGACCAGTTTTTTACAAGATAGGGGAGGCGGCAAGGCGCCGAACACCTCCTCATAGGTTATAAGCAGTTTCTTCAGGCGGGGGTCAAGGTTAAGACTCTCGACTTTCTGAAGGAAATCCTCCTCAGCATGGAGGTTGCTTTTTCCATGTTCTTTCTTTTTATGCCGATCAGCAGTTTCGGCAGGTACAGTACCATCGTCCCACTCAGGGGGACATTGCTGCCCATAGTGTAGAGAATACACTAGAGGTATCTCAGGATCAGGCAGCGTATAGGACTCATCGTCCTCCTCAGACCAGATGGAGTATTTCCAGGTCTGTCTGAGGTATTGCAGCCGCTCTTGGCGCTCAATACCTTCGGCCTTCAGGTACAACACCCGTCGGACTTCTTGAGTGTCATGCTCAGACAATGGCATGTTATTAGCAGCAGGCCGTGCCAGAGCATCAGTACTCCGGGCCACGGGTTCACCTGTGTGCACAGGCTGCATGTGTAGCACTGGTTTCCCGTCAGAGGAAGCGGGTTCAGAGGTTGACTCTAGATCTACCCCCTCTAGCAACAGCTGGGCCAGGAAAGCACTATGTTTTAAGTCAACACAGCTGGGATCAACAGAGGGAATAGTGCTGGCGATCTCAGACAGTTGGTCGTCAGCATCCTCTTTTACAGCTGCAGGTTCCAGATAGTCATCAGGAGACTCACACCCTGTAAGTGTGGCAGATAGGTGCTCAGGAGATCGATTTTTGAGATCATAAAGGGTCAAGCCACGATTTTCGGCCATGACCTCTTTTAGTAGCACCTGGTCCAGGTCACACAGGGGTACAGGATTGAGAGATCCATCGATGATGGACAGGAAACTGGCCCACTCAGGGGCCTGCATAGCTGTGTCTGAGTCCTCAGGCACATAGATGGGGCCGTCGGGGGGTTGCACTCTCCCCACGGTCGTTCGGTCAAGCATACGGCGCCAGTAAGCATGTTCACCAGAGCAACCCCAGTCAGGGGTGCACATAACAACCCTTCCTCCCTCATAAGCGATCTTGGTTAGAACCTTCGCGAGCAGGGAGAAGGGAGGGTTAGCATACGCTAGGCCCATTGCTTTCCAGAAGAAACGGAAAGCATTGTTCATTTGTTTCGAGCAGTACAACTGCATGATGTGCTGTTGTTGGCTCGCAAACAATTCCACCTGGATCTCATCCAGGTTTACCTGAAGGGCCGCCAGTCCATTTTCGAGAACATGACGGGCCAGTTGGTAGTTTTCAGTACGATAGTTCGTCTTGGCTGCGTAGCGCAGCCCAGACTCTTTTCGTCCTGACAGCTCCAAAGGAATGGAGAATAGCCCACTGCCAAAGTCGCAGTGCAAAGAGTAAGGACGCTGTAGGGACAGCATTTTAACCTGGGGGTTTCTTCTTAGAAAGTCAGTGCCAATGACAATGTCAAAGGCGTCAGTGTCCAACACTCTGCAGTGTTGGGTCACGGTTTCGTCGCCCAGACATATGGTCACATCGACCCCCCCCAAGGAATGGATGGTACGCCCATCCCCTACTCTTATGG
Source organism: Eutreptiella sp. 'Long Island Sound 2002' (assembly GCA_964036045.1). Lineage (NCBI taxonomy): Eukaryota > Euglenozoa > Euglenophyceae > Eutreptiales > Eutreptiaceae > Eutreptiella > Eutreptiella sp. 'Long Island Sound 2002'. The sequence goes on along the minus strand of OZ038389.1, from coordinate 58,335,388 downwards.
CCACGGTCTTAGTTTTCCTGAAAGTTTTAAGCAGGCGCCGGGCCACTATGGAAAGTGTTGCACCGGTATCAAGCACTGCTCGAAAAACCTGATCCCCGATTTTCACGAGGATCCAGAAAACCAAGTCCTCCTCTTCGGAGCCGCCCCCCTATTCCTCATCAGGGAATTTCACATCCACTCCTGCAGCCATGAGGGACTTGGCCATCCAGGCCAAGCGCCTCTTCTTAGAATTATTCCCCTCAGGGGTAGCGTTATCCCCTTGGGGGCGCTTCTGGGGGACACCTGCGGCAGGAGCGGGTGTGGCAGCAGGAGTAGGTGTAGCAACAGGCGCTGATGAGCGCCTCTGGGGGTTAGGGGGTCCAGTTTTGCCACCCCCCTTGCCACCTCCTTTACCTTTCTCCCCATTCGGGGGATTTCTGGCGGGCGTCGGGGTCTTCTGGCGCTCCGCCTCCTGACGCTTGAGTTTGTCACTCTCGCGTTTCTTGATGCGGCATTCGTCCTCATAGTGACGACGTTTGCCACAGTAGCCACAGGTGATGGTACACCTGAAGTGGTCCTGATGGGTCACTGTTTTCCCATCTTTAGTATGCTGCTGACGTTTCATCTGCAGCATACAGCCACTGCGGAGATCGCAGTCAGAGGCATGACAAGGTCCCCCCTTGTCATTGACAGGTCGGCAGTAAAACAGGGGGTGTGTGCCTGCATCAGTTGGAACCTCGTTCATGGCACGTAGGTTGCCCCTCCCTTTACCGCCTCCCTGGTTGGTGTTAGTGGGATTTTTATGCCCCTTCCCTTCGCCACGTTCGGGGGTAGGGGTACCACCTCGTCCCAAATGCTTCTTGAGGAACTTCTCCATGTGGGAGTCGTTCTCTCTCTCAAGAGCCAGCTCAATCAAGAGATCCACCAGTGTATCATACGAGTGGGTCCTGCTCTTCCTCTCAGAGGTGGAGCGGCAATCATCCCACGTACGCTGGGGGATCTTACTCATGAGCCACAGGTGGGGCTCAGTGGCTCCGTAGGAGCCCACATTCATCCTCGAAAATAAGTACTCCAAGTCGCACACATACTCAGAAATTCGTGCAGCGGATGGAAACTCCGGGAGCATAGGTAGCTCCTCGATCTGTGTGCGTACGCTGAGGTCAGTCTCATAGACTGGAAATGTTTTCTCTAACCTCAAGAGTACCTCTGCCCAGGTAGAACAGGTTTTCACAATCTGTTTGACCTGTTTTTGCAAAAATTTCTTTTTGCAAGAGCGTTTTAGCAGTGAACATTTGGTGGCCACATCCACATGGGATTGGCCAGTCAACAAAAGGAACTCCGCAAATTCTTCTGCCCATTCAGGCAGATTTTTGGGGTCGAACTCCGGCAGTTCCAGCTGGATGTTCGCCTGGGCAATTGGTCTGCCCGTCTTCCCACCCCCCGGAGTTAGGCCTGTAGGCGACACGCCGGCAAGAGGGGCCAGGGCTGACAGCCCTCTTCTCTCACTCTCTGTGACAGGCACGTCCTGTAGATCCGCCATAGGCACAGTCCTGGCACGGGGGTGAAAGGGGCTGGGGCAGGTAACCTTAGGCAACAGCCTTGAGACCCTCGATCTCTTGAGATCTTCGGCCAGGGTACTCAGCCCTGGAGAGAGAGAGAGGAACTCAGGCTTGGGTAAGGGTTCTGCAATACCCAGTTTAGCCTTAATGGCCTCCGATAAGGCCGTCACGTCTGGATCTTCTGATCCAGACATGAATTTGGCCAGCAGCTCGGCCGTCTGATCCAGGGCACCGTAGGTTGGCCTTGGATGGTGTTCTTCGACTCGTGTTGGGGCCACTTCGGGGGCCCTTGGGGTTGGATACTCAGGTCTTAGTCGTCTTGGCATTGATGCAGTGGACGGAGGACCAGAGTGTGCATAGGACCCTAGATCTGTACGTGGTCTAGATCCATGTACAGCTAAGGGCTCCTCTCCATCTTCCCCACGGATGGATTTATAGTACTCCTCGTGCATGATGTACTCATCCATCTTCATCTTCAGCTTCTCATATTCCTCAGGTCCTTCAATGGCAGTTGAGGATGAAGCTGGACAATTGGATCTTGATACTGAAGCAGCCACACGTCTGTGGAGGTGACTGAAGCTGTCTCTACCGTGTGCTGCTAAGGCCTCGGTGGTAAGGCCTTTATTCTTTTCCGCCCTTCTGCGTTCTGGATCTCCTTGGGATCCAGATGCGCCACTGAGGTGATGTGGTGCTCGGTGTGGTGGTTCACTCATTGGGTGGACCACACTGCCCATTTGTACTTGGACAGTTCGGATAGGCCAGGTCCTGACGCTTGGCGTGGACATGTTGGACTTGTTGTTGAGCTTTTGTTTTGCACTTCTTCTCAGGGTCGGTTCAAAAGGTCACAAGGGACTGCCTCTGCTACCGGAAAGATGTCCTTGAATTATGCCCTAGGTCTTTTGATGTATTCCTGCAGGTTTTGTAGTTGAAAACCCCAAACCAAAGCAGCAAGTAGAGCAAGGACTGAAAGTGGATCGAATCAATGATTGGTTTTGGAATCCAGTGTAACACAGAAGGGCTGCAGATAGACAAAGCAGGTATATGAACATAGATTCAATCACAAATCGATAATACAAAAGGTTTTATATGAAAATTGGTCAGACTCTAGCCTCAGAGGTTGCAAAAGGCACTTCATGTGCACTCTTTTGGGTGAAATGGTGCTGGTTAGGACTGAGGGGCATAGATGTCAGGACCACACAGAAAATGACTTGGCCAAGCAACTGAATTCAGAAACAGTTACAAAGTAGGACCACAATAAGTGGTAGAAACAATTGAGTATAGGGGTCTTGGGGTGGGAGACCACTTAGGCTTAGCCTCCAAGGCCCACAAGCATGTAATGCCTGATTTAATTTGGTATGACCTCCATGAAGGAAGGTACCTCCGCTCAGTTGAGTGGTAGGGGTGAACTTCATGGGGGGGGCTAGGGTCACAACCCTAGTTACCTTGAGAAAGTGTACTTTAGGCAACAAAAGAGAGATAAAAACACTTAAGTTTGTCTCAGCATCAACAAAGGGTTTTAAGGGGGGCTTAGCCTGGATCAAGCCCTCCAAGAAAGACATGGCAGTGACTTTTTCTTACTGGTTGTTACTGCGTCGGTCACACCATCGAACTGGCAGTGAAGGAATACCTGCAAAGTGAAGGAATTTCTGATGTCGTGCAGAAGGCCAAAGGGATGACGACATATTTTCATAGATCAGGGAACCGACTTGACCGGCTAGCGGACTTACAGAAACAGTTTGACGTGCCTCAAAGGAAGCCACCACAAACAGGCAACTCTGTTCGATGGCACTACACACGTGACTCCATGAATTGGTTCCGGGAGCAGAAAATGATTGTTCAGAATTATGATATCAAATATGGTGCTGAAGCACGACAAGAAGATGGACCCTATGCTGACAGTCACATGCACTACAATGATTGGAAGGGGAATGAGCACTCTGTGGCAGTACTTTATCCAGCAGCCACAGTGGTGAATGACATTGAAGGTACTCAGTATGTGACAGCATCGCCTGTATTACCCAGTGTGTACATGCTCATCCACAAGGTTCGCAAAGATGAGATAGTGTGCAATTCGGACAACTCAGTTGTTCAACCACAACAAACTACACCAGAGGTCAGAGCAGCACGTGCAAACCTGCGAACAGCTTTGGAGGATCGCTTCATTAAGGCTCTGCCAGACCATGTCTTTGAACAATATAGTATTGCCACACTTCTTGATCCTCGATTGAAGTCCTTCAGGTTTTTTTCACAGGGACAGAGGGACACTGCTGTTGAGGCCTTCAGGGCGCAATGGACACAGAAGTGGCAGCCTCAGCATGCTGAACGCCCTCAATCAAAACCTGCAGCACAAAACAAGACAGGACTGTCAGCTCTTCTTCAGGATGAATTCAAAGAGGCATCAGCTCAACGTGTTCATGTTCTAGATTTGCAACCTGACGACAAACTGTCAGCATATATTGCACTGCCACTAGAAAGCATGCAGACGAATGTCATTGAATGGTGGCGTCAACACCGAACTGTTTTTCCCAAACCTGAGTAGGATGGCGCGACAGTACCTTGCGACGCCTGCCACTTCTGCTGGAGTAGAACGGCTCTTCAGCGCAGCTGGTTTGACGTTCGGTGATCTCGCACACGCTATGAAAGAGGAAACGCTTGGCTTCAAGTTGCCTGCCGCATACAACTACACGCACGCTTTGTATTGTTATCCTTAAGCGTGCGTATTTGTTGTTCAGATTCTGATCATTACAATCACCACTTTTCCCAACCTGAGTAGAAAGGCGCGACAGTACCTTGCGACGCCTGCCACTTCTGCTGGAGTGGAAAGTCTCCTCAGTGCTGCTGCTTTGACGTTCAGTGATCTCGTTGTCGTTCAGATTCTGATCATTATAATCAGGATGATCATGCATCAGGTTCAGGTTGGCGATGGCGGTTGTACGCGCTGTTTCATGCTGAAACCATCGTCCATGTAACGATCGTGGTGTCGTACCACACCGGCACTGCTCAGAAGCTGACTTTCAGACTCGTTTTTGCAACCTGTGTTTATTGCCTTTTGCCTGGTGCTCATAACCCCGGTGCCTTTAAAAAGAAAAACCACAGTGGTGTGCATCATACGTTTTCGCTTCTTCTGCAGTTCAGCGACAGTTTGCCATTTTGATTGCCCTGGCGGCTCAACTGTGGTGTGCCGCTGCGCGCCGAAATAATCGATTCGATCTCAATGCAGGTAGCAAAATAATCGGTAGATTCCATCTATTTTGTTTGGCTTGCCAATCATTGCCGATTAATCGATCAATCGATTAATCGCGAAAATCGATTCCAAACCTTAGGCGGGACTGACAAACACCCTGGGAGGGTTGAGGAGCAGACCTATGCCGACCCCTGCTGTGATACCAAGGAGCCCTTTTGTACCCAGAACGGCCCAGCCGCCCTACAGCCACGTGGAGAATTCCACGCGAGCCGAGCTGAACCAGTTGGGATTGACAGTCCTGAGGGCTACGGTCGATGTTTAGCCCTAAGGCTCTAGCGACTTGGGCGGTGATCCTTCTGATGATGTGCCGCCCTCTATGACGTCTGCTTCACCCTCTGAGGACGATGACCCTGAGGACCCGCAGAACCCGAGTGGCAAGAAGAAGAAGAAAAGGAGGAAGACCAAGCGCCACGAGAGACGCAGGTCTCAGCAGGCTAAGGCTATCGCCACCTCCAAGATGGTGGTGAACTTGTCGGAGTTCACAAGGAAGGACCTCAGCGAGTTCGCTGAGAACTTCGGCCGGTTCCTGAGGATGACCGGCCAAACCCGCGCTAGTGGGCGAGTGAAGTGCGATCTGCTCCTGCAGTGCTGCAACACCAAGTACCTGGAGAAGCAGATGAAGCAGATCGTGACGAAGTCCGCCACCTTCGCTGACGTGTTGGTTGCCTTAGAGAGGCAGTACCCTTCCCACGAGACCGACCTCTCCATCCGGGCCAAGATCCAGAACATGGGTGCGTTGCCCAACAACCCCAAGCCTGCCAGGATTTCCGAGCTGCTGGCCGATTTTGACCACTGGGTAGGGCGACTGACGCCCGGTTCCTATGGCAGCGACAAGCTGCTATTCCGGTTGGTGGCCAAGCTCCAACGAGAAGTGTGGGATGAATGCCAGGCAACGGCGGAGTGCAAGGCAAGGGCCCTCACCTATGAGGACTTGTCTGTGCTGCTTTTGGAGCTGGCGCTGGAGAAAGAAAGCGACCAGCACCTGAACGCCTACCGTCCTGGAGGAGGAGGCTCTTGGAGCCATGGCCGGGGGTACCAGGGACCCAGACCTGGACAGGGGACTACCCCCAAAAATGCTCGCTTCAAGAGCAATGTGCAGGATCTCTTCTGGTGTGATGCCAGAGATGAGCAGGGTTGCCTGCTGCATGCCCCTGATTGCGACCAGCGGAACTGTTTCGTGGTCCTGCGGAAGAAGCAGGAGACCAACACCGGCGGCAAAGCCAAGCTGCCCGACCACTAAAGGTGCACAATCACCTGTGCGTTCTGTGGTAAAAGGAAGCACTACGAGGACGAGTGCTAGCACAAGCAATGCCGCTCGGCGAAGCTCAAGACCGAGAACGGCAGGGGGAAGGGCAGTGGCAATTTCAATACAAGTAGTGTCCCCACAGGCGAGTGCCACAGGGGCTGCAGACCAAGGGGTCACAGACCTGGTGCAGGTCGGACACACGTGGTGGGTTGTGGAACCCAGGGGACTAAAGCCGCCAAGCGGTGGTATATACGGCGGCGCCGTTGAAAAGGGTGGAGCACCCGCTCAGCCGGTGGGTAGGGGAGGTGGAAGAGGTGCGGGTTGAAAGAACGGAGGAGGTACGCGAGATGGCCGTCCTACGGGCGTTGGAGTCGCAAATGGATAGGTGTGCGGAGGCAGAAGAAGCGGAAGATATCAGGGAACAGATCCGGTTGGCATTGGAGTGGGTGGCCAGCAGCAGGGGAGGGGAGCAGCCGAGGTGGATAGTGGCACCCGGAACGGAGGACGGGCACAGGAAGGAGGCATTGGACAGAGCGAGAAGGCTCACGGAGGGGGCCAGGAAGCAAGGCCTGGAGGTGGAAGACGATCAGGGCGGGGAGAGGCCAAGTAGGTGGAGGGGGATGCGGAGGGGGAGAGGGAGACAAATGCGGTTCATAGTGGGGGATGGGGATGGTGAGGAGGAGCGAGACGAAAGGGAGCAGGACCATGCGCGGGGAGTGGAAGGCCGGGAGCCGGGACTGGCAGCAGGCGGGCGGGAAGGCAGAGAGGAGGGAGAAGAAGGGGTGGAAGAGGGAGAAGCGGAGGGACGAGGGCAGGAGAGTGCTGTTGGAGACAGGGTGGAGGAGGGCAGCAGTGGGGAGGGGACAAGAGAGGGAAGTGAGAGGGAAGGCGGCAAGCGGGGGAGAGAGGCAGACGAGCAGGATCTGCAAGCAGAGCGGCAGCAGGAGGGGGAAGGGGAAAGGAGGCCAAGAAGGAAACGGACGAGGGGAGTCAGGTACGGGGAGGAGCAGCGGGGCCGTGAAGAGCAGGGGGCAGTGCAGGAAGGGATGACAGTGTATGGTCCGCACAAGGTGAGTGGGAAGTGGAGGAGGTATGTGGGAACAGTGGAGGAGATGATCGAACAACAAGATCGCAAGGGACATGTGACGAGGGCAGCCATCGTGCAGTGGGAGGATCAGGGGGAGGGGGATGAGGAGAGACTGCCGTACCCGGTGGAAAGGTTGCAGGTATGCCCGCAAGGTAGGGAGATGGAAATTCACGGGCAACCGGTTCCGGAGCAGGAGGCGAGAGAATTGGAAGGAGAAGAGGTGTCGACGGGGGGGAAGAACAAGAAGAGAAAGTGACAATTAATGAAGCGGGGGGCGGCCGTGAAGATGAAGAAAGACGCCAGACGAAGGCAGGGGGGAAGGAGCAAAGGGGAAGGAAAAGGCACGGCAGACAACGGGGATCTGCGAGTGGATGGGGAGGGCAGGTGGCAACGCATGAAGTTGTACACCCATAATGACCCCGCGGCACTGTATCGGGCGGACAAGGCAGCGTGGCAGCATATGAAGCTGAATGAGGCGGACCCCGACGTGGTGGCGTACCAGGAGATAAGGTTGCAGGGGAAGGACAACGTTGTGTGCGCGCAGATGTACGACAAGGAGGGGAGAGAGTACCAGCGGGAGTGGGCGCAGGGGGTACCGCTGTTGGTGCGCAGAGGGCTCAGCGTCGTGCAGGACAAGAAGGTGGCAGCGAGGGGACGAAGGGCGGTGTATGATGTAGCAACGGAGCATGGACAGGTAGTCATCATCAACTGCCATGTCCCACATGGGAGGAGGGTCAAGGAGTATGTGGCGCAGCTGAGGATGGAGTACATCAGGGCGCTGGAGAGGGGGCCAGTCATCGTGGTTGGAGACTTCAACTACGATCCCCGGAGGAGGGGCGCGGAGACGGAGGTGGACCACAAGGTGCGGAAGTTTGTGGAGGAAATGAGGCTGCAGGATGTGTCGTAAAGTGAAGCGCTGGGCCCCTCACACTACCCGGCACCGGAAGGCACCGCGCCGTCGCGGATAGACGCGGTGTACGCGGACCCCAGCTAGGTCAAGGGGGTGACGGCGGGATACATGGTGGGGCCGGAAGAAATGCAGGACAGGAAGGGGCATTGCCCCATGATGGTGACAGTGAACGTGAAGGTGGGGGAGCCCGGGGACGAACAGGAGGATGAGCAGGGGTCGGACGAGGAAGGCGTCAGCCTGCCGCCAATGGTGAAGTGGCCGGAGGAGGGGGACGAGAGGTGGCAACAGTGGGGGCAGCGGGTACACGCCGAAATGAGGCAGGGGAACCACGTGCATCAAGCCATGAGGAGGGCAGCGCGGATATGCGGCCTTACCAAGCAAGGGGGGGAGTCGCAGGCACAGCCCAAGCTGCAAAGGCTGGTGGCCACCCTGAGGAAACGGCAGCACGAGGAGGTCGAGGCAAGGGCGCGCGAACAGGGGGCAGAGTGGCAAACGGAGGTGACACAGGCGAACAAGAGGGTGCGAACAGCGAGGAGGGCTGTGGAGGAGGAACACGAGAGGATATACCAGAAAGTGGTGGCGGAGCATGAGCGGTACATGGAAAGGGCGGTGCCGTACAAGTCGCTACGGTACATCAGAGAGCTTGCTGAGGCTGCGAAACCACAGGAAATCCGGGCGGTAAGACTGCAGTCTGGCAGGGTCACGGGCAACAAAAAGGAAGTACTGGAGGAGGTGGCGCAGAGCTTCAGGAGGCAGCACAACCAGGGGCAGCAGGAGCTCAGCGGGATCACACGGAGAATGGTAAGGGCGTTACCGCGGGTGTCCACGGCGGAGCAGAGCGAGGACATACACCGCAGCAGGGTGACGCTAGGGGAAATTAAGGAGGCAGTGAAGGCTCTCAAGGGGAAAAAGAGCCCGGGAGTGGACCAGCTGGTGGCGGAGGCATACCAGCACCTAGAGGCGCCGGAGCTGGATGGTCTAGCGGGGAGGGTCACAGAGGTGTTGCACACAGGCGAGCCCCCAAGGGAATGGGGGGGCAAGGTGCGGCCCCTGTACAAGAAGGGGGATCACCTCAGGCCGGGGAACTGGAGACCAATATGCTGTGCCGTCACAGAGGCCAAGGTGGTCTGGATGGTGATCTTCGGGAGGATACAGCGGCGGCTGTATGCAGCGGGGGTCATACCGGACAATATGTGGGGGTCTGTGCCGGGTAGGTCCACACAGGAAGCGAGCTTCCTGTACGATATGTACCTCGATGATGAGGACCTAGAGGCGTTCATGGCATCTGTGGACGTGAAGGGGGCGTTCTCCAACACGCCGCATAGGCTCATAGAGGAGGTGTGGCGACAGCTAGGACTCCCATATGGTGACTTCGTGGAGTCGTACCTGCGCTCAAGGAGGTACACGGTCGCCACAGGGAACGGGTGTACCGAGTGGGTAACCCCAGGCAGCGGGGTGCCACAAGGCGGGCTGGAGGGCTCATTCCTGTACTTGCTGGCCATGCTCCCCCTGATGAGTTGGATAGCGCGGGAATATCCACAACTGGCGAGGGCACCACACACGTCGCCGGCGCAGGCGTATGTGGATGATGCGGTACCCATGGCGCGGGATAAAAAGGCCCAACAGGTGGTGCAGGACCTGATGCAGAGGTACGGGAGGGATAACCACCTTGTCTGGAGCGCGGAGAAGTCGGCGGTTCTGAGGAGGGGTGGAGAGGAAGGCATGGCGCTGAATGTAGGAGACCGAGTGGCACGGCTGGAGAGGGCAGAGGAAGCGGTGGTGCTGGGACATGTGCAGGCCATGGAGGCGAGGGGAGTCAGGCTACCGGACAAATTAGTCAGGGGGTTCAGGGCGATGCTGGTGGTCCTGCGGCATCACCCCCCGCCAGTGCAATCGACCCTGTACTACCTGTGGGCGGTGCTCAGTGCGGCGGTAGGGTACCAGGGGATGCACCTCCCGTACTGGAGGGAGCAGCTGGAGGAGGTGGAGGGAGAAGTGCGGAGGCTCATCAGAGGGTATGAGGGGATACCCACGGAGGTGCCGTGGTGCGTGTTGCGGTCGCTGATGGCCTACTATGGAGAAGGGATGCCCACGGCGGGGGAGGCGTACAGGGCACACACGGCAAGGACGCTGAGCAGAATGTGCCACAATCAGGAAGAGGTGGTGAGACGGGTGTGCTATCACGCGGTCGCAGAGGTGCAGAAGGAGGAGAACATGTGCCCGCGCTATGTGTGGCACCGGCGAAGGCGGTTGGCGGCGGGGAAGAAGGACCGCATATGGCGCGCCCTACAGGCGGTGTTGGCGGGGGAAGAGCATATGCTGGCAACCAACAGGACGTGCGGTAGGCGGGGACCAATCCTGGTTCTGGACACGGACTTCGGGGGGGCGGCGCATGGGACAGTACGGTGGATCAGGAAGGAAGGAGTGAGCATGGAGGTGCTGCACGTGCGCAGGAAGGATATGAAGGAATACAAGATGGCGGGGCTGCACCATGCAGAGTTCTATCGGGACACCAGGGTGGTGGAATGGGGTTCATACAGGTGGATGATGAGGAGAGCACGAGGACAAGAGGACCGCACAAGGTGGAGCAGGAGGATGCGCAAGATGTGGAACGAGTGGGTAGCGCTGTGGGGGATCCAGAAGAGGAAGCCAAGATGCGGGAGGGGAGAGGGGGCGCAGCAAGAGAGAGTGGTGCTGGACAGGGGGGAGAGGGACAAGGCCAGACCGGGCATACTGTTGTATGCGCCGCTGGGACTCAAAGGGCCGAGAAGGAAGGTACAGAGTGCGACCTGGCAGTGGTATGATGTCCATGCAGATACGTTCCGGAAGGACAACATCCCGGAAGGGGCAGGACAGGGGGACCAGTGCTGGAGGTGCACCAAGGAGGCGGGGCAAATCCCGTGGCCAGTCCTACGAATGACGGCATGGGCGTTCCCGAACGCGACCATCCGCACTACGGACACCAGGGGGCAGTGGTGGGGGCCGGTGCTGTGGCTGCCCAAGGAGGTGCAGGAGGATTAGGAGGCCCAGGGGGACGTGGAGGTCTGGTGGCAAGAGGAAAAGGAGGGGAAGAGAACAGGGGTCCAGTTGGGATGGGACACAGTGCGGGGACTACAAGAAGAGGTTGATGGAGTGGCGGTGAGTTTCCGGATGACAGACACGGGGAGGCCCGACGAGGAGGCGCCCATAGTGCCCGTGGGCCACAAGTGTGGAGAGAGTGCGAGAAGGATCAGACTGACGGTCCACGGGTTGCCAGCAGACAGGGTGTGGTACTTGGTTCTGGTACAGGCATACCTGGAGCAGGGCAGGGCGAAGGGGGCCAGGGCATGGTGTCACGGGGTGGTGGTGACGAAGGGCTGGAGGGCCAGGACGGAAAATAAATGGGCAATGTACAGAGGCGTGAGAGAACTGAGCATCGAGGATGGGGTACGAGAGTATGGCATCGGGAGGCACAGAGTGTACTGCCACTACCCGAGGGAGGTGGTGCGCATACCGGAGCCCACGGAGGAGAGGGTGGTGCTTTTTCTGGACAGGTCCGGGATGGAAGGACAGCTGCCCATGGCGGGGGCAGCGGCGGTAAGGGTCAAGGGGGTGGGACAGGTGATGGAGAGTGTGGTGGAAAAGATGGTGTACGGAGCAGCGTTCGCTGGAGAGGTGCAGGCGGTGGCGGACGTGGTTGGGGAGATAGGGGAGGACGTACGGGAAGTGCGGATGGTGGTGGACGCGGATGCGGACATGGCGTCCCTCAGGAGAATGGCCAGCAGGCTACTGCATGAGGCCCTGGGCACGGGACTGGCGTCACAGGTGTACGCGATATGGCACGGGCTGGAGATGAAGAAACTGCCCCTGGTCATACACCTGGTGAAACAGGAGTCACACAGAGCGGGAGTGGGGAATCATGAGGCGGATGGGGCGGCGCAAGCAGTGGATAAGGAGCAGGAACCACAGTGGAGGGTGCCAGAGAGAAAGGAGCACCTCCACGTGGTGCATATACCTCCAAGGGCTGGGGAAGAGGAGAAGGCCAGGTGGGTGGTGGAGGAGGACAGAGGCAAGCAAGAGCTAAGGGTGTATCCACAGCCGGTGCACATGCTAGCTCAAGTACGAGGGGGGCCGGAGGTGGTAGAGCTGAACGAGTACTTGGAGGCCAAGGTGGGACAGCGGGTCCACTACCCCAATGTGCTGAGGCCGGAATCGCTGCCCAAAAGGCTGCAGACCAGAAGGCTGCAGGCAATCACAGGGCAGGTGCCGGTGCGGGAAACAATCATGAGGTGGTACAGACATAAGGGTATGGACCTCCCGGAGGAGTACATGAGATGCCACTGTGGCCAAGGGCAAGAAACATACGAGCAGTTCATGTGGTGTGAACAGTATAAGGGGATCGAGGAGCCGCTGGTTCGGGATCAGGACGTCCCGTTGCTCAAGAAGGGTGCGAGAGGCAGAAGCGCGGTGGAGAGAGAGCTGGGGAAAGAAGGGCACGGCAAGGGACTGTGGCACATGGTGATAGTGAAACCGCTGTGGCGGGCACTCCAGGAGCATACAGTGGCACCAGAGACCATGGCACACAGGCTGTTGCGGCGTATGGTGGAACATCTCCAGGAGCGCATGGCGTGCAGAGAGACGCAGTTGGAGGCGCGGGCGGAAGACATGCGTGATACAGTCACCAAACGGGTGGAGATGGCGTTGATCAGGTACAACCCAAAAATCACGGAGATGGAAGTACGGAAGCGGCCAGATTGGCGGCCAAGGCGGTCAGGGGGAAAGACGGGAATGGAGGACAGAGAGGGAGAGGAGCGGAGGGACCGCGTGATGGCACGCAGACGAAGGAGAATCCGGCAGATATGAGGGCAGGACGGGTGTACGATTACACTGCGCAGGGGGACGTCTGTAAGGGTACCCCAGGGAAAGGGGCAGCAGAGGCGCCTGTCGCATGGACTGGAGCGTCCGGGACTGGGCACACTGAGTCATAGGGCGGAGCAAGAAGCGGGCCAGGGGGGAGCGGAATGGGGTGATATGACGAGAGGAAAGCGAAGCGGGGACGAGGACGACGACAGTGCAGACCAGAACGAGGCCGATGGCCACAAGGCGAAGTCCTCAGATCGTGGGGGAGAAGATGTGGAACAGGAGCCGCAGGTGTACCCAGAGCTCCACACACGTAGGCCGCGCGAACAGCGGGGGTAAAGGGCGTGTATGGTGGGGGAAGCGGCGACAGGGCACAGGGCTCAGGCGCGATCCCATGTGCAGCGCAATGTCCGAAGAGCCTGACCCGCAGCCCAGCCAGCCACCGGCAGTCAGGGCAGAGGTGGCCCGCATGCAGGCGGGCGAAGCCCCGCAGCCCCCCTCGCCGGCGTCCTCGGCGATGTCTGCGGACATGTCGTCGCCCTCGTCTCCAGAGAGCCCGGAGACGGTCAGGAGGGAAGGGCCTGGGGCGACAGGGCGGCAGAGGGGGGAAGGAGCCGTGGTGGGGAAGGGAGAGGGAGGGGACAAGAGAGGACAGGCGGAGGCGGGGAGGGGCAGGGCAGAGGGGCTGGCGGCAGGGGCTGAGGGGCAAGGGGAGGGGCAGGGGCAAAGGGCGGCGGGACTGCCTCAGGCGGACCCGTTCAACGTCGTAGATGTGAGGGCGGGCATGGATATGAGGAGGAGGGAGTGGAGGAGTCAGAGGGAGTCGGTAGTCGCCGACATCCTCGAGGTGTCGGAGGATGAGGGGGAGGGGGCGGGGAGGATGGCGCCGGAGGGAGGCCCAGGACAGCCGTCGGCGCCCAATGTGCTGGCGGCTGCCATGAAGTCCATCCTCCCGGAGGTGCGGAGGCAGGAGGAAGGCAAGGGCGGCCGAGGGCAGCTAGAGGCGGGAGCGGCAGGGAGCGGAGACAGCAGCGTAAGCGCCGGAGGGAGAGGGCGGACGGGCAAGGGAGGGAAAGGGCAAGCAGGGACGTCGGGGGCTGTGCACGCAAAGGGACACCTGGCAGGAAAGGGGGGAAAAGGGAGTGGACGGGGGCGACAGTGGCCGCAGCCCCAACGCTCCTTCAGGCAGTCGCCGCCGAGGTCAACCCCACGGGTCAGTGCGGCGGTAAGGGCGGAGGAGGAGAGGGAGGTGCGCCGCCAGCAGGCGGCGCGGTACGAGGCGCTGGCGCACGTGGAGCACCAGCGCCGTCGCCGCCAGCCCCCGGAGCAGGGATCGGACACCATCTACCAGTTGGAGATGGAGCCGGGGAGGACGGGGATGACGGGGGGGCAGGCGGAGCAGAGCAGCGCAGCGGTGCAGAGCAGTGGTGCGGGACATCTAGAAGGCGGCAAGGGCAAGCAGGGGAAAGGAGCGAGGCAACAAGGGCTACAGGGGAAGGGACAGGGGAGCGCGGGACTCCACGGAGTAGGCAGCAAGGGATGCGCGGCGATGGGGCGACAAGGCAAGGGGCAGGGGAAGGAGAGTGGCCTTGGGTACATGGGCTCGCCGGTGTTCCCAGGGAAGGGATTGGGATGGTGGGGAGGTGTAGTCCCGCCAGCCGTCCCACCAATCGTCCCACCATTCCCGCCGCCGCCATACCCGGTGATGGGGATGGTGTACCCGCCCCTGCCGGCATACCCGGGCATGCAGCCACAGGCGCACATGCAGCAGCACCCGCAGGCCGGTGGGACAGCGTGTGGGGCGCAGAAAGGGAAGGGAGAAGAGCGCAGGAGGGCGTGGGAGAGGTTAGGGGAGGCAGAGAGGAGCCTGCAGGAGAGGGAGGCCAGCGTCAAGGGTGAGGTGGGCAGGGCGGAGGAGGGGAGGACGGAAGAGACCGACAGGCCGCAGGGAGGGGAAGCACAGGCAGCGGAGGAGCTACAGATGACGTGAGCGGACCTTCGGAGATGGGAGGAGGGGGTTGAGAGGGCGGAAAGGGAGGGAGGACGACAAGAGGAGGGAAGGGGGCGGGAGGGTACCCCACTGGTGCCGTTTCGACAGCCGGCCATCCCAGCGGAGCAGGAGGGAGAGATGCAGGAGAGGGCATGGAGGCGGATCAGGGGGAAGGCGGCCAGGCTGGCGGAAAGGGACAGGGAGGTGGCGGCGAGGGGGCGGAGGGTGCGGGAGGAGGAGGAGGCGGTGGCCCGGGGGGCCCACCAGGTCCTCCCGGATCCGGAAGGGGACACCCCCTCCACGGATGTCCAGGGGCGGTGGCCGTCAGGGAAAACGGCCAGGGAGGAGGACGAGGAGGCGGGGCAGGAAAGGGGGAAGCGGCGCAGGGGGGAGGAGCGAGGGGCAGGGGAGGCGGAGGGGGCGCCGCGGCTGGCCAGCCCCAGTGCAGAGCTGACGCCGACGGACTGGGACTCGGAGTCCCCGCCACCGCGGCGGTATGCGCCGCTGCCGGTGCGGAGAGGACCCGGGACGGTCGCGGGGTGGACGGAGGGGGAAGTGGCGGAGCTGGCCCGCTACGTGAAGTGGGCGGCGATGACGAGGGAAAGGCGGGAGAAGAGGGGGCCCCGCCCCTTCAGTGACCTGGTTGGCAGGGCAGGGAGGCCAAGGGGAAGGGGGCCGGAGATGGATGAGGGGCGGTGGAGGAGGATGCTGGGAACGGCGCTCCCGGGGGGGCGCCTGGACTGTCCCCAGGAGAAGGGGAAGAAGCCCAGGGTTCAGATGCTGCGAGAGCTATTGCAGCGGGAGGGGCGGTACGGTGGCGACGCGTAGGGCCGGGTAGGAGCAGGAACGGGAAGCGCTAGGGGCCGGGGGCCAGGGGCGTGCAGAGGGACGGGCAGATGGGATGCGGGGAGGCGGACGCGGGGGGTCGGCGGAGGTGGAGGAGGGTGAGGAGGGGATGTGACAGACACGAGGAGAGGAGGAAGGGAGCGGAGAGGTGCAGGTGCGCAGGGGAGGGCAGGGACACGGCTGAAAGTGGAGGGGGATGTGGTGATGGCGGACGCGGACGAGAACCCCAAGCGGGGAGCACAGGGCCAGCGGCCGGGGAGAGGGGAGATGGTGCGGCGGAGTACGGGGGCGCAGGCGAGTGCGGAGGGAGCAACCGGGCAGCGGGACGCGAGACGTATCGTGGGTACGGCCAGCAGTGTGGGGCAGAACGAGAAGCAGGCGGGATGCAGTATCAGAATGTGGTACAATGACGGAGCAGAGCGCAAAGTAGTGACTGGCGAGAACGGCAGGCGATGGCGTGGAGCAGCGCTGTGCCCTTCGGGTGCAGCACGATGCCCGGGCTCTGACTTGCAGGAGAGGCAAACGGCCAGACGCATCCAATATTCCGACACGTTGGTGCCAGGGTCTTGGCTGATGGTGTGATCGGAGAGATTGCTGGGATGGGCAGGTGGCACTGCAGGTGTACACAAGTCTGGTGCAGTGGAGCCACGTCTCGGTGGCGCCCCTGTGGACTGGCAGCCGGAGTGTGCGGGCTATCCGCCGACTTGTTACATGGCGGCAAAGCGGTCTGCATGACAGGATGGTGCTGCATCGAAAACATTGGACTTACGCGCGCCCTGCTCTGAGGGGTTGACCACGCCAGGCCTTGGTGGCCGCCGGCGCCATGGGACACCTGCGAGGTGCAACGAAGTGTGAACCCTTGGTGACCGCGCCGGGTCGGAATGGGGGCGCTGGTCCGCAGCTGGTCTATGCGGCTGGGCTCCACAGTGCAAATGCAGCGAAGGGAATTCGACAAGCGTCTCCCTGACGTTCTCTCTGTGTTGCTTCGGCACATGCGGTGGCTCATGGTGCGTAGGAAACCAACGGCGATGCCAGTCCTCGGGCAGGGCCACAGTCCAGTCCGCAGATACACCCCCCCCCCCCCCACACAGGGCACAAGGCAACCAGGATGGGGTGAGAGACGGGGATCGAGGGAGCACTAGGGTGGGGGAGACCCCAGGGAAAAGGGTAGGGGCGAGGGGGAGGGGCAGGGGTAGAGCACGCGGGTGGCACACACGAGTGACAGCGCGGCTCAGACAGGCAGGGCAGACGTACAGGCAGGGTCGACAGCGAGAAGGAGAATGCGAGGGGAGACAGGCGAGAGAAGGGGCGCAGGGCAGCGGGACAGGGGTAGCACGGAGAAGAGCAGGGGGCACACGCAGGGCGCGCGGGAGCAGCGCGGGGCGCGAACACGGAACAAAAAAAAACAACAGCAGAACAGGCGGACAATCAGGAAGGACACATAGAGGAGGCAGGGTGCGGGAGGTGGGGGGAACAGGGGGCCAACAAGGGCACAAAGGAACACAATGTCTCTCACAGAGAAGCACCATGCCGATGACCCGCATTGAGCCGTACCGGCCGCCCCGCCCGGCCATCAGGGAACTGATGGAGGGGCGGCCGGCGAGAGAGGACGACGGGGGAGTCCCCCCGAAGGGGTGTCTGGGGAGGCATCCCAGGTCGGCCTACAGGTCGGAAGACAGGGCAGAAGCCCAGAGGCGCGTGAGGGCGCGTGAGATACAACCATGGCGCGGGGACGACCAGCGGCGAGCACACGGAGCAGGAGAACAACACTAAGAGGGCGGGCAGGAGACAGAGGGGAGGGGAGGGTTGAGAGGAGAGAAAGAAGATACACGTACAACAACGCGGGCTAAAAGGCTGGGTCGCGAGGGAGGGGCGCTCACCTGGCATGGCCGGGGACCGCCAAGGGCCGCGCCACAGGATGGCGGTGGGACTGGACGAGAGCACCGAACGGAACCGAGACAGATGGCGATGCAGTGTTGTTGTGCGTGCATGCAGGAGGGAGGGAACCACGCGGAAAAAAGCGCGGCGAAAAAAAAAAACAAAAACGCGGACAACACCCCGCAGCACCACATAGAGTCGGGACAGAAAAGCACGTGTGGCTAGGGCCACGCGACGGCTCCAGGGGACTAGGACAGCGTCGGAGGCGGCACAGAAGTGAGGGGCGGGGGCGGGAGGGGAGCGATCCGTGCTAGGCGCATAAAACGGTCCCCGGATGGATGAGGATCCAGTGGGCCCGCGCCACAGGGTTGCTGGCGGCCCGCTGGGGTATAAACACGGGATGAGGGATGGGATGGGGCCACACAACAGCCCAGGGGATTAGGCCGGGGCCGCGGCACAGGGGAAAAGGGCGGGAAGGGAGCGACCCGTGCTAGGCGCACGAAACGGTCCCCGGATGGATGAGGATCCAGTGGGCCCGCGCCACAGGGTTGCTGGCGGCCCGGTGGGGTATAAACATGGGATCAGGGATCGGATGGGGCCGCACAACAGCCCAGGGGATCAGGCCGGGGCCGCGGCACAGGGGAAAAGGGCGGGGCCGGGAAGGGAGCGACCCGTGCTAGGCACACGAAGCGGTCCCCGGATCGAAGAGGATCCAGTGGGCCCGCGCCACAGGGTTGCTGGCGACCCGGTGCGGTAGAAACACGGGATGATGGGACAAGGGGACGGGGCGGGGAAGGGCGTGTGGCTAGGGCCGCACAACGGCCCGACAGGGTAGGGAGTCCATGGGACGCTGGGAACAGGCCGGTGCCGGGATGAGGCAAAGGGGAATGGGACATGGGATGGGCAGGGATACCGAAAGCACCAAGCAACAGCCCCATGGGATTGGCAAACCAGTCGCCATGGAGTGGTGAACCATGGGCCAACCATGGGGAACCTGACCACGGGAAGTCAGGAAAATGCCCTGAACTCCGGGACGGCCGTGAGGTGTCCGCAGGGGTGAGGGTTGACCTTGAGATCCCGGGGTCAATGGCCTGAGTACACGTAGGTTCACGCGTCAGTGTGACCAGGGGGAACGTGGAAAGGGTCGCCCCCTGGCCTCCAGCCGTGGATGGACGACACCCAAGTGCATCCAGGAGCCGAGTGGGTACTCCAACCGGTGAGGGATGGGGAGTGGTGGAATGTGGTTGACAGAGAGAAATGCTCCGCTGTCGGCGAGGGCTTTCCAAAGGAAACCTGCCTGCAGGCGCCCAATAGGCTGTGCTAGGGGGGGAAGGCCGCGGGATCCTTCAAAGGGTGACCGGAAGGAGCTGAAACCGTGAGGGCAGCGACTGAAGGGAGCCTACCGCCGGTCATGCCCCACGGGAACCTGGTTGAAGTTCTCGGCCGTGAGGTGAGACAGGGGTCGCCAGGGGAACTGATGGTGGAGAGTTCTCCTTCCCGCCAGAGGCGGCCACCATGTAAAACAAACAAGGAGATGTCGGATGAGGCTGCGGACGCGGCCGCCCTTACTTACTTACTTACTTACTTACTGCTCCTGCAGTGCTGCAACACCAAGTACCTGCAGAAGCAGGTGAAGCAGATCCTGACGAAGTCCGCCCCCTTCGCCGACGTGTTGGTTGCCTTAGAGAGGCAGTACCCTTCCCAGGAGACCAACCTCTCCATTCGGGCCCAGATCCAGAACCTGGGTGCGTTGCCCAACAACCCCAAGCCTGCCGGGATTTCCGAGCTGCTGGCCGATTTGGACCACTGGGTACGGCGACTGACGCCCAGTTCCCATGGCAGCGACGAGCTGCTATTCCGGTTGGTGGCCAAGCTCCAACGAGAAGTGTGGGATGAATGCCAGGCAACGGCGGAGTGCAAGGCAAGGGCCCTCACCTATGAGGACTTGTCTGTGCTGCTTTTGGAGCTGGCGCTGGAGAAAGAGAGCGACCAGCACCTGAACGCCTACTGTCCTGGGGGGGGAGGCTCTGGGAGCCATGGCCGGGGGTACCAGGGACCCAGACCTGGACAGGGGAATACCCCCAAAAATCCTCGCTTCAAGAGCAATGTCCAGGATCTCTTCTGGTGTGATGCCAGACGTGAGCAGGGTTGCCTGCTGCATGCCCCTGTTTGCGACCAGCGGAACTGTTTCGTGGTCCTGCGGAAGAAGCAGGAGACCAACACCGGCGGCAAAGCCAAGCTGCCGGACCACTACAGGTGCACAATCACCTGTGCGTTCTGTGGTAAAAGGAAGCACTACGAGGACGAGTGCTAGCACAAGCAATGCCGCTCGGGGAAGCTGAAGACCGAGAACGGCAGGGGGAAGGGCATTGGCAAGGGCAACGCCGGCCAAGACAGCGGCAAGGGAAAGTCCAAGGGTTGTGGCAAAGTCCAAGAGAAGGGCAAAGGTGGACGAGGAGGCTATGACCGCAAGCCGGACAGGGACAAGAACGCGAACCAGTCTGGAGGGAACCCCAATCCTACACCAGGGGGGAACTCTGAGCCCTCTGGTGGGCAGCCAAACACGGGGCCTACGACCCGTTCCCAAAAGAACGTTTTATAGTGTTTTCAGCACTGTGTTTTTGTTGTGCCTCTCCTGCTGCTTGCTGCTGGTGTAGGGTTAATGCTGCTTGTTTTTGATGAGGAAAATGTTTTCTTGTGGAAATACAACCAATCCAGGATAACCCAAGCCAGAGATAAGCAAGTAGAAGGTAAACAGGATCAGAGCATGAAGGGCTGCAGTCACAAAGAGTTAGATAAAGACAACTATCAACAATAGACCACAGCAATTAACATACATTGCAACTCAGGATGAAATATTTTACATGTTTGAGAAAAACTGATAGAAAAACTGCCCCAAGGGCTCACTCTCTTCCATAGTGCCATCTTGAGATGTGCACTCTTTTTTTTTGGGTCCCATAGGTGCTGAGGTGGCATGGCTTGTGGCGCTGAGGTCACTGCCATGTCACATGGCATATTCCTACTTAGCTAGGCTGACTGGGTATTGAACCCAGGACCTCTCAAAAAGAGGTGCCCCAGCCCCCTAGGGTGCATAGCACTAGGAGAGCTAAGAAATCATGAGAAAACATAGATAAATTCCTAGGCTCTGCCTTCAGTATATCAGTGCCTCAGTCACCCAGGAACAGATGTTTTAGTGCATATAGCTTGGGGATTAAGGGGTTCACACAACAGCCTGATTTAGTGTTTGGTTGCATAGGTCAAAATGTGTTATCATCCATTTTGGTTAGGCCAATACTAAGATAAAAATGCATGAGTGCTTAGAGCACCTCTAATACAACTAAAGTATACACTAAAGCATTGGAAAAGCACTTTTTCTTACTCCCCCCTTGTGGTGTGGTGGCCACCACTGTCGCATTTTCAGGAAAAAGGGATTTTTTCTTGGCCTTCCCTTGGTTTCCACACCTACTTTAAAATACCTATAGCCTCCCTAACATTGCAAAAGAGCGCTTTACCATGGCCAGCGACTCTTGCTGCATTGTTAATGACAATTTCCAACTGAAAACTCAGTGCTCTTGGCGCTGCAGGGGTTCCTGTGGCTTGGTGGGGTTAGAATAGGGCATGCCAAGACCATATGCATTTGCATCTCTCCCTCCAAGCTGCAGCGTAACACAACCCAACGCCAGACTCTCATACGACGCTCGACCCAAGTCTCTTCGAACCTGATGGAGACACCTGTCCTGCTAATGGAGCCAGGGTGCGCTGATTTAATTAGAATTGCCCCTTGGAGGGGTCTTGGTTCTGGTTCAGTCTCCTGCTGCTGCTTTTCGGCCCAAACAGCGGCCTACTCAGCGAGGCTTTGCGAGGATATCTGTACAACAGAGGAATGGGAGGATGAGGGACGAATCCACGCAAACACGAAGCGACAACACCTAAATCCGTCAAATGACGGCCTAGAACTTTTCTGAAAGCACATACCTGAACGGAATCCAATTGTGCATCAGATGCACATTTTTAAAAAATTTGTGATCATCTCTTGATTTTTTTAATCAAGAATTCACACGCAGAAAAAGGCGGCGCGCAGGAGCGGGTCCTAGCGAAGCGCCAGAAAATAAAGAATCAATAAGATTATAAACGTATGTTACGCATAATGACGAAAATGACGAAACACTCATAAATAAACAAACATAAAGATTCCACCCACACTGCCAGAAAGAATTCAAGATTCAAGAATTCAAAAATCAACAGAAGGACTTCAATGAATCAGGTATAAACCACAGGTGTGCTCGTCTCCTGTGCAGCATGCACATTGCTCGTCTCGTGTCTCTGTGAACGTGCTTTGTAGCAGGGCTAACAAACGATAGAGGGGTAGATTAGAAGATTGCAGATGCCTACAGGTAAGTTCAGGGTGATCAGACATACACACATATGCATAGCGTCGTTTCTCGCTTGTATCTCGCATTTCCCTCACCTTGCTTCACTCTCCAGCGGTAGGTAAGGTAGGTAAGCCCAGGCCGGGCCACCCCCTTGTGGAGTTCGTGATTGTGGGTAAGATTGTTAGGAAAAAGGAAGGATTGAACAAGGTTATTGACATGTTGGAAAACTGGTGCATGCTCGTGCCTTCACACACGCATTAAAGGGTAGGCCACGCGTGGTGCGCTGGGTACAACCCTTGTTTAGGTTACCCAGGGGCTCCACCCCACATTCTATAAGAGAACGGGTGGAGTTCCTTAAGCTTGCTTGCTTGTACTTTGGTTTGACGACAGCATATTATAGGGCTACCTGAGAAGCGTATAATACGTGGAGGTAGTCTTGGTTCCTCAGCCGCAAACCTCAGTCATCTGCCTTTGCTTTACAGGTGGGAAGGTCAGGGTGATTGGTGCAGCAGCGATCCCTTTTTTCCTGCCCTGCTAAACAAGGGCACTGATCACACAAACAAATAACTCCGCCTCTGCCTGTGGCAGGGCCAGGAGTCCGACTCCATCGACATATGCGCTGTGCACGCCCGAAGAGCACTCCTTCCCTCCAAGCCCTAGCAGGGAAACGCGTTGTGGCGTCCCTGTTAGGCCTCAGACGCTTAGTAGCTCTGTGTTCGCTTGCCATTTCACAGGTGAGCCGCTAGGGCTCGTGACTTCTCCTTCAAGGCCGCCCAGTAGAGTGTGCGTGTAGGAGTGGTAGACCTGAGTGGGGGCTTGAGCCAGTTGCAGAAGTGCTCACCCACCAGGATGGTGCCACTGCAGAGTGTGTAGGACCTGTAGTGCGTGTGCCACTGTCCCACCCGTTTCCAGCAATTTTAGCGGGGTTGGTGGGCAGTGGCAGTGGTTGGGCTAGATTTTGGCCATCGTAGCAAATAGGCATTTTCATGCCTTCATAGCTTTTGGCCACCCGTCCCCTGTAGTAGGCAGTTAGGTAGGGAAAACAATACCTGGATTAGTATGCTTGGTATTCCCCCAAGGTTTTGCGCGAGCACAGAAATTGGGCGCTTAGGGGAGAAGAGCCCCGGCGCGTACCCCGTGGCACCAGTAAGACATCCTCCAGGTTGAGCAAGCGTGCAGACTTGTGTATAATTAGGACACCATTTCTGCAGCTTGCTCTCAGGACCTTAGGAGTAGCACACTCACACATAGGCTTAGGCAGGTAAGGGTAAGGTTCAGTCGCTAGCTTTAGTCTTGGAGGCAAGCGTCTCAGCCAGCCTCAGCAACTCACCAAGGTTGTTCTGGGACAAGTAGTCTACCAGAACTGAGTTTAGGCGTCCCTCAGGTAGAACAAAGGCAGAGCAGGGCTCCCAGGTGGCCTCTTTGACTGCAAACCCTTCCCAGAGGGTGAGGAAGCGCCAACCCTGGCGATAGCGGTGGCGTAGGACAGACTTCACCAAGTAGAAGCCCTCCTTAGCCATCTCCTCGGCGTTCAGGTCGGGGAAGTCCCCTTCAACTTCCATAGGGCTGGCAGCCCCTTGTAGGTCTAGGGCGGCGATTTCCTGGTCGTTCAGCTCCCACTCCTCCCCACAGAGGTCTTCAGGATCATAGTAGCGCTTCAGGTTTTGAGCAGCGCACACCAGGGTCCCCCCTAGACGGGGAGAACACCGCACTGTAATACGGTGTCCATCCACAGATAGAATCTTGTAGGGCCGGAAGTATGGGTCATCGCTGGTAGAGCGTGGCCAGGCGGGTAGTCGGCTGTGGTGCACCAGCACCCAGTCCCCTTCTTGGTAGGTCTCAGGTACTCGGTGCTTGTTCTTCTTGTTGCACTGATGCTCCCTCACTCTCTGGAGCATAGCCTTGGCCTTGTCCACCTTCGCTTGTTGCTCTTGGACCCACTCATCCACAGAAGAATGAGTGTCTTCTGGATAGGGAGCATGTAGGAACCACGCCGGGCGCCCTAAGAATAGCTCATGGGGCGAGTAGCCAGTCGCCGAACTCTCTTGGGAGTTCATCATCAAAAATATGACGGGGAGTAGTCTCACCCAGTCTCTGGTGCGTTCAGTTTTGCACCATATCCTTACATTCTCCTTGAGGACACGAATCTGTCGCTCACATAGGGGGTTGCTCGTGTGAGAGTAAGGGATCTCCGTAGACACCTGGACATTGAGTAACCTCAGGACCCTCTTGTACCAGCCAGTATCTGAGCGTACTCGTACGTCCTCATCGGAGTTGATCTCTTTGGGCGCCCCATAGACACAAAACCACTCCAACAGGAGTATCTTGATATTTTCCTCTCCGGTAATGTGCTTGGTACAGGAGAACACCCTGGTAAACCTGCTCAACCCACAGGTTACCACGAGGGCGAAGTCATAGCCCCCAAACTTCGGCATCTCCGCGTAGTCCACGTAGAGAACACTGTTAGCACAGTGAGGGATGGGCAGGGTCGAATAGAGACCCCTGTCCCTGATATCCCCCGGTTTGCAGGACCTACACGGGCACTTGTCCATGATAGGCTGGAGGGTTTTCCGCAGTTCGTCATCAGTCCACGTAGTGTGGAACCACTGCTTGAATAGCCTCAGGGTACGGTCAGCACCCACATGACCGCTGGACTCGTGGGTCCACTTAAGCAGCGCTGGGACTCTGTCACTTGGTACGATGCGGTTTTCGTGCCAGAGGTAGCTCTTGTCCCTCTTCCACTGCTCTTGGTTGACCAGGAGGGGTTCAAGGCGTTTCTCCAGGGGCTTGTAGATATCCGGAAACTCCTTCAGGTACTCCGCTTGTTGGAGTCCATCTAGGGGGTAAGGTTTGGAATTGATTTTGGCGATTAATCGATTAATCGATTAATCGGCAATGATTGGCAAGCCAAACAAAAAAATTGCAATCTACGGATTATTTTGCTACCTGCATTGAAATCGGATCGATTATTTCGGCGCGCAGGGGCACACTACAGTTGAGCCGCAAGTGCAATCAGCAAGGAATCAAAAATGGCAAACTGTCGCTGAACTGCAGAAGAAGCGAAAACGTATGATGCACACCACTGTGGTTTTTCTTTTTAAAGGCACCGGGGTTATGAGCACCAGGCAAAAGGCAATAAACACAGGTTGCAAAAACGAGTCTGAAAGTCAGCTTCTGAGCAGTGTCGGTGTGGTACGACACCACGATCGTTACATGGACGATGGTTGCAGCATGAAACAGCGCGTACAACCGCCATCGCGAACCTGAACCTGATGCATGATCATCCTGATTATAATGATCAGAATCTGAACGACAACGAGATCACTGAACGTCAAAGCAGCAGCACTGAGCAGACTTTCCACTCAAGCAGAAGTGGCAGGCGTCGCAAGGTACTGTCGCGCCTTTCTACTCAGGTTGGGAAAAGTGGTGATTGTAATGATCAGAATCTGAACAACAAATACGCACGCTTAAGGATAACAATACAAAGCGTGCTTGTAGTTGTATGCGGCGAGCAACCTGCAGTCGAGCGTTTCCTCTTTCATAGCGTGCGCGAGATCACCGAACGTCAAACCAGCTGCGCTGAAGAGCCGTTCTACTCCAGCAGAAGTGGCAGGCGTCGCAAGGTACTGTCACACCATCCTACTCAGGTTGGGAAAAACAGACCGGTGTCGACGCCACCATTCTATGACATTCGTCTGCCTGCTTTCTAGTGGCAGTACCATATATGCTGACAGTTTGTCGTCAGGTTGCAAATCTGGAACATGAACACGTGGAGCTGCTGCCTCTTTGAATTCATCCTGAAGAAGAGCTGACAGACCTGTCTTCTTTTGTGCTGCAGGTTTTGGTTGAGGGCGTTCAGCATGCTGAGGCTGCCACTTCTGTGTCCATTGCGCCCTGAAGGCTTCAACAGCAGTGTCCCTCTGTCCCTGTGAAAGAAACCTGAAGGACTTCAATCGAGGATCAAGAAGTGTGGCAATACTATATTGTTCAAAGACATGGTCTGGCAGAGCCTTAATGAAGCGATCCTCCAAAGCTGTTCACAGGTTTGCACGTGCTGCTCTGACCTCTGGTGTAGTTTGTTGTGGTTGAACAACTGAGTTGTCCGAATTGCACACTATCTCACCTTTGCGAACCTTGTGGATGAGCATGTACACACTGGGTAATACAGGCGATGCTGTCACATACTGAGTACCTTCAATGTCATTCACCACTGTGGCTGCTGGATAAAGTACTGCCACAGAGCGCTCATTCATCTTCCAATCATTGTAGGTAGGTAGGTGTCTTCGGGAGCTCGGGATGCCTCCTTTGACATTGCAGGAAGAAGGTCTTACCAAGGGGACGTCCTGTCCCTCCCACTGCCCTATGTCAGGTGCCTCTTGAGCCGCTGCCGCATGTGCTTTGGAAGGCATTGTCGCGGCCACCCGGTCCATGTGTCCCAGGTGGGAGGGTGTCCCCACATGTGTCCATGGGTAGGGCCACATGCCCCCTCCTTTGGGCGGCAGCTCTGGGGGCTGCCCAGCCGTGTGGAGTATCTCTCACCACAAGGGGTATTGCTCCCGCTAGTCTACGGTACGACCGCCTCACCCTTGTGGTTTGAGTTGCGGGGCCACTCTGCTTGGCAGGCGACCCCCTCCTGGACTGTGTACCGGCTCGCCTGTCACCGGTTGCTTCCATGGCTCCGGGTGATGTTTGCCATGGTCCCCGATGCAGCCTGGCCGGGCTCGGACCAGTGGCCTTGGAGTACCGCTCCTGCCATTGGCCCGGTGGGTCGGCTGGGTCGCCCCAGTGCGTCCGACCCATGGGGTATTGGTTCTTTCCTGTCCCTCGGCCGCCCTTCGTGTGTGCAGTGTCCTTGGTCGCCTGGCTCCTGTTCACCGGTGTGCCCGCGTGGTTTGCTGTGTTGCGTCTGCGGTGTCCTGGGCCACTTGGCTCCTGTTCACCGGTGCGCTCGCTCGGTGTGTTGTGTTGCGTGTGCGGTGTCCTGGGCCACTTGGCTCCCGTTCACCGGTGTGCGCGCTGTGTGCGGTGCGCGTGTGCCATGGGTGGTTGTGTCCCTCTTCCTCCCCCCCTAATTTTTTTTTTCGATGGAAGAAAAAGAAAAAAACAGGGGCGCGCATACACTGCAGGCACAGGCACGGGCAGCTGGTGCGGCGGTGCAATAGTGTTGTGTCCTCTGGCGCGTGTCGTCTGTGCTGTTTCGGCGGTTGCGCCCCAGGGGTGCGGCTGGCGCGTCCTGATGTACACGGGCTTGGGTCAGGGTGGGTTTGGTTAGGTGTCTCTTTGCTTCTGGAGCTGGCTGGTTAGGCAGCTGTGTGGGCTGTGGGTGTGGGTTGTGGTTACGTTGTTCCCTCGGCGGGCCTGGTTAGGAGTCAAGGGTTAGCGGTTTCGGGTTGTGGCTCGGGTTTGATTTGTGTTTGGGTTTTGGCTCGGTTAGGCGGTTGCGACGGTAGCGGGCCTGGGTTCGGTGCCTTTGGGCGTAGTGGTGCCCGTTGTCGTGTGCGTTGGCGTCCTTCGGCGTCTGGTTCGTTTGGTGACTTCTGGGCGGGGCCTGGCGTGGCGCCCCGTGGTGGTGGTTTGCTGGGTAACGGGGTTAGGTGGCGGCGCCGCTGGCCAGGGGGTTAAGGGGCGTCGTGTTGTTTGGTGCGCAGGGCTCCTGGGGTACTGTGGGTGCCGCCGGTGTCGGTGCGCCGACGCTTGTGGGGTGGTGAGGGGGTGTGTTTGTGCGGGCTCGGCCTCCGGTGATGTCCCACAGGCGGATGCCGTCTCGCTGTGTCTCCTGGAGGGTCTCCCGCAGGCGCCTGAGGACATACGGGTGGTCCTGGGGCGCGGGGAGGTTGCGGGGGTGGACTCCCCGGGGGTGGAGCGCATCGGCCAGCATGGCTTCCCATGCGGCCTGCGGCATCCACCCCCCCGCCGGCCGGAGGCGGCAGTTCTCCACCGACCCCTTGCGGGGCCGATGGACCAGGCCCTCGAGGGAGGGCTCTCCCCGGGCCCACCTTTGCAGCTCCCAGAGCTGCGTGTGGGTCCAGCGCTGCCACCACTGTCCCTGGGCGGGCCTGCGGTCTTGGGCGGAGGAGTGGGCGTGGGTGGGTGTGATGGGGTCGTGGGGACCGGTGGCGGTGGCGGGCCTGGGGGATTCCTCGTAGTCCTGTTCCTTGGGGGTGCGCGGGGAGTGGGGGCGCGCGCGGATATGGACCCGCGGGTGTGCGCGCATGGTCTCCGCCTCGGGGTTGGGCGGGGACTCGCGGCGGCGGCGGTAGTGGGGCATGCGCTGTATGTGGGCTGTCATCGAGGGTTGGTAGGGGGGCTGGGACGCTGCTGGCGGACCCTGGCGTCGTTCTGGCCTGGTCTGGGGCGGTCCGTGGGCCTGGGGGGCGGGCTTTGAAAGGTGGCGGGACGAGGTGCGTCGTGCTTCGGCCGTGGCGCGCTCCGCTATGAAGGTGGTGGCGGTGGCGTTGGTGACGGTGGGGGGGCGCCGTGCTGGGCGCTGTTGCCTCCGGGCCTGGGACGGCTGGGGCGGAATGTCATAGAGGACGTCCTCGGGGGGCCGGGCTTGCGCTGCCGTTGTGGCGCCGGGTTTGGATTTGGGTTTGGGCTATGCTGCGGGTTGCGGTCGTGGCGCGCTGACGGATTTGGGTGGCTGTTTGGCGGCGGTCTTGGGTCTCGGCTGGGTCGCGGGTGTGGGCCTCGTCGGGGCGTGGGCCTTGGCGGCGGTGGGGTTGCTCGCGGTGGGGGCGGGTTGGGGGGCACGTTTGGGAGGTGTCCCCCGCGGCCTGGGGGGTGGAGTGCTGGATGAGGACGTGGTGGTGGTGGTGGATGAGGTGGTCGTGGTGGTGGAGGTTGTGGAGTCGGAGGCGGAAAAGAGGGCTGTGGGATACGGCGGAGGGTCCTGGGCTTCGGGGGCGGGCGTATGATGCTGGGTCCTGTAAGTAGCGAGAACGAGGGTGCAGGTTGGGGCACCGGGCGTGTGCGCGCGTTTTCCCTGGTGATCTGTGCGTGCTGCTGCTGGTGTGGCGGCGTTGTCTCGGCTGCGCGGGCACGTGGGTTACCCGGGGGGTGGCCATATCTGCTCCAGGACGTGCGGGTGTTTTTGCTGGAGGTAGTCGAGGGTGCGGAAGAAGCATCGCTGGATGCCGGGCATGTCCTCCTCTGCGACGTGGGGGTAGTTTTGGGTGGGGGTGTCTGGGCCCGGCCACAGCAGCGTCATGAGGCGGGCTGCCACCATGTATGGGCAGAGTTGTAGGGTGGTGGGGCGTGGGGGGGTGGTTCCCCTGCGGTTTGGGGGGGCTTCCCTCTGCTGGGGGCGCAGCGTGACCACCCACACCCACCGGTCCGTGGAGATCCCCCAGGTCCGTTGGGTCCACTTGGCGAGGCAATACATCGCCCTACCAAGGTCCTGGCAGCTGCTGCGGATGGAGAGCAGCGTGTCCAGGGATTTGCGTTCCCACGTGCCCCAGATGTGGGGGTCGCCCGGGTCGTCCCCCCTGGCGTACGTGTCGGGGCCTGGGTTGTGTGTGGGGGGGGTGTAGTCGGCGGGGAGGAGGGAGTCGGTGCCGTGTACCACCCAGTGGTTAGTGGGTGCGTGGTAGTGAGTGGTGGAGAGGGTGTAGTGCAGATTGTACATGAGGGTCATGTACGTGGAGGGGGCTGGCTGCCGCTCGTCGGGGGTGGGGATGTCCCCCGGGACGTGGTGCCGGAAGTTGCTCAGGGAGGCCATCCGGGCTACCCATGTTTCCCGCTCCCACTCTTTGGTGTTGTCGGGGGTGGCGCCGGGTGGGGGTTGGGCCATGTCGGGCTCGTGGTAGCGGGTGCGGCCCTTGGTGTCCACCCGCCCCGGCACGGGGTGTCCGACTAGGTGTCGCCCCCAGTCGATGGGGGGCACCCAGATCCGGCTCCCCGTGGGGGGCGGGCTCTCGCCGTCTGGGGTGGCGCGTGGGGGCCGGTCGTGTCGGGCGACGTGGAGGAAGGCGTCGAAGAGGAAGTCTCTGACGCCTTCCCCCAGGGTGGCCGCCTGGACCACGGTGGCCGCCCGGATGCGGGTGCTGGTGCCGGAGGTGCGGAGGCACAGCATGATGTCCTGTTCCCCGAGTCCCCGGAGGTGCTGCCGTACCGCTGCGGGGTTGTGCAGGGCGTAGGGTTCGGCCGGTGCGGCGGCTTGTGGTGCGGGGTGTGATGGGGGGGGTGGTGTGGGTTGGGGGGGGTGGTCGTCGTTGTCGCGCGTGGGGTCCGGTGATGGGGTCTCTTGTGGCGGTCGCGGGAGGGGGGATTCGCGGTGGCGTGTGTCGGCGGGGGTATCGACGTCAATTGGCTGGTGCTGGCTGCCGCGTGTTGCGTCCGTGGCCTGGTCTCGGGGGGGGGGCGGGGGGGGATGGTGTGGGGGTGGCGCTGTTGGTGGTGGGGGGGGCGGGGCTTGGTGTTGTGCTGGCTGGGGGTCTGGGCGTCCCTGTGGGTCGTGTGGGTGTTGCGTGTGTGCCCCGTGTGGCCCTTGCGGTTCTTGACTGGTTGTGGTGCCGGGGTGTGGGTGGGAGGCGGCCGCATGAGCGTCCGGGTGGGGCTGTGGTCTGTATGTAATGGGTGGCTGCTGGTGGATGGTGCTTGCTGGTATGGGGTGTGGGTGGGGGGGCTGCTGGTGGTGGTGGGGCGCTCCTACTAGGCCCTGGTGTTGCTGGTGTGCATGCGCGGCTCCTCGCGGGTCCATGGGGGTGTACCGTGGCTCGTGTGTCGTGGGCCCGTGTAGCGGGGGCGGCGGGTGGTGCTGGACCGCGTGGTGGTGGTGTTGAGGGTGTGCTGGTTGTGTGTGGTACCCCGGCGTTGGTGGGTGTGGTGGCAGGGGCTGGTGGTGGTGGAATACGGGATGGTGTGGTGCGGTGATGTGCGCTATATGGGGTGGGTGGTTCGTGGGGCCTGGTTGTGCTGGGGCGTGGTGGGGATGTAGCTGGTGGGGGTCGCTGTAGCATGGGGGCATTAGGGGGTAGGGGTTGGGAGGGACAGGGGCATGGTGGTGGTGTTGGTGGTGCCATGTCCCCTGGCTCTGCGCGTATGGTGGTCCTGGCATGGTGTGGACGTGTGTGGGCGGTGGTGGCTGACTGGGCTGCAGGGTTTGGGTGCTGCGGTACGGTGGTGGTGGTGGGCGCTGGCGGTGGCGGTGTTGTTGGTGTGCCCCGGGGGTCTGGGCGTGGGGTGGTGCGGTGTGGCTGGACCCGGGCCCTGGTCGGGGCGTGGCGCCCTGCTGGCGGGCGCGTTGGCGGGCCCCCTGACCTGTCTTGGTCTTCTTGGCCTGGTGGGTGTCAGGGGCGGGTGAACCCCCCTGTCCCCGTGGGTGCGACAAGGAGCGGGCGTGCCAGCGGTGTGCCTCTTGGAGGCTCGTCTTGAGGCCTCTGACGTAGATCTCCTGGTCCGTGAGGCCCATCCGTGTGGCGGTTGCCTCGTCGGGGGCGGCCGGGTGGGCGTCCCGAAAAGACGCCCAGCCCTCTGGGGGCTTCTGTTGTGCGGGATTGGGGTGGTGTGCCGGGTAGAGGAGTGCGCTGAGTGGGTAAGGTGTTCCCTTCTGTCGGCCGAGGGCGTTGTTGAACCGGCGGCAAGTGATTCGGAGGTAGGCTGCTATCTCCTCTGGTGCCGTGTCGGCCCACGCTTCTGGCGTCAGGGCTGCTCCTTGGGGGGCCGGGAGTTGTTGGTCTCGGAGGTGTAGGTCACGGTGGTGGAGGTCTAGGGCGAGGAGGATGTGGCGGGCCACCCCGTTCAAGTTGCCTCAGCTGTGGCGTAGGGGTGGGCTGTGGGGGGGCAGGGGTGTGCTGCCCGTGGCCACGGCTATGGTCCATGCGTGGTCCGCCGCGTCCGCCACGTAGTACCCTCCCAGGTGGTCCCGGAGGGTGTCGGTGAGGAACCCGAAGAAGCTGGGGTGGCTGGCGGGGGGGGGTGCGGCTGGGGCCGCGGGCCGCTCGCGGTGGTGGGGGTTGAGGTCCCCGCAGTGGGGGCAGTGGCCGAGGCGGTGCGCGGCTTCCAGGCAGACCCGGTGGTCTGGGTTGCAGGGCAGGGCTGTCTGTGGTAGCCGCTGGCGAATTGAGAGGGGACATGCGGTGGCTGGCGGTTGGTGGTACCTGTGGACGGACGGCGGAGTGGGGGGATGGGGGCTGGTGGCGCGCGCATGCTGGTGGGAGTCTGTGCGGTGCCTGTGGTGCCCGTGTGTGCTGTGCCAGTGCTGTGCTCGGTGGACGGTGTGTAGACGTGGTGGGGGTTCCGTGTTGGTATGTCACGGGGTAGGTTCTCATGGTTGGTAGAACAGGAGTTTGAGGAGGTGGGCTTGGTCTGTTTGGGGCAGGGTTGCTGCATGCTGCAGGTATTTGTGGGTGCGGTATGTGAGCTGCTCCGCCGTCTTGGCAACGGCCGTCCGCTGCATGTGCGCCGCCGTGGCCTCGGGGTCCTCTGCGTGGGTGCGTAGCAAGGTGTAGACGGCAGTGGGGACGAGTCCCCTGCGGACCGCCTCGAGTACCTCCGTCTGCTTGAGGACGGTGGTGAGTTGCTGGGTAGCCGGGGACTGCGTCAGCCATCCGGCGTGCTGTGCGATGGTGTGGGTTGGGTTCCAGTCTGTGAGGGTGTCCAGTCCTCTGTACAGGGGGCACACCTTGAAGTGGTCCCAGGTTTCTTCTTCCGTGTGGGTGCAGATGCATTTGGTGTATCCTGCGGGGGCGTGGATCGAGCGGCGCGCATACCATCGGTGGTATCAGGTGAGGAGGGGAAGCTGTTCGAGGGCGACTTGGAGTCGGGGCTTTTGTAGGTGTGCTGGGAGGCTATCGAGGCGCAGGGCGGAGTAGTAAAGGGGGGTGTGGACGGAGTCTTCGAGGCGTCGGAGGAGTTCGGTGCTCGCTGGGTGGCCCAGTGTGGTGGCCCGTTGCTG
Organism: Eutreptiella sp. 'Long Island Sound 2002'; assembly: GCA_964036045.1. Lineage (NCBI taxonomy): Eukaryota > Euglenozoa > Euglenophyceae > Eutreptiales > Eutreptiaceae > Eutreptiella > Eutreptiella sp. 'Long Island Sound 2002'. The sequence goes on along the minus strand of OZ038389.1, from coordinate 58,302,543 downwards.
GATGGGTGTGGGGTAGTGGTACTGCTTGTCTCAATCCGTGTACGGCGTGTCCTTGGGCATCCATTGGGGGGGCTATGTGGCCGGGGGTATCGGGGGCAGGTGCTGCAGGTGGCTGTGGTGTGGGGTGTCCAGTCGCACATGTTCGAGCCCTGGGGTGTGGTTGGTGTTCTGGTGTTTGGCCTGTGTGTCTGCGCGTCCATTGCCGTATGCGTAGCGGTGTGACTCCTGTTTGACGATGTGTAGGGCGTCCTGGGGGTGCATGCTCTTGAAGGCCATCCATAGTCCCAACGCCTGTGTGGGGAGGCCGGACTCGAGTGCTTTGTGGAGGGGCAGGTCCGCAAGGCACCTGGTGAGGTGGATGTCTACCGTGGCGTCCACGATTACCCAGATGTTGCGGGGCCGGATCGTCGTGGGTGGCGGTGTGGCGGTGACGGCGTCTGCCATGGTGCGCAGTTCGCCGTGGGAGGACGCCCCAAAAATGGTGGCCCTGGTGTGGTGTTCCACGTGGAGGCCGTCCGCGTGCCGGGTGATGCGCACGGAGGCGCAACCGACCGTGGGGGTGCGTTGCTGGGTGCCGGATGCGTCAGTGAAGTAGATGATGTCGGTGTCGCTGGGTATGGGTAGGCGGGCAATTGCTGTGGGGTGATAGACATAGATGGGGTTCCCCTGGGCGGTTCTGGCTGTGATTTGCGTGGGTTGCAGTAGTGGCGCTGCATAGACGCCTATCCCCTGGGTGATGATGGCCTGGGCTCGTGGGGTGAGGCGGAGGAGGCCCCTGTCTGGGCGCCCCTGGGTGATATACGCGTACATCAGGTGGAAGAGGTATCCCGTATTGGGGTGGAATTTCTGGCACGTGATGGTCTGTCGCTGCTCCTTGTCGTCTTTGTCGCCGCGGATGGTGGGGCATTTGTGCTGTAGGGGGCGCATGGGTGCCTCCTGAGGTCCTGCGCGGTGCGGGTCGCAGCGGTCGTACTCTATGGCCACGCTGTCCGGGTCTGCCCGCTCGTTGGTGAACGTCCATGTTGCCGTGGGTGTTCTGGTCCAGGCTACGTGCGCCGGGTGGTCTGGGGGTACCGTGTGAAACCAGGGGGAGAGCCATGCCTGCTGGTCGGCGGTGGCGGCGGCGGTGGGGGTGTGGTAGTGGGTGGAGATGAGGTGTAGCAGGGGCCACGGAGTGTCAAGGGCTGCCGGGCCGCAGTGCCAGCACGTGCGTGGTATGCCCTGGTCACTGTGTCTGACTGGTGGTACATCGATCTCCGGTGCATTGTGTTTGGGGATGGACCAGGGGGCATGGTGTTGCTGGACAGTGCGGGTAGCATGTTTGTGGCTGTTTGGTGCTAGTAGCAGGACGGTGGGTGGTGTGCAGCCTTCAGCTGACGGGGTGGGCTCCTCCTGCGTCGTGCCGCCATCGCTGGGGGTCTCGTGCTCGCTCGGGCGGGGCCGGGGGTGCTGGCGCCGGAGGGCTGTGTACGCCGTGTCGATATCCTTGGGCCCCGGCATGTCGCGCCCTGCCTTCGTAGCACATGCGCGGAGGTACGCTTGGAAGACGTGGCGTGCTGGCCATTGTGGGTCGGAAAAGAAAGGGGCGTGGTGGGCGTCGCATTGGGCCATGATCTTCATCTGTGTTGGGGTGATATACACTATGGTGACGGTGGCCCCCACGAGGCGCAGGGTGTCCACCTCGCCTGCCGGGTGTCGGTGGATGTCGGTGTGTGTGGCCACGAGTGGCCCTTGTTGATCGCAGTGTTGGTTTGTCAGGATGGCGTGTGTGTGGTGCGGTAGGAGGAGTTGTAGCTGGGCCCAGATGCCAGTGCCCACGGAGATGGAGACGCCGTGTTGCGCCAGTATCCACCTGGGGCAGGTGTTGCGGGCCATTTGCGCTGCTTTTATGCGTATGGCTGCCGCCTCGCGTACTTCAGGTTGGTGGTTGTGTGTCACCCTGTGTAGGAGGTGCGCTGCGTGTTTGGCATAGGCCATGTCGACCAGGGCGCCTGTATTGTCTCCGTAGTAGCGCCAGTCGGCCATCATGGCCTCCTTCGGCAAAGACGTGGGCCAGCCTCCGTGTTGCGCCCATGCCTTCGTCACTTGCTGTCGAGCGTGGCGTAGGGCGTCTTGGCGGTGCGGGAGGTGCAGGGCTTGGTACCCGATGGCCGCGTTGAGCACCGCTTCCATGAAGTACGCCAGGCCCTGCGTAGACAGGAGGTCCCCCCTGGCAATTTCGGGTAGCCGGGCGAGGCGCTCTTCTAGCTTGCTTGGGAGTGTGATGTGGTGGTGCCGCGTGGCCTGTGTGACTCCCAGGTGGACTTCGGTGTCCTTCAGGTGTAGGGGTTCGCCTTTCCGGATGTGGGGGGTGGGGGTCTTGGCGTCGGCCAGCCCGACCGATTTGTGGGCGTGCACTAGGAGCTGGTGGGCGTCCAGGTAGGTTGTGGTGAGTTGGAGAATGGCGGACGCCTGCTCGGTGGTCGTTGGTAGCCCTGCGTTCTCAGGGTCGCGCCCTGGCGGGTGGCCGTAGTTAGGAGGTTGTCGTCCGCGAAGTTGATGAGGGGGGACCGTAGCGGGTATGGGGCGTACCCCGGGTATACCCGTGCTAGCTCGAATGCCAGTGGCAGAGTGACGAGGAGGTAGAGGAAGGGGCCTTCGGCGCCTCCCTGGGGGACCCCGCTGTCTGTGCCGGTCCAGGGGGTGAGGCCTGCGGCTGTGATGACGGCGTAGAGTCGGGTCTGGATGTACCCGCTCATGAAGGATAGGAATGGGAGGCCCATGGCATCCCATACCTCCGGGAGGAGCCGGTGTGGGGCGTGGGGGAACGCGCCTTGGACATCGAGGGAGGCGATAATCATCTCGTAGGGGCTCATGTCCAGTGCGGTGTCCTGGAGGAAGATGGCCTCACGGGGGGACCTGCCGGCCATGGCTCCCCACATGCTGGCGGGCACGTGGGCAAAGACCGCCGGCGCAATGCGGCCTAGGATGAGCGTCCACACCAGCTTGACCTCGGTGGTGGCGCAGACTATGGGCCGCCAGTTCCCCGGCTGCGCCCAGTCCCCCTTTTTGTAGAGGGGGTGGACCAGGTTGGCCCACTCAGGGGGGATGGGCGTGGCGCCTGTGACGATGTCCCACAGGCGGGCTGCCAGGCGGCGTTTGACGGGCAGGGTGAGGCGTTGGTACGCTTCGGCCGGCAAACCGTCGACGCCGGGCACGACCCCCTTCTTCAGGCGGTCTAGGGCGCGTTGCAGTGCTGAGATGCTGAAGGGGTCGTGTTCGATGGCGCGCCGCTGTTCCCGGTTGAAGACCCTGGGCACATGCTCGCGGATGGTGTTTCTGGTGTGGGGGTCGAGCTCGGGGAGGGCGTCCCCGTGTTGTGCCTGGAAGCTGTCCAGGACTGCCTGGAGGACGGCGTCGGGGTCATTGGTGAGGCCTCCTTCGGGGGTGCGCACTGCGTGGATGGTACGGCGCCCCGTGTCCTCCAGGATGCGGCTGACGTACCGTAGGGACTTGTACAGCGTGTCGTTTCTGGTGTATCTTTCGCGTTCCTGGGCTGCGGCCGCTATGCGGTGGGCGTGCCATTCCTGGAGTTGGTGGCGGCGGGTGGTGAGGAGCCCACGGAGGTGGGCGTCCCGGTCTCGTGCCTCCGGTGTGCTGGGGCGTAGCAGGGTGGCAAGTTCCTCTTTCGTGGTCCAGATGTCATGGACCAGTTGTTGGAGGGTGAGGTCTGGTGGTGCTCCCGTGTGGCTGGTGTCACGCTCCATGCCGCATGCTTGTGCCAGCCGGCGCATGGCGGTGGTGAGTGTCGGTGCATCCGGGCGGCGCAGGATGGCGTGTAGGGCCCTGTTATACCTGTGCCAGGCGCCGTGGTCGTCCTCGGCCGGGAACTGCAGTGTGGTTGGGAGGGTGTCGTCTGGCAGGGTGGCCGCGGGTGGGGGTAGGTTGGGAATGATGAGGTTGATGTAGAGGGGTCGGTGGCCCGTGCCTGTGGGCGGGAGGTCCCCGTAGGCTGCTTCCTGGACGCGCACCGTGGTTGGGTCCCCGTAGCACGTGTCGATGCGGGATGCGTGGTTGCCGGCTTGGTGGGGGTAATGGGAGGGTGTGCCGGTGAGTAATGCCGTGAGGTCGGTGAGGCCCAGTTGGTGCATGGTGTCCTGGACAGCTGTGTCGGTGGCTGTAGGTGGGCCGGTGCGGTCGTCGTCGGTGGGGGCGGCGTTTAGGTCGCCTATGATGATGGTGGGTGCCAGGAGGGAGAGTCGGCGGTACGCCAGGCTCATGGTGTCCAGGAAGTCCTTGGTCTCCTCCCCGAATGGGACGTGCGTGAGTAGCACGTTTAGCTGCCATCCGGGCCCCACGCACTCGTACGCCCCGAGGCAACCATCCACTCCGAGGTCGGGGTGGGCATGCACCGTGACCGACGTCTTGTGGTAGAGGGGCACCCCCCGTTCCCAGTGGGCGTGATATTTGTTCCCCTCAGGGTCCAGGATCGGTGCTGGTTTGGGTTGGTCCGCTCTGCGGAGGGCTTGCTCCAGGAACCCCAGGAGGTCTGCGCCTTGGGGGTGCGGCCCGGGCATGGCTTGCAGTGTGGCGGCCTTGGTGGGGTCGTAGGTGACCGCGGGCTCGTTGAGGATGTTGATGCGGGCGTGGGCTTCCGCAGGTGCCGTTTTCTGGGGACCGGTAGTAGGGGGGGCGGGCCGTGTCCGGCCCTGGCCCCGTCAGGCTTTGAGGAGGTCGATGACGCCCTGAGCTGCGGGTGCCTTGCGGTTCCGCTTCTGGGGCTGGGGTAGGGCCCATGCATTGTGGACTTCGCCCGTGTACTCGGTGCCGGTGAGGTACTCCGTGTCGGGGGTGCACAGCTGCATGGGGACCATCTCACGACCGGCTCGGTCTCGCCAGAGTTCGATGCTCCGCCCCACCTTCTTGTCGTTGGGGGTGGCCGGGTCCCACTTGACGTCGATCTTGAACCCCTGGTGGTCCCCGGTGACGAGGTACCGGTGCTTGACCTCCCCTGCGGCCCATATCCACTTGGAGGGGCCCGCGGCCGTGGCGTACTCGAAGGGCAGCTGCACCCGGGTACCGATGGCGTATTCGGGATACAGGGCAGCGGCTTCCTCTTTGGTCCAGCTCTTCGACTTGGCTCTTGGCTTTGGCGCGGGTTTGGCCTGAGCGGGGACCTTGCGCTTCTGCGCACCTTGGCGGCGCCGGGCAGCGGGTTGTCCCCGTTGGGGAGGTGCGCCCTGGGGCCGCTGTACGGGTGCGTGGCCGGGTGCAAACACGGGGTGTTCGCGGGCGGCTGGGACGTCGGGTTTGGACGTGGGGACGGGGTCCTTCAGCTGGAACACTTGCTTGGTCATGAGGCCAAGCACTTCCTCGGCCTCCTGCAGGGCGTCGGGCGGGTCCGTGGGCCAGGTGAGGAGCCGGTGCCCGGTGCCTGCCCTGTGGCGGTGCATGTGGGCCGTGTAGCGGGTGGCGTGGCGTGTCCACGCTGGGGTGCGTTCCGGGGGGAGGGGGCCTTCTGGCGCCCCCTGTGCCCAGTAGAGGGCGTAGTGCAGCGCTTCCGAGGCTGCCTCTGGGGCGTGGGGGATGCGTGCGGCGAGTCGCAAGCGGTCCCCTCCGCGTGGTGGGGGCGGGACTTCGTCGTCGGGGGCGTGTGCCGTTGCCCGTCTGACCTTGCCGTGGTCGTCCCATTCCACCGTCCACCAGGTGTCCCGGTGTTTGAGGATGTGGACCTCCGTGGTGGTCGGGGGGGCGTCCATGGCGTCCCAGCTGACGAGCTGGATGGGGCGGACCGCAGGGTGGGTCTTCGGGGGTGCTCGAATGTTGAGGATTTGGTGGATGTCCTCGGCGGTAGGGCCCGTGTCGGGGGCGTCCTGCGCTGCTTGGGCTAGAGGTGGGGAGGGGCGGTCCTCCCAGAGGCGGGAAGCGGACGCCGTGGCGTACATGGCTGCGATCAGGACGTGTTCCGTCAGCCCTTCCACCATGAGGTGGTTTTCCCCCTCCAGGTCTCGGGGGATGGTGGCTTCCCCCTTTAGGGTGAGGAGTGCAATGGCTCGTTTGGGTCCAGGTCTGGCGTGCGTCGGCTCATCTGGCGGGCGTCGGTCGGATGGGGTGTGGGGGGGGCGCTTCTGGAAGGGGGATGGTCCCACCGCCAGGTGCTCGACAAGGTGTAGCGGTATGGCGTGGTGGCGGTCCGCTGCGGGCAGGAGGTAGGGGTGTGGGTCCCCGGGTATCGTGCCGAGGTATATGCCCCCCCTGTAGGTAGGGGTGGGCAGGGGTTGCTGCAGAGCGCCTGCGCATGGTAGCGCGCACCGAGGGTTGCAGTGGGTGCATTGGGCTGTTATGGGGTGCGGCACCGCGTACACGGTGAAGGGCCCTACCGCGCGCTGGATGTGGCGGGGGATGATGGTGCGGAGGTCCGCCACTCGTGCTGTGCGGCTTTCGCCATAGTATATCCAGAGTGTGTCCTCCAGTGCCATTTTGGGGCGTAGCTTGCGGGCCAGTAGGTTCAAGGTGCTTTTGTGGGTGGCCTCGGTGACGATGCCGGGTCTAGCGTTAATGCGTGGGAGCAGGTGGTTTTGGTGGTGTGCCGCGGCCCGTCTGCAGGCGCTGTGGAGGGCGGTGCCGTCGGCGGGAGGGGGCGCGTGGTTGGTGGGCCTTTTGCGCGGGGTCGGGGCGACGTGTAGTGGATGCTTCCATCCCGGGCGCGGGTGGTGTTGCGGTGGCTGGAGGCCAGGGTAGGTGGTGAAGGTGTATATGGTGACGGGGGAGCGGTCATGCGTGGCCTGGAGGTAGTAGTGGTCGCGACCCGTGTTGTGGGTGACGATGACGTTTGGCGTTGGTATGTCGTAGTGGATGGCGGTATTGGGGAGTTGTTTGGTGATGCGTGCCGTCACGTCCCCCTTTTTGGGCGCGGTGTCGTGGGGCACGAGGATGTGGACTGCCCACGCATCGTGGGCAGGGAGGTCGAGGTCCGGTAGGGTGGGATGAATGGGGCGTCCCCGGAAGTGTGCGAAGGCTGGGTTGTGGCGTGCCGCCGTTTCCTTGATGATGGACGGTGCGCACTGGGGTGGCGCCCCAACTTGCTGGGCCATGGCGGCGACGGCGTGGGCGATCGCTGTGAGGTCTGGGCCGATGCCAGGCTGGTCTGCCGGTCGCTGCAGGCCCCCTTCTGGTGCGGGGTGGTGCCACCATAGGGTGTAGCCCTTTTGTGTGTTATCGTGGGGGGTGTGCACGAGGCCCTGGTGGTTGGAGATGGCGGTCTTGAGGGCTTCCGCTGCCTCGCGCCGGAGGGTGCGCGTGTAGGCCCAGACTCCGGTGGGGGGGGCCGCCCCGGTGTGGCATTCGGCCGTGGTGGGGGCCGGCTCGAGGGTGTGACTGGTGAGGGAGGGTCTGTGCAGCCCTTCGTGCAGGGAGGCGCACACGTGTGCCCACCTGTCCGCCCATCCCTGTTGGGCGCTTCCTGTGTCTGCCCCTGTGGGCAGTCGCACGATGACCACGTGCCAGGGGTGTTACCCCGGTACTACGGTGGGGTGTGTGGTGTGCTCGTGAGCGTGCAGCCATACTGCGGTGTCTGCGTTCGCCGTCACGTAGTCCTCTCCCTCCGCTGTGTGGACGTTTTCGACGGCGGCCTCTCCCTCTAGGGTGAGGAGGAGGTGTGTGCCGGGGGGCTGTGTGTGCCTCTCCGCGTCCCGGAGCCACAGGTACGTGAGCGCCACGGTGCCGGGGAGGATTTCTCCCCATGTCAAGGTGCCTTCGGGTGATGCCCACTGCAGGGGCAGTGTGCGGCGTCCCCGCGAGTCGTTGGTGGCATGGTAGTCGTGGGGGAGGTGACGTTTGGTGAGCCGGTGCGGCATGCGTTCGGTGGTGGCTGTGGGGGGGTCCCAATTACATTCCTCCGGGGGGGGTGCGTCTGCGTCGTCCTCCTGGGGCTGGGCCAGCGGCAGCGCCTGTGCATTGGGTGTGGCGTCGGGTAATCCGCTGTGCGTGAGGATGTAGAAGCACTCGGGGGTGAGTTGGAGGACGATGTCCCACTTCGCTGTTTGCTCTGGGGACCACTGGTGGGGCCCGTCCTGCGGTTGGTGGAGGGCGACCTGGTGGCCCCATCTCCAGCTGTGGTAGGCGAGGAGGCTGAGGACGGTGTCTTGCTCCGGGTCCTCCACGCTTTCCACTTATGCCGTCATGTCGGTGACGTCGAGGGCGTATTCGTCCTCCCATTCTTGTGTGGGGGTGCCTGGAGGGGGGAGGGCGGTGCTGTACCCGTGGAGTCCCGGCCCCGTGACGTCGGGCAGGTCGTGCTCGAGGGACGCCGGGTACTCGGCGGGCCCTTTTCTGGCTTCGTGGGTGGGGTGGTGGCGCCGCAGGGCGTTGGACAGGTGCGTCCAGGGCGCCCGCTCGCGGGGGGGGGGGGGCGCGGGGGGGCATTATGCGGGCTGGGGTCCGCGGGGCCGCTTGCTGCGGGCTCGAGCTCCGGCGGGGTGAGGTCCATATGATGCTCCGTGTCCTCCGTGTGTTGGAGTTCCAGCTCTAGCAGGCTGTCGATGTCCAGGGCCATGGGGTCATCGTGTGTGTTCACGTGTTGGGGTGCTGCTTCATGGCAAGGTGGGCGTGTGATGCTGGTGTTCGGGGCACGTGCGGCGGCCGGTGCGGGGTCGTGCGCCGGTGTGCGGGGAAGCGCGCCGTTTGGCGTGGTTGTGGTGTGTGGCTGCTCGCTGGTGGCTGTCCTGGCCGGTGGTGTTGCCTTTGTGTGCGGTTCGGGTTGTGGTCGGTGGTGGGCGTTGAGCTGGCGTGAGGTGTGCGGGGTTTCCAGGGGTGGTGCCGGTGGGGTGCGGTGCGGAGTCGGCGTGGCGCGGCTTCGTTCCTGTGTTGGTGGGCTGTGGTGTCGCGTGTCCCCGGGTGGGGGAGGGGGGTGCGGTGTGGTATGGTGGCGTTGTGTTGTGTGGTGGCCTTCCCGGTGGGGGGGTGGGGGGCACCGTATCCGGGTCTGGTTCGGTGGGTTGTCGCCCGTGGTTTGTCCTCTGGCGGTGTGGGGCAGCCCCGCGCGGTCTCTTGATCGTCATCCTGGCGTGTTTCAGTACGTGGGCCGTGCGGGGTCGGTGTGGCGTGGGGCCTTGGGTCCCCTTGGGGCGGGGTGTGCGGGACTTGAGTGTCGCAACCAGGGGGGTGTGGTCGTGTGGTGCTTTGGGGTGTCGGCCCCCCGTTGAGTGGGACCAGTGGTGCGGGGAGCGCCGTGTATGGGCCACGCGCGGGCTATTGCGTTTGCGGGGTCCGCGGGTCGGTGGGTCGCGGCATCTTGGGCGTGTTGTGGCCCCGGTGCGGTGCCCGCGGGTGGTGAGTGGCGGTGTGTGGCTGGGGTGTATTGTTTTCACGGTGGGGGGGGGGCTTTTTGCTCGGGTGTGGGGTGGGCCCGTGGTAGGCTGCTGGCTGGTAGCGGGTGTCGGGTCCTCACTGTGGGTGGGTCTTCCGCGGTGTCCCCTTGGTGCCTCCCGTGGTGGTTTCTGGTCGGCTGGCTGAAGGGGGTTTTTGGGGTGTACCGCATCCATGGGGGCACCATTGTGTGTTGGGGCGCCGCAGCAGTGAGTGCGGCGGGTATTGGGGGTGGGGCTTGTGTCGGTGTCGTCTGTGTGGTTGGCGGCGGTGTGTCGTGTGTCGTCCTCGGCGGCTCCTCATGGTGGTCTGTTGTGGTGGTGCCTGGGGGGTGGTCTTGGGCTTGGGGGTTCTTGGGAGGGTGCGAGACATGCGGGGTCGGGTTGGCTGGGGGGGGGGGGCGCGTGTGTGGGCTTGCGTGTTTGCCTTCTGCTCTCCCCGCGGTCTCTTCCTCTGCCTTTCCCTTGCACCTCTCTTTTCGCTGGCTTGTTTTGCTTTGTTGTTTTTTTTTGTTTTTTTTTGGGGGGGGGGTGGCTGGGGTGCTGTGCGTGGGTGTGGGTGTGTGCTGGTGCCGGCGCCGGTGTGGGCGTGGGTGTCGTGGGGGACGGGGGTCGGGTGGCTGTTGCGCTCTGGGTTCCCTGTGTGTGCGCCGGCCCCCAGGCTTCCGCTTCTCAGGGGGCCGGTCCGGGGGGTGCTGACGGACGGTGGTTGGCGGCAGTGGTGGCGTGGCGCTTGCTTTGGTGGTCGCGGCTCCTCGGTAGTGCCTGGGTGGCGTGGCCGGGCGTGGGCGTGCGTGTGGGTGTGTTCATGGCGTGGGCTGATGGGGTGGTGGGCAGTGTGGGCGTGGTTGGTTTGTGTGGGTGTCGGGTACGTGTGCGCCGAAGGCGCAGTGGGTCTGGCTGGGGCACTGCGGGCGATGCAATGGGTGGGGGAGATGCTGGTGACGCCTACGGGGGGGGTGCTGTAGGCGTCGAAACGGGTTTGTGTTGTTGACGTGGGTGCTTCGGGTGATGCGCCGGGCGGCGACGGGGTTGGTGACGCTGATGGTGTCATAGGTGACGGGGCGGGCGCTGGGGGGGCCTGCGGCTCCGGTGGTCGCTGTAGGTGGTGCAGTGGGTGGTGGCGTAACTGGTGATGTCCGCGGTGAGGGTGCTGCCGGTGACGTCGATGGTGAGGGCGCTGCGGGTGATGTCATGGGTGGTGGCGATGTTGATGTGGGTGTTGCAGGTGGTGTGCCGGTTGGTGGCGCCGCTGGTACTGTCCCTACGTAGGGTGTTGCTGGGGGTGCTGTCGGCGGTGGTGTCGTCGGTGGTGCCGATGGCGAGGGTGACGTAGGCGATGCACTGGGTGACGGTGAGGCCGGTGTGTGCCGTAGGTGACGCGTTGGGAACGCGTGGTGGGGGGCCGGAGGGGGGGTTGCCGTTGGTGCAACGGGCGATGGTGGCTCTTGGTGCCGCAGGCGTTCGATTGGGTGATGGTGTTGTTGGTGATGCCGACGAGGTGGTTTGTCTGCCTGTCTGCCCGTGGAGTCGGTGCCGGCGTTGGGCGGTTGCCTGTGCGTGTGGTGGTGGCGGTCGGGGTCGGTGCGCCGGGCGCTTGGTGGGCGTGGTTGGGTGCGGGTGCGCGTGTTGGTGTGTACGTGGTGCGGGTTGCGGGGGGTCTGTGGGCGGCGGGTGCGCTGTTGCTGTGCGTGTGGCGGTTTGTGTTGTCTGGTGGAGCGTGGCCGGCGTGTGCTTTGCGTGGGTGGTGTGGGGTCTGGTCGGCGTGGGTGGTGTCGGTGCGGGTGTTTGGGGTTGGGTGCTGGTTGTGGGCGTGTCGTCCGCGCGGTGTGGTCGGGCGTGATGGTGGTGCCGCTGGCGACGTCGATGGTGACGGTGCTGCAGGTGGTAAGGGTGGGACGGCGGTGTTGGCGGTTTCCGCTGTGGGTGCTGTGGGTGGTGTGGAGCGTGGGGATGTTGCAGGTGTGGTGCGGGGCGGATGGTGGTGTGCCTGGCGACGGGGTCGTGAGTGCTGCCTGGGGGGAGGGTGTTGTTGGTGATGCTGTGGGTGGCGGTGCCGCCGGTGAGAAGCCGGTGGAGAGGCAATAAACATAGGTTGCAAAAACCAGTCTGAAAGTCAGCTTCTGAGCAGTGTCGGTGTGGTACGACACCACGACTGTTACATGGACGATGGTTGCAGCATGAAACAGCGCTTACAACCGCCATCGCGAACCTGAACCTGATGCATGATCATCCTGATTATAATGATCAGAATCTGAACGACAACGAGATCACTGAACGTCAAAGCAGCAGCACTGAGCAGACTTTCCACTCCAGCAGAAGTGGCAGGCGTCGCAAGGTACTGTCGCGCCTTTCTACTCAGGTTGGGAAAAGTGGTGATTGTAATGATCAGAATCTGAACAACAAATACGCACGTATAAGGAAAACAATACAAAGCGTGCGTGTAGTTGTATGCGGCGAGCAACCTGCAGCCGAGCGTTTCCTCTTTCATAGCGTGCGCGAGATCACCGAACGTCAAACCAGCTGCGCTGAAGAGCCGTTCTACTCCAGCAGAAGTGGCAGGCGTCGCAAGGTACTGTCGCGCCATCCTACTCAGGTTGGGAAAAACAGTTCGGTGTCGACGCCACCATTCTATGACATTCGTCTGCATGCTTTCTAGTGGCAGTACCATATATGCTGACAGTTTGTCGTCAGGTTGCAAATCTGGAACATGAACACCTGGAGCTGCTGCCTCTTTGAATTCATCCTGAAGAAGAGCTGACAGTCCTGTCTTCTTTTGTACTGCAGGTTTTTTGTTGAGGGCGTTCAGCATGCTGAGGCTGCCACTTTTGTGTCCATTGCGCCCTGAAGGCTTCAAAACCAGTGTCCCTCTGTCCCTCTGAAAGAAACCTGAAGGACTTCAATCGAGGATCAAGAAGTGTGGCAATACTATATTGTTCAAAGACATGGTCTGGCAGAGCCTTAATGAAGCGATCCTCAAAAGCTGTTCACAGGTTTGCACGTGCTGCTCTGACCTCTGGTGTAGTTTGTTGTGGTTGAACAACTGAGTTGTCTTAATTGCACACTATCTCACCTTTGCGAACCTTGTGGATGAGCATGTACACACTGGGTATTACAAGCGATGCTGTCACATACTGAGTACCTTCAGTGTCATTCACCACTGTGGCTGCTGGATAAAGTACTGCCACAGAGTGCTCATTCATCTTCCAATCATTGTAGTCCATATGACTGTCAACATAGGGTCCATCTTCATGTCGCGCTTCAGCACCATAGTTGATATCATAGTTCTGAACAATCACTTTCTGCTCCCGGAACCAATTCATGGAGTCATGTGTGTAGTGCCATCGAACAGAGTTGCCTGTTTGTGGTGGCTTTCTTTGAGGCATGTCAAACCGTTTCTGTAAGTCCGCCAGCCGGTCAAGACGGTTCCCTGATCTATGAAAATATGTCGTTATCCCTTTGGCCTTCTGCATGACATCAGAAATTCCTTCACTTTGCAGGTATTCCTTCACTGCCAGTTCGATGGTGTGACCGACGCAGTAACCACCCGGCTATCCACCCCAGGCCCTTTTAATATTACTTCCTTGATCGGAAACTTTGGCGTGAATGTCCTCAAACGTCAGTCCAACAGTAAGAAGATCCCCCATGGTTTGCTTTCGAATGTTTTCGCCAGTATGCCGTTCACCAGTGAAACCTGTACAGCCAATGAGCATGGCGTGCAGGTTCTCCCAGTCTTCGTCAATGTAGTATAAAAGGGTACCCATCAGTGATACATCGCTGTCACTCCAAATGTCAGAGGCCATGCTCGGCTTCACTCTCTGCTCCTTCAACTGTGTGATCATTTTGCGATTGTTGACCCTGCCGGCTGCAACCATCTGCAAAGTTTGCTTCAGTACCTCCTTCTCAGAACAGGGCTGATACTTGCTGCATGAAATTTAATCACAAAAAAAACACACACTGTGGGAAATAACCCATGCAACCAGGCAGATGGGTACCTCTGGGTGTGGACAAGAAGGCAAAACAAAATGGGCATAATTGTTTCAAAATCGATTATTTTGATGGCAACAATCACAAAAAACTGATTATTTGAAGGGGCATTAATCGGAACAATCGGTTTTTTTTTGCAAAATGATCGGAAAAAACTGATTATTTGAAGGGGCAATAATCCGAACACTCGGTTATTTTTTGAAAAACGATCAGAAAAAACTGATTTTCTTTTTGAAACCAATTTTGAACCTTACTAGGCGGCGTATCATAGTCATGTTGGGGTGCAAGTGCACGTCCATACGGCTGAACGCCTCCTTAGCCAGCGCTTCAGACCGGGCACCAATCAGGGCGTCGAAGTTGTTGCGGCTGATGTAGTCTGCACACTCGTTCTTCACTCCCTGGATATGGTGTACCGTCAGCCGTAGTTGGCTGAGGTAGGTCCACCAGCGCCATAGCTTGGCCTTCTCAGGTGGGGGGGCCTTCTCGAAAGTGCGGACCGGCTCTTGGTCGCACAGCCAGACCACAGGGTTACTCCCCAACAGTCGTGCCTGAGAGGATAGCACCAGCATACCCGCGAGCAATTCCTGCTCAAAGGTGGAGTAGTTCCCCCTGGCCTGGTTCCATTTTCAGTTCCAGTGGCCCAGGGGTACTAGGACCCACTTGTGGTCAGGCTAGCTGTGCTTGAGAGTTCCATCTCGGTTGAGACCTTCGGTCCCCCATTCGGAAATGGCCGAGTCGAACTCCTCCTTCTCTAGTGCTTGCCATTGGAACAACGTTCCACCACCGCCCAGATTGCTGGCGTCGGTCACCAAGATAATCTCCCCTTGTGCCCTAGGCACGCCCAAGCACTTAGCGTTGGCCACCTTGTCTTTGAGCTCGTCAAACGCTTGTTGCTCTTGTGGGCCCCAGCGCCAAGTAGTACTCTTCTTGATCAGGTCCGCCAGAATGGCGCTGGTGTAGGTGAAGCTTTTGATATGGTGGCGATAGAAGTTGCACGCCCCAATGAAACTGCGTACATCATGGAGTCCTTTCTTGGGGTCTTCGTGTCGTACCTTAGCGTTCATCAGGGGTTTGGCCTTAGAGGCCGCTGGGGTCCACCACCCATAACCAACGTCAAACCCCAGGTACTGCATGGTCTCCTGCATGAGCTCACACTTCTCCAGCTTGAGTCGTGTGTGGTTCTCCCGGCAGACCGCAAAGAACTCACCCAAGAGGATTAGGTGATCCTCCTGGGTATTGGTCCCGAGGCATACACCTTCGATGTGCGCCTCCATCTGGGCCCCACGGGATATGAGTTCTTGCACCCTGGTTCTTAGTCATAGGATGGACAAGATCTTGTTCATCAGCTCTTGGAATAGAGCGGGTGTGTTGGCCACGCTAAACGGCATGACCTTCCACTTGAACACCCTCCCCTGAGGGGTGATGAAGGCTAGTAGCTCCTGAGCGTTGGGCGTCAGGTCCACCTGCCAGAATCCGCTCCTCTTGTCCATCTTCGTCTTGTAGCGACAGGAGGCTATCTTCTCAAGGGTAGACTCCATATTAGGAATGGACCCTGCGTGGTTCAGCGTTTTCTTGTTCAGCTGTCCGTAGTCCACTACCAGCCGTTTGGCTGTAGACCCCGGCTTAGCCACCAGGAAACAGGGGCTGCAGTGTTGGGGGTAGTCCCCGTCCTTGTACTCCAGGACTAGGCCAGGATCGATACATTCTTGTATCTGTCGCTCAATCTCGTGGGCCTGCTCTTTAGGAGCCGTATAGGGTCTCCTCCGGATCTTGTGACCCACGAACTCGGGTTTCAGCTTGAGGTCCATCTGTACCAGCTTGTCACATGAGGCTGGGGGTGGTAGTTCCCCGAACACCTCCAGATAGGTCCTTATAAGCTTCTGCACCCGCGGGTCCAATAGCTTGATCTTGTCCTCCATGTCCTCATCAGAGTGTAAGTTGCTTGCCCCCTGAGTAATAGACGTCGGGAGGTGATCCTCCACCGACTCTTCGCCCTTGGTAGTATCCTTCAACCCTCGGTAGGCATAAACTAGGTCTCGTTCAACCATCTTCGGTGGACGATGGCAACATAGGCACGCTCGAGGGGGTTCACATACACATTCCTCTGAGAGGTCGTCCTCCTCTGGGGTCCTCACATGGGCACCCCACATGCTCTTCAGGAACTTAAGATCTACCTCCCTTTGCCAGGTGGTGATCTTCTGTTCGAGGTCCTCCTTCCATTGGGATAGATCTCCCATACGTCCTTGCTTCAGTGGCTATGAGCTGCGGGTAGGCTTAGCGTAGCATAGCCTTTTCGCCACCACTCTCCTCTTGGAGTCCACGTACTCTCTTAGCCTGGATCGAGGGTCCAGCTCTTCGTCCACGGGGTCTTCCAGCCTCATGGAGAGTAGGGGTTTCAGTGGGGCGACGTACTCGGCGTTCTCCATTTCCTCCACGCATGTCTGCACGAAGAAGGCGTCGTGCTCAGTTTCGTCATCTGAGTGGATAGAGCTGGGGAGCTCGGATAGTCCACACTCAGAGACTCCATCAGGAGCAGGTACATGGCAGGGCGAGTTGGGGGCGCTGGTGTTAGTCACGACGTATTCACATCCTCCGGGTATAGTCTCAATAGCATCTTGAGGTCGTAGTCGATCCTTCAAGTCACCCAAGGTGAGTCCATCGCTTTCTCGTTGTATATCCTTGACCAGGGTCCAGTTCAGGTCCTCCCAGGGGATGGAGGTAAGACCTCCAACCCCCACGCTGAGCATACTCCCCCATCCGGGTTTTCAGATAGGCGTCTTACGCCCCAGAGGCACGTAGATGGCCTCATCAGGTAACCGAACAGAGCTGATAGTCAGCCTGTCCAGGAGGGTTCGCCAGTACTCGTTGCCCCCATGGGCTCCCCAATCGGGGGAACACAGGACCATACGGGAACGTTCCAGGGCCACCTTGGTCAAGATCTTTCCCAGCTCACTGAACCTGGGGTTCCCGTAGGCCATCCCGAAAGAGGGCCAATAACGTTTGTAGCTGCAGTTTTCCCCCTTGCTGCAGTAAAGGTCCAAGACATGTTGCTTGTCGCTGGCGAACAACTCCACACTCAGGTCTTCCCTGGAGTAACCCAACTCCTTCAGACCTTGGTCTAGGACTTCCCCGAATAGTTGATAGTCCTTAGTTTTGGAGGCCGCCATCATGTTCGAGGGCTCCTCCTTCGATACCCTCAGGTAGCTTGAGGTGTGCTTGGACTGCTCCAGTGGCACGGACTCTCTGCCATTGCTGTGGTCCACGTAGGGGAGGTAGGGTGCTTGCAGCGTCAGGGATTGTATCTGGGAGTGCTGCACGAAGAAGTCAGTCCCCAATACAAAGTCGAAGGCCTTAGTGTCCATCACATAAAACCGATGGGCGATAGTTCTGGAGCCCATAGGTACCTCCACTTCACAGTCCCCGCAGCTGTGCAGCACATGTCCATCCCCCATTCGTATAGCCGCGGTGGTCATGGTGTTCTTCAGGCTCCCACAAGGTAACATTTTCTTGGCCACTATAGATATGGTGGCTCCTGTATCCAATACCCCCAGGTATTCACGTCCCCCTAGTCGGATACGTACCCAGAACACCAGGTCCAGGGCCCCACCGGAGCGTCCCAGTCAGAACTCCGCGGAACAAGTCACCTCGAGCTGCTTGTTCCGCAATTTGCGGGCCATTCTCAAAGAACGGCTTCTATTCTTGGCGTTGCCGTCATCACCACCTTCATGCTCACGCTTGGCCCCTTGCTCTCGCTGGGCCTGAGTCTGCGAGTGTCTGATAGGACCAGACTGCCCTCCAGAGGGCTCGGAGTTCCCCCCTGGATTAGGGTTTGGGTTGCCTCCGTTCTTGTCCCCGTTCTTGTTGTCCTTGTCGGGCTGGCGGTTAGCGCCTCCTCCTCGTCCACCTTGGTTCTTGTCTTGTCCGTTTCCACATCCTTTTGACTTGCCCTTGCCGGAGTCGTTGCCGTTGCCCTTGCCACGGCCCTTGCCAGAGCCTTTGCCAGGATCCTCGCCCTTCAGCTTCGCGGACAGGCGCTGCTTATGGTAGCACTTATCCTCGTAGTGCTTCCTCTTCCCACAGAAGGCACAGGTTACAGTACACCTTTTAGTGATCCGGCATCTTCGCCTTGGCGCCCGTGTTGGTCTCCTGCTTCTTCCCTTGGACTACGAAGCAGTCTCGCTGCTCGCAGTCAGGGGCGTGCTGCAGGTGGCCATGCTCATCTCTGGCGTCACACCAGAAGAGCTCCTTGAGATTGTCCATGATACGGGCGTGTTTCGGGGTAGTCCCCTGTCCAGGTCTGGGTCCTTGGTACCCTTTGCCATGGCTTCCAGAACCTCCTCCTCCAGGACGGTAGGCGTTCAGGTGCTGGTCGCTTTCTTTCTCCAGCGCCAGCTCCAAGAGTAGCACAGACGAATCCTCGTAGTTGAGGGCTCTAGCCTTGCGCTCTGCCGTTGACCAGCACGCTTCCCACAGCTCCCGAGGGAGCTTAGCCACCAACTAGAAAAGCAGGTCATCGCTGCTGAGGGAACCGGGCGTCAATCGTCCAGCCCAGTGATCCAGGTCAGCCAGTAGCTCAGAGACCCTGGCAGGTTTGGGGTTGTTGGGCAGCACAGCCAGGTTCTGGATCTCGGCCCTGATGGAGTGGTCCGTTTCGTAGGTAGGGTACTGCCTCTCCAAGGCAACCAACACATCGGCAAAGGTGGCGAACTTAGTCACAATCTGCTTGACCTGCTTCTCCAGGTACTTGGTCTTGCAGCACTGCAGGAGCAGATCACGCTTGACTCGCCCAGTAGCATGGGTTTGGCCGGTCATTCGGAGGAACCGGCCAAAGTTCTCAGCAAACTCTTAGCTTACGCAAACTGCACCCTGTTTTGCGCGCCGAACGCGCAGAAAAAGACGGGTTCGCAACAGGGCAAAAAAACTATTTTTTTGGATGTTTGATGAACGTGATTTTAGACGTAGGGAAATAAATTGCTTTTTTACTGCTGTGCACCTCCGCGCTCCTCAATGCGACGTTTTTTACATTTCTCTGGCGTTCTGAGTGCGCGAGGCCTCGCGCACTCAAAATGTTCAAAGTAGAGTTTTTTGACGCGTTCCCGTGGGGGGCCGGCCACGGGACACTGCGGTGACACGCACAGGTGAGCAGGCAGGCAAAGCACTACGCTCACAAGGACATCAATACGCTCGTGTCATGTGACAAAGCGTTTCAGGATCCTTGCCACTCTGCAACAAGGGAACGAAAGTATGTACAGCAACACATCAGGATATGTACACATGGGGTTAAGACTGGACTGGGGTAAGGGCATCACAGGACAATAGACACTCTATCCCAACTCGTATCCCAATCCCAGGTCCGACCCTGTCAGTGGCTGGTGGGGGCGGGGGCTCAAACACAACCTATGCCCTGCTCAGTCCGGACCCTGAAACCCTGCCAATAGGGGGGATGTATCGCCCAGCCACAGGCGAGTTCCTGGGAACCAAGGGGCTTCAAGGCCAACTGACAGTAACTCCCTATGCTCCCTTAACAGCAGGTACCAACTCCTCTCTGAGCCAGAGATATGGCCCCGCCATTATCCCCTAGGAGTTGGTAGCTGAAAATGGGCTGTTTCAGCCCAACCTGATATTGGCTCAAAAATCTCCAAACTTGACCCCTCGTCCGGACCCGCCAGAGGTAGGGACGAGGCACCTGACCCTATGCCCTTCGCATACGAACTCGCTGGAGCCCTCAACCAACCTGGTTCCCTCTGAGGTCCGGGCATCAGGGCACCACGGGTTCGTCAAGTGGGGTCATAATGGCCAAAATGGCAAAATCGGCCGTCTCGGGCGACCGTCCAGGGTAGGACATCTTGGCGATATTGACGCGCCAAGCCTTGATTCACAACCCTTGATATCCCCTATGGTCCCATGCCCTGGGTTATCGCTTGCTGTCACGCTGGCTGCTTACTGTTCACCGAGGGGATGACCACATGGACGGGGCAGAAAGCAACATGCGGTGCAAAGGGGGGATCGTGGATCGCACCAAAAGTTGAATAACTCCGGATGAGCCGGAGGAGCAAATACGAAACTCAAGGGCGTTCAACCCTTGGTCATATGCTACAATATGCGTCCTTTCTTCCTGGCTAGATTCCGTGCCCCATGGAGATATGGTAATTCCAATATGGCATACAATGGCAAAAACAGCGAAATTTGGCCAAAAGGGCCCGCGCTCATGATTCCATATCTCCATGGCCACGGCAAGGATCCTTTCAACCAAAGATGCGATAGACACATGGGACTAAGGTCCCAATATATGCCACTTGCTATCCTTCATGGTCGCCTCTAGCTATTTTTCCCATTGGAGGGAAAGTGACACACGTATGGGGCAGAATGGCAACATGCCCCAACTTGGGTGACTCACAACTCTCTCATCGAGAGGAG
Source organism: Eutreptiella sp. 'Long Island Sound 2002' (assembly GCA_964036045.1). Lineage (NCBI taxonomy): Eukaryota > Euglenozoa > Euglenophyceae > Eutreptiales > Eutreptiaceae > Eutreptiella > Eutreptiella sp. 'Long Island Sound 2002'. Next base: position 58,282,795 of record OZ038389.1, on the reverse strand, counting down.
AGGCCACATGGGGAAACATCCCATTTGATGCGGGTTTACGTGCCCTCTCCGAATTGCCCTTACCCTTGGTCAAGTGGCGCACGCAACCTCGGGGGTGAAATCAGGGGGAGAAGGAGTTTGTGGCCATTTTGGGGAAAACGGCCAAAATTCACCCAAAAGTGGTCCCTCCAAATATTGTATCTCCGTATCGCAAGAGAAAGGAGCCTCGGGCTTTTGCATGGATGCAAACCGAAGCTTTGCTTCCTTTTTGCAACAAGGGTTGAGGTTCAAAGCATAATGAAAGCATTTCTAACACCTCAATCCTTGAAGCACACTATTTATGGGAAAAAGTGCGTATATCGGTGATATTGGCATGAACATATCTTTGGGACCTTGAGGAGCAAAAATATGAGTAAACCCTTTTGGAGTAGGCCCATAGTAGGTGCTTTCAAAGGTGCACACTATGGTTAGATTGTCTCCGCCCACTCGTGTCATTAGTGCTTGCATATGAGCGCGTGTGCAAAGAGGCAATGTGGCACGCGTGCTCACAAGGCGCAATTATATAAAATAGAAGACAAGGTTGTAAAAATCAACCAAGCCATCCACGATGTTTTTTCGTTATCTCTACTTTACATATTGCCTTGGTTCGAGGCTCAACTCCCCATAGGCTTCGAATACGAGCCTCGGGGGTTTGGCCATTTTGGCCTAATTTTCGACCAAAACTTGCCCTCTTTTGAAAATAGAGTTTTGGTACGCATTGAATTGCGTGGAGCCATCGTTGAGTTGGCTCGAAAAACGAAAATGGCCTCGGGCTTTTGGTCTTGTGAGCATTGTATTCGGTCATTAACGTTCATGCTCACAAGGCCACAAAGTTAGCGTTTGCGCACGCAAACGACTTGGGTTTGCGAGACCCATAGGCTGCCTAAAACACCGCCATTGCCCGCTTCCCTAAGCAAGATGATATGCCCGCGTGAAAGGGGCATGGATGAAAGACATAGGGGGGAGATGTAGGGTTCCGTGCGAACTCATGGTCCTTGAGAAGCATGAGTTCGCACGATCGACGGAAAGCCTTGCGCGCTGATTTTCTCGAAAACGCAACGGCGAAAAATTCTGGTGAACACACCAGATGAAAGTACATTAAATACCCTCTAGATTCAGCCCTTAAGTTCCCTTAGAACCTCACAGGTACTCGAGAAAAGTCAATCACAAAACTCGCCACGGAGAAGCGACGAAGGCGCACGAACAGGCGACATCAGGCGGCGATTTCACGACAATTAGAAATCGCGGTAGAAATCGGGTATTTCACCGATTTCTGACCGAAAATCGATCAAGACAATAAAATTACGGTAATTCTACATCGATTTATTGGTTAGAAATCGGATTCCAGATTTCGCGGGTTAGAGAACAGGGAAAGCCGGTGTCAACGGCTTCCGCACGGGTGTCAACGGCTCGTAGACCTCCAGGCCATGGGCCATAACGGGTGTGACGGCTCACAGGCCTCCGGGCCATGGGCCATAGGTTCTGGGTACCGCTTCAGCCCCCTCCTTAGAGCAAACCCTGGGGGGGGCTCGATAACACCCAAGCATGGCAGCGGGTACCCAGGACCATCCCCTGAAGGGGGGGGTGTCACATCCTCACTTCAGGCCGATCTGCGGGTTAGGTTGCCCATCGCGATCCCACGGTAAAACAGGTATGATGCTGTAACTGTTAGTAACTGCAAGTATAGTATCAAGTATCAAGTCCCGGGTCCTGGCAGCGATTGTTCGGCATCCAAAGGACCCGTTAACCCATACCAGGCGCACCGGGTGCCGGCTGCTACGGTCACCACCACAGTGGCAGTGGCATACATGGCCAACATAGGCGACACACGACGACCGAGGTGGTCCCACAGGTCGAGAGCGACCACAAAGATCCATCAGGCTACCCCAAGCTTCCCAAGGCCCGCCGACTGGGGAGAGTCCCCACGGGTCCTTCCTCGGGCGCACCATGTCCATATCCATACGACGCGAGTCCAGAGTGGTACAGCCGAACGAGCTCCTCCTTAAGGGATCGGGCATCAAGGCCGTCTTTTCCCTCGCCCTATTACCACGAAGGCCATACATGAGGGAGTCCTCATGCAGTGTGGGCGGAGGCGTCGACTCCTCAAACCACCAGTTTCCCAGGCAGACTGACCGAGGTCAGGAGCACCGGTGGCCGCCATCCGACTGCAAGTGCGTCTGCGAGTCGGTAGGCTCACACTGGGACTGACAGTGGCGGACCGCTGGGAGTGTAGTCAGGCAACTGGGCTTCCCGCCTGGCGCCATCAGGATCTCCACATCACAGCGAATAGGGCACACGGTATCACGGGCACTCAAACAGAAGAATATGTACTTAGGTACTGGTCCAGGCTGGACCATATGTAAGAACATGTAAACGGCGACTCAGGGCGCCTTCGTAGTCGATTCGCACCCCGTCGGGGGGGAAAAACAGTCCACACTTCAGTGATGGGCTGACATACAGATGCACACATCCTGGGGAACAGAAAGACAAGCAATAAGCGGGGTAATAGGCGTGTAAACACACTCTGGACAGAGCGCCAAACCACGCCCTGGTTAGGATAACGCATGTGCAGGAGGGTGGACAGGAAAACGCCTGAGTTCAGGCCATATATAGTCAGCTGACACACGTCGACTGGTCTGGATTCCTCAAGTGCCATGGAACCAGACCACACACCAAAAAATCGCAATGCCGATGACAGCGGCATCCGTTGCGCAACGTCGTATGGGCTTCAAGGCCCCAAGAGCTCAGAAATATGAAGGTCAGTCGCCCTACCTGGTTTCCCAAGGATTCAGCAGGTGGGGAGTGAGGAATAGAAGAAGAGAGGGGCAATCCTCCTCTGGATTCAGCAGGGGGGGGTATATGGCCACTCTGATGGCAGGTCACCGAAAGATGGAAGAGAGCAAGCAAGTAAGGGCCGATGCGTCAACCTCACAAGCGCTGAAAACACATCAGGGGAGAGCTCAGGGCGCTGATCAGGCACCCCTGGATGCAATCGCCCGGGTGAGTGCTGCCAAGTCCGAAACGTGGATCTTGGTCTTGTGTATGCGGATGTACTCCATGAAGGGAGTATTGACGCGCGGCACGAACGAGGAGACGGGTTCCCAGGTGTCGTGGGACGGCCCATAGCCTCGCCAACGAACCTTGAACTCCAGACCTCCAGGTGCCGAGGCTTTCGGACGCTGGGCCAGGATTTTCTCGACTGTATAGTCGTCCTGCTCAGCATAATCGTCGTCCGAATCAGCCTCATGCGCGGCGTAGCTCAGGGACACATGCTGGCCACGGAGGTCGGGTTCCCGCACACGGAGTTGAATCTCGTGGCGCACCCGGAACTGTCCGTGACCTACCTTGATGCGGTAAGTGTCCTCACCAATCCTGCGAACCACCTCTCCAGGTGTGAACCAGGTTTTGGTGCGGTGGGTGCCCATAGGGCGGGGTCTGATCACCCACACCGGGTCTCCCACCCTGAACTTCTGCGCTGTCGAGCTCGGGGCGGACTTCTGACGCTCAGCATGCTCCTTCTCAAGCTGCTGGCGGATGTCCCGCGCCGTTTGCTCTTGCCGCGCGAAGAATTCCTTGGCATCCATAGCCATGCACTCACCAGACAAGGGAAGTCCCCTACCCAGGGGGTCCCTGCCGAACAGAATCTGGTGAGGGGACAAACCGCCCGAAGTGGGGGTGTCATGATGGGCCTTCAGAGCAGGCCACATCTCCTCAAACCAGTTCCGACGTGGATTGGTGATGTGGATCTTGCGCAGCTTCTCAAACAGCTGCTGTCCAGCCACTTCAGCACGGCCGTTAGACCGGCTGAGATAGGCGACGCTCTTGGCGTGACGTATTCCCATGAGGGAACACATAGCCTTGAACCAGCCACCAGTAAACTGGGGCCCTCGGTCACTGCAAATGGTGCGGGGGATGTCAAAGACGGTCAGCCAATGACGAATCATCATGACTGCCACTTCCTTGGCAAGCAACCCCTTTTTGCGTGCCGGAACGGCTACAACGTAGCCGCTGTGGCGGTCCACACAGAGAACCACACAGTCAAAGGTCTCCTTGCCAATGTGCACTTCGGGCATGGAGAAGACGTCCATGGCCACGCTCTCCATGGGCTGGTCAGGAACCGGGGTCCATTGCGCTTCCCCCTTGACGTTCCGGTTATCGGGATTGCAGGCCTGGCAGACCGAACAACCCTTCCTGACCTTCTTGATGGCGGTGTAGAGAACGATATGGTCGATCTCGAACCGGCGCTGCATGTCAAGGGCTTGCTTCTTGACCCCTGGGTGCAGCATGTGGTGGTGCCAAGCTTCACAAAGCTCGAGCACCCGGGACTCCGGTACTAGCAGCTTACCATTCCGGTAGAGCTTGCCATCTTCCTCGGTCAGCCCCTTTGGCCACTTCTGCCCGTCGTCAGGGTCGGTCACAGCCCTATACTCGGCCGCAAAGGCCTCAGACTTGGCGTAATCGTCGGTCCAGTCGTCCTGGAGGCAAGACTCTGGGAAGAGGTGCTTGTCGGACTCAGCTCCCTCAGGGGCGAGTACTCTGACCGCTCTGCTCACCCTCGTGGCGAGGGGGGCATCCGCAGCCATGACGACGAAGCATTTTACACCCTCCTCCTCCATCAGGCGCTCCATCTCAATGATCCTCTTGGCCTCAGCGGTCTCAGCCTCATCGCCATGGGCAGACACGTCTGTCATGCCCTTGCTGGCGGGATAGGCCCACCTGCTGAGACAGTCCGCCACGGTGTTATCCTTTCCAGGAATATACACAACCGTGAGATCGAACTTGGCCAAGGTCTCATGCCATCCTGCCCGTCGGGAGGCGGGACCAGAGGGGGTGTCCACGTGCTCCTTGTGCCACGACTGCAGACTCTGATGGTCGGTGCAGACGGTGACGGGATGGAGAGCTATGTACCCAGCCCATTTTCTGAGAGCCATGACGATGGCATACGCCTCCTTTTCACGGGGCGTCCACGTCCGTCTCTGGCCTTCCGCCAGGACTCGGCTCCAGAAGGCCACGGGCACGTGCCTCCCATTGTCGAGCACTTGCTCCAAGACAGCGCCAACGGCGTAGTCGGAAGCGTCGGTGCGCAGGACGAACCCTCGGTCGGGATCCACGAGGTGCAGACCCACTGCGGATAGCAGCGCCTGCTTCATCCCCTCAAAGGCACGGTCGGACTCAGCTGTCCAGACCAGAGCCTTCTTGGACCCCTTTTTGGTCTCCTCTCGGTTGCCCTTGAGCATGGTCGTCATGGGGGCTGCGTACTCAGCATACATCTTGATATACCCCGAGTAGTAGTTGCAGAACCCCAGATACGCCCGTAGCTCAGAGACCGTCTTGGGCGTTTCCCAGTGCTCAATCGCAGCCACCTGGCCAGGTATGGGCTTTCGCTGCCCGTTCCCAACTACGTGGCCAGCGAAGACCACCTCGCTTACCGCAATGGTGGCCTTGTCACTGCTGCCCGTGAGTTTGTGCCGAACCAGGAGGTCCAGCACTCGAGTGACGTCCCTTTCATGTGCCTCCAGTCGCTCCTCGTAGCTCATACTGGGGTCCCCGGACGCGATGATCACGTCGTCCACGAAGGGGTCCGCACAGTCACGCACCGGCTCAAGCAGGTTCTCGAGCATCCGCTGAAAAGCCGCATTGCCGTTGGTAACGTCCATGGGCATCACCTTCCACTGGAGAGGTCCAAGTGGGGTGCTCATGGCTGTGCAGGCACGGGACTCCTCGGCGAGAGGCATCTGATGATAACCATGTTTCAGGTCAATCACCGTGAAGATCCTCCGCCGGTGTTGCTTTTGCAGCATGTCCTCAATGAGGCGCAGCGTATAGCTGTCGTGCTGCGTTTGGGCGTTTAGGCCGCGGTAGTCGACCACGAGCCGCCACTCACCGGCCACCTTCTTGGGGACGACGAAGCACGGAGAGGCCCACTCGGAGTGGCACGGCTCAAGCCAGCCTCTCTGGATGAAGTCACGGAGGATCTTCTCCATGGCCTCCTTCCTCTCGCCCCTCAGGGCAAACTCCCGGTGTCGATACACACGAAGGTCCTGCTTCAGTCGTATCTTGGCCTCGCCATACGGTCCACGCACCGGTGGGGGAAACACATGCTTACCGCTGAAGAAGGTATCACCATACTTCTGCTTCAGCCTGGCCCTCAATGCCTGGATCTTGGGGCAGTCATCGGACTCCGCCTTGGCCTTTCCGGGCACTTGAACCACGGAGCTTACTTGAGGGGTAGCGACCCCGCTCGGTTTCGGCTCAGGTGGTCTTCCCAGGTGGCCCAAAGGGCCATCTCTGGTCTTGCCTCGGAACAGATCGCCGTAGGTGGGTGGGTTACCGCCAGGCGGCTCGTCCTGGCTGGACATGTGATCCAGCACCCTCTGAACGAAGGTATTCCCTTCATAGGAACCAGAGACGATTGAGTCCACTTCCCACCAGGCTTTGTCCTGGCCCTTGCCCTCACGCTGGTTTCCCCAGTCGTGAAAGGGCTGATCCATATACCCCTGAACCAGATCCAACTCCTCTTCAGTGAGGGGGTCTTTCGATTCTCCGATGTCAACAGGGGGAACCGCAAAGCATTGCCGCCAGGGCTCTGCTATGATACGGTTGACACACACGAAGTCCGTGGCGTCGGCCTGATCAAGGCCCCCATCCACATAGTGGAATTCTGTTGGCCATCTCTGGGGTGGCATGGGCTGTCCCTTAGCGTCCTGATAGACACTCTCTCCAGCCGGTAGGACGACCTTGTTTAAGGTCATGTTGGTCAATGAGGCTACCCAATGTCGGGTACTTTCCTCCTCGGTGCATCCCATAGGAACAACCAGCACTGCCTTGGAGCGGTCCTTGCGAATCTTCGCTACCGCACTTGGAATGTCCCAACAGGGGCAATGGATCCACATCAAGCCCTGATGCGGACCCCAGTGCTTCTTCCACGCGGAGTCCTGGGCGCTCCAGTACTTCTCACACACCCGAAGATGGGCGGAGGTTCCTGAAGAGAACGCATCCAGGGCCAGATCCGAAGCTCCCAGGTCCGCAACCACTCGGCTCGCCACTTCCGGCCTTACGCCGTACTCCTGGTTTGCCTGCCCAGTTGGCTCAGTGCCCAGTGCGGCTACTTCGAGCTGATCGCGTTCGGGGTGGATCCATTGGCATTCCACATGGTGCTCAGGTGACGAAAGCCACGAGAGCTGGTCCTCCTGGGACAGGGTCATGGAGGCCTGGGCCGGGAGGACGCCGGAGTCCGTGTCCATCATGAAGTCGTACCCGACGATCATGTCCCAGTCCATCTCGGCCTCGTAGAAGCGACCGTGCAGGAGGATTTCCTTGCCGAGGTCTGGGCGGCTCAGCTCACGATGGTTCACGAACTGCAGCCCAATGGCCGCTTCCTTCGTGCCTCCCACCATGTACTGGCCGTTCGCCACCTTCAGCCTGAGAGGTTTCCGACTGTTGGTCAGACACTCTGGTGGGAGTAGGCCAGCCTTGACCAAGCTGACTTGTGCTCCCGTGTCGACCAACACTTCGAAAGCCTTTTCCACTTCCCCGCATAAGGCACGGACCTTAAGGTGCAACTGCCGCTCGCACCCAACTCGGCGCACGGCGTGCAAGCTCAGGATCTCCGGCCGTTCCAGAAGCTCGACAAGCGACTGGTGCAGGTCGTGGACAATGAGCTCAGGCTGCCCATCTGCAGCATCCAGCTGCGGTCCCGGTGATCCTCCGATACTCTCGGATAGATCTTGAAGTACATCAAACACATTCTTGGTCGCGAAGGACGGACGGGTGCAAGGGTTCGTGCCTTCACTTGCCCTCACCCCGCCTCCGCGACTGGGTGCCGGACCGGGCCTTCCGCCCGCGGCAGTCCCTTTGTGCTTATCGACTCCCGACTGGGATGGTTCGGCGCTTCCCACGTCACCATCCTGCGACCGCCCTAGCTGGGGCCCTTGGCTGCAGGGGCTCCGCTAGGGGGCGTCGGTTGTGGAAGTAGGGGTATTCTCCTCCGCATCAACCTCGTTGACGCCCTTCTTCCTTCCCCCTTTCTTACCCTTCTTGTCCTTGTCCTTGTTCTGGTCATTCTGGTTGTTCTCCTTGTTCTTGTTGTCCGACCTGGGGACCCAGTTCCGCTTGATCTCCTGGATCTCCTTGGCCAACTCGGTCCCCACCGACGACATCAGCTTGGCCAGCTCGTCCTTGTCGACCTCCACTTTGGCTTCCCGGATACCCGCGGGCGCACGCTTCTTCGACCCGTGCGCCTTCTTGTAAGCCTCTGTGTCGGACTTGTGGGTGGGGCATGTTCGGTGGTCATTGTTGAAGCCTTTCTTCCTCCCATAACACACGAAACAGCCCTGCGGGTGAGTTCGTATGAACTCCCCAAAGGACAGCGGAGGGTCGCCAACGCGGCGAGGGTCCCTCTTCTCCTTCTTCTTCCAACCCGGCTGCAGGGGCTTCCAGCTTCCCCGGTTGTTCCCCGCGCTCAGGTTGTTGGCCACGAAGGCGCAAACGGCCACCTCGGCGGGCTCATCGTCGTCGTCATCGTCGACGAGAGTCTCATCGCCGTCGGCTCCCGCTGGGTCCATGGCAGCTTCCCCGCCAGGTCCCTCGCCAACGTAGTTGACGTCGCGGTCGCCGGGCCTCAACCCGCGGGTGTGGTGGAGGTGCCGGTACTCCTTGAGCACCTCCTCTCCAACCCACTCCAGGATCTCGTCGCAGCTCATCCGCGCCGGGATGGCCTGCAGACGGATGGTCTGGCCGCTCAACTCACACTCGTCAAGGCGCCACATCGCGGTCTTCTCGCGATCGCCCGAGACGGTGATGAGGAGAGCGTTCCGCAGGGAGTGCCGTTTGACATCCCGGGCCACGTTCTTCCTCGTCCAAGCCACCACGTTCGTATGATACTCTTTGGGGAGCATCATCTTGACCGTGTGGTTGGACTTGGCCCGCTTGGATTCCTCCTTGGTGACCCTCTTGATCCATGCCTCCGGCAGCATGGAGAGCAGGCGAGCCTGCTCGTCACCCTCGTTCCAATCCTCCACGTTGCGGCGGTAGAGGGTGTATTTCCCTCGGAAGTCCCGCCAATCCCGCAGGCGGATCTCCCGTCCATCATGCTCAAGCTTGATGGACTTCCACCGCTTGGCAGCCACCTGCGGAGCGTCCACCCGCTCCTGCTCCTTGAGCCACTCCTTGGCTTCCTTGAGGGTCTTGATTTTCCCCTCCTTGGTCGCCACGAAGTATAGCTCTCCGAGCACTTCTGGCAGGCGGTACCTGAACCGTCTGAAGACATACTTCTCCGCATCAGCGGGATGCATGTCCTCAGTAACGGTTACCCTCCAATCGTCCAGCTTCTCCAAGAAGCGGTCGAGGTTGAGGGGGTTGCCGTCGTACATGGGGGGCTTGATGTCCTTCAAGTCTTCCCACACCTATGATTTTAGCAGCTGTTTTTTCCCAAAATTCAAAATGTCGACAAAAAGGGGTTTTTTCGCGGGAAATGACCTATTTTTTTGGTTTCTACGGCCCCAAAATAGGGGGGGGGGTCCTCCTACCCAAAATTTGTCCAAAAATATCAAAAACTCTGAAATTTGGCCTATTTTGGGGTATTTTTGCCTCCTCTGGGCTGGTCCTGCAGAACAGTGCTGCACACCAGTGTACCTGCCTATAGAAGATTTTCGACAGAAATTCCAATTTTCTTTGGATTCTCTGGCCCCAAAATAGGGATGGGGGGGTTCCTCCCACCCGAGCTTTCTCCCAAACCATCAAAAACCCTGGAATTCGGCCTATTTTGGAGTATTTTTGTCTGCTCTGGGGTGGTGCAGCAGAACAGTGCTGCACACCAGTGTACCTGTATAGTATAGTATAGGCACGAAAAAACCATGAAAATAGGTTTTGTACCCAAAAAGACCAAAAGTAACCTTTTGTTTTAATTATACACCCCCCAAATAGCAGGGGGGGGGGGTTCCTCCTACCCCATTGTTCCCCAAAAATAACAACCTAAGCCTCAAACATGTGTGTGTACGGTGATAGGAACGCAAAAGCCTACCTATGAACCATATGGAAATGGACCACAAACGGTGCAAAATAGGGCCAAAAACACCTCAAATGTTCATCGCTCATCCCATTCTTATGCACATACTATCATATTTTATGTAGTTCTTTGGCGTATTTTGCTTTTTTGCAACGAGCACCCTCCAATCGGGAAGGGGGGTGGTTCAACTGCTTCTTTCAGGCTAAAAAAAACGAACAATTTTTGATAAAAAAAATGGCTATTTTTCGCCGATTTTGTTGAAAAATGGCAGATTTTGGGGCATAGGAATGCTGTAAATTGTGTTTGGGAAATCGGTGTGTCCACACAGCATGCTTTTTTGCATCCAGCACCCTCAAAATGGGGGGGGGGGCTCTGCAACTGCCTGTCTGAGGCCAAAATACTCAATTTTTGACCAATAAACGGCCATTTTTGGCAGTTTTTCCATGAAAAATAGCAAATTTTGGTGCATATAGATGCTATAGATTGTGCTTTCGTAGTCCGTGCGTGCATACAACTTGCTTTTTTGCATCCAGCACCCTCAAAATAGGGGGGCGGATCCTTCAACTGCTTGTACGAAGCCAAAAAAAATCAATATGTGACCAGAAAAGGGCCATTTGTGGCCGTTTTTTTCGTGAAAAACGGCAAATCAATATTTGACAAAAAAACGGCCAATGTTGGCCGTTTTTTCATGAGAAATGGCAAATTTTGGTGCGTACGGATGCTGTAAATTGTGTTTGCGTGATCTGTGTGTCCCTACAATCTGCTTTTTCGTATCCAGCACCCTCAAAATAGGGGAGAGCCCAAAATAGGGGGGCAGTCTTCAACCGCTTGTCTGAGGCCCAAAAAAATCATTTTTTGACCAAAAAATGGCCAATTTTAGCCGTTTTTTCCATGAGAAATGGCAAATTGTGGTGCCTACGGATGCTACAAAATGTGTTGTCGTGATCTTTGTGTGACCACAACTTGCTTTTTTGCATCCAGCACCCTCAAAATGGGGGGGGGGGGGTCCTTCAACTGCTTGTACAAAGCCAAAAAATCAATATTTGACACAAAAACGGCCATTTTTGGCCGGTTTTCATGAAAAATGGCATATTTTGGTGCGTACGGATGCTGTAAATTGTGTTTGCGTGATCTGTGTGTCCCTACAATCTGCTTTTTCGCATCCAGCGCCCTCAAAATAGGGGAGAGGCAAAAAATCCCAACTTTTGACCAAAAAATGGCCATTGTTGGCCGTTTTTTCATGAAAAACGGCAAATTTTGGTGCGTACGGATGCTGTAAATTGTGTTTGCGTGATCTGTGTGTCCCTTCAATCTGCTTTTTCGCATCCAGCACCCTCAAAATAGGGGGGCAGTCTTCAACCGCTTGTCTGAGGCCAAAAAAAATCATTTTTTGACCAAGAAATGGCCATTTTTAGCCGTTTTTTCCATGAGAAACGGCAAATTGTGGTACATACGGATGCTACAAAATGTGTTTTCGTGATCTTTGTGTGACCACAACTTGCTTTTTTGCATCCAGCACCCTCAGAATAGGGGGGGGGGGGTCCTTCAACTGCTTGCACAAAGCCAAAAAACCAATATTTGACAAAAAAAGCACCATTTTTGGCCGGTTTTCATGAAAAATGGCATATTTTGGTGCGTACGGATGCTGTAAATTGTGTTTGCGTGATCTGTGTGTCCCTACAATCTGCTTTTTCGCATCCAGCGCCCTCAAAATAGGGGAGAGCCCAAAAATCCCAACTTTTGACCAAAAAATGGCCATTGTTGGCCGTTTTTTTCATGAAAAATGGCAAATTTTGGTGCATACGGATGCTGTAAATTGTGTTTGCGTGACCTGTGTGTGACTACAACTTGCTTTTTCACATCCAGCACCCTCAAAATAGGGGGGGGGGGTCTTCAACTGCTTGTCTGAGGCCAACAAAATCAATTTTTGACCGAAAAACGGCCATTTTTGGCCGTTTTTTCATGGAAAAACGGCAGATTTTGGTGCATACGGATGTTGCAAATTGTGTGAGTCACGATCTGTGTGTCCCTACAATCTCTTTTTTCGCATCCAGCACCCTCAAAATAGGGGAGGGGGGTCCCTGACCTGTTGTTCACGGGGCAAAGGCAACATTTTGGACCCATGGTACAGCCTGAAATATGGGGGGGGGGGGCTTTGGATAATCTTTTTTTCAAGACGTCTTCCTTGTGGAGAAGGGGACCACCTTGAGAAATACAGAACCTGCATCCATCCCTGTGTGCACCATGGTCCGCACATGTTGACTGATCATTTGAGGACATTTGGAAAGAGCAACAACTTGAGCATGAAATTCTGGGCCAAATTGTGCACTGAGCAGTGCCTGCACTGAGTAATGCATTTGCCCCATGGGGTCCCTCCCTCCTCCAAGGAGCACAGCATTCCTGCACCCAAGGCCAATACTCATACTGCATTGGACTGTATGCACTGGCTAGCAGAGGTTTGCTCGACGGCTTGCCAAACAAGATGATCTGAAACACCAGAATTAAGTTAAAGACCACGGTCTCCATGCTCCCCAATAGGAGTGGGATTTGTTTTCAGATCCAGGAGGCCTCCATGGAGTAGCCCAGAACGGATGCCCCATAGAGAATGTTCCCAGGTATGGCCAACAAAAATCAGTAAATACAGAGGTCCTGCCAAAAGACAGTGCAGTGTGCACAGTGCATGCGTACGGTGTGCACAGTGCGCATGTTCACAGTGCGTGTGTGAAGTGTGCGGAATGCGTGCATGCGCACAGTGCAAATGTTCACAGTGTGTGCGTGCAGTGTGCACAATGCGGGCGACGATGAGTGCGTGCAGTGTGTACAATGCGTGCGTGCAGCGTGCACAGTGCGTGCGTGCAGCGTGCACAGTGCATGCGTGCAGTTTGCACAATGCGTGCGTGCAGTGTGCACAGTGCGTGCGTGCAGTGTGCACAGTGCGTGCGTCCAGTTTGCACAATGCGGGCGTGCAGCGTGCACAGTGCGTGCGTGCAGTTTGCACAATGCGGGCGTGCAGCGTGCACAGTGCGTGCGTGCACACTACAAACATTTTCATCAAGCCCCCATCCCCCATTTGGTTGCGTTAACGCCACCCTGCAATCGACGCTGCCGTAACCATTTGCCCAAATATCAAAAAAGCTGTCATAATGGTTGCCATGATAGCAACCACTGCCGCCATCGCTTTTCCTAGGGATGAAAAGTTGGAATGTGTTGTGAGAGGCGTTGAGGGACTCACTTACCGCCATGCCAGCGACCGCGCATCACAGGGGGTAGGTACCGAGGGTGGCAGAAACTGGATTCCTGCTTGCACAAAACAAAATTCAAAAAACAGTGAGACCCACAGACTGATCACTGTATTCTGTCATGTGTTGCGGCCATGCAACTTTTTCGCATGAAATGGAATCCCTGCATGCGGTGGCACTACGTATTCCTACTGCCTTGATAACCAATGCACAATGCAACAATGTACCGCTTCAATGATCGTAACCACAACATTTCCAATCCACTCAATGAGCCCAAGCTTTTCGAGACGTGCATGAGATGTGCATGAGCACAAAGAGTGCTGCAAAGAACAAGAGGGTGCCCCACTCAACGTGCTCCAGCAGGGGCTCCCTCTCTGTGTCTGCCAGCAGCACCAGTGTCATGAATCCAAGGATTGCAATCCAGAGAGCGTCAAATGCAGCGTGCACAGTGCGTGCGTGCAGCGTGCACAGTGCGTGCGTGCAGTGTCCACAATGCGTGCGTGCAGCGTGCACAATGCGGGCGTGCAGCGTGCACAATGCGTGCGTGCAGCGTGCACAATGCGTGCGTGCAGTGTGCACAATGCGTGCGTGCAGTGTGCACAATGCGGGCGTGCAGCGTGCACAATGCGGGCGTGCAGCGTGCACAATGCGTGCGTGCAGTGTGCACAGTGCGTGCGTGCAGTTTGCACAATGCGGGCGTGCAGCGTGCACAATGCGTGCGTGCACACTACAAACATTTTCATCAAGCCCCCATCCCCCATTTGGTTGCGTTAACGCCACCCTGCAATCGACGCTGCCGTAACCATTTGCCCAAATATCAAAAAAGCTGTCATAATGGTTGCCATGATAGCAACCACTGCCGCCATCGCTTTTCCTAGGGATGAAAAGTTGGAATGTGTTGTGAGAGGCGTTGAGGGACTCACTTACCGCCATGCCAGCGACCGCGCATCACAGGGGGTAGGTACCGAGGGTGGCAGAAACTGGATTCCTGCTTGCACAAAACAAAATTCAAAAAACAGTGAGACCCACAGACTGATCACTGTATTCTGTCATGTGTTGCGGCCATGCAACTTTTTCGCATGAAATGGAATCCCTGCATGCGGTGGCATTACGTATTCCTACTGCCTTGATAACCAATGCGCAATGCAACAACGTACCGCTTCAATGATCGTAACCACAACATTTCCAATCCACTCAATGAGCCCAAGCTTTTCGAGACCGTGCATGAGCACAAAGAGTGCTGCAAAGAACAAGAGGGTGCCCCACTCAACGTGCTCCAGCAGGGGCTCCCTCTCTGTGTCTGCCAGCAGCACCAGTGTCATGAATCCAAGGATTGCAATCCAGAGAGCGTCAAATGCAGCTTCAGCACATTCTTGATGTTACTGATTCCCATGAAACAGTACCCTTGTAGCCAGGTCCCAAAATAATGCGGTACATGCACATGTTGTATCTTGGACACGCGGCACCTTGAACAGGAGGGGGAGGAAAGCCGCCAAGGCCTCTTGCATCCTCAATACCAAGGCGTCATCCGGCCTCAACGCCTCAACGGCGGCATATGAACCGACGGCAACATGTATCGGCGACTGGCCCTGTGTGATGCACAGAAGGGGATGCAAAGCTCATCAGCGTGTCTGTCACAATGCCGCCTTTCGCAATGAACAGACTTCAACTTTCCTTTTGCGCCAGCGCTCATTCGGGCAGGAGTGCTCACAGTGGGTCAGTTTTTGGAGGATGACTTGAACGAGTGTCTTCGCCCCCACGTGGCACCCTATTTATCGCAAAGCGATCGCAGAATTTGCTGCATCTGCAGTCCGGAACGCGCCGTTCCAGCATGCCTTGCATCGAGTCCACCCCACAAAAAAAAAGGGGTTAAGAGGCGATGGCCAAGAGAATAAGATGCGCGCAGTGTGCACAATGCGTGCATGCAGTGTGCACCGTGCGTGCGTGCATACTTCGTGTACTCGAGGAAAGTTTTGGCTTCCTTAACCCATACCTAAAACCCTTTCCCATCTCTCTCCATTTCAAGGTCGTGCAGGGCCACTTGGCTGGCGTCGTTCATGGCATCATTTCGGAATGCTTGGATACACACCCGCCCTGTGCCCCGAAGCCCCCCCAACATGCACAAAGCATGCACAGGGCACGCACAACGCATGCATGCCCCACCTCTGCCGCGTGCGTGCAGCGTGCACAATGTGTGCGTGCAGTGTGCACAGTGCAAAACGCAATGCCAAAGGCACGAGCAAAAGCTCCACGGTGTCAAAAAGACATAATCTGAGTCGGGAACGGACAAACAGCGAAGGTGTTCTGTCACCCAGACCCAGAGATTTTCGCTGAAACTCTTAGCAGACAGAAGGCACTAATATTGTGACACACTGATATTGTGCATGCGTGCGTGCATGCAGTGTGCACAATGCTTGCGCGCAGTGTGCACAGTTGGTGCGTGCGTGCAACATGGGATGTGCACGGGGCACAAAGTGCATACCATCAAGAGCCGAGGCGTGATACGTTGCTACTTCTTGTTTTCTCTTGATGCGTTGGCTGCAAGCTCCAACATCTCATTGCTCAGGAACTCCAACACAGCAGCCACATGCACAGTTGCTCCCTTGCCAACACTGGAAGAGTACCGCCAATTTGCGGGATAGACAACATTGCTTTGAGAAGAGAAGTGGAGCATCATGCATCATGCATCATGGATTGCAACCGCAGCAGAATTATCAACCACCACAACGGCAAGCCAAACCACCACTTGAATGGAGAGATGGGACAGACGGGCAAAAAATGACCGACACAACTGTGATATTTCCTCTGCGATATTTCAACTATGATATTTCAAGCATGGACCCACAAGCTCCCTAACGGTTGCTTCTGTCCTCCACCACTGGGTCGAATTTAAGCATTCCCATACAATTCACCCAACATACCATCAATATGCAAATGCAAATGTGTGTGCATGCATGGAGTTATCTTGTTGGGTTCCACAAATCACTCAGGTTGGTAATCACGACGAAATCACAACGAAATCACTCTAATCCACATTTGTGGCTTCAAAAGTGCAAATATGGCTATTCAGGGGCACTTTTTGCACCCTCCGGAAGATTATCTTGAGTAAAAGGCATGTAGGGTCACAATTTGTTGCTTGGCAAGCCTAACCGAGCTCTAGGAAAAATTTCATCAATGCCAAATCACACGAAAGCACAGCGACAGCAATGAAATCAACCATTGTGGGTTCAAAAGTGCAAATACAGCTGTTTGGGAGATTGTTGCCACCAAGTGTTTCTAGGACATTGCCTAAGCCGGCTCTTTGGGTTGCCATGCAACGCGCGTTGCAATGCACATTGGTACATTCCACTGAGTGCGTGTGGTGTGTGTTGTGTGTGTGATATTTCATCTGCCCATAACGAGACACATGACATGGGCAACCATCCAATTTGAAACCGGATGAAATTTCCCCCATACCTCGTTAGGTCACAAACATGATATGAGTGCGATGTGGGCAATGAAGCAATGGCAGCGCAAACACAAAGCCAGGCAATGTTCTCAAACTGCCTCATCTACGTCAGCATAGGAGCCATTGCTTAGCCCTGTGGGTTGTACCAAAGGGAAATCACATTTGGTTGCCATGCATGCTCGCCATTCACTATTCCCTCACTGTCTTTTGACCATTCGTTCACCCTTAGTTCACTGTCTTTTCACCCTTTGCTCACCCTACCTAGGAAGGCGTAATACACAGGACAAGCCTCCTCTTGGCACAAAAAGCACGCAACAAGGGCATGAAGGCAGTGAGACAATCTTTGTATATTAGAATATGTGGTGTGGAGCAATGTCATGTTCGATCACCGTCTTTTCACCCTTCGCTCACCCTACCTCGGAAGGCGTAATACACAGGAAATACCTCCTCTTGGCACACAAAGCACGCAACAATGGCATGAAGGAAGTGGGACAATCTTTGTATATGATTGATTATATGTGGTGTGGAACAACGTCAGGTATGACAAGAAATTTGCAATACTTGTCCACCGTGGATATGGACCACAAAAGGTGCAAAAATGGGCCGAAAACACCTCAAATCTACATTGTTCAACCCACTCCTGTGCACATAGTATCATATTTCATTTATTACCTAGCATTCAAATACTTATAATACCATCTTATGCCCCAAACATGTGTGTGGACGGTGATAGGTGATCAAAACCCTACCTATGAACCATATGGATATGGAGCACAAATGGTGCAAAAACGGGCCAAAAACACCTCAAAACTACATTGTTCATCCCATGCTTGTGCCCGTAGTATCATATTTTATTTCTTACCCAGCATTCAAATGCTTACAATACCATCCTATGCCCCAAACATGTGTGTGGACGGTGATAGGTGATCAAAACCCTACCTATGAACCATATGGATATGGAGCGCAAAAGGTGCAAAAACGGGCCACAAACACCTCAAAGCTACATCAATCATCACATTCTTATGCCCGTAGTATCATAGTTTATGTAGTTCTTATCATTCAAATGCATACAGTACCAACCCAAGCCCCAAACATGTGTGTGGACGGTGATAGGTGATCAAAACCCTACCTATGAACCATATGGATATGGAGCACAAATGGTGCAAAAACGGGCCAAAAACACCTCAAAACTACATTGTTCATCCCATGCTTGTGCCCGTAGTATCATATTTTATTTCTTACCCAGCATTCAAATGCTTACAATACCATCCTATGCCCCAAACATGTGTGTGGACGGTGATAGGTGATCAAAACCCTACCTATGAACCATATGGATATGGAGCGCAAAAGGTGCAAAAACGGGCCAAAAACACCTCAAATCTACATCGTTCATCCCATTCTTATGCCCGTAGTATCATAGTTTATGTAGTTCTTATCATTCAAATGCATACAATACCAACCCAAGCCCCAAACATGTGTGTGGACGGTGATAGTTGATCAAAACCCTACCTATGAACCATATGGATATTGGACCACAAACGGTGCAAAATAGGGCCAAAAACACCTCAAATGTTCATCGTTCATCCCATTTTCATGCACATACTATCATATTATATGTAGCACCTATCATACGAATGCTTACAATAACAACCTAAGCCCCAAACATGTGTGTGTACGGTGATAGGCACGCAAAAGCCTACCTATGAACCATATGGAAATGGACCACAAACGGTGCAAAATAGGGCCAAAAACACCTCAAATGTTCATTGTTCATCCCATTCTTATGCACATAGTATCATATTTTATGTAGTTCTTATCATTCAAATGCATACAATACCAACCCAAGCCCCAAACATGTGTGTGGACGGTGATAGGTGATCAAAACCCTACCTATGAACCATATGGATATTGGGCCCCATGGTGCATGAGAAAGGGATGAATAGCCTAGAATAAAGGCAAAACATCGCTTGTCATGTAGGCTTCTACCAATGGTGATGACAATTTGTTCATATATCACCTCTATACCACCTCTTCCAGCCCTGTAAGGCCCTCTACATGGCGTCCATAGACCCTAAAACCATGAAAAAGAGTGGTTTTTGGCTAGAAAAGTGTGAATTTCTCAAAATCTTTGCCTGCCAATCTGGATTTTTTTAGGTCAGCAGCCAGGTATTGATCTCGGGGACACGCTCATGCCTTTACTTTGCTTCCAACTGCGAAAAAAAGTGGACTTTTTGGCGATTTTCTATTGCGCACGGCGGTCGGGAATCTGAAACTCGCGTACGCGGCAGTTGTTGACAGTTGATCTGCGGCTCCAGCTCCAGCGACAGCGACATTGTGTTAAAATTTTGAGAAAACACAAAAACAACAGTACTACTGTGTGCAGTTTGATATCGCCGTGCTGAAAATGCATGACTTTGAATTTTGGGAAAAAACAGCTGCTAAAATCATAGGTGACACGGCGGCATCCGCGGCCTTAGAGACCATGAACGCCGGCCGCGAGGTCGACCGAGGTTCCCATCGGCCTCTCCCGCGGACTCCCACGGCCGCCACGTCCATCTCCTCCATGGAATCCCTGTGGCTACGCCGCGGTTCCTCCATGTACGCTGAACCCAGATGTTCACGCCGTACTCCTTCCATGTATGCCTCCTCATCACGGCGCCGGCGGCTGCGTTCAGCGGCCTCCCGTCGTACACCACGCGGCGGGCTGATGTCGAACTCCTCCAGGTCCAGGTCCAGGTCCTCACCTTCGCCGACATCCCACTCCACGTCTCCTCTGGGGACCTCATCCCTGAGTCCACCATAACGTCCACCAGCCATGGGGATTGGCTCCTGAGGTGGTGCGGGGCGCCGGGGGCGTACCGGTGTCCGCGGTGGAACACGGCAGTTGCGGTACTCCGCGCTGAGCCACTCATCACGCCAATCCTCACTGCCACTGCCGGGCGGCACGCGCTCGTTGCGGCGGCCCGCGCTGTGGTGAGAGGGGGCGGTGAGAGAGGGGGCACTGGCGCTGGGGCGACTCCTGGGGGCTCCGCCGGGGGCGTGGGGTCTGCCTGGACCTGGTCCGGGTCCCCAGCCGTCGTCCGACGAGCCAGACTCCAGGGGTGGGTGGTCGCTGCCGTCGCCGATGGAAACTTATACAATCACAGCCATAGACCCCTCATTCCCTGGACTCAAGACCTTCCCTTGACTCACCAACATGATGCCCTGAACCCAGTCCAATAAGATGGTTAAATGCCATATGTCAAAAGCCATTACATAAACCCCAAAAATGTGTTCACCCCCAAGCCTCTAAATCCTAGCCCAATAGGGGAGGTGGCGTGTAATGGCCTAGAGTGGCACTCAGGACCATGCCCTACCCTGACATAACCTTGGTTGGACCTGGAGTCGAATGGGCTTGGAGAAATGACCTATGAGTTTGAACTCATAACATGCCAAAAAACTGCCAATTCACACCATATTGGCCATATATCACATATATGCTCAAAATTGAAGTTACCACTTATCCGAAGGCTCAAAGCATGCATGGAATCGAAGTCTACTATTCATGGAGGATAGAGACCAAAGGCCAATGCCCATGTACATCCCCACTTTACCCTCGAAACCCCTTCGGATATGGGCGCCACGCACTGCCCAAGTCAGCCCATGATCTTGAGACCAATTCTTGTGATCCTTCGTGCGCCAAGCCAAATGGAGTACGCGATCCGGCATATGGTGGTGTTCAACTCCAAAGCATATGCCAACATATGAACAACATACCATGGTTTGACTCTCCATAGGCTTCTTGCTGTTTGCTGACCAGGTAAGTACACAAAACGCAAAAATGAGCAAAAATTGAGGTCAAAACATGAAAATATGACCAAATACAAAGTTGTCATGATAGTATATCTCTATGCTCACCCATGATATCCGCTCATGGTTCAATACACAAATGATTGGAACCATTTGCGAACAATTCCCCCACTTGGATCCCCAATCGGGCGCATGGAGATACCTTCGCCACTAATATCTACATGCCCCATGAAAATGGGAGTGCACCCATGGATCTCTTTGTCCAACATACCATGAGCAATACATACGCGGTAGACTTGGTCTAGCGCTTTGAATTCCACAATTGGGACATGGGCAAAGCTCTTGTCACGTATCGCTCCCCATCTCTTCGGCCACACGAAGATATATAACATGGGCGTGAGCATATCAAACATATACCATGCACACAACACATACCCTCAAAATATGGCTCCCACCATGATATGCCATGTCCCTCCATTGACATAACTTCACGTTAAAAATACGTAGGAACACAAGGAAAGTTACTATGCAACCCCAACACTCATGCGGTGCACTCGAAAGTCACAATAAAATGTTCGGTCGCACGGTCCAAGAGTTATATATCACTTTATACCCTCTTGACCATTATCCCTTGCTATATCGGGCATGTGTACACACCAAAGGCGTTTGATGCTTCCTAAATTAAGTTGAGACCAAGGCAGTTCCAACCCAACCTTTTTTATTCTCTTTCCTCACACCTGCTCGTAGATATGGCTCTTCAAAGTGGTCCCACGATTCGCTTTTGTTTCCCTTATATCTCCAAGTCAAATGGGTGGCAAGTATAAGGGAAACCTGATTCGGGCATAGGGAAAGGAGTATGACCAATCGAAGAAGTCCAAATCAAGTGCGGCGATGTCGAAGTCGAAAATCCGATTTCGACATCGCGAAAAATTCTGATTAAAACTTCGAGTGCTTATTTAGAGAATTGCGGAAGCAACGAACCCTTTGCTGATGAGATCTGACCCTTCAACGGAATATCCGTCAAAATATCTGGAAATAACAGTTAACCAATCGGTTAACGCAAAATCGCGAGCCAACTGACAGTCGCCGATACATTGACTATCAGAACGAAAGGCTGAAAAATTACGGAAACATTATGATAATAAAACCCTGTTGATTCCTGATATTCCGATATATAAATCTCCGCTGGCGGTGCCTCGGTTCTGAATATGGCCGCTCATAGCCGGAATGGCCAAACCTATCACACTATCACATCAGGTTAGGTCAGGTGGATGGGAGAGTGTGATATCAGCCAATGGCGGCTTGCCGGCACATAGATACACACCCCAAGTGACCCAAAGATGGCCACGGGGGTCCGAACCGGCTTCACCCCCCTTCTCAGAGCGTTGTATCCGCTCGGAAACCAATGAAGAGAGGACGGGAGGACCCCAACGGGCTCCAACCCCCCCCTCCATGTCCCAAGGACACATGGAGGCCCCACACACGTCGTAGGCGTCCCCCATGCCCCAAGGGAGGGGTGAGGACACTGATAATCAGCGCCCTACGCCATATCTGGTCTCCTCTTGATCTACAACATGGACCAAGGGGATCAAAGATAGAAAAACGTCGTCGGTCGACCTAAATAAGTATACCACAATGCAATATATATGTGGAGATCGAGTGAAGGGGGTATATGGCCAATCAAGGCCGAAAAATCCCCGGATGAACGCCCTCACCCGTCTCCCCAAGCACAGAAACAAACAAAATGCCAAGGGGGGATCCATTACGGTGCTACAGCAGCAACCAAATGGACCAACACGTCCTTGACATCCAAAGAAATATTCTTTTTCTTTAGGTAGTCCATCCAGACCGTGGTATACCTCGGCACGAAGCTGCTCGGAGGTTCCCACGAATCTCTGGAGGCGGCGAATCCCTTCCATCGGACTTTGTAAAGCCTTCCCCCAGGCGTCCCCGGGTCCGGCTTGTCCGCCAGGATCTTCTCCGCGGTGAAATCGTCGTCCTCACCTTCGTCGTCCGAGTCCACATCGCCGGCCGTGAACTCGAAGGTGACGGGACGTCCGCTGGGGTCGGGTGCTCGGGGACGAAGCTGGGTGTGGTCGCGGTCCAGGATCTTGTTATCCCCCACGAGAACCGCATACACATCCTGCCCGACCTACCGAACGATTACCCCCGGCACATACCAAGATGCCTGCCGATGCCTGGACAGGACATCCTTGTGGTGCCGCTCCACCCACACGGTGTCTTGGAGAGCATACTTCTGGACTTTTCCCTGCTTAAAGTACTTGGCCCTCTTGTCATGCTCGTCCTGTAGTGCCTTGCACACCTTGGCCGCTGTGTCGTCCGCCTCAGCCATCATGGCGTTCGCATCTCGGGCCACCTTGCCATGGTTCATCCACGGGAGAGTGCGTGACACTCGATCC
The DNA here is from genome assembly GCA_964036045.1 of Eutreptiella sp. 'Long Island Sound 2002'. Lineage (NCBI taxonomy): Eukaryota > Euglenozoa > Euglenophyceae > Eutreptiales > Eutreptiaceae > Eutreptiella > Eutreptiella sp. 'Long Island Sound 2002'. Next base: position 58,259,875 of record OZ038389.1, on the reverse strand, counting down.
CGTAGGAACAGGATGCGATGGGGCGACAGTCCAGTGGGTCCCGGAAGGTCATGGTACGCCTGGAGCACTCTCCACAGCGAATTGTACCAGTTCCGGCCCGGTTCGTCGATGTGCAGCTGGCGGAACTTCTCGAACATCTGCCGCCCGGCCACCTCAGCTCGACCATTCGACCGGCTGTGGTACGCCACGGTCTTGGCGTGCCGAATGCCCATGTGCTTGCACATCGTCTTGAACCACGTTCCCACGAATTGACTGCCCCGATCACTGCAGATGACAGCCGGGACATCGAAAATCGTCAACCAATGCCTGATCATGGCATTAGCGACGGTCTTGGCCTGCAGCCCCACTCCATGCTTGTCCTTCTTGTCCTTCTTCTTGGACTTCTTGCCAGGGACCGCCACGATATACCCACTGTGCCTATCCACCGCCAGGATGACACAGTCATAGGTCTCTCCTTCCACGGTGACCTCAGGCATGGCGAATACATCCATGGCCACGGACCGCATAGGGGCCTCCGGTATAGCCGTGTACACCGGGTTACCCGCTGTGGAGTGGTTGGGGCTCTTCGTGGCCCGACACACGGCACAGTCGCTGCAGTACCTATCCAGGATGGCGTAGTACCCCGGAGGGAACTTGAAACGCCAATCCAGGTCCTGCTGCATCTTGTCTCGGCCAGGGTGCATGAGCTGGGCGTTGTGCCAATGATCAATGAGCTCCTTCACTCGGTTCTCGGGCACCAGCAGCTTGTCCTTGAGGAACAACTTGTCGCCATCCTCGGTCAAGCCCTCGGGCCATTCGTCGTCCGACGGGGCACTCACGGCATTCCAGTACTTGCTCCAGTGCTCGGATGCCGCGTAGTCATCCGACCAGTCCTCTGTGAGCACCGACCTGACCAGCTCTACAGGGGCCACCATCCATTGCTCGAGGGTTTCCTCTCGAATAGCCTGGACTCGGGCGCCCCGGAACTTGGCCAAGTCTGTACGGTTCGCCATCACCAGGAAGCACTTGACCCCCTCTTGCTCCATGACCTTCTCCATCTCGATGATGCGCTTGGCCTCCTCGGTTTCCTCGGCATCCCCATGGCTGGATATGTCCATCCAAGCCTTGCCCGCGGGGTAGGCCCATCGACTGAGGCAATCTGCCACAGTGTTGTCCTTCCCCGGGACGTATACGACGCTGAGGTCGAACTTGGCGAACGTCTCATGCCATCGGGCCCTCCTTGCCGCCGGTCCCGAGGGGGTGTCGACGTGCTCCTTGTGCCAGCTCTGCAAGGACTGATGGTCCGTGCACACCACCACCGGTTGCAATCCGATGTGGCCAGACCACTTCCTGAGCGCACATACAATGGCGTACGTCTCCTTCTCCCTCGCGGTCCAGGTGCGGCGTTGGCCCTCAGCCAGGATCCGGCTCCAGAACGCCACGGGTACATGTGACCCGTCGTCTCCGATCTGCTCCAGGACTGCCCCCACAGCATAGTCCAAGGCGTCCGTCCGTAGCACGAATCCTTTGTCCGGGTCCACCAGGAATAGCCCCAACTGCCCCAGGAGTCGCTCCTTCAGGCTGTTGAACGCATCCTCAGCCTCAGGGGTCCAGGCAAGCTTCTTCTTGCTCCCCTTCCGGCCATCGAACTTGCCCACTTGCAGCATCTTGTGCAGCGGCCCCGACAGTTCTGCATACATCCGGACATAGCCCGAATAGTAGTTGCAGAACCCCATGAAGGACCGGAGTTCGCTGATGGTCTGGGGCTTCTCCCAGTGGTGCAGGGACGCCAACTTCCCAGGCATGGGACGGCGCTGCCCATGACCAACCACGTGACCCGCGAACTCCACTTCCTTCACGAAGAGTGAGGCTTTGGTGGGCTTGCACACCATGTTGTGCTTGTCCAACTCACTGAGCACTCGGCGCAGATCCTTCTCATGCGCGTCGATGAGCTCGTCCTCAGTCATGTCCTCCGTGCCGGACCCGATGATGATGTCATCGACGAAGGGATCGGCACAGTCCCGGACAGGACCGAGTAGGTCCTCCATCATGCGCTGGAAAGCGGCGTTGCCATTCTTGGCGCCCATAGGCACCACTTTCCACTGCATGGGCCCCAGCGGCGTCGACATCGCTGTGCAGGGCCTGGAGTCCGGGTGTAGCGGCATCTGGTGATAACCGTGTTTCAGGTCCAACACCGTGAAGATCCGCTTTTTCTGTTGTTTTTGGAGGATGGAGTCGATCAGGGGGAGCGAGTACGAGTCGTGCTCAGTCTGCTCGTTCAAACCTCTGTAATCAACCACCAACCTCCACTCGCCCTTCTCCTTCTTGGGCACGATGAAGGCTGGGCTGGCCCACTCACTGTCGGAGGGTTCGATCCATCCCCGCTCAATGAACTCGGCCAACAGCTTCTTCATGGCCTCGGCCCGATCGCCCTGAAGTTGGTACTCCCGATGACGATAGATCTTCGGGTTCGGCTTCAGCTTGATCTTCGCTGTACCAAACCTCCCACGATCTGGAGGGTTCTTGTTGGCGACGCCACTGAATAGCCGCGGATAGGCTTTGATCAGCCTCTCCTTCAGCTCGGCGACCTTCGGGTTCTCCTGGGCCTCTTCAGCCGCTTGCTTCGGTATCGATACAACCGACCGCACTGCGGTATAGGCCTCTTCTGGGTCCGAGTCCGACTTCTCCTCGTCCGATATGCCGTCTTCATCGTCGTGGGGCGCGCTTCCCACCGATAATCTTCGAAAATTTGCGGCCTCGGACTGGTGCTCGTCGCTACCGGTTCCCACTCTTGGAAAATCCCACGTTGGTGGGTCCGACCCAACCGGACCATCGTATTGGTCCGCGATATGATCCATGACCCTCGCCACGAACTCGTCCTTCTCGTACTTGCCGGTGACCAACATCTTGTCATCCCACCAATGCAGAGATGTGACCATGGCCAGCCTCTTCTTGGCTGCCACACGGTCGTGCATCCCCATCCGCATGTAGTTAACGACGTCATCGATCTCGGCGTGGGAAAGGACGTCAATGCCATCGATAGGCTGATCCGTCCCCTCCTTGGGCTCAAACATGACCTTCATGGGCACCGCCTCCACCCTACGGATGAATGCTTCATCACCCGTGGGCTGGGCTTGCGCCCCATCCACCAGGAAAGCCTTGGTACCCCACGCTTGACCCGGGGAGGGCATTGATACACCCTTGGCGTTGATGAACAACTCCTCCTCCGGCCCGAATAACATCTCGTTCAGGGTGATGGAGTCCAGCGTCGACTTGAGACCCTCCAGCGGACATGGGGTGGATCCTATGCCGGTTATGACCAGGATCCCCTTCGCCCTATCCGCGATGATCTTCTCCACCGTACGTCTGGTATTGTCCAGGGAGCCATGCCAATACATGGGTCCCCACTCCTTCAAACCCCAATGCCTGTGCCAGGCTGAGTCTCCTCGATGCCAATGCCTCCTACACTTCCGCAGAAGTGGGGCATCCCGGGAAGCGAAGACGTCCGTCTCGGGCGCTTCAGCTCCCAGCGTCTGAATCATCCTGGCGTACACTTGCGGCGCCATTCCATACTCCGTGAGCTGAACTCCACGGTCTCCTCTGGACTTGGCACCCACAGCTTGCACCGCTTGGACGATTCGATCCTCTTCCTCAGCATTCCATTGGGATGATACGCATGCATAGTCCGTGGATAGCCATGTTAGGCACTCATCATCCTCCGGGACCAGCGTTGCACGATGGGGAAGGGCTCCAATGGCGTTTGCCACCATGAAGTCATACCCCATGATCATATCCCAATCGGTAATGTCGGCCACATAGAAGTTCCCGGATAGAGTGCTTCTCTTCGCCTGATCAGGGCGGTTCAAGCGCTCATGCTCCCAGAATTCCATACTGATGGTGGCCTCATGGGTGCCGCCACCCATAATCTCTCCGTTGGCGACCTTCAGGCGGACCGGTCTCCGGCTGGGCTGCAGGAATTCCTCCTTGAACAACCCTCTCCGGACCAGGCTCACCTGGGCACCCGTATCCACCAACACATCCACCACCTTCTCCTCTCGTCCGCAACGTACACGCACCTTCAAGTGCAACTGCCGCTCGTCGCCATGTGGTGTATGGACGACTCTCACGGCATGCAACTCTAGCACGTCCGGGTGCATCAGGACTTCAAGGGTATGGTCACGGATGGTGTAGATCTTGGGTTGGTCCTGCCCGTCCACGGGGCTCTCCGTGGTCGCTCCTTCCTTCTTGCCATGTCCCGTACCCACTTGTACTTCCCTTGGCAGGGCGCTCCAGGGGTTGGGAGTGGCGAAACTCAGTGGTTTTGGCTCTTCCGGAGCCTTCTTCGGCACCCGATGTGCCTTCGCTTTCTCTGGGATTCCACTGATTTTCGGAGGAGAGACCTCCGAGGTCCCACTCCCGTGGGGGCTCCTCTAGACTTGGCTTCCCGCAGCCCCCTCCGGCTGCGATCCGCCAGGACTTTGTCCACCACGTTGCTGGGCTTTGAGTTCCTCCAACGTCCTCAACATGTCCTCAGCAACCTCCTCGATCGACCTCACTCGTCGGTCTTGGCCAGGTCCACCACCATAGCCTCTTCCTCCGCCTTTTCCTTGGCCTTTGCCTTGGCCTTTTCCCCCATCTCCGCCCTTCGCCTTCCAGTCGGAAATCCGCTGCTCCTTGGGCTTCTTCTCGGGGTGGGCTGCGAAGTAGGCCTTCTTGTCCGCCTCATACACCTTGCACTGACGATGGTCGTGTGCATGGTTGTTTCCCTTGCCATAACAGACCCAGCACCCGTCGTGCTGAGACCTGTACTCTCGGAACGAGAGCGGTGGGTTCCCGATCCTCCTTGGCTCTTTGCCCTTCTTGGGTCCCACCAGGCTCCATCTGGCCCGATCCTGCCCATGGTTCTTCACGTTGTGCGCCACAAACGCGAAGAAATGGGCCTCCTCGTGATCCTCCCGGGACCAGTGGTCTTGGCCACTTCCACTACCATCCTCCGCAGAGTTGGCCGTGTCCTCCTGGATCTCCCGATGATGGCGGTCTTCTCGGTGTCCTCGTTGTCCATGACCATGCCGATCCTGCACGTGGGCCTCGTTCTTCGCATTGAGCTTCAACTCCACCGTGATGTACTTCACGATCTCGTCAAGGCTCATGCGGGCGAAGATGACCTGCATCCTCAGCGGCTCCCCGCGCCTCCACTCCACGTTGTTGAGGCGCAGCAACCGTTGCCCCATTGAGTCTCCAAACACCTCCACATACACGGCGTTCTTCAGTCCCAACATCCGGTTGGGTTCGCCCAAGTTCCTCCTGAAGAACTCCATGATACCCGCATGGGTATCCTCCGCCGCCATAATCCGCACCGCCACCCGTTTCTTGGCCCTCTTCTTCTCCTCGTCCTCCACTCTCCTCTTCCAGTTGCCCGGGAGGACGTCCTTCAGCAAGTGGCGGATCTCACTGGCCTCGTTCCAGTCCTCCACCAACTTGAGGCATCTGCGGTACTTCCGCAGATACCGGTTCCACTCCCGGACCCGCAACTCACCGCGGTCCAGCGGCAGTGGAATGGACCACAGGTCCTCCAGCTTTTGGTTAGGAGCGTCCACCCGCTCCTCATCCTCCAACCACTGGAGGCAGGCCATCCTCCGGCCTGATCAGTCCTTCCCGGATCTGATCCCGCAGCTCCTCCTTCAGGTCCTGCGCCAGCCGGTGTGGGAATGTCCGGCATACCCACTTGTCCCGCGGCGCTCCCCGCATCTCGCCGACGACCTCCTCGGCGAAGTCCTCCCAGTCCAGGATGAAGTCATCCAGGTTGGACGGGTTCCCGTCGTAATAGGGGATTTCGATTCCCCTGAGGTCGTCAATCCTGATGGCGTCTCCGACGTCTCCAGCCACCGCTCCACCGAGACGGATACCACCTGTGGCCGGGGGGTGTGAGTACACTCCCCGTACATCCCTCTCCTCCATGGAGTGCGGTCCAGTTGGGCCTGAACCCATGGGGTTTGGAATGCGGGAAGGATTTGCCCCATCGGCCGTCCATATCCCCGTATTGGGATCCTTCGCCCACAGGTTTCCGCTTGGATGGCCTCGACCATGTCCGTCGGCGCTTCCCATGGTTTGCCCCTGCATGCTCTGGTTCTGGATCTCGATCTTCTCTTCCGCATAGACTGCCATATTCGTCGTGAGCGGTACATCCTGGGCGGCATGGGACATCTGTACCGTCAGGCTCCTCGGGTCCGTGGTCACGTGTCCTTCCCGCATGGACCCAGCCGGTGCCGTGTGTTCCCCGAGCATTGTGGACTCGCTGAACAGGGGAACATACGGCAGCGCACCCGGGTCAACACGCGGAGGCGCGTATGGTGCCTCTGCAGGGCCGCCCATGGGTTTCTCCATGGCGCTCCTGAGGGTCTTAACCCGCTCCACCAGCTCTACCGCGGCCGGCTTTGCCGGGAGCTCCGGACCCGAGGCGAGGGGCTGTCGCTCCTCTCGCCTTCTCAGGCGTCCCGACATGTCCTCCACCAAGTGGAGGAGGCTGTCCACCACTTGCTGCTGCTTCTGCAGGGCCAGCTCCAGATTCTCCCGGTATCGGGCCTGATCCGCTCGCAGCTCCTCCATGTGGTTCTCCGCAGCCGACTGGTCGTCCAGGATCCCCGCGACGTCCTCCTCTAGAGCGTCCTTGGCGTTGTCCAGGCGGTCAAGGTGACGCACGATGGCGTCCATCCCCATCTTCGGGTACTTGCCCATGAGGAAGGACACGTGCTCACAGTGGCACGCAGCGTGCTTTCCGCCGGATTCAGCGCATCCCGGGGTTCCCGGCACCTCAGACTCATCACCCATAGGCGTATCGCCTATGGCGTCCGTCTCTGGTCCCGTGTGCCGGGGCACAGGTGCCGTCCGGGCTCTCGCTGGCCTCTCCAAGCCCTCGGCATCGTGCTTCAGGGCAGGCTCGGGGGCCGTATGCGCCCTGGCGATCGGCGCGGACATCTCCGGCTCCGAAGGTGGCTCGTGGGCTGTCCGATAGCCCTCGGAGTGCCCCTCGGATTCCCACAGCCGGACCGGGCTGGGGTCCGTGTCCATAGCCCCGGCGTCCCTTGCCGCGGACTTGGGTGACCCGCGCTTCCGGTAGCGCCGGGCCCGTCCTCCACTGCTGCCTGAATGGCAAGCCTCGTCAGAGTCCTCCGCGGCGGAGCGGAGGTTGCATGCCTTTCGGCAGCGACGCTCACACATGGAGACCAGGTCCTCCATGTCACGTCCTCCTCTTCCCGACTGTCGTACTTCTCTTCGGGCTTCAACTTCCGGAGTTCGCCATGCTCTTGAACGTCTTGGTTCTTCTATGGCTCCAATCTCCGGCGTGGTCTCCACCGAGTCCACAATACGCACCCGGGGCGTACTTGGGCAGGGCTCATAAGGGCCCAAGTCCCCGGGTCGGCGGTTGGTAGGGGCAGCAGGTAAGCCTCTGCTACCATAAAGAAGGTCCCTACCAGGACCGGCCCCCGCTGTGCCCCTTCCGCCAGTAACCCCTGCTGACTTGCTCCTGATCAACGATTGCATTTATCAAAATCCAAGGTTCCAAATCCAAAAATATAGAAAATAAAATCCTCCTTCAACCCTGAATGGCAACCAGATCCCACAAATACAGCAATAACCCAATTCACAATCCAAATCAGGCTGCGGGCTTTCGTTCAGCACACCGGTAATCCCACGGTGGCGGGCATGTACAAGAATTGCACCAAGGAAGAAAGCCCTGAAATTGGCATATGAACACATATGAAGCAAAGTTGGGGAAAGATGGAAACTTATACAATCACAGCCATAGACCCCTCATTCCCTGGACTCAAGACCTTCCCTTGACTCACCAACATGATGCCCTGAACCCAGTCCAATAAGATGGTTAAATGCCATATGTCAAAAGCCATTACATAAACCCCAAAAATGTGTTCACCCCCAAGCCTCTAAATCCTAGCCCAATAGGGGAGGTGGCGTGTAATGGCCTAGAGTGGCACTCAGGACCATGCCCTACCCTGACATAACCTTGGTTGGACCTGGAGTCGAATGGGCTTGGAGAAATGACCTATGAGTTTGAACTCATAACATGCCAAAAAACTGCCAATTCACACCATATTGGCCATATATCACATATATGCTCAAAATTGAAGTTACCACTTATCCGAAGGCTCAAAGCATGCATGGAATCGAAGTCTACTATTCATGGAGGATAGAGACCAAAGGCCAATGCCCATGTACATCCCCACTTTACCCTCGAAACCCCTTCGGATATGGGCGCCACGCACTGCCCAAGTCAGCCCATGATCTTGAGACCAATTCTTGTGATCCTTCGTGCGCCAAGCCAAATGGAGTACGCGATCCGGCATATGGTGGTGTTCAACTCCAAAGCATTCGCCAACATATGAACAACATACCATGGTTTGACTCTCCATAGGCTTCTTGCTGTTTGCTGACCAGGTAAGTACACAAAACGCAAAAATGAGCAAAAATTGAGGTCAAAACATGAAAATATGACCAAATACAAAGTTGTCATGATATTATATCTCTATGCTCACCCATGATATCCGCTCATGGTTCAATACACAAATGATTGGAACCATTTGCGAACAATTCGCCCACTTGGATCCCCAATCGGGCGCATGGAGATACCTTCGCCACTAATATCTACATGCCCCATGAAAATGGGAGTGCACCCATGGATCTCTTTGTCCAACATACCATGAGCAATACATACGCGGTAGACTTGGTCTAGCGCTTTGAATTCCACAATTGGGACATGGGCAAAGCTCTTGTCACGTATCGCTCCCCATCTCTTCGGCCACAGGAAGATATATAACATGGGCGTGAGCATATCAAACATATACCATGCACACAACACATACCCTCAAAATATGGCTCCCACCATGATATGCCATGTCCCTCCATTGACATAACTTCACGTTAAAAATACGTAGGAACCCAAGGAAAGTTACTATGCAACCCCAACACTCATGCGGTACACTCGAAAGTCACAATAAAATGTTCGGTCGCACGGTCCAAGAGTTATATATCACTTTATACCCTCTTGACCATTATCCCTTGCTATATCGGGCATGTGTACACACCAAAAGCGTTTGATGCTTCCTAAATTAAGTTGAGACCAAGGCAGTTCCATCCCAACCTTTTTTATTCTCTTTCCTCACACCTGCTCGTAGATATGGCTCTTCAAAGTGGTCCCACGATTCGCTTTTGTTTCCCTTATATCTCCAAGTCAAATGGGTGGCAAGTATAAGGGAAACCTGATTCGGGCATAGGGAAAGGAGTATGACCAATCGAAGAAGTCCAAATCAAGTGCGGCGATGTCGAAGTCGAAAATCCGATTTCGACATCGCGAAAAATTCTGATTAAAACTTCGAGTGCTTATTTAGAGAATTGCGGAAGCAACGAACCCTTTGCTGATGAGATCTGACCCTTCAACGGAATATCCGTCAAAATATCTGGAAATAACAGTTAACCAATCGGTTAACGCAAAATCGCGAGCCAACTGACAGTCGCCGATACATTGACTATCAGAACGAAAGGCTGAAAAATTACGGAAACATTATGATAATAAAACCCTGTTGATTCCTGATATTCCGATATATAAATCTCCGCTGGCGGTGCCTCGGTTCTGAATATGGCCGCTCATAGCCGGAATGGCCAAACCTATCACACTATCACATCAGGTTAGGTCAGGTGGATGGGAGAGTGTGATATCAGCCAATGGCGGCTTGCCGGCACATAGATACACACCCCAAGTGACCCAAAGATGGCCACGGGGGTCCGAACCGGCTTCACCACGGGCTTCCAGCGCGTCCAGCCTCTGCTGCAGGCCGCTGATGACCGTGTTCAGCTGCCTGGTCTCGGCCCTGGCGATGTCCAGCTCTCTCTGCGCGCGCGCGGCGACCTTGGAGATGCGAGTCATCTCGCCCTTGCCCGTGTCTACCTCCCACTCGAGGAACTGGACCCTCCTGCGGAGGTAGACAATCCACTGCCAGGTGGTATCCGGGTCGCCGTTCCCTGGTGGGTCGTCGGGGTCCCCAGGGGGTCCTCCAGGAGGGCCTCCGCCGGGTCCGCCCGGTCCAGGGGGTCCTCCCCTGCCCGGTGGTCCGCCTCCAGGGGGTCCACTTGGTGCGCGTCCTCCAGGGGGTCCTGATGGTCCTCCGCCAGGGGGTCCCGGTGGGTCTCCGCCGGGTCGCCTCGGTGGGTCCGAGGATGGGCGCTTCTTCGTGATGCCGAAGTCCATGTCGTCATCCTCGTCCATGTCGCCCCACCTGGGCATCTCGGTCTCGGAAGACTCCGAGCTCCGGTAGGGAGGAGGGAGATCCTCATCCTCACCTTCCGGTTCCATGGGGACGTCTCCGCCTCCTCCGCCCGTCCAAGCCACCACTTGGCGATGTCGGCGGCCTCGTTCATCCCCGTCAATGGCGGTGAAGAAGGGGTCACTGTCGTGGGGGTGTCCGCCCGCTGGCCTCCGTGGCCTCTCGGGGGTCTTCCCCTTACCCTTCCTCCGTCGGTGGGCGGTGGGGCCACTGCTCCCACTGCTGCCCGTGTCGACCTCGTCCAGCGTCATCTTGGAGGAGGCGTCCCCTTCGAAAAGCTTTCGAAGGGTCTCCACTCGTGATCCTCCCGGGCGAGTCTCGCGGCGGAGTTTGGCCTCTGCCTCCTCCATTGCGGCGGCGGTGGCTGCGGCAGCTCGCCTTTCGGCCTCCTCCCGGGCACGAGCCGCCTCGGCTTCCCGGGTCTGCTGCAGCCGCGCCTTCTCCGCTTCCAACGCCGCCAACTCCGCCTCCGTCTTGGCCCTGTCCTCAGCGACCCTCCGTCGCGCGGCCTCGATGGCGTCCTTCTTGGCCGCGTCCGCCTGGGCCTTCGCCGTTGCCTCGGCATGGGCCCTTTCCTCCGCCTCCTTCTTTGCGCTCTCTTGGGCAAGCGCCTCTTCCAGCGCCTTCACCTCGGCCTCCTTGCAGGCAATGGCCTCCTGCGTCCGGCGGGCTTCCTCGTCGGTTGCCCTGATCCGGGCAGCCACTGCCTCATGGGCGGCCGCAGCCGTGAGACCGGCCGCGATGGCTGCCAGTTTCGAGGCGTGGTAGTCCATGCCTCTGCCCCACTCGGTGGCCTCCTCATGGGCGATGCTGACGGCGCCCCCCACGGCAGCGTTCTGCTGCGTGGCCCGTTGCCGGGCAACCCGAAGGTTGCAGGGCACCCCACAGGCGCGCTCACAGGCGCGCGCCACGTCCCTTTTGGCGGGAGCGGCGCTGCTGCTGGAGCTGGCCTGGTCGGCCGGCATCCTCCCGCGGTGGGCCGACTCCACGTCGCTGCTGGGGCCTGCTGGGGCCTGCTGGGGCCTCAGGAGCAGCGGACGGGGCTTGGCCTTGGTCTGCTTGGCGACTTGGATGTAGTCGGCAACGGTGGTGGAGCCGGGGTGGTGACCGCCATTGGCCCGTTGGGGACTGGGGGCTGGGGTTCCGCCCTTGGCGCCTTGGGCGGCTTCGGCGGCCAGGGACTCCTGGTACTCCCGCCACTTCCGGTCCCGCTTCCTGTCCCCGGCGGACCGCTTCTCCTTCCCCGGAGACGCGCTGCTGCTGCCCTGCAGCCTGCGCTCGCTCCCCGGTTCCGGGAAGTTCTTTTCGATCATGTCCCACATGGAGACATTGATCGTGGCGCCTGACGGGTACGCGTTGGAGTCCTCGTCCTCCTCAATCCCGTCGGGGCGCAGCCCTTCGCCGGGCCTGTCCGGCCGGGTCCAGGTCCTCCAGCGCCTCTGCTGGAAGCGGAAGGCAAACCCTTCCGCCCGCAGCCAGTCCTCCACGGCCTGCAGGCGGTCGGGGGCCATGTCCGTGCGGAGCTCGAAGCTCCCGGGCATGCCGCCTTCGCACTGGGGGTGGCTGTGGCGGTAGTGCTGGTCCCAAACCAACCCACGCAGTAGGTGCGCTGCATGGGGGTGGGGCCGCGGCCACGTCTTACCCGCTTCTTGCCAGTTTACCATGGCAGCGGGGTCGTAGTTGGTCTTGAGGTCCTTGGTGTGCACTCGTTCCACTCAACGAACTGGTGGTGGTTGTTGAGGCGGGTGCTGCAGCACTGGGCTGGGAGTGCGGCTGGTGCTGGTCAGCCGGTGGTTGTGGAGGTGGTTGACGCGGCCTTGCTGGTCGGCAGATGGGACTCGCTGATGCAGGAGTCCTGGTCAGTCCACTTCCTTCACGGTCGCGGCGCGGTCAGGGCGATGCTCTGGACGGCGCTGCTGGCTCCGTGACGAACTCGGCGCTGTCGCTGGATGGTGCTGCGAGCCGCTGCGCTGCGCTGCGAGACGCTGCGCTGCGCTCCGAGCTGCGAGCTGCGCCGCGCTGCTCGGGGTTGGTGGCCCCCAGTGGCACGCGAGGGCTGGGTAACCCCGCGGCGGTGAAACGCTTTTGACGCGTTCCCGTGGGGGGCCGGCCACGGGACGCTGCGGTGACACGCACAGGTGAGCAGGCAGGCAAAGCACTACGCTCACAAGGACATCAATACGCTCGTGTCATGTGACAAAGCGTTTCAGGATCCTTGCCACTCTGCAACAAGGGAACGAAAGTATGTACAGCAACACATCAGGATATGTACACATGGGGTTAAGACTGGACTGGGGTAAGGGCATCACAGGACAATAGACACTCTATCCCAACTCGTATCCCAATCCCAGGTCCGACCCTCTCAGTGGCTGGTGGGGGCGGGGGCTCAAACACAACCTATGCCCTGCTCAGTCCGGACCCTGAAACCCTGCCAATAGGGGGGGTGTCCCGCCCAGCCACAGGCGAGTTCCTGGGAACCAAGGGGCTTCAAGGCCAACTGACAGTGGCTCCTCATGCTCCCTTAACGGCAGGTCCCAACTCCTCTCTGAGCCAGAGAGATGGCCCCGCCATTATCCCCTAGGAGTTGGTAGCTGAAAATGGGCTGTTTCAGCCCAACCTGATATTGGCTCAAAAATCTCCAAACTTGACCCCTCGTCCGGACCCGCCAGAGGTAGGGACGAGGCAACTGACCCTATGCCCTTCGCATACGAACTCGCTGGAGCCCTCACCCAACCTGGTTCCCTCTGAGGTCCCGGCATCAGGGCACCACGGGTTCGTCAAGTGGGGTCATAATGGCCAAAATGGCAAAATCGGCCGTCTCGGGCGACCGTCCAAGGTTGGAAATCTTGGCGATATTGACGCGCCAAGCCTTGATTCACAACCCTTGATATCCCCTTTGGTCCCATGCCCTGGGTTATCGCTTGCTGTCACGCTGGCTGCTTACTGTTCAGCGAGGGGATGACCACATGGACGGGGCAGAAAGCAACATGCGGTGCAAAGGGGGGATCGTGGATCGCACCAAAAGTTGAATAACTCCGGATGAGCCGGAGGAGCAAATACGAAACTCAAGGGCGTTCAACCCTTGGTCATATGCTACAATATGCGTCATTTCTTCCTGGCTAGATTCCGTGCCCCATGGAGATATGGTAATTCCAATATGGCATACAATGGCAAAAACAGCGAAATTTGGCCAAAAGGGCCCGCGCTCATGATTCCATATCTCCATGGCCACGGCAAGGATCCTTTCAACCAAAGATGCGATAGACACATGGGACTTAGGTCCCAATATATGCCACTTGCTATCCTTCATGGTCGCCTCTAGCTTTTTTTCCCATTGGAGGGAAAGTGACACACGTATGGGGCAGAATGGCAACATGCCCCAACTTGGGTGACTCACAACTCTCCCATCGAGAGGAGAGGCCACATGGGGAAACATCCCATTTGATGCGGGTTTACGTGCCCTCTCCGAATTGCCCTTACCCTTGGTCAAGTGGCGCACGCAACCTCGGGGGTGAAATCAGGGGGAGAAGGAGTTTGTGGCCATTTTGGGCAAAACGGCCAAAATTCACCCAAAAGCGGTCCCTCCAAATATCGTATCTCCGTATCGCAAGAGAAAGGAGCCTCGGGCTTTTGCATGGATGCAAACCGAACCTTTGCTTCCCTTTTGCAACAAGGGTTGAGGTTCAAAGCATAATGAAAGCATTTTTAACACCTCAATCCTTGAAGCACACTATTTATGGGAAAAAGTGCGTATATCGGTGATATTGGCATGAACATATCTTTGGGACCTTGAGGAGCAAAAATATGAGTAAACCCTTTTGGAGTAGGCCCATAGTAGGTGCTTCCAAACGTGCACACTATGGTTAGATTGTCTCCGCCCACTCTTGTCATTAGTGCTTGCATATGAGCGCGTGTGCAAAGAGGCAATGTGGCGCGCGTGCTCACAAGGCGCAATTATATAAAATAGAAGACAAGGTTGTAAAAATCAACCAAGCCATCCACGATGTTCTTCGTGGTCTCTACTTTACATATTGTCTTGGTTCGAGGCTCAACTCCCCATAGGCTTCGAATACGAGCCTTGGGGGTCTGGCCATTTTGGCCTAATTTTCGACCAAAACTTGCCCTCTTTTGAAAATAGAGTTTTGGTACGCATTGAATTGCGTGGAGCCATCGTTGAGTTGGCTCGAAAAACGAAAATGTCCTCGGGCTTTTGGTCTTGTGAGCATTGTATTCGGTCATTAACGTTCATGCTCACAAGGCCACAAAGTTAGCGTTTGCGCACGCAAACGACTTGGGTTTGCGATCCCATAGGCTGCCTAAAACACCGCCATTGCCCGCTTCCCTAAGCAAGATGATATGCCCGCGTGAAAGGGGCATGGATGAAAGACATAGGGGGGAGATGTAGGGTTCCGTGCGAACTCATGGTCCTTGAGAAGCATGAGTTCGCACGATCGACGGAAAGCCTTGCGCGCTGATTTTCTCCAAAACGCAACGGCGAAAAATTCTGGTGAACACACCAGATGAAAGTACATTAAATACCCTCTAGATTCAGCCCTTAAGTTCCCTTAGAACCTCACAGGTACTCGAGAAAAGTCAATCACAAAACTCGCCACGGAGAAGCGACGAAGGCGCACGAACAGGCGACATCAGGCGGCGGTTTCATGACAATTGGAAATCGCGGTAGAAATCGGGTATTTCACCGATTTCTGACCGAAAATCGATCAAGACAATAAAATTACGGTAATTCTACATCGATTTATTGGTTAGAGATCGGATTCCAGATTTCGCGGGTTAGAGAACAGGGAAAGCCGGTGTCAACGGCTTCCGCACGGGTGTCAACGGCTCGTAGACCTCCGGGCCATGGGCCATAGGTTCTGGGTACCGCTTCATTATCACAAAACCCAAACACCCGTAAGGACTGGCGTTTGCGGAAATACGCAGCTCGGTACACGGTATTAAAAGTAGGACTGTGTTGCCCACGGAGCATTGCAAGTGTAGGACTGTTTGACTTCCCATGTTAGGGGAAACACATATACTATAAAGTGAAAATAAAGTACAAATTTAGGCACCCTGAGTGCGCGAGGCCTCGCGCACTCAGGTCATGTTATGTATTGAATTTGCAGAATGGAAATAACGCGTACAATTGTAGGTACGGTACCAGACGGACAAACACATTTGATTTTTCGGGTGTATGTGTGTGTGGACACCACGTTGGTCAGATATAACAAGGCATAGAACATTGTCCCACGGAAACAATCAGTGCGCGAGGCCTCGCGCACTCAAACGACGGAAGAAAATGAAAAAGCAGGCAGGTCAGGTCAGGCACGCCGGTATTTACATTCCCTTTCACGGCTGCCACCTGTGACAGTCGATTATACATCGGTCACCTTCGTCATATTTTTCAGAGGATCAGGGGAATGATTTGCTTTTTTCCAACAGCCACTCAATGGCAGACGTGTCCGGTTCTAATAGCGGCCGTAGCCTTCGCTGCCCGATAGATATGGTTTTTTCTTTCCAACTGGGTTTACAAAAGGAAACAGAATAGGAAATTGTGGTTGCGAAAACGGTTTTCGGTTACTGGGAACGGAGCGCACGCAGACACCAAATACAATCTGCGGCGGCACGCGCACCAGAAATGACGACAGGAAAAGGCCAGATGTTTTGAAACAAATTGTTTTTAAAGATCGCTGTGCGAAACGATAACCAAAATATGTGCGTAAATCTAATTCCAATGGAGGCCCACGCAAACTGCACCCCCCTTCTGGAAGAGAAGGACCTAACAAATGACTGCCTGAAAAACTATTTTTTTTGGACATTTGCAACACACATGACCCAGATACCACCGAAAAAATACAATTTTACCACCAATTTCCACTTTTTGTTTTTTAAAATAAACTATTATTTTGTCTGATTTGAAGGGTGTGTTTTACCAATCTTGTCGTTTTTGTATTTCAAAACCCAACTGGCGTGTGTCTGTTCGGGAGCTCATTTTCAAAAATGACAATCTGCAGGTCTCCTGTTGCACCTATGTTTGTCATGCGAAATAAATTGCTTTTTTATGTCCCTGAGTGCGCGAGGCCTCGCGCACTCAAGGTCATGGAAACAATTGTGTAAGAAGGGAACAAAAACAAGACAGGAAGCACACAACATACAAACACTGAAATAAAGGCTCGGCAAAAATGTACAAGCCCTTAAGGGCATATAATTGCATTCGCGTCGAAGGCGAGTGCGCGAGGCCTCGCGCACACATGACTGCAAAAACCAGGAGAAACACTTGGGTTAATGGTGGCTTACTTCTTCTTCGGTCCAGCAACCTTAGACAACCTTGAACCCGGGCATTTTGCCACCACACCTGTCCCACTTGGAGAGGCAACGGTACCACGAGACGGCTGGGCACCAGAACGCGAGGGCGGCTTGAACTCTGCAGTAGCGGTGGCTGCAGTCTTCGCTTTCTTCTTCGGCTGTTCCTTACCAGATGCGGGGCTTGCATCGAAGTGAGCAGCGGCTGCCCGCTTGCGCTTCTGCTGGGTCTCCAGTACTTGCTCCTGATCCTCTTCTTCCTCCTCCTCGTCGGTATCATCGTCGTCTGATTCCGTGGGCTTGTCCGATTCCTTCTCGCTTCCTTTTGCCTGCTTCTTGCTAGTCGAGGGGGTTCCCTTTCCGGCTGCAGTACCCTGAGTTGGTATAACTTTGGCAGTCTTCTTCACCTTGGCTTGCATTGGCAAAGTAGGTGCAGGCGCAACAGGCTCAGTCTCGTCAGCGGGGGCCTCAGTC
This sequence comes from Eutreptiella sp. 'Long Island Sound 2002', assembly GCA_964036045.1. Lineage (NCBI taxonomy): Eukaryota > Euglenozoa > Euglenophyceae > Eutreptiales > Eutreptiaceae > Eutreptiella > Eutreptiella sp. 'Long Island Sound 2002'. The sequence goes on along the minus strand of OZ038389.1, from coordinate 58,242,785 downwards.
ACGACATCTTCCTGGACGGCCTCTGCAGCATGCACCTGCTGGTGCCCTTCATGCCCTCGGTTGCTGTTCAAAGCCCACAGTGGAATGCCACGCTGAAGCCACTCTTCTTGAGTATCCCAAGGTGCAGCTGTTGCTCCCTGCTCCGTCTGATCAGCCTCCAACATGTACCGCATGATGATTGCATGCTGCAGAGCACCTCCAACGGCATTCCCAAGGTCCTTTTGCTTGATCGTTGACACAGCCAAAAACGCCACTTTAGTACGGAGGTCGGACATCGCAATTTTTGCGGCCATGGCAGGCGTGTCGTCCACAACAACCACTGCATCAGAATACCCACTGCCCAAAAGATATTTGTCCAGGTACCACAGCACGTGAATCAGAGGCATGAAACCACCAAGGTTCTTGTTCTGCATCTCTTCCAAATGTCCAGCGGAATACGACACATAGTTCGGCAACTGTAAATGTGATGTATAAAGACAAATAACGGAGGCAGCAGTGCGCGAGGCCTCGCGCACAGAACGGCATCGTAACAGGCGAAAGAAGCAGATATACCTGCCTATCCCAGCGACTCGTTGTTCCGATCCACATACAGTGCTCGTCGAACTGATACGTACTGCTGGGCACAGGGCCCGATAACCAAGAGTATACCGGCAACCGAACATGGTAGAATGGCACTGTGGTTGGATCCTTGTCTTTCTCCATACGCCAGAGCCTCTGGATGTCGCGGCCAATACGGTGCACAACATCAGCCTCGCCATAGAAAATGAGGTCTTTCCCCAGCATCATCACATCAAACAGCCACTTCGGAACAAATCCTGCAGTGTCATTTTCAACGAAAAGGTCAGCGTTGATGACCCAGAATGGGTACTGCAGATCCCGGAAACGGGCTGGCGGTGTCTCTTCAACATCCTCAATACGCCACGCCGTCGAAGAGAATTTGCTCCCTTGCTCGTCCTGCTTGGAGACATTGATCACATCGCCAGTACTCAGCTGTGTCTGTGACGGCGCCGATGATGGTGCCTCAGTCTTCCTTTGCAGTTTTTTCCGCACGGCCAGCGTCTGTGGTAATGGAGGTGCGCCCTTGTCCCCAGTCCGCCACAGAGGTGCATTGAGCAACGTCTTCCATTTTGGCCACGGCGACCGATACCTCGTACTTGTATCCGGCCAGTAACCCCCATTTCCCAGCCCAATTTTCAGTTGCGGCGTGCCCAGTGCTGCGACTTCTGCTCGCATCGTCGCATCGGTAGCTGTACGGATGTGAAAACGGTGGTTGAGTGCGCGAGCCCTCGTGCACTGAAGCTGCGACACTGACGCATACCTGCCGTCTGGTTGACATACTGCTCATTGTCCGGATGGTCAAGATGGAAAGTAACCCATTGATCCGTAATCTGCGCGTCAATGTAGTTCTGGGTGGTGCGTAAGGTCGAGTCCTTCAGGTTCATGTGCGCACAGACTTTCCGCAATAAGCTCGGTAGATGCAGCCCCTCCAGCTTCTTGAAGGCATTCCTTGTAACTTCATCTTTCCTGCTCTTATTCTCGAGGTTCTTCATGCCAGTAACCGCCTCACGACCGCAGTAATACGCCAGGGAGAAGATGTCCCTCTATTTACTGAACGTCGAGTCCTGCGAGGGAAATTAATGCCATGGAGTGCGCGAGGCCTCGCGCATTATAACCGTGCGATACACGAATACATACTGTGTGTCCTGCTTCCTCCGGAGCCTCGGGTGCAAGAAACGCAGAGTTGACGGCGGCCTGGACAACAGCAGTCTTGAACCGCTCGAAATCTTGTGGTTCTTTTTCCCGCTTCTGGTCCTCAATGTACAACAACATGTTGTCCAGCGCCTCAGACAGCGGAATCCACGTCACAGACTGGCTGCCAGCTTGTTGCAATCCTGCAACCTTGGCCCGGATCCTCCAAGGTGTTTCGTACTTCAGAATGTCAACGTAGCAAAACTCCTGCCAGTCCTCCAATTCTTTGCCTTCTGCGAGATGCAGTTCCTGAATCTTTCTGCATGTTTCTGTGCCATGCTGACCATTCAGAACGTAAAGTGAGCCATCTGCAAAGCAAACCATGTACCAAAGCAAAGAGAAGAAACGTCTTCGATCGAACGCGAAGCGAGTGATACCACTATCCTTCCACGCCGTTACGCGCAACGGTCCAGCTGGTGGCAGTGCTTGGTATCCCGTCACTTTCCTGGCAACATCGTCATAGTTGATGGAACGGATCTGTCCGCGCTCCTTGGTCTTGTCAACTCTCAAATCAGCAATCTTTACCTTTACGGCTTTACCATTCTCCTGCCGCAACCACTGTTGCACGTCGACTGTGAGCTTCATCTCCGGTATTGGCTTCTTCTCACCCTTCTTCTTGCGTCCTTTCTTCGGCGTGTCCCCTTGGTCGGTCCCTGGTGACGACTCCATGGCCTCTGTGTCTGGTGCTGGACGTTCTGGCGACCCTGGTTCACTCATGATGCCAAAAGATACCTAAAAAGGGCAAATGGCACGTCTTGAAACACGGTCATTTGAACTCTGAAATCAGTCGAAACGGTGTTTTGCAGGTCGTTTTCGCACATCTGTTCCACAACTATATCTATTGTGACTTAATCTAAGGCACTTAGCGAACTACTCAGTGCGCGAGGCCTCGCGCACTCACATCGCATTACATACCTGTTTTACGAAACGTTTAGTGCGCGAGGCCTCGCGCACTGCGGGCGTCTGTTACCGCAAGCGTGGCCGCACGTTGCGTGTTGCTGCTTCCTGTCTGTCGGCATCCATATCTGTTCTCCGCCCCACAACAGCATCCAGTTTCCGTTTCAGTTGGTTGGTGGGATTTGTTTTTTGGTCAATGAGGGCGTCCAGTACGCTGTGACCAAGTAGCCGGTAGTGGTCGTAACCAAGGGGTTGTGTAGGTGAGGGTGGAAATCTCGGTAACCTCTGTGGCCACGAAGTTGCAATGGTGCTGACTCTGGCCGACTCCCATTCCACATACGCCATGCAAATTCGGTCTGTCGCCAAAAATCTTTTCAGTCGTTGTCGCATGCTGTGTACCAGGTTCTTGGGAACGTTTTGCAACCCCACGCGTTTGCCACCAGGACCAACCTTTCGTAACAAGTAATGGTTTTCGACCTCCTGAACAGTAACAGAACCCGTGTTTCTCGCCTTGTCCCGCACCAACTTGCCCAACATCCCTTCTCCAAACTCCTCTGAGTGTGCCTGACCGGGCAGGTCCTGGTGCCACTTGCTGTTGTACAGCAATGTGCACATGATGGTGCGTTCGTACTTCGGTACGGTGTCACACGGTCCTCGACGCAGCCTCCTCAACAGACACAAACTCAACTGCAACACCTCCTGGGCTCGTGACCCTGTACCGTTGTTTTCCCCTGACCAGTTGCATTCCCGTACCACGTGGCCCAAGTACAACAACAACGGGCACCATTCCGACAACAAATGCAAGACTGTGTTTGCCACTGCTGCCCTGTTGGCATGCGCAGTGTCACGACCACTGATCACGGTTGCAGCTTGTGCCTTGCGCCGATACGGGCGTAGTATTCGGGGGGTGGCAAGCATCAGCACAGCAATGGCCTTTTCCATAACTATCAGTTTGGGGTATGATAGTATGGTGGAACCAGGTCGTAGCAGACCTTTCCGTAGGTAGGTTAGAATGGGCCAGAACACCCGAAAAGTATGAGTAACAACGAACTTGTAGGCATGCCAGACACCGTAAACTACAGGCACGTAACGCAGGTACGCACGCATGTTCCATCGTTGGTTCTTGGCACCGTACAACAACTTTAGTATCCTGTAGTGTATGTTTCCGTCAACCAACAGCGGTAAAACTCTGTTTGTCTGTTGCGCTACGTCCTTTGCAAAGTGTAACAAGTTTAACAGACCAACACCACCAGTTACCTTTTCTTTTGACAGGGCAAACGGGCGCCACACCGGTGCCTGCACGGTCGTTGCATCCCTCCTCACATCCAACGGTGCTCTCACGTTTCTGGTGTACACCCATCTGCATACCCCATGTCACGCAAAGTCTGGGGGATTCTTCGTTCACGTTGTTGCAGAGCCCTTGCCACTGTCGTTATCCGCACTGCCAGGTCCTCAACGGCTGGATGTCCTGCCAAATACGTCGGCCTCTGCTTCAGTTGAAGTACTGTCATTGCAGTACAGGTTTGTGACCGGTCACTTTCGTCTGGGTGTGTCGTGTATTGTGCCCGGTACCAGTTGTCTATCCAAAGCACGCAACACGACGAAAGCACCAGTGACCACGTTGCTTTAAGTGCTGCTGCTGCCTGTTCGTCCACTGTATCTCAGGCAGCGTCTGCCTGCCCAAGTCGTACTTTTGTTCGTCTTTCTGTTTGTGTTAGGTATGCTGTTTTGTTTCCTCGTTTTTTCCTGTTTTGTACTGCCCGTTGACGTATCAACATGTACAGATTCCAGCCCTCCTGTCGCAAAATGCGCACCCAGCGCTTGTCCTCCTGCCTTTTAGCTGCTGGTAAACTGTGGCGCGTTCTTTTGTTGAACCCGAGTCGCTGTGCAAATGTTAACACCAGTTGCGCCGCCAGGTCGTTTCGTTTGAGTCCTTTCCACAGGTCGTCTGCTGTTTGGTATGCTGGTTCTGCCGCGCATGCCTCTCGTAGTGCTGCTGCTGCTTTGCTTACTTCTGCTATCATCTGATGCGTTACGGATTTTCTGCCTCGAAGTAGCATTTTGCGTCTTTCTCTGTGGAATTAGATTTACGCACATATTTTGGTTATCGTTTCGCACAGCGATCTTTAAAAACAATGTGTTTCAAAATATCTGGCCTTTTCCTGTCGTCATTTCTGGTGCGCGTGCCGCCGCAGATTGTATTTGGTGTCTGCGTGCGCTCCGTTCCCAGTAACCGAAAACCGTTTTCGCAACCACAATTTCCTATTCTGTTTCCTTTTGTAAACCCAGTTGGAAAGAAAAAACCATATCTATCGGGCAGCGAAGGCTACGGCCGCTATTAGAACCGGACACGTCTGCCATTGAGTGGCTGTTGGAAAAAAGCAAATCATTCCCCTGATCCCCTGAAAAATATGACGAAGGTTACCGATGTATAATCGACTGCCACAGGTGGCAGCCGTGAAAGGGAATGTAAATACCGGCGTGCCTGACCTGACCTACCTGCTTTTTCATTTTCTTCCGTCGTTTGAGTGCGCGAGGCCTCGCGCACTGATTGTTTCCGTGGGACAATGTTCTATGCCTTGTTATATCTGACCAACGTGGTGTCTACACACACATACACCCGAAAAATCAAATGTGTTTGTCCGTCTGGTACCGTACCTACAATTGTACGCGTTATTTCCATTCTGCAAATTCAATACATAACGTGACCTGAGTGCGCGAGGCCTCGCGCACTCAGGGTGCCTAAATTTGTATTTTATTTTCACTTTACAGTATATGTGTTTCCCCTAACATGGGAAGTCAAACAGTCCCACACTTCCAATGCTCCGTGGGCAACACAGTCCTACTTTTAATACCGTGTACCGAGCTGCGTATTTCCGCAAACGCCAGTCCTTACGGGTGTTTGGGTTTTGTGATGTACGCTACTTTCAACATTTTGAGTGCGCGAGGCCTCGCGCACTCAGAACGCCAGAGAAATGTAAAAAACGTCGCATTGAGGAGCGCGGAGTTGCACAACACTAAAAAAGCAATTTATTTCCCTACGTCTAAAATCACGTTCATCAAACATCCAAAAAAATAGTTTTTTTGCCCTGTTGCGAACCGGTCTTTTTCTGCGCGTTCGGCGCGCAAAACAGGGTGCAGTTTGCGTGGGCTCCAATGGGCCTCCAATTATATGCCCTTAAGGGCTTGTACATTTTTGCCGAGCCTTTATCTCAGTGTTTGTATGTTGTGTGCTTCCTGTCTTGTTTTTGTTCCCTTCTTTCACAATTGTTTCCATGACCTTGAGTGCGCGAGGCCTCGCGCACTCAGGGACATAAAAAAGCAATTTATTTCGCATGACAAACATAGGTGCAACAGGAGACCTGCAGAATGTCATTTTTGAGAATGAGCTCCCGTACAGGCACACACCAGTTGGGTTTTGAAATACAAAAACGACAAGATTGGTAAAACACACCCTTCAAATCAGACAAAATAATAGTTTATTCTAAAAAACAAAAAGTGGAAAAAAGCAGCAAATTGGGTAAAATTGTATTTTTTCGGTGGTATCTGGGTCATGTGTGTTGCAAATGTCCAAAATAAATAGGTTTTCAGGCGGTCATTTTTTACTTCCTTCTCTTCCAAAAGGGGGTTGCAGTTTGCGTGGGCTAAGAAACTCGCTGAGATCCTTGCCTGTGAACTCAGGCAAGTTCACCACGATCTTGGAGGTGGCAATAGCCTTAGCCTCCTGAGACCTGCGTCCCTCAGGGCGCCTGGTTTTCCTCATCATCTTCTTCTTCCGCCGACTTGGGTTCTCGGGGTCCTCAGGGTCGTCGTCTTCGAGGGCGAAACAGAAGTTATGGACGGCGGCTCATCGTCAGAGGGGTCTCCGCCTAGGTCACTAGAGCAGTACGGCTCCACGTCAACCATTGCCCTCAGGGCTGTCAGCCCCAGCCGGTCCAGCTCGGCTCTCGTGGAATTCCCCACGTGGCTGTAGGGAGGCCGGGCCGTTCTTGGGATGAATGGGCTTCTCGGTATCACTGCAGGGGTCGGCATCAGTTGGCTCCTCAGGCTCCCCAGGGTGTTTGTCAACCCCGCCACCAGATAGTTGGCTTGTACTCGGTGGGGTGAAACTCCCAGGACGGTAGGTGACACTTGGGGAGGAATCAGGGGATCCAGTTCAGCCCGAAATCCCTTGAGTGAGATCCCCAACAATTTTAGAAGTGGCTCCTCGGAGTGCCTCATTGATCCCCGACCGCGTCAGGGACCTGTTGGAGGATCTCCCTGATCCTCTACTCCTGCTCCCGCATGACTCAGGGCCTCTCCTCAGCCCACTCAGGGTTGCATACCCAGCAGCATCCACATAGGCTCCCGTAGCGGGTAGAGGATGGTGATATTCCGCTGCATACCATCGCGGCGCAGAACTGGAGGCCACTGGCTCACTGGCAGTAGTTGCTTCTGCAAACGCAGTGGTAGATGGGTCCATACCATAGACAGGGTAGGTAGGCATACCAGTAAAGCCTATGCCCTCAGCCATAGGGGGGTTGGTTATGGGTGTGGATGTTGCAGCGGCTGGGTCTGGAGCTGGGAGTGTGGTGGTTGTAGGAGAGGGTGATGCGTGGAGGCCAGAGGCGCTTGGTGTGCCCTCGAAGGTCGACTCACTCGTCGGGTGGTGCTCATGCTCTACTCCTTCGTCTGCGATGCTTTCTCCTGCATCCTTCTCTCTCTCCCTCTTTCTCTTCACAGGGTTGGTGTCCACCTCCTCGACTGAGAGGGCCCGGAAGGCCGACTGAAGTCCCTCCAGCGAGTCATCAACCACGTCCACTGGCCCATGTAAGGGCACCGAAGGTACAGCGCTGGGTCCAGGTCCAGGTTCACCAGGTGCTGGAGAAAGTTTTATAATGATTTCAACACTGTGTGTTTGTTGTGCCTCTCCTGCTGCTTGCTGCTCGTGTAAGGTTTCCTGCTGCTTGTGTTTGATGAGGAAAATGTTTTATTGCTGAAAGACAACCAATCCAGGATATCTCAAAGCCAGAGATAAGCAAGTAGAAGACAATCAGGATCAAAGCATGAAGGGCTGCACTGTAAACAGTGAAAGATGTAAGAATATTCACAGAAACTGCAACTCAAGGCAAATCGGATCGCATATTCACAAAGATAGTTGAAATGTTTTGGGAAAAGAGATGGAAAACTGCCCCATTGTCACTCAATCTCCATAGTGCGATCTCAGGAGATGTGCACTCTTTTTTTTGGGTCCCATATATGCTGAGGTGGCATGGCATGTGGCGATGAGGGCACTGCCATGTCACATGGGATCTTCCTACTTAGCTAGGCTGACCGGGAATTGAACCCAGGACCTCTCAAAAAGAGGTGCCCCAGCCCCCTAGGGTGCATACCACTAGAATAGCTAAGAATTCATGAGAAAACATAGATAAATTCATAGGCTCTGCCCCGGATATGTCAGTTCTCAGTCAACTCTGGAAAAGATGAATAACCTCACATTGATAGGGGATTAAGGGGTCCACTCCATATCCTGATTTAGTGTTTGGTTCCATAAGTGAAAATGTGTTTTCACCCATTTTGGTTAGGCCAATACTAAGACAAAAATGCTAGAGTGCTTAATGCATCTCTAATACAACTAGAGCATGCCTCAAGGCATTGGAAAAGCACTTTCTCTTACTCCCCCCTTGTGCTGTGGTGGCCACCACTGTCGCATTTTAGGAAAAAGGGTATTTTTCTTGGCCTTTCCTTGGTTTCCACATCTACTTTAAAATACCTATGGCCTCCCTCACACTGGAAAAATGGGCGCTCACCATGGCTGGCGCCTTTTTGCTGCTGTGTTCATGACTACCCTACAGAAAGCTCAGCGCTCTTGGCACTGCCGGGGTTTCTGTGGCTTGGTTGGGTTAGGTTTGAAGCATGCCAAAAACATGTGCATGTACATCCCTCCCTCCAAGACGCAGCGCGACGTAAACCCAACGCAAGACGCAATATACACACTCGCATGGGTTCTCGTAAACCTGCAGGCGACCTGTGACCTGTCTTAGGGCGAAGGAAGTCGTTAAAAAAATTAAATTGCCCCTTGGTGGGGTCTTGGGTTCTGCTCAGTCTCTCCAGGCTGCTGCGTTTCGGCCCGAACACGGCCTACTCAGCGAGGCTGCGCGTGGGTATCTGTACAGACAGGAATGGGAGAATTATGGACGAATCCACGCAAGCGCGAAGCGACAACACCTAAATCCGTCAAATGACGGCCTAGACCTTTTCTAAGACAACACACCTGAGCAGAATCCCATTGTGCATTAAATGCACATTTTTATAAAATTTGTAGTCTTCTCTTGATTTGTTAAATCAAGAAATTCCTACGCAGAAAAAGGCGGCGCGCAGGAGCGGCTCCTAGCGAAGCGCCGGAAAATACAGAAATAATGAGATTATAAACGTGTGTCTCACGTAGACAGTAAAATGACGAGACAGACATAAATAAATAAACATACAGATTCGACCCACACTGACAGAAAGAATCAAAAACCAAGAATCCCAAAATCAACGAAAACACTTCAATGAATCAGGTATAAACCTCAGGTGTGCTCGTCTCGTATGCAGCATGCACATTGCTCATCTCGTGTCTCCGTGAACGAGTCTTGTAGCAGCGCTAACAAACGATAGAGGGCTAGATTAGAAAGATTGCGGATGATTAGAGGTAAGACCAGGGCAAAACCGATGGCCTTCGACCAGCGAGTGGTTGTCATGGGGGGCTAACGGTCCTGTCCTGCGATGCAATGCGGGGCAACCATGACAACTGCTCGTACACACCAACCTCCCTTTTTTTTGTAGCACTGATTAGAACATACACACGCCTGCATGAACGCTTGCTTTGCTTGTGTCTCGTTTCTGCTCTCCCTTGCTTCGCTCTCCAGCGGTAGGTAAGGTGAGTAAGCCCAGGAGGGGCCACCCCCTGGTGGAGTTCGTGATCGTGGTATGGATTTTGGGAAAAAGATAGGTTGATCGCAAACTCGTGCATGCTCGTGCATTCACACACGCATTAAAGGGTAGGCCACGCGAAATGCGCACGGTAAACCTTGTTTAGGTCACCCAGGGGCTCCTGGTTACGTTCTTTAAGAGAACCTGAGGAGTCTCTTAACGCTTCCTTGCTTGACTGGGGTGTTTGAGGACAGAGTATTATAGGTAACACTGAGAAGCGTATAATGCGTGGAGTGTGGCTTGGTTCCTCAGCCGCAAACACCCCTTCATTGGCCTTTGCTTTACAGGTGGGCAGGTAGGGTGATTTGTGCAGTCCCTTGAGCCGTGCTAAAACTCACGGCGCTGATCACACAAACAATTAACTGCGCCTCAGCCAGGAGTGGCGAGGGCAGTTCGACTCCATCGACATCCACGCTGTGCACGCAACAAGAGCACCCCTTCCCTCCAAGCCCTAGCAGGGAAACGCGTTGTGGCGTCCCTGTTAGGCCACAGTTGCTTAGCAGCGCTGTGTTTACTTGTCTTCTTCACAGGAGGGTCATTAGGACCCACGACTTTATCTTCAACACCACCCAGTAGAGCGTGAGTGTAGGAGTGGTAATCCTGTGTGGGGCTTGAGCCAGTTGCAGTAGCGCTCGCTCACCAGGATGGTGCCACTGTAGGTAGGGTGTGTAGAGTAGTGGTGTCTCCTGTCCCGCGTGCTTTTCCACGTGGGCAGGGGAGTGCGTTAGCTTTTGGCCTTTAGCAAAAATTGGCGTTTTGTATGCCCTTAGCACACTTGGCCACCCCTCCCCTCTAGTAGGTAGGGCTTTTGCCGTCTTCCCCCATGGATAGGCGCCAGCACAGAAACTGGGCGCCATAGGTGTGGTACTAGTAACTGACTAGGACCTTCGGTCCGACATCAGCGAAGCCCGTTGATTCGGGAGCCACGCCCGGGAGAGAGGTGAGACACACACAGACATACGTAGCACACTTAGGGGTAAGGTTCAGTCCCTAGCCTTAGTCTTGGAGGCAAGCGTCTCAGCGAGTCTCAGCAACTCACCAAGGTTGTTCTGGGACAAGTAGTCAACCAGAACTGAGTTTAGGTGTCCCTCAGGTAGAACAAACGCAGAGAAGGGTTCCCAGGTGGCCTCTTCGACTCCAAACCCTTCCCAGAGGGTGAGGAAGCGCGAACCCTGGTGATAGCAATGACCTAAGACAGACTTCACCAGGTAGAAGCCCTCCTTAGCCATCTCCTCGGCGTCCATGTCGGGGAGTTCCCCTTCAACTTCCATAGGGCTGGCAGCCCCTTGTAAGTCTAGGGCGGCGATTTCCTTGTCGTTAAGCTCCCACTCTTCCCCACAGAGGTCTTCAGGGTCATAGTAGCGCTTCGGATGTTGAGCAGCACACACCAGGGTCCCCCCTAGACGGGGAGAACACCGCACGGTGATACGGTGTCCATCCACAGATAGAATCTTGTAGGGCCCAAAGTATGGGTTGTCGCTGGTAGAGCGTGGCCAGGCGGGTAGTCGGCTGTGGTGCACCAGCACCCAGTCCCCTCTTGGTAGGTGGCCGGTACTCGGTGCTTGTTCTTCTTGTTCCACGGACGCTCCCTCACTCTCTGGAGCACTGCCTTGGCCTTGTCCACCTTCGCTTGTTGCTCTTGGACCCATCCACCCACAGAGGAATGGGTGTCCTCTGGATAGGGGGCATGTAGGAACCACGCCGGGCGCCCTAGGAATAGCTCATGGGGCGAGTAGCCAGTAGGCGAACTCTCTTGGGAGTTCATCATCAAGGATATGACGGGGAGTAGTCTCACCCAGTCTCTGGTGCGTTCAGTTTTGCACCATATCCTTACATTCTCCTTGAAAACACGGATCTGCCGCTCACATAGGGGGTTGCTCGTGTGCGAGTAGGGGATCCCCGTAGACACCTGGACATTGAGGGATCTCAGGACCCTCTTGTACAAGCCAGTATCTTAGCGTACTCGTACGTCCTCATCGGAGTTGATCTCCTTGGGCGCCCCATAGACACAAAACCACTCCTCCAGGAGTATCTTGATAGTTTCCTCTCCGGTAATGTGCTTGGCACATGGGAACACCCTGGTAAACCTGGTCAACCCACAGGATACAACGAGGGCGAAGTCATAGCCCCCAAACTTCGGCATCTCCGTGTAGTCCACGTATAGAATACTGTTAGCACAGTGAGGGATGGGCAGGGTCGAGTAGAGACCTCTGTCCCTGATATCCCCTGGTTTGCAGGACCTGCACGGGCACTTGTCCAGGATTGGCTGGAGGGTTTTCCGCAATTGGTCGTCAGTCCACGTAGTGTGGAACCACTGCTTGAATAGCCTCATCGTACGGTCAGCACCCACATGACCGCTGGACTCATGGGTCCACTTCAGCAGCGCTGGGACTCTGTCACTAGGTACCAGGATGCGGTCCTCGTGCCAGAGGTAGCTCTTGTCCCTCTTCGACTGATCTTGGTTGACCAGGAGGGGTGCAAGCCGTTTCTCCAGCCACTTGTAGATATCCCCAAACTCCTTCAGGTACTCCGATTGTTGGAGTCCATCCAGGGGGCGTATCATAGTCATGTTGAGGTCCAAGTGCACGTCCATACGGCTGAACGCCTCCTTGCCCAGCGCTTCAGACCGGGCACCAATCAGGGCGTCGAAGTTGTTGCGGCTGATGTAGTCTGCACACTCGTTCTTCACTCCCTGGATCTGGTGTACCGTCAGCCGTAGTTGACTGAGGTAGGTCCACCAGTGCCATAGCCTGGCCTTCTCAGGTGGGGGGCCCTTCTGGAAAGTGCGGACCAGCTCTTGGTCGCCCAGCCAGACCACAGGGTTACTCCCCAACAGTCGTGATTGTGAGGATAGCAGCAGCATACCCGCGAGCATTTCCTGCTCATAGGTGGAGTAGTTCCCCCTGGCCTGGTTCCATTTCCAGTTCCAGTGGCCCAGAGGTACTAGGACCCACTTGTCGTCAGGGTAGCTGTGCTTGAGAATTCCATCTCGGTTGAGACCTTCCATCCCCAATTGGGAAATGGCCGAGTCGAACTCCTCCTTCTCTAGTGCTTGCCATTGGAACAACGTTCCACCCCTGCCCACGTTGCTGGCGTCGGTCACCAGTAGAATCTTCCTTTGTGCCCTAGGCACGCCCATGCACTTAGCGTTGGCCACCTTGTCTTTGAGCTCGTCAAACGCTTGTTGCTCTTGTGGGCCCCAGCGCCAAGTAGTACTCTTCTTGATCAAGTCCGTCAGAATGGCGCTGGTGTAGGTGAAGCTTTTGATATGGCGGCGATAGAAGTTGCACGCCCCGATGAAACTGCGTACATCATGAAGTCCTTTCTTGGGGTCTTCGTGTCGTACCTTAGCATCCATGAGGGGCTTGGCCTTAGAGGCCGCTGGGATCCACCACCCATAGCCAGCGTCAAACCCCAGGTACTGCATGGTCTCCTGCATGAACTCACACTTCTCCAGCTTGAGTCGTGTGTGGTTATCCTGGCAGACCGCAAAGAACTCACCCAAGAGGATTAGGTGATCCCCCTGGGTATTGGCCCGAGGCATACATCGTCGATGTGTGCTTCCATCTGGGCCCCACGGGATATAAGTTCCTGCACCTTAGGTCTCTTTCGTAGGATGGACAAGATCTTGTTCATCAGCTCTTGGAATAGAGCGGGTGCGTTAGCCACGCCAAACGGCATGACCTTCCACTTGAACACCCTCCTCTGAGGGGAGATGAAGGCTAGTAGCTCCTGAGCGTTGGGCGTCAGGTCCACTTGCCAGAATCTGCTCCTCTTGTCCATCTTGGTCTTGTAGCGACAGGAGGCTATCTTCTCAAGGGTAGACTCCATATTAGGAATGGACCCTGAGTGGTTCAACGTTTTCTTGTCCAGCTCTCCGTAGTCCACTACCAGCCGTTGGGCTGTAGACCCAGGTTTGGCCACCAGGAAACAGGGGCTGCAGTGTTGGGGGTAGTCCCCGTCCTGGTACTCCAGGACTAGGCAAGCGTCGATACATTCTTGTATCTGTCGCTCAATCTTGTCGGCCTGCTCTTTAGGAGCCGTATAGGGTCTCCTCCGGATCTTGTGACCCACGAACTCGGGTTTCAGCTTGAGGTCCATCTGTACCAGCTTGTCACATGAAGCCGGAGGGGGTAGTTCTCCGAACACCTCCAGATAGGTCCTTATAAGCTTCTGCACCCGCGGGTCCAATAGCTTGATCTTGTCCTCCATGTCCTCGTCAGAGTGTAAGTTGCTTGCCCCCTGAGTGATAGACGTCGGGAGGTGATCCTCCACCGACTCTTCGCCCTTGGTAGTGTCCTTCAACCCTTGGTAGGCATATAGTAGGTCTTGTTCAACCATCTCCGATGGACGATGGCAACATAGGCACGCTTGAGGGGGTTCACATACACATTTCCCGAAAGGTCGTCCTTCTCTGGGGTTTTCACATGGGCACCCCACACGCTTTTCATGAGCTTAAGATCTACCTCCCTTTGCCAGGTGGTGATCTTCTGTTCGAGGTCCTCCTTCAATTGGGATAGATCTCCCATACTTCCTTGCTTCAGTGGCCATGAGCTGCGGGTAGGCTTAGCGTAGCATAGCTTTTTTGCCACCAACTTCCTTTTGGAGTCCACATACTCCCTTAGCCTGGATCGAGGGTCCAGCTCTTCGTCCACGGGGTCTTCCACCCTCATGGAGAGTAGGGGCTTCAGTGGGGCGACGTACTCGGCGTCCTCCACTTCCTCCACACAGGTCTGCACGGAGAAGGCGTCGTGCTCAGTTTCGTCATCTGAGTGGATAGAGCTAGGTAGCTCGGATAGTCCACACTCAGAGACTCCATCAGGAACAGGTACATGGCAGGGCGAGTTGGGGGCGTTGGTGTTAGTCACGATATATTCATCTCCTCCGGGTATAGTCTCAATAGCATCTTGAGGTCGTAGTCGATCCTTCAAGTCATCCAAGGCGAGTCCATCGCTTTCTCGTTGTATAGCCTGGACCAGAGTCGGGTCCAGATCCTCCCAGGGGATGGAGGTAAGACCGCCATCCACCACACTGAGCATACTTCCCCATCCGGGTTTCCCGATGGGCATCTTACGCCTCAGAGGCACGTAGATGGCCTCATCAGGTAACCAAACAGAGCTGATATTCAGCCTGTCCAGGAGGGTTCGCCAGTACTCGTTGGCCCCATGGGCTCCCCAATCGGGAGAAGACAGGACCATACGGGAACGTTCGAAGGCCACCTTGGTCAGGACCTTCCCCGGTTCACTGAACCTGGGGTTCCCGTAGGCCATCCCGAAAGAGGGCCAGTAAAATTTGTAGCTGCAGTTCTTCCCCTTGCTGCAGTAAAGGTCCAGTACATGCTGCTTGTCGCTGGCGAACAACTCCACACTCAAATCTTCTCCAGAGTAACCCAACTCCGTCAGACCTTGGTCTAGGACTTCTTCCAATAGTTGATAGTTCTCGGTTTTGGTGGCCGCCATCATGTTAGAGGGCTCCTCCTTGGATATCCTCAAGTGGCTCGAGGTATGTTCCGACTGCTCCAGTGGCACAGACTCTCTGCCACTGCCGTGGTCCACGTAGAGGAGGCAGGGCGCTTGCAGCATCAGGGATTGTATCTGGGAGTGCTGCACGAAGAAGTTAGTCCCCAATACAAAGTCGAAGGCCTCAGTGTCCATCACATAGAACCCATGGGCTATAGTCCGGGACCCATAGGTATCTCCACTTCACAGTCCCCGCAGCTGTGCACCAAATGTTCATACCCCATTCGTATAGCCGCGGTGGTCACGGTGTTCTTCAGGCTCCCACAGGGTAACATTTTCTTGGCCACTATAGATATGGTGGCGCCAGTATCCAATACACCCAGGTATTCACGTCCCCCTAGTCGGATACGTACCCAAAACACCAGGTCCTGGGCGCCACCGGAGCGTCCCCGTCAGAACTCCGCAGGAAAGGTCACCTCGAACCCCTTGTTCCGCAATTTGCGGGCCATCCTCATGAAACGGCTTCTCTTCTAAGCGTTGCCGTCATCACCGCCTTCATGCTCACGCTTAGCCCCTTGTCCTTGCTGGGCCTGCGTTTCTGAGGGTGTGGTCGGACCAGACTGCCCCCCAGAGGGCGCAGAGTTTCCCCCAGGATTAGGGTTGGGGTTGCCTCCGTTCTTCTCCGGGTTCTTGTTGTCCTTGTCTGGCTGGCGGTTAGCGCCTCCTGCTCGTCCACCTTGACTCTTGTCTTGCCCTTGTCTACGTCCTTTCGACCTGCCCTTGCCGGAGTCGTTGCCTTTGCCTTTGCCTCCACCTTTGCAAGAGCCTTTGCCAGGATACTCAGCCTTCAGCTTCGCCCACAGGCGCTGCTTGTGGTTGCACTCATCCTCGTAGTGCTTCTTCTTCCCACAGAAGGCGCAGGTGATAGTACACCTGTAGTGATCCGGCAGCTGCTTCTTGGCGCCGGTGTTGGTCTCCTGCTTCTTCCCTTGGACTACGAAGCAGTCTCGCTGCTCGCAGTCAGGGGCGTGCTGCAGGTGGCCCTGCTCGTCTCTGGCATCACACCAGAAGAGCTCCCTGACGTTTTCCATGATACGGGCGTGTTTTGGGGGTAGTCCCCTGCCCAGGTCTGGATCCTTGGTACCCTTTGCCATGGCTTCCAGCGCCTCCACCTCCAGGACGGTAGTTGTTCAGGTGCTGGTTGCCTTCTTTCTCCAGCGCCAGCTTCAGGAGTAGTACACATAGATCCTCGTAGTGGAGGGCTCTAGCCTTGCGCTCTGCCGTTGAACGGCACTCGTCCCACAGCTCTTGAGGGAGCTTAGCCACCAACCAGAAAAGCAGGTCGTCGCTGCTGTAGGAACCGGGCGTCAACCATCCAGCCCAGTGATCCAGGTCTGCCAATAGCTCAGAGACCCTGCCAGGTTTGGGGTTGTTGGGCAGCATGGGCAGGTTCTGGATCTCGGCCCTGATGGAGAGGTCGGTTTCATAGGTCGGGTACTGCCTCTCCAAGGCAACCAACACATCGGCAAAGGTGGCGGACTTAGTCACGATCTGTCTGACCTGCTTCTCTAGGTACTTGGTCTTGCAACACTGCAGGAGCAGATCGCACTTGACCCGTCCACTAGCGTGGGTTTGGCCGGTCAATCGGAGAAACCGGCCAAAATTCTCAGCCAACTCCCTGAGGTCCTTGCCTGTGAACTCAGGCAGGTTCACCACGTTCTTGGAGGTGGCAATAGCCTTAGCCTCCTGAGACCTGCGTCCCTCAGGGCGTCGGGTCTTCCTCTTCTTCTTCTTCTTCTTCCCACTTGGGTTCTCGGGGCCCTTTGGGTCGTCGTCCTCCGAGGGCGAAGCAGAAGTCATCGACGGCGGTTCATCATCGGAGGGATCTCCGCCTGGGTAACTGGAGCCGTAGGGCTCCACATCCACCATTGCCCTCAGGGCTGTCAGCCCCAGACGGTCCAGCTCGGCTCTCGTAGAATTCGCCACGTTACTGTAGGGTGGCTGGGCCGTCCTCGGCACGAAAGGGCTTCTAGGTATCACAGCAGAGGTCGGCATCGGTCGGCTCCTCAGGCTCCCCAGGGTGTTTGTCAGCCCTGCCACCAGGTGGTTGGCCTGTACTCGATGGGGTGACATTCCCACCGTGGTAGGTGACGCTTGGGGTGGTATCAGGGGCTCCAGTTTTTCTCGAATCTCTTGAGTGAGGTCGCCAACAATTTTAGAGGTGGCTCCTCTGAGCACCTCGTTGATCTCCGACCGCATCGGGGACCTGTTGGAGGATCTCCCCGATCCTCTACTCCTGCTCCCGCATGACTCAGGTCCTCTCCTCAACCCACTCAAGGTTGCATACCCAGGAACATCCACATAGGCTCCCGTAGCGGGTAGAGGATGGTGATAGTCAGCCGCATACCATCGCGGCGCAGAACTGGAGGTCACCGGCTCACCGGTAGTAGTTGCCTCAGGAAACGTAGTGGTAGGTGGGTTCACACCATAGGCAGGGTAGGTAGGCATACCAGTAAAGCCTGTGCCCTCAGCCATAGGCGGGATGGTTATGGGTGTGGATGTTGCAGCGGCTGGGTCTGGAGTTGGGAGTGTGGTGGTTATAGGAGAGGGTGATGCGTGGAGGCCAGAAGCGCTTGGTGCGCCTTTGAAGGTAGGATCATTCGTCGGGTCGTGCCACTGATCTGCTCCTTCGTCTGCTATGCTTTCTCCAGCATCCTTCTCTCTCTCTCTCTCTCTTTCTCTTCACAGGATGGGTGTCCACCTCTTCGACTGAGAGGGCCCGGAAGGCCGACTAAAGTCCTTCCATCAAATCCTCCGCCACGTCCGCTGGCCCATGTAAGGGCTCCGAAGGTACAGCGCTAGGTCAAGGTCCAGGTTCACCAGGTGCTGGCATTGCTGGTGCCTCAGGCGCCGTCTTCACGTCGGTGTCCTCATTCTTGGTGTCCATATTCGTTCGCCCTTCTTGCTTATATATGACTGATCTCGGTGCACTGGATGTACGGCACGGGGTTGCTGCCGGTACGCAGAGACAGTCTGCCTCTTGCTACCAGAAAGGTTTATAGTGATTTCAACACTGTGTTTTTGTTGTGCCTCTGCTGTTGCTTGCTGCTGGTGTAAGGTTTCCTGCTGCTTGTTTTTGATGAGGAAAATGTTTTATTGCTGAAATACAACTAATGCAGGATATCCCAAAGCCAGAGATAAGCAAGTAGAAGACAATCAGGATCAAAGCATGAAGGGCTGCAGTGTAAACAGTGAAAGATGTAAGAATATTCACAGAAACTGCAACTCAAGGCAAATCGGATCGCATATTCACAAAGATAGTTGAAATGTTTTGGGAAAAGAGATGGAAAACTGCCCCATAGTCACTCAATCTCCATAGTGCCATCTCAGGAGATGTGCACTCTTTGTTTTGGGTCCCATATATGCTGAGGTGGCATGGCATGTGGCGATGAGGGCACTGCCATGTCCCATGGGATCTTCCTACTTAGCTGGGCTGACCGGGAATTGAACCCAGGACCTCTCAAAAAGAGGTGCCCCAGCCCCCTAGGGTGCATACCACTAGGATAGCTAAGAATTCATGAGAAAATATAGATAAATTCATAGGCTCTGCCCCGGATATGTCAGTTCTCAGTCAACTCTGGAGAAGATGAATAGCCTCACATTGATAGGGGATTAGGGGGTCCACTCCATATCCTGATTTAGTGTTTGGTTCCATAAGTCAAAATGTGTTTTAACCCATTTTGGTTAGGCCAATACTAAGATAAAAATGCTAGAGTGCTTAATGCATCTCTAATACAACTAGAGTATGCCTCAAGGCATTGGAAAAGCACTTTTTCGTACTGCTGGCATTGCTGGTGCCTCAGGCGCCGTCCTCGCGTCTGTGTCCTCCTTCTTTGTGTCCATATTTGCGCTTCTTGCTTATGACAGTTCTCGGCGCACTGGATGTACGGCACGGGGTAGCTGCCGGTACGCAGAGACTGTCTGCCTCTTGCTACCAGAATTTTTTATAGTGTTTTCAGCACTGTGTTTTTGTTGTGCCTCTCCTGCTGCTTGCTGCTGGTGTAGGGTTCCTGCTGCTTGTTTTCTGATGAGGAAAATGTTTTCTTGTTGCAATACAACCAATCCAGGATAACCCAAGCCAGAGATAAGCAAGTAGAAGATAAACAGGATCAAAGCATGAAGGACTGCAGTCACAAAGAGTTAGATAAAGACAACTATCAACAATAGACCACAGCAATTAACATACATTGCAACTCAGGATGAAATATTTTACATGTTTGAGAAACACTGATAGAAAAACTGCCCCAAGGGCTCACTCTCTTCCATAGTGCCATCTTGAGATGTGCACTCTTTGTTTTTGGGTCCCATAGGTGCTGAGGTGGCATGGCGTGTGGCGCTGAGGTCACTGCCATGTCACATGGGATATTCCTACTTAGCTAGGCTGACTGGGTATTGAACCCAGGACCTCTCAAAAAGAGGTGCCCCAGCCCCCTAGGGTGCATACCACTAGGATAGCTAAGAAATCATGAGAAACCATAGATAAATTCATAGGCTCTGCCTTCAGTATATCAGTGCCTCAGTCACCCAGGAAAAGATGTTTTAGTGCATATAGCTTGGGGATTAAGGGGTCCACACAACATCCTGATTTAGTGTTTGGTTCCATAGGTCAAAATGTGTTATCATCCATTTTGGCTAGGCCAATACTAAGATAAAAATGCAGGAGTGCTTAGAGCACCTGTAACACAACCAACGTATACCCTACAGCATTGGAAAAGCACTTTTTCTTACTCCCCCCTTGTGCTGTGGTGGCCACCACTGTCGCATTTTCAGGAAAAAGGGATTTTTTCTTGGCCTTTCCTTGGTTTCCACACCTACTTTAAAACACCTATAGCCTCCCTAACACTGGAAAAGAGTGCTTTACCATGGCCAGCGACTCTTGCTGCATTGTTAATGACAATTTCCAACTGAAACCTCAGCGCTCTTGGCGCTGCAGGGGTTCCTGTTGCTTGGTGGGGTTAGAACAGGGCATGCAAAGACCATATGCATATGCATCCCTCCCTCCAAGCTGCAGCGTAACACAACCCAACGCCAGACTCTCATAGGACGCTTGACCCAAGTCTCATGGAACCTGATGGAGACACCTGTCCTGCTACTGGGGCGAGGGTGCGCTGATTTAATTAGAGTTGCCCCTTGGAGGGGTCTTGGTTCTGGTTCAGTCTCCTGCTGCTGCTTTTCTGCCCGAACAGCGGCCTACTCAGTGAGGCTTTGCGAGGATATCTGTACAACAGAGGAATGGGAGGATGAGGGACAAATCCACGCAAACGCGAAGCGACAACACCTAAATCCGTCAAATGACGGCCTAGTAGCACATACCTGAACAGAAACCAATTGTGCATCAGATGCACATTTCTATAAAATTTGTGGTCATCTCTTGATTTTTTTAATCAAGAAATTCACACGCAGAAAAGGCGGCACGCAGGAGCGGGTCCTAGCGAAGCGCCGGAAAAAAAAGAATCAATAAGATTATAAATGTATGTTACGCATAATGACGAAAATGACGAAACACTCATAAATAAACAAACATAAAAATTCCACCCAAACTGCCAGAAAGGGTTCAAGATTCAAGAATTCGAAAATCAACAGAAGGACTTCAATGAATCAGGTATAAACCACATGTGTGCTCGTCTCGTATGCAGCATGCACATTGCTCGTCTCGTGTCTCCGTGAACGTGCCTTGTAGCAGCGCTAACAAACGATAGAGGGGTAGATTAGAAGATTGCAGATGACTACAGGTAAGTTCAGGGTGATCAGACATACACACATATGCATAGCGTCATTTCTCACTTATGTCTCTTGTTTCCCTCACCTTGCTTCACTCTCCAGCGGTAGGTAAGGTAGGTTAGCCCAGGTGGGGCCACCCCCTGGTGGAGTTCGTGATTGTGGGTAAGATTGTTAGGAAAAAGAAAGGATTGAACAAGGTTATTGACATGTTGGAAAACTGATGCATGCTCAAGCCTTCACACACGCATTCAAGGGTAGGCCACGCGTGGTGCGCTCGGTACAACCCTTGTTTAGGTTACCCAGGGGCTCCACCCCACGTTCTATAAGAGAACGGGTGGAGTTCCTTAAGCATTGTAAAAGCACTATTTCTTACTAAAACGCAAGCCCAACAAGAACAAGGGACTAAGGGTGCCAGCGAAGAAGAGGACCAGTCAAGCGCCCGCAAACGTCTCCGTTTCATGCGCATGGCGCAGAAACTGCAGAAGAAGGGGTTTGAAGTGACCTGCCCCGCGGAGTTCTGACAGGGACGCTCCGGGGAGTCTACAGATCTGGTGTTCTGGGTACGTATCCGTCTTGGGGGACGAGAATACCTGGGGGTACTGGATACTGGGGGCACTATATCCATTGTGGCCAAGAAAATTTCACCTCTTGGGGACCTGAAGAACATCATGCCTACCGCAACCATCCGCATGGGAGATGGGCACGTGCTGCACAGTTGTGGGGACTGTGAGGTCGACGTGCCTATGGGATCAAGGAGCATTGCCCATCGGTTCTACGTGATGGACACCGAAGCCTTCGACTTCGTACTGGGGACCGACTTCTTTGTCCAGCACTCCCAGATTCTATCCCTCACGCTGCAAGCTCCATACGTCCTCCAAGTGGACCATGGTGACGGAGGGGAATCTGTACCACTGGAGCAGTCTGAAAGCAGTCAACTTACCTTAGGGTATGCAAGAAGGAGCCCTCTTTCATGATGGTCGCCTCCAAAACTGAGGACCATCAGCTCCTTGGGGATGTCCTGGATCAAGGTCTGAAGGAGTTGGGATACTCCCGGGAAGACCTGAGCGTGGAATTGTTCGCCAGCAACAAGCAACATGTCTTAGACCTCTACTGCAGCAAGGAGAAAAATTGCTGCTACAAATTTTACTGGCCCTCTTTCGGGATGTCCCACGGGAACCCCAGGTTCAGTGAACTCGGGAAGGTTCTGACCAAGGTGGCCCTGGAACGTTCCCGTATGGTCCTGTGTTCCCCCGACTGGGGAGCCCATGGGGGAAACGAGTACTGGCATACTCTATTGGAGAAGCTGACGCTCACCTCCATCCAGCTGCCGGACGACGCCATCTACGTGCCTCTGGGTTGCAAGACGCCCATCAGGAAACAAGGATGGGGGAGCATGCTAAGCGTGGTGGACGGGGGGATAGCCCCAGTACCCTAGGAGGATCTGGACCCTGCTTTGGTCCAAGAAATTCAACGTGAGAGCAGCGGCTACACGCTGGATGTCCTGAAAAATCAATTACGGCCTCGAGACGCTGTAGAAAATACTCCTCGGGGAGACGAGTACGTCGTGTCTGACACTGTTGCCCCCAACTCCCCCTGCCATGTACCTCATCCTGATGCAGTCTCAGAGTGTGGGCTATCCGAGCTACCCAGCTCAATACACTCTGATGATGAAACTGAGCATGATGCCTTCTTAGTGCAGACGTGCGTGGAGGAAGTGGAGAACGCCGAGTAGGCTGCCCCACAGAAGCCCCTACTCTCCATGAGGGGAGAGGAGCCCTTGAACGAGGAGTTGGACCCTGGATCCAGGCTGAGAGAGCACGTGGACTCCAAGAGGAGACTGGTGGCGAAAAAGCTATGCTACGCTAGGCCTACACGCAGCTCATGGCCGTTGAAGCAAGGGTCTATGGGAGATATCTCCCAACTGAAGGAGGACCTTGAACAAAAGATTACCACCTGGCAACAAGAGGTGAATGGAACCTCATGAAGAGCGTGTGGGGTTCCCATGTGAGGACCCAAGAGGAGGATGAACTCTCAGAAGAATGCATATGCGAACCCCCTCGAGCGTGCCTATGTTGTCACCAACCACCAGAGACTGTGAGGTTTGAGGGTTGAGGTTTGATTTTGCGGGTACTAGACGCCTTTCGGCCCCGGGGGGCCACCTGGTCGGGCCAGGTGATATCCTCACCACCGGGTCCTAGTGGGGGGCCCTCCAAGACGCACCTCCTGCCTGGTGGCGGAGTCCCCCGGGTTCACAGAGCTCGGAGCCCCGTCCTTCCCCGGCTTCCCCGTTTCGCCACTCCCCGGTCTGTGCATCAACTCGCAGCCGTGGCTGCGGGCGCTTACCCACTGCGTCGACCCCTAATGCGTGGTCGCCCGGGGCGCTGGCGCCGCCGGGCCCGTGCTACTGGCTTGTCGCCAGTGGGACCCCCTTGGGCTGGCGCGGAGGCTGCCTAGCCTAGGGGTTTGGGCGTGGCGCTGTGCGCCACTACTGCCTTGGCGGGTGCAGTGCCCCGTCTGTGTGTGCGCGGCGCTCGCGGCCGGTTCGGGGGGTTCGGGCCGGTACCTGGCGTTGTGTCTCTCTCGTTTCCCCCTCCCCGCCCCGCGTGTTCCGCGCTGCGTGTGGCGGGCCGCCCCGTCCGGGTGTCCCTTACCCTCGCTCGCTGGTACGCCATTCCACGCGGTCTGTGCGTTCCGCGCGCTCGGTCCGGTTGCCCTTCTGGTAGTCCCCGCGTGTCCCTTTCGTGTGTGTGCGCTCGCGCTCTCGCGGTGTCCGCTCCCCCCCCCCCCCCCGGGTGGTGTGGCGTGCGCATCTCGCGTGGTCCCGGCACTGGGCGCTGTTAGGGCCGTTCCACGTGGTCCGTGCCCCTCCGCGTGTCCTGCCCCGGTCCCTTGCTCCGTCTGGCGTGCCTGGGGGGGGGCAATCCGGTCCTGGTTCCCCCCTACTTGGCTTGGGGTTGTGGGGGTGGCGGCAGGGCGTCCCCGGGGGGGGTGCCTTCTACCGTTGCGTGGGGCGTCTGGGGTCATGCGCTCCCCCTCCCCCAACTTCCCGCCCACTGGGCGGGCTGTCGCGGTCCGCGATCCACGTGTTCTGGGCGCGGGCGTGCGGCTGTGGGGGCCCTGCTCTGTCCCTTCGGCCGGCACGCCCTGTGGGGGCTGCGCGCCGCGGGGCGGGTCCGTGGCGTTCACATGCTGGGGGGCGGGCTGGGGGGGGGGGGCGTGCGCCGTACCCCCCGGTTGTGCGGCCGGGGCGGGGCCTGTAGGGGGGGGGGTCGCTCTGCCTCATTCCGTCCCTCTGCCTTCCCTGGGCAGGCAACAAAGCGGGCGTCACTGGCGTTGTGCTGTCCATGGGGGGCGTGGCCCCCCATACCACTCCGGTTCGTGCTCACCAGGCTTCTCTGGGTACGATCTGTGCGGCGTCCCGGTGCGCAGGCGCGGGCTCGCTTGTTCTTCGCGGCCCCCATGGGAGCCGGCGGCTGGGGCGGGGGGGCGGGTCGCACTCCGGCTCCTCTCTCGGGCGGGGGGGGACCATCCCCCCTGCCTCGGGGGGTGGGGGCCGGGGCCCCCGCGGCTTGCGGGCCGGTGGGGGGGCGGGGGGGGGGGGTGTCGCGCCGCGGTCTCCCTGCTCTCCTTCTGGGCGGCGGCCTGCGGTACTTCATCCTGGCCCCCTTCGTGTCGCCGGCACGCTCCCTTCCGGTGTGCGCGTGCGGTCGGGGCCGAAGTGCCGCCCCGGGGTGGGGGGGGGTTAGGGGCGGCCCGTGGACCGCTCCCCCGGGGGCCCTAGCAGACCTGAACCCCCCCTCTGTCATCCCTGAGTGGGCTGTGGTTACGGGAGGGTCATGTGGGGCGCGGCCTCCTTCCTGTTCCGTTGTGCGCGTTGCTCCACAACGCCGGTGTGGGCTCGCGGGAGCAGGTCCAGCCGCCGCTCCCCCCACCGCGTCGCCGTCCCTTCTGGGGGGGGGGGCGCCCCCCCGGCCCCGGGGGGGCGGAGGGCCGCGCCTGTGGCTCCCCAGCTGGGGTGGGTGCGGGGGGGGGGGGTGGGGGGGCCGCCGCCCCGCCCGCTCTTGGGCCTGTGTGGGAGGGGGGGGGGGAGTGGGGGGCGCCCTTTGGTCCCCTGGCGACGCCTCCTGACGGCCGGGGGAGGCGGGGTGGGCGGCATGGCAGTCCTGGCCCCGGGGGCCAGCCATCGGCTGGGGGGTCGCAACTTTCCCCAGCCCCCCTCTACCTAGAGCCGGATCCTCGTGCAGGCCCTCGCTGGGGCCCCTCATCCCCCCGGCCGTTGTCGCGCGGCGCTGGCCGGCCGGGGGCCGCCGTGAGTGTTAGCGGTCAGTGGTTAGCGGGCTGCGGGGCAGCAGTTTCCCCCCCGCGCTCGTGGTCTCCGCACTCCCTCCCGCGGGAGGTGGCACGCTCTCATGCGTTGTGCCGTACCGTGGGGAGGGCGTGGGTCGGGGGGCCCAGCCCCCCCCCCCACTCTCTCGTATCCGCCGTCTGGGCCATCACCTGCGCCGCCGCTTGTGTGGGGGCTGGGGCTGTGGCGGCGGCGGGTTGTGCCGGCGGTAGCGCCAGTGGGCGAGGGCGCTGCACAAAGCCCGGGGGAGCCAGTTGTTGGCGTCCGCATCCGTGATGCGGAGCACCGCTCCCCCTTCCAGGAAGGCCGGCCACGTCGGCTCCCTGTCGGGCCACGCCGCCCGGATCACTGACCTGAGGACACTCTCATGGTCCTCTGGGGCTGCCCACCCCCCCGGGGGTACCTCTCGGTTTCCTCCGTCTCTCCGGAGGAGCACGGCATCGAAGGGCCGGTTCCTCGACCTCCTGGAGGTCCCCTGGTTGGCCCAGCACAACAAGCCGTACACCTCCCCCACCAGGGGGAGGGTCTCCTCCCCCAGAGGGTCCGGGACCGCGCCCCAGTCCCGGTCCCATGGCCGGCCCCCCTCTGCCCCCCGCGCCGCCCCCCCTCGCTGCCCCTGCGCCTGCGGCGCCGATGCCGCGCCCCGCCCCCCCTCCGCCGAGGCCATCCGCGCCGGCTCCGCCCTCGGCGCGGGGGGGGCTGGCTGGTGCCGGGGTTGTGGGGGTTGGGGGGGGACGAGCTCGCTGGCGTCAGGGTCGATGTTGTAGAGGTGGTGGTGGTGGTGGTGGTGGTGGTGGTGGGTTTGGTGTGCCGGCATCTGTTGGATGCCGGGGGGGATGCATCTCACCGGCTGTACGTCCGGCTGCGGGGGCGCCCCGCCCTCTGCCCCCCTCCCTTCGTCCCGTCCTCCCCCCTGGGCTCCCATGCCCCGTCCCGCCTGTCCCTTGGGGCCCGCGGCGCCCTTGCCCTTGCCCTTGGGCCCCTTTCCAGCCCCCTGCCCGTGTCGCGGGTCCCGCCTCCCGTCCCCCACGCCTTGGCCCGCCCGCTCACCCACCTCCCCTCGCCCTGCCCCCTGCACCTGGGCTCCCTGCCCGTGCCCCTGTGCGCCCTTCCCGTGCCCTGGCCCCTTCCCGGCCCCCTGCCCCGAGTCGCGCCGTCCGCTGCCTGCGCTCTGCTCCCCCCCGCTGCTGCGCCCCTGCTCCTTGCCGCGCGTGACCTGGCCTGCTCCTTGCGCGCGCTTCTGGGCACTTCCCCTGTCGCCTCCTGCCCCCCGCTCCGCGCTCCAGTGGCTGGCACGCCGCTCTGCTTGCGCGCCCTCCCGCCCTTCCTGAATCACGCGCCGGGCGTCCCGCTGTTTTTTGCAGCTGCGGTAGCGTAACGCCCGGCGGCGAGCGCTCCGCGCCGGGGGGCGGACGTGCCGCTCCCGCCCCGGGGGGAAGGGCTTGGGGGGGAACTGCTTGGGGGGGCTGGTGTGGGTGTGGGTGGGGTTGGCGTGGGCGCGGTACTTCGCGCTCTCCCTGCCCGCTGCTGCTGCTGCGGTGGCCGCCGGCGAGGCGTCCGTGGCCCGTGCGGGGTTCTTCCCTCGCTTGTGCGGCTTGCTGGGGGTCACGGCGTGGCAGGCTGAGGCGGTGGCGCGGCCCGCCGGGGCAGCGGTCGCAACCCCTCGCGCGCCCTCCTCGTTCTCCTCTGCTGCTGTGGCGGCCGCCGGCGAGGCGCCCGTGGCCCGTGCGGGGTCCGTACCCCGCGTTTGCGGCGTGCTGGGGGTCGCGGCCTGGCCGGCCGAGGCGGTGTCGCGGCCCGCCGGGGTCGCGGCCGCAGCCCCTCGCGCGCCCTCCTCGCTCTCCTTCGCTGCTGTAGCGGCCGCCGACGAGGCGCCAGAGACTGTGGAACGGGACCCTCTATACGCCTACCAAGGGCTGAAGGATACTACGAAGGACGTTGAGCCGGTTGAGGACCACCTCCCCGCTTGTATACACCAAGGGGCAAGCAATCCACACTCTGAGGAGGACAAGGAGGACAAGATCAAGCTCTTGGACTTAGAGTACAGAAGCTGATCAGAACCTACAGAACGTTTTATAGTGTTTTCAGCACTGTGCTTTTGATGTGCCTCTCCTGCTGCTTGCTGCTGGTGTAGGGTTCCTGCTGCTTGTTTTTGATGATGAAAATGTTTTATTGTTGAAATACAACCAATCCAGGATAACCCAAGCCAGAGATAAGCAAGTAGAAGATAAACAGGATCAAAGCATGAAGGGCTGCAGTCACAAAGAGTTAGATAAAAACAACTATCAACAATAGACCACAGCAATTAACATACATTGCAACTCAGGATGAAATATTTTACATGTTTGAGAAAAACGGATCGGAAAACTGCCCCATGGGCTCTCACCCTTCCATAGTGCCATCTTGAGATGTGCACTCTTTGGCTTGGGTCCCATAGGTGCTGAGGTGGCACCGCTTGTGGCGCTGAGGTCACTGCCATGTCACATGGGATATTCCTACTTAGCTAGGCTGACTGGGTATTGAACCTAGGACCTCTCAAAAAGAGGTGCCCCAGGCCCCTAGGGTGCATACCACTAGGATAGCTAAGACTTCATGAGAAAACATAGATATATTCATAGGCTCTGCCTTCAGTATATCAGTGCGTCAGTCACCTGCACATGGCTTGGGGATTAAGGGGTCCCAACAATATCCTGACTTAGTGTTTGGTTCTATAGGTCAAAATGTGTTATCACCCATTTTGGTTAGGCCAATACTAAGATAAAAATGCAAGAGTGCTTAGAGCACCTCTAATACAACTAAAGTATACCCTAAAGCATTGGAAGAGCACTTTTTCTTTCTCCCCCCTTGTGGTGTGGTCGCCACCACTGTCGCACTTTCAGAAAAAAACAGATTTTTTCTTGGCCTTTCCTTGATTTCCACACCTACTTTAATATACCCATAGCCTCCCTAACACTGGAAAAGAGCGCTTTACCATGGCCAGCGACTGTTGCTGCATTGTTAATGACAAGTTCCAACTGAAAACTCAGCGCTCTTGGCGCTGCAGGGGTTCCTGTGGCTTGGTGGGGTTAGAATAGGGCATGCAAAGACCATATGCATATGCTTCCCTCCCTCCAAGCTGCAGCGTAACACAACCCAACGCCAGACTCTCATAGGACGCTCAATCTAAGTCTCTTAGGACCTGATGGGGACACCTGTCCTGCTACTGGGGCGAGGGTGCAACAATTCAATCAGAATTGCCCTTTGGAGGGGTCTTGGTTCTGGTTCAGTCTCCTGCTGCTGCTTTCCGGCCCCAACAGTGGCCTACTCAGCGACGCTTTGCGAGGATATCTGTACAACAGACGAATGGGAGGATGAGGGACGAATCCACGCAAACGCGAAGCGACAACACCTAAATCCGTCAAATGCCGGCCTAGAATTTTTCTGAAAGCACATACCTGAACAGAATCCAATTTTGCATCAGATGCACATTTTTATAAAATTTGTGGTCATGTCTTGATTTTTTAAATCAGGAAATTCCCACGCAGAAAAAGACGGCGCGCAGGAGCGGGTCCTAGCGAATCGCCGGAAAACAAAGAGTTGATAAGATTCTAAACGTATGTTACGCATAATGACAAAAATGACGAAACACACATAAATAAATAAGCATAAAGATTCCACCCACACTGACAGAAAGAATAGAAGATCCAAGAATTCGGAAATCAACAGAAGGACTTCAATGAATCAGGTATAAACCACAGGTGTGCTCGTCTCGTATGCAGCATGCACATAGCTCGTCTCGTGTCTCCGTGAACGTGCCTTGTAGCTGCGCTAACAAACGATAGAGGGATAAATTAGGAAGGTTTGCAGATGATTAGAGGTAAGTTCAGGGTGATTAGACATACACACATAGGCATAAACGTCCTGCTTGCTTGTGTTTTCCTTTTTCCTTTCCTTGCTTCGCTCTACAGCGGTGAGTAAGGTAGCTTAGCCCAGGTGGGGCCACCCCCTGGTAGTAAAGAAGGTCCCTACCAGGACCGGCCCCTGCTGTACCCCTTCCACCACTTCCTGTCACTCCCATGGTCTTGCTTCTCACCAGGTTCTGCATGATCTTGCCTTATCCAACACAATTTCCCACAAAAATAGTAAAAAATGGCTCCTTCACACAAACCCTGATCCCTTGCAATAACCAACACCCAAGTACAATCCAAATCCAATCAATCCACACTGTGGCCTTCCAAGGGCGTTTGAGGTCCCGCGTTGACACTCAACAACTCCTTTCAACATGCCGGTTGTCTCACGGTGCACACGGAGACACGGGTGTTGGGCATGTACATAGAATTGCACCAAAGAGGAAGCCCTGAAATTGGCATATGAAAACAAATCAGGCAAAGTTGGGGAAAGATGGAAACATACACAATCACAGCCCTAGGCCCCTCATTCCCTGGACTCAGGACCTTCCCTTGACTCGCCAACATGATGCCCTGAACCAAGTC
Source organism: Eutreptiella sp. 'Long Island Sound 2002' (assembly GCA_964036045.1). NCBI lineage: Eukaryota > Euglenozoa > Euglenophyceae > Eutreptiales > Eutreptiaceae > Eutreptiella > Eutreptiella sp. 'Long Island Sound 2002'. The sequence goes on along the minus strand of OZ038389.1, from coordinate 58,213,128 downwards.
AAATAAGATGGCTGATTGCCATGTGTCAAAAGTCACTACACAAACCCCAAAAATGTGTTTTCTCCCAAGCCTCTCATTCCTAGCCCAATAGGGGAGGTGGCGTGTCATGGCCTAGAGTGGCATTCAGGACCATGCCCTACCCTGACATAACTTTGGTTGGACTTGGAGTCGATTGGGCTTGGAGAATTGCCCCATGAAGATGACCTCACAACTTAGCAAAACCAGGCAAATCACAACATAATGCCCAAAATTCAATTATATACTCAAAAATGCATACGGCAAATGTTCAAATGCTCCAAGCATGTGTCAAACCGGAGAGTTTTATACAAGGGTGATATAGACCAAAGGTACATGCCCAAGAATATTCCAACATTGGCTCCCAAACTCCTCCGGTTATACGCATGCCATGCTTCACAAGTCAACTCATGAACTTCAGACCTAATTTTGTGAGGCCTCTTTCGCCACGCCAAAGTGACCACGTGATCCGGCATATGGTGAGGTGCAACACCGAAGCATATGCCAACATATAAGCAACATACCATAGTTCACGGATCTCTAGGCACTTTACTGTTAGCCGACCAGTTGAGCACATAAAATACAAAAATGAGCATAAAATGAGGTCAAAAACATGCAAATATTGCCAAATTCAAAGTAATCACAATAGTATATAACTTCGCTCACCCACGGTATCAACATATGGTTCAAAACACAATTGCTTCGGACCATTTGCAAACAATCCCCCCACTTGGATCCCCACATGGACGCATGGGGACACCTTCGAACCTCCTCCCAACACGCACCATGAAAATGGGGAAATTGATAGTGGCGCTTGTGGGTCGCTCCGTAAACCTTCCCACATGCACTATATGTGCGGTAGACATAGTCTAGCGCTTTGGAGCTCACCATTGGGACATGGGCGAAGCCCTTGCCACGTATGACTCCACATATCTTCCTACAAATGGAGATATATAACATGGGCTTGAGCATAGCAAAGCACATACCATGCATATAACACATACCCCCAAAAAACTGGCTCCGAGCATGGTATGCCATACCCCTCCATGGACATAACTTCACGTTAAAAATAAGGTAGGAACCCAACGAAAGTTTCTATGCAACACCAACACTCATGCGGTACACTCGAAAGTCGCATTAAAATATTCAGTTGCATGGTCCAAGAGTTATATATCACTTTCTACCCTCTTGACCATTATCCCTTGCTGAACCCAGCATGTGTACACATCAAAGGCGTTTGATGCTTACCAAATTAAGTTGAGACCAAGGCAATTCTGGCCCATATCTCAAAATTGAAATTCCTTGCAATGAGCCGGAGATATGACCCTTCAAAGTGGCCTCACGAATCAATTTTGTTTCGACTATATCTCCAAGAAAAATGAAGGAGACAACAAAAGGAAGGTTGATTCGTGATCGGGGAAAAATGTAGGACCACTCGAAATTCATCATATCAAGTGCGGCGACCTCGAAGTCCAAAATCCGATTCTGAATGTCTGAAAAAATCGGATTAATTTTGCGAGTGTATAACATGAAAATTGCGGAAGCAACGAACCCGTTACTGATGAAATCTGACCCTTCATCGGGGTTTCTGCCAAAATACCTAGAAAAAACAGTTAACTAATCGGTTACCGCAAAATTGCGAGCCAACTGACAGTCGCCGATACATTGACAATCAGAACGGATAGCCCAAAAATTACGGAAACATTATGATAAAAAAACCCTGTTGTTTCCTGACATTTCGATATAGAAATCTCAGCCGGCGGCGCCTCGGTATTGAATATGGCCGCTCAAAGCTGGAATGGCCAAGCCTATCACACTATCACATCAGGTTAGGTCAGGTGGATGGGAGAGTATGATATCAGCCAATGGCGGCTTGCCGGCACATAGATACACACCCCAAGTGACTCAAAGATGGCCACGGGGGTCCGAACCGGCTTCACCCCCCTTCTCAGAGCGTTGTATCCGCTCGGAAGTCATTGAAGAGAGGACGGGAGGACCCCAATGGGCTCCAACCCCCCCCCCCATTGTCCCAAGGACACATGGAGGCCCCACATACGGCGTAGGCGTCCCCCATGCCCCAAGAGAGGGGTGAGGACACTCATAATCGGTACCCCCCGCCATATCCGGTCTCCTCTTGATCTACAACATGGACCAAGGGGATCAAAGATAGAGAAACGTCGTCGGTCGACCTAAAAAAGTATACCACAATGAAATATATATGTGGAGACCGAGTGAAGGGGGTATATGGCCAATCAAGGCCCAAAAATCCCCGGATGAACGCCCTCACCCATTCCCCAAGCACAAAAACAAACAAAAATGCCAAGGGGGATCCATTATAGTGCTACAGCAGCCACAAAATGGACCAACACGTCCTTGACATCCAAGGAGATGTTCTTCCTCCTGAGATACTCCATCCAGACCGTGGTATGCCTCGGCACAAAACTGCTCGGAGGCTCCCACGAATCCCTGGATGCAGCAAATCCCTTCCAACGGACCTTGTATAGCCTCCCCCCAGGCGTCCCCGGGTCCGGCTTGTCAATCAGGATCCTCTCGGCGGTGAAGTCGTCGTCCTCACCCTCGTCATCCAAGTCCAGATCTCCGGCTGTGAACTCGAAGGTGACTGGACGTCCGCTGGGGTCTCGTGCTCGAGGACGAAGCTGGGTATGGTCGCGGTCCAGGATCTTGTTATCCCCGGCACGAACCGCATACACATCCTGCCCGACCTTCCGAACGATTACCCCCGGCACATACCAAGACGCCTGCCGATGCCTGGACAGGACATCCTTGTGCTGCCGCTCCACCCATACGGTGTCTTGGAGAGCATATTTCTGGACTTTTCCCTGCTTGAAGTACTTGGCCCTCTTCTCATGCTCGTCCTGAAGTGCTTTGCACACCTTGGCCGCCGTGTCGTCGGCCTCAGCCATCATAGCACTCGCATCCCGGGCCACTTTGCCATGGTTCAACCACGGGAGAGTGCGTAACACTTGATCCCGTAGGAACAGGATACAATGGGGAGACAGTCCAGTGGGCCCCGGAAGGTCGTGGTACGCCTGGAGAACCCTCCACAGACCCTCCACACACTTGCACATCGTCTTGAACCACGTCCCCACAAATTGACTCCCCCGATCACTGCAGATGACAGCCGGGACATCCAAAATCGTCCGCCAATGCCTGATCATGGCATTAGCGACGGTCTTGGCCTGCAGCCCCACTCCATGCTTGTCCTTCTTGTCCTTCTTCTTGGACTTCTTGCCAGGGACCGCCACGATATACCCGCTGTGCCTATCCAGCGCCAGGATGACACAGTCGTAGGTCTCTCCTTCCACAGTGACCTCAGGCATGGCGAATACATCCATGGCCACGGACCGCATAGGGGCCTGCAGTATAGCCGTATACACCGGGTTGCCAGCCGTGGAGTGGTTGGGGCTCTTCGTGGCCCGAAACACGGCGCAGTCGCTGCAGTACTTGTCCAGGATGGCGTAGTACCCCGGTGGGAACTTGAAGCGCCACTCCAGGTCCTGCTGCATCTTGTCCCCACCAGGATGCATGAGCTGGGCGTTATGCCAGTGGTCAATGAGCTCCTCCATTCGGTTCTCAGGGACCAATGGCTTGTCCTTCAGGAATAGTTTATCCCCATCCTCGGTGCCGCCCTCAGGCCATTCGTCGTCCGACGGGGCGCTCACGGCATTCCAGTACCTGCTCCAGTGCTCCAATGCCCCATAGTCATCCGACCAGTCCTCTGTAAGCACCGACCTGACTAGCTCTACAGGGGCCACCATCCATTGCTCGAGGGTTTCCTCTCGAATAGTTTGGACGCGGGCGCCCCGGAACTTGGCCAGATCCGTACGGTTTGCCATCACCACAAAGCACTTGACCCCCTCTTGCTCCATGGCCTTCTCCATCACGATGATGCGTTTGGCCTCCTCAGTCTCCTCGGCGTCCCCATGGCTGGATATGTCCATCCATGCCTTGCCCGCGGGGTAGGCCCATCGACTGAGGCAATCCGCCACAGTGTTGTCCTCCCCCGGGACGTACACGACGCTGAGGTCGAACTTGGCGAACGTCTCATGCCATCGGGCCCTCCTTGCCGCCGGTCCCGAGGGGGTGTCGACGTGCTCCTTGTGCCAGCTCTGTAAGGACTGATGGTCCGGACAAACCACCACCGGTTGCAATCCGATGTGGCCAGACCACTTCCTGAGCGCACAAACAATGGCGTATGTCTCCTTCTCCCTCGCGGTCCAGGTTCGACGTTGGCCCTCGGCCAGGATCCGGCTCCAAAACGCCACGGGTACGTGCGACCCGTCGTCCCAGACCTGCTCGAGGACTGCCCCTACAGCATAGTCCGAGGCGTCCGCTCGTAGCACGAATCCCTTGTCCGGGTCCACCAGGAATAGCCCCAGCTGCCCCAGGAGTCGCTCCTTCAGGCAGCTGAACGCATCTTCGGCCTCAGGGGTTCAGGCAAGCTTCTTCTTGCTCCCCTTTCCGGCCATCGAACTTGCCCACCTGCAGCATCCTGTGCAGCGGCCCCGACAGTTCTGCATACATCCGGACATAGCCCGAATAGTAATTTCAGAACCCCATGAAGGATCGGAGTTCGCTGATGGTCTGGGGCTTCTCCCATTGGTGCAGGGACGCCAGTTTCCCAGGCATGGGACGGCGTTGCCCGTGACCAACCACGTGACCCGCGAACTCCACTTCCTTCACGAAGAGCGAGGCTTTGGTGGGCTTGCACACCATGTTGTGCTTGTCCAGCTCGCTGAGCACTTTGCGCAGATCCTTCTCATGTGCTTCGATGAGCTCGTCCTTCGTCATGTCTTCCGTGCCGGACCCGATGATGATGTCATCCACAAAGGGGTCCGCACATTCCCGGACAGGACCAAGCAGGTCCTCCATCATGCGCTGGAAAGCGGCGTTGCCATTCTTGGCGCCCATAGGCACCACTTTCCACTGCATGGGCCCCAGCGGCGTCGACGTCGCTGTGCAGGGCCTGGAGTCCGGGTGTAGCGGCATCTGCTGATAGCAATGTTTCAGGTCTAACACCGTGAAGATCCGCTTTTTCTGTTGTTTTTGGAGGATGGTGTCGATCAGAGGAAGCGAGTACGAGTCGTGCTCGGTTTGCGCGTTCAAACCTCTGTAATCAACCACCAACCTCCACTCGCCCTTCTCTTTCTTGGGCACGATAAAGGCTGGGCTGGCCCACTCACTGTCGGAGGGTTCGATCCAGCCCCGCTCAATAAACTCGGCCAACAACTTCTTCATGGCCTCGGCCCGATCACCCTGAAGTTGGTACTCCCGATGACGATAGATCTTGGGGTTTGGCTTCAGCTTGATTCTTGCTGTGCCAAACCTCCCACGATCTGGAGGGCTTTTGTTGGCGACGCCACTGAATGGCCGCTGATAGGCATTGATCAGCCTCTTCTTCAGCTCGGCGACCTTCGGGTTCTCCTGGGCCTGTTCAGCCGCTTGCTTCGGTATCGATACAACCGACCGCACTGCGGTATAGGCCTCTTCCGGGTCTGAGTCCGACTTCTCCTCGTCCGATATGCCGTCTTCATCGGCGTGGGGAGCTCTTCCCACCGATAATCTTCGGAAATTTGCGGCATCGGCCTGGTTCTTGTCGCTACCGGCCCCTATTCTTGGAAAATCCCACGTCGGCGGTTTGTCCCAACCGGACCATCATATTGGTCCGCGATGTGATCCATGACCCTCGCCACGAACTCATCCTTCTCGTACTTGCCGGTGACCAACATCTTGTCATCCCACCAATGCGGAGATGTGACCATGGCCCGCCTCTTCTTGGCTGCCACACGGTGGTGCATCCCCATCCGCATGTAGTTGACGACGTGGTCGATCTCGGCGTGGGACAGGACGTCAATGCCATCAATTGGCTGATCCGTCCCCTCGTTGGGCTCAAACATGACCCGCATGGGCACCGCCTCAACCCTACGGATGAATGCTTCATCACCCGTGGGCTCAGCTTGCGCCCCATCCATCAGGAAAGCCTTGGTACCCCACGCTTGACCCGGGGAGGGCATTGATACACAGTAAGAAAAAGTGCTTTTCCAATGCTTTGAGGCATACTCTAGTTGTATTAGAGATGCACTGAGCATCGAGGCATTTCTATCTTAGTATTGGCCCCACCAAAAGTGGTGATAACACATTTTGACCTATGGAACCAAACACCCAATCAGGATATGGAGTGGACCCCTTAATCCCCTTTCAATGTGAGGCAAATCATCGTTCCCTGAGTTGACTGAGTACTGACATATCCAGGGCAGAGCCTATGAATTTATCTATGTTTTTCCATGAATTCTTAGCTGTCCTAGTGGTATGCACCCTAGGCGGCTGGGCACCTCTTTTTGAGAGGTCCTGGGTTCAATTCCCGGTCAGCCTAGCTCAGTAGGAAGATCCCATGTGACATGGCAGTGACCTCATCGCCACCTGCCCTGCCACCTCAGCACATATGGGACCGAAAACAACGAGTGCACATCTTCTGAGATGGCACTATGGAGATAGAGTGACCATGGGCCAGTTTTCCAACTCTTTTCCAAAACATTTCAGCTATCTTTGTGAATATGCAATCCGATTTAGCCTGAGTTGCAGTTTCTGTGAATATCCTTTCATCTTTCACAGTTTACACTGCAGCCCTTCATGCTTTGATCCTGATTCTCTTCTCCTTGCATACCTCTGGCTTGGGCTATCCTGGATTGACTGTATTTCAGCAAACAAAAGCTTTTCATCTCCAGAAACAAGCAGCAGGAAGCCCTACACCAGCAGCAGGCAGCAGGAGAGGCAAAAACACAGTGTTGAAATCACTATAAACCTTTCTGGTAGCAAGAGGCAGACTGTCTCTGCGCACCGGCAGCAACCTCGCGCCGTACATCCAGTGCGCCGAGTACAGTCACATATTAGCAGAAGGGCGAGCGAAGATGGACACAAGGAAAGAGGACGCCGACGTGAAGACAGCGCCTGAGGCACCGGCAAGGCCAGCACCTGGTGAACCTGGACCTTGACCTAGCGCTGTACCTTCGGAGCCCTTACATGGGCCAGTGGAAGTGGCTGAGGACTCGTTGGATGGACTCCAGACGGCCTTCAGGGCCCTCTCAGTCGAAGACATGGTCACTCAGCCTGTGATGAGGAAGAGAGAGAGCGAGAAGGATGCTGGAGACGGAGCAGACGAAGGAGAGGAACAAGGGCAAGACCTGACGAATGACCCTACCTTCGAAGGCGCACCAAGCGCTTCTGGCGTCCACGCATCACCCTCTCCTATAACCACCACACTCCCAATTCCAGACCCAGCCGCTGCAACATCCACTCCCATAACCAACCCGCCTATGGCAGAGGGCACAGGCTTTACTGGCATGCCTCCCTACCCCGCCTATGGTATGGGCCCACCTACCACTGCGTTCCCTGAGGCAACTACTGCCAGTGAGCCGGTTGCTTACAGTTCTGCGCCGCGATGGTATGCGGCTGACTATCACCATCCACTACCCGCTACTCGAACCTATGTGGATGTTCCCGGGTATGCACCTGGGTATGCAACCTTGAGTGGGTTGAGGAGAGGACCTGAGTCTCTTGGAGGCAGGAGTAGAGGATCGGGGAGATCCTCCAACAGGTCCCTGACGCGGTCGGAGATCAACGAGGTGCTCCGAGGAGCCACTTCAAAATCGTGGGCGACCTCACTCAAGAGATCCGAGAGAAACTGGAGTCCCTCATGATACCGCCCCAAGCGTCACCTACCACGGTGGGAATGTCACCCCACCGAGTACAGGCCAACCACCTGGCGGCAGGGCTGACAAACACCCTGGGGAGCCTGAGGAGTCGACCGATGCCGACCCCTGCAGCGATACCGAGAAGTCCTTTCGTACCGAGAACGGCCCAGCCGCCCTACAGCCACGTGACGAACTCTACGAGGGCCGAGCTGGACCGGCTGGGGCTGACAGCCTTGAGGGCAATGGTGGACGTGGAGCCTTATGGCTCTAGTGATCTAGGCGGAGACCCCTCCGATGATGAGCCGCCGTCTATGACTTCTGCTTCGCCCTCGGAGGACGATGACCCGGAGGACCCCGAGAACCCAAGGGGAAAGAAGAAGAAGAAGAAGAAGAAGACCCGACGCCCTGAGGGACGCAGGTCTCAGGAGGCGAAGGCTATTGCCACCTCCAAGATCGTGGTGAACCTGCCTGAGTTCACAGGCAAGGACCTCAGCCAGTTCGCTGAGAATTTTGGCCGGTTCCTCCGATTGACCGGCCAAACCCACGCTAGTGGACGGGTCAAGTGCGATCTGCTCCTGCAGTGCTGCAAGACCAAGTACCTGGAGAAGCACGTCAGGCCGACCGTGACTAACTCGTCCACCTTTGCCGAAGTGTTGGTTGCCTTGGAGAGGCAGTACCCGACCTACGAAACCGACCTCTCCATCAGGGCCGAGATCCAGAACCTGCCCGTGCTGCCCAACAACCCCAAACCTGGCAGGGTCTCTGAGCTGTTGGCTGATCCGGATCACTGGGCTGGACAACTGACGCCCGGTTCCTACAGCAGCGACGACCTGCTGTTCCGGTTGGTGGCCAAGCTCCCTCCAGAGCTGTGGGACGAGTGCCGTTTGACGGCGGAGCGCAAGGCTGGATCCCTCCGCTACGAGGATCTATGCGTGCTACTCTTGGAGCTGGCGCTGGAGAAGGAGAGCGACCAGCACTTGAACAACTACCGTCCTGGTGGTGGAGGTTCTGGAGGCCATGGCAAAGGGTACCACGGGTCCCGACCTGGGCAGGGGACTACCCCCAAACACGCCCACGCCCGTATCATGGAGAACGTTAAGGAGCTATTCTGGTTTGATGCCAGAGACGAGCAGGGCTACCTGCAGCACGCCCCTGACTGCGAGCAGCGAGACTGCTTCGTAGTCCAGGGGAAGCAGCAGGAGAAGAACACCGGCGCCAAAGCGAAGCTGCCCGATCATTACAGGTGCACCATCACGTGTGCATTCTGCGGGAAGCGGAAGCACTACGAGGATGAGTGCTACCATAAGCAACGCCTATCGGCGAAGCTTAAGGGTGAAGATCCTGGCAAAATCTCAGGCAAAGGTGAAGGCAAAGGCAAAGGCAACGACTCCGGCAAGGGCAAGTCGAAAGGACGTGGTCAAGGGCAAGACAAGGGTCAAGGTGGACGAGGAGGAGGCGCTAACCGCCAGCCAGACAAGGACAACAAGAACAAGGACAAGAAGGGAGGCAACCCCAACCCTCATCCAGGGGGGAACTCCGAGCCCTCTGGAGGGCAGTCTGGTCCTACCACACGCTCACAAACGCAGGCCCAGCGAGAACAAGGAGCCAAGCGTGAGCATGAAGGTGGTGATGGCGGCAATGCTAAGAAGAGGAGCCGTTTCATGAGGATGGCCCGCAAATTGCGGAACAAGGGGTTCAAGGTGACCTGTCCCGCGGAGTTCTGGCGAGGACGCTCCGGTGGCACCCAAGACCTGGTGTTTTGGGTACGTATCCGACTAGGGGGACGCGAATACCTGGGGGTATTGGATACTGGCGCCACAATATCTATAGTAGCCAAGAAATTTTTACCTTGTGGGATCCTGAAGAACACCATGACCACCGCTGCTATACGCATGGGGGATGGACATGTGGTGCACAGCCGCGGGGACTGTGAAGTGGAGGTACCTATGGGCTCCCGGACTATCGCCCATCGGTTCTATGTGATGGACACTAAGGCCTTCGACTTTGTACTGGGTACTGACTTCTTCGTACAGCACTCCCAGATACAATCCCTGACGCTGCAAGCGCCCTACCTCCTCTACGTGGACCACGGCAGTGGCAGAGAGTCTTTGCCACTGGAGCAATCGGAACATACCTCGAGTTACCTGAGGCTATCGAAGGAGGAGCCCTCGAACATGATGGCGGCCTCCAAAACTGAGGACTATCAACTATTGGAAGAAGTCCTAGACCAAGGTCTGAAGGAGTTGGGTTACTCTCGAGAAGACCTGAGTGTGGAGGTGTTCGCGAGCGACAAGCAGCATGTACTGGACCTTTACTGCAGCAAGGGGAAGAACTGCAGCTACAAATTTTACTGGCCCTCTTTCGGGATGGCCTACGGGAACCCCAGGTTCAGTGAACTGGGGAAGGTGCTGACCAAGGTGGCCTTGGAACGTTCCCGTATGGTCCTGTGTTCCCCCGATTGGGGAGCCCATGGGGGCAACGAATACTGGCGAAACCTCCTGGACAGGCTGACTATCAGCTCTGTTCGGTTACCTGATGAGGCCATATACGTGCCTCTGGGGCGTAAGACGCCTATTGGGAAACCCGGATGGGGGAGTATGCTGAGCGTGGTGGACGGAGGTCTTACCTCCATCCCCTGGGAGGATCTGGACCCGACTCTGGTCCAGGCTATACAACGAGAAAGCGACAGACTGGCCTTGGGTGACTTGAAGGATCGCCTACAACCTCAAGATGCTGTTGAGACTACACCCGGAGGAGATGAGTACGTCGTGACTGACACCAACGCCCCCAACTCTCCCTGCCATGTACCTGTTCCTGATGGAGTCTCTGAGTGTGGACTATCTGAGCTAACTAGCTCTATCCACTCAGATGACGAAACTGAGCACGACGCCTTCTTCGTGCAGACCTGTGTCGAGGAAGTGGAGAACGCCGAGTACGTCGCCCCACTAAAACCCCTACTCTCCATGAGGGTGGAAGACCCCGTGGACGAAGAGCTGGACCCTCGATCCAGGCTAAGGGACTATGTGGATTCCAAGGGGAAGTTGGTGGCGAAAAAGCTATGCTACGCGAAGCCTACCCGCAGCTCATGGCCACTGAAGCAAGGACCTATGGGAGATCTCTGCCAATTGAAGGAGGACCTCGAACAGAAGATCACCACCTGGCAAAGGGAGGTAGATCTTAAGCTTATGAAGAGCGTGTGGGGCGCCCATGTGAGGACCCCAGAGGAGGACGACCTCTCGGAGGAATGTGTATGTGAACCCCCTCGAGCGTGCCTATGTTGCCATCGTCCACCGGAGATGGTTGAACAAGACCTTCTATATGCCTACCAAGGGCTGAAGGACACTACCAGGGGCGAAGAGTCGGTGGAGGATCACCTCCCGACGTCTATCACTCAGGGGGCAAGCAACTTACACTCTGACAAGGACATGGAGGACAAGATCAAGGTATTGGACCCGTGGGCGGGTACAGAAGCTTATAAGGACCTATCTGGGGGTGTTCGGAGAACTACCCCCTCAAGCCTCATGTGACAAGCTGGTACAGATGGACCTCAAGATGAAACCCGAGTTCGTGGGTCACAAGATCCGGAGGAGACCCTATCCAGCTCCTAAACAGCAGGCCGACGAGATCGAGCGACAGATACAAGAATGTATCGACGCTGGCCTAGTCCTGGAGTACAAGGACGGGGACTACCCCCTACACTGCAGCCCCTGTTTCCTGGTGGCTAAACCTGGGTCTACAGCCAAACGGCTGGTAGTGGACTACGGAGAGCTGAACAAGAAAACGCTGAACCACTCAGGGTCCATTCCCAATATGGAGTCTACCCTGGAGAAGATAGCCCCCTGTCGCTACAAGACCAAAATGGACAAGAGAAGCGGATTCTGGCAGGTGGACCTGACGCCCAACGCACAGAAACTACTGGCCTTCATCACCCCTCAGGGGAGGGTGTTCAAGTGGTAGGTCATGCCGTTTGCCGTGGCTAACGCACCCGCTCTATACCAAGAGCTGATGAACAAGATCTTGTCCATCCTACGAAGGAGACCTAAGGTGCAGGAGCTCATATCCCGTGGTGCCCAGATTGAGGCTCACATCGACAATGTATGCCTCGGGACCAATACCCAGGAGGATCACCTAATCCTCTTGGGTGAGTTCTTTGCGGTCTGCCGGGAGAACCACACACGACTCAAGCTGGAGAAGTGTGAGTTCATGCAGGAGACCATGCAGTACCTGGGGTTTGATGTTGGCTATGGGTGGTGGACCCCAGCGGCCTCTAAGGCCAAACCCCTGATGGATGCCAAGGTACGACAGGATGACCCCAAGAAAGGACTTCATGATGTACGCAGTTTCATTGGGGCGTGCAACTTCTATCGCATCCACATCAAAAACTTCACCTACACCAGCGCCGTTCTGACGGACTTGATCAAGAAGAGTACTACTTGGCGCTGGGGCCCACAAGAGCAACAAGCGTTTGACGAGCTCAAAGACAAAGTAGCCAACGCTAAGTGCTTGGGCGTGCCTAGGGCACAAGGGGAGATTATCCTGGTGACCGACGCCAGCAATGTGGGCGCTGGTGGAACGTTGTTCCAATGGCAAGCACTAGAGAAGGAGGAGTTCGACTCGGCTATTTCCCAATGGGGGACTGAAGGTCTCAAACGAGATGGAACCCTCAAGCACAGCTACCCTGACGACAAGTGGGTCCTAGTACCTCTGGGCCACTGGAACTGGAAGTGGAACCAGGCCAGGGGGAAGTACTCCACCTATGAGCAGGAATTGCTCGCGGGTATGCTGGTGCTATCCTCACAGGCTGACTGTTGGGGAGTAACCCTGTGGTCTGGCTGTGCGACCAAGAACCGGTCCGCAGTTTCCAGAAGGGCCCCCCACCTGAGAAGGCCAAGCTACGGCGCTGGTGGACCTACCTCAGTCAACTACGGCTGACGGTACACCATATCCAGGGAGTGAAGAACGAGTGTGCCGACTACATCAGCCGCAACAACTTCGACGCCCTGATTGGTGCCCGGTCTGAAGCGCTAGCTAAGGAGGCGTTCAGCCGTATGGACGTCCACTTGGACCTCAACATGACGATGATACGCCCCCTGGATGGACTCCAACAATCGGAGTACCTGAAGGAGTTTGGGGATATCTACAAGCGCCTGGAGAAACGCCTTGAACCCCTCCTGGTCAACCAAGACCAGTGGAAGAGGGACAAGAGCTACCTCTGGCACGAGGACCGCACTGTGGTGCCTAGTGACCGAGTCCCAGCGCTGCTGAAGTGGAACCATGAGTCCAGCGGTCATGTGGGTGCTGACCGTACCCTGAGGCTGTTCAAGCAGTGGTTCCACACTACGTGGACTGACGACCAACTGCGAAAAACCCTCCAGCCTATCGTGGACAAGTGCCCCCGCAGGTCCTGTAAACCAGGGGATATCAGGGACAGAGGTCTCTACTCGACCCTGCCCATCCCTCACTGTGCTAACAGTGTTCTATACGTGGACTACACGGAGATGCCGAAGTTCGGGGGCTATGACTTCGCCCTCGTGGTAACCTGTGGGTTGACCAGGTTTACCAGGGTGTTCCCATGTACCAAGCACATTACCGGAGAGGAGACTATCAAGATACTCCTGGAGGAGTGCTTTTGTGTCTATGGGGCGCCCAACGAGATCAACTCCGATGAGAACGTACGAGTACGCTCAGATACTGGCTGGTACAAGAGGGTCCTGAGATCCCTCAATGTCCAGGTGTCTACGGGGATTCCATACTCTGACACGAGCAATCCCCTATGTGAGCGACAGATCCGTGTCCTCAAGGAGAATGTAAGGATATGGTGCAAAGCTGAACGCACCAGAGACTGGGTGAGACTACTCCCCGTCATATCCTTGATGATGAACTCCCAAGAGAGTTCAGCTACTGGCTACTCGCCCCATGAGCTATTCCTAGGGCGCCCGGCATGGTTCCTACATGCCCCCTATCCAGAGGACACCCATTCTTCTGTGGGTGAATGGGTCCAAGAGCAACAAGCGAAGGTGGACAAGGCCAAGGCAATGCTCCAGAGAGTGAGGGAGCGTCAGTGGAACAAGAAGAACAAGCACCGAGTACCGGCCACCTACCAAGAGGGGGACTGGGTGCTGGTGCACCACAGTCGACTACCCGCCTGGCCATGCTCTACCAGCGATGACCCATACTTCGGGCCGTACAAGATTCTATCAGTGGATGGACACCGTATCACCGTGCGGTGTTCTCCCCGTCTAGGGGGGACCCTGGTGTGCGCTGCTCAACACCTGAAGCGCTACTATGATCCTGAAGACCTCTGTGGGGAGGAGTGGGAGCTGAACGACGAGGAAATCGCCGCTCTGGACCCACAAGGGGCTGCCAGCCCTATGGAAGTTGAAGGTGAACTCCCCGACATGAACGCCGAGGAGATGGCTAAGGAGGGCTTCTACCTGGTGAAGTCTGTCCTACACCACCGCTACCGCCAGGGTTGGCGCTTCCTCACCCTCTGGGAAGGGTTTGGAATCAAAGAGGCCACCTGGGAGCCCTTCTCTGCGTTTGTTCTACCTGGGGGACGCCTAAACTCAGTTCTGGTGGACTACTTGTCCCAGAACAACCTTGGTGAGTTGCTGAGGCTCGCTGAGACGCTTGCCTCCAAGACTAAAGCTAGGGACTGAACCTTACCCTTACCTGCCAAAGCGTATGTGTGAGTGTGCTATTCCTAAGGTCTTGAGAGCAAGCCGCAGAAGTGGTGTCCTAATTATACCCAAGTCTGCACGCTTGCTAAACCTGGAGGGTTGGCTTATTGATGCCACGGGGTACGCCCCGGGTCTCCCCTCCCCTAGGCGCCCAATTTCTGTGCTGGCGCAAAACCTTTGGGGAATACCCAGCGTACTAATCCAGGTATTGTTTTCCCTACCTATCTGACTACTACAGGGAGGGGTGGCCAAAAGCTATGAGGGCATGAAAACGCCGTTTTGCTAAGTGGCCAAAACACTGACCTAACCACTGCCACAGCCCACCAACCCTGCTAAAATTGCAGGAAACGGGTGGGACAGTGACACACGCACTACAGTTCCTACACACCCTACAGTGGCACCATCCTGGTGGGCGAGCACTGCTGCAGCTGCCTCAAGCCCCCACTCAGGACTACCACTCCTACACGCACACTCTACTGGGTGTTGTTGAAGAACATGTCGTGGGTCCTAACGACCCTCCTGTGAAGAAGACAAGGGAACACAGCGCTGCTAAGCAACTGTGGCCTAACAGAGGACGCCACAACGCGTTTCCCCTGCTAGGGCTTGGAGGGAAGAGGTGCTCTTTTTGCGTGCACGGCGCAGATGTCGATGGAGTCGGACTCCCTGCTCTGCCACAGGCAGAGGCGGAGTTATTTGTTTGTGTGATCTGCGCCCTTGTTTAGCAGGGCATGAAAAAAATGGTATGCTGCTGCACCAATCACCCTACCTGCCCACCTGTAAAGCAAAGGCAAATGAAGGGGTGTTTGCGGCATAGGAACCAAGCCACACTCCACGTATTATACGCTTCTCAGTGTGACCTATAATACACTGTCCGCAAACGCGCTGAAGGATCAGCTCCCCTGTCAAGCAAGCAAGCGTTAAGGGACTCCTCAGGTTCTCTTAAAGAACGTACCGAGGAGCCCCTGGGTAGCCTAAACAAGGTTTACCGTGCGCACTTCGCGTGGCCTACCCTTTAATGCGTGTGTGAATGCGCGAGCATGCACGAGTATCTTGGGCAAACCTGCCCATCTGAACCTCAATCACGAACTCCACCAGGTGGTGGCCCCACCTGGACTTACTCACCTTACCTACCGCTAGAGAGAGAGAGCAAGTGGGCACGTGAGGGCCGCAAGCGAAAAACGTCACTATGCACTTGTGTGTATGTCTAATCACCCTGATCTGACCTCTAATCATCTGCAATCTTTCTAATCAATCCCTCTATCGCGTCCTATCGTTGTTAGCGCTGCTACAAGACTCGTTCACGGAGACACGAGACGAGCAATGTGTATGCTGCATACGAGACGAGCATACCTGTAGTTTATACCTGATTCATTGAAGTCTTTTCGTTCATTTTCGAATTCTTGGATTTTTGATTCTTCTATTAGTGTGGGTGGAATCTGTATGTTTATTTATCAATTTGTGACTCGTCATTTTCAAGAGTACGTGAGACATACGTTTATAATTCCAGTATTTCTGCATTTTCCGGCGCTTCGCTAGGAGCCGCTCCTGCGCGCCGCCTTTTTATGCGTAGGAATTTCTTGATTTAAAAAATCTAGAGATGACTCTAATTTTTATAAAAATGTGCTCCTGATGCACAGTTGGATTCTGCTCAGCTGTCTTGTCTTAGAAAAATTCTAGGCCGTCATCTGACGGATTTTGGTGTCGTCGCTTCGCTTTTGCGTGGATTCGTCCATAATTCTCCCATTCCTGCCTCTGCAGATACCCACGCGCAGCCTCGCTGAGTAGGCCGTGTTCGGGCCGAAACGCAGCAGCCTGGAGAGACTGAGCAGAACCCAAGACCCGGCCAAGGGGCAATTTAATTTTTATTACGACTCCCTTCGCCCTAAGGGAGGTCACAGGTCGCCAGCAGGTTTACGAGAACCCATGCGAGTGTGTATATTGTGTCTTGCGTTGGGTTTGTGTCGCGCTGCGTCTTGGAGGGAGGGATGCACATGCACATGTTTTGGCATGCTCCCGAACTAACCCAACCAAGCCACAGGAGCCCCGGCAGCGCCATGAGCGCTGAGTCTTTTGTAGGAAATGTTACAAACAGAGCAGCAAAAGAGCGCCAGCCATGGTGAGCGCCCATTTTTCTGTGTGAGGGAAACTATAGGTATTTTCAAGTAGATGTGGAAACCAAGGAAAGGCCAAGAAAAAATCCCTTTTTCCTAAAATGCGACAGTGGTGGCCACCACAGCACAAGGGGGGAGTAAGAAAAAGTGCTTTTCCAATGCTTTGAGGCATACTCTAGTTGTATTAGAGATGCACTGAGCATCCAGGCATTCCTATCTTAGTATTGGCCCCACTAAAAGTGGTGATAACACATTTTGACCTATGGAACCAAACACCCAATCAAGATATGGAGTGGACCCCTTAATCCCCTTTCAATGTGAGGCAAATCATCTTTCCCTGAGTTTACTGAGTACTGACATATCCAGGGCAGAGCTTTTTAATTTATCTATGTTTTTCCATGAATTCTTAGCTGTCCTAGTTGTATGCACCCTAGGGGGCTGGGCACCTCTTTTTGAGAGGTCCTGGGTTCTATTCCCGGTCAGCCTAGCTAAGTAGGAAGATCCCATGTGACATGGCAGTGACCTCATCGCCACATGCCCTGCCACCTCAGCACATATGGGACCCAAAACAAAGAGTGCACATCTCCTGAGATGGCACTATGGAGATAGAGTGACCATGGGGCAGTTTTCCAACTCTTTTCCAAAAAGCTTTCAGCTATCTTTGTGAATATGCAATCCGATTTCGCCTGAGTTGCAGTTTCTGTGAATATCTCTTCATCTTTCACTGTTTACACTGCGGCCCTTCATGCTTTGATCCTGATTCTCTTCTCCTTGCATACCTCTGGCTTGGGCTATCCTGGATTGACTGTATTTCAGCAAACAAAAGCTTTTCATCTTCAAAAAGAAGCAGCAGGAAACCCTACACCAGCAGCAAGCAGCAGGAGAGGCACAAACACAGTGTTGAAATCACTATAAACTTTTCTTACACCCTCCGCGTCGATGAACAACTCCTCCTCTTGCCTGAATGACATCTCGTTCAGGGTGATGGAATCCAGCGTCGACTCTAGGGCTTCCAGCAGACATGGGGTTGATCCTATGCCGGTTATGACCAGGATCCCCTTCGCCCTATCCGCGACGATCTTCTCCACCGTACGTCTGGTATTGTCCAGGGAGCCATGCCAATACATGGGCCCCCACTCCTTCAAACCCCAATGCCTGTGCCAGGCTGAGTCTCCTCGATGCCAATGCCTCCTACACTTCCGCAAAAGTGGGGCATCCCGGGAAGCGAAGACGTCCGTCTCGGGCGCTTCGGCTCCCAGCGTCTGGATCATCCTGGCATACACCTGCGGCGCCATACCATACTCTGTGAGATGAACTCCGCGGTCTCCTCTGGACTTGGCACCCACAGCTTGCACCGCTTGGACGATCCGATCCTCTTCCTCAGCATTCCATTGGGATGATCCGCATGCATAGTCCGTGGACAGCCATGTAAGGCATTCATCATCCTCCCGGACCAGCGTTGCAAGATGGGGAAGGGCTCCAATGGCGTTTCCCACCATGAAGTCATACCCCATGATCATATCCCAATCAGTAATGTCGGCCACATAGAAGTTCCCAGATAGAGTGCTTCTCTTCGCCAAATCAGGGCGGTTCAAGCGCTCATGCTCCCAGAATTCCATACTGATAGTGGCCTCATGGGTGCCACCACCCATAATCTCTCCATTGGCCACCTTCAGGCGTACCGGTCTACGGCTGGGCTGCAGGAATTCCTCCGTGAACAACCCTCTCCGGACCAGGCTCACCTGGGCACCCGTATCCACCAAAACATCCACCACCAACTCCTCTTGTCCGCACCGTACACGCACCTTCGAGTGCAACTGCCGCTCATCACCATGCGGTGTATGGGCGACTCTCACGGCATGCAACTCTAGCACATCCGGGTGCATCAGGACTTCGAGGGTATGGTCACGGATGGTGTAGATCTTGGGCTGGTCCTGCCCGTCGACGGGGCTCTCCGTGGTCGCTCCTTCTTTCTTGCCACGTCCCTTGCCCACATAAACTTCCTTTGGCAGGGCGCTCCAGGGGTTGGGAGTGGCGAAACTCAGTGGTTTTGGCTCTTCTGGAGCCTTCTTCGGCACCCGATGTGCCTTCGCTTTCTCTGGGATTCCACTGATTTTCAGAGGAGAGACCTCCAAGGTGGGGGCTCCTCTAGACATGGCCTGCCGCAGCTCCCTTCTGCTGCGATCCGCTCAGACTTCGTCCACCGCGTTGCTGGGCTTTGAATTCCTCCAACGTCCTCAACATGTCCTCAGCAACCTCCTCGATCGACTTCACGCGTCGGTCTGGGCTGGGTCCTCCAGCATAGCCTTTTCCTCCGCCTTTCCCTTGGCCCTTTACTTGGCTTTTTCCACCGTCTCCGCCCTTTGCCTTCCAATCGGCAATTCGTTGCTCCTTGGGCTTCTTGTCGGGATGGGCGGCGAAGTAGGTCTTCTTGTCCTCCTCATATACCTTGCAATGCCGGTGGTCATGTGCATGGTTGTTCCCCTTGCCGTAGCAGACCCAGCAACCGTCATGCTGTGATCTGTACTCGCGGAACGAGAGCAGCGGGTTCCCGATCCTCCGCGGTTCTCTGCGGTTCCTTGGTCCTTGGGTCCAGGCGGTTCCACCCGGACCTGTCCTGCCCATTCTCCTTCATATTGTGCGCTACAAACGCGAAGAAGTGGGCTTCTTCATGATCCTCTGGGGTGGTCGCAGTCCAGAGATCTTTGCCGCTTCCACCCCCTTCCTCCGCGGTGCCGACCGTGTCCCCCTTGACCTCTCGGTGGTGGCGATCTTCTCGATGACCTCGATGTCCTTGGCCTCGTCGATCCTGCACGTGGGCCTCGTTCTTGGCGTTGAGCTTCAGCTCCACCGTGATGTACTTCACGATCTCGTCCAGACTCATGCGGGCGAGGATGACCTGCATCCTCAGCGGCTCTCCGCGCCTCCACTCCACGTTGTTGAGGCGCATCAGCCTTTGCCCCATGGTGTCGCCGAATACCTCCACGTAGACGGTGTTCTTCAACCCGAACATTCGGCTGGGCTCGCCGAGGTTTCGCCGGAAAAAGTCCATTATTCCGGCGTGGGTATCCTCCGATGCCATGATCCGTACGGCCACGCGCTTCTTTGCTCTCTTCTTTTCTTCGTCCTCAACTCTCCTCTTCCAGTGGCCGGGGAGGACGTCCTTCAGCAGGTGTCAAATTTCGCTGGCCTCATTCCAGTCTTCCACCAGCTTGAGGCTTCTTCGGTACTTGTGGATGTACCGATTCCATTCCCGGACCCTCAGTTCCCCGCGCTCGAGTGGCAGTGGAATGGACCACAAATCCTCCAACTTCTGGTTGGGGGCGTCCACTCGCTCCTCGTCCTCCAGCCACTGGAGGCAGGCCTGCTCCGTCTGGATCACTCCCTCGCGGATCTGATCCCTGAGCTCCTCCTTTAGGTCCTGCGCCAGCCTGTGTGGGAATGTCCGGCATACCAACTTGTCCCTTGGCGCTCCCTTCATCTCGCCGACGACCTCCTCGGCGAAATCCTCCCAATTCAAGATGAAGTCATCCAGGTTGGAGGGGTTGCCATCGTAGTAGGGGATATTGATTCCCCTGAGGTCGTCAATCCTGGTGACGTCTTCGACGTCCGCAGCCACCACTCCACCGAGATGGATACCACCTGTGGCCGGGGGGTGTGAGTACACTCCTCGTACATCCCTCTCCTCCATGGAGTGCGGTCCAGTTGGGCCTGAACCCATGGGGTTTGGTATGCGGGAAGGACTTGCTCCACCAGCTGTCCATATCCCCGTAGTGGGGTACTTCACCAACAGGTTTTCGCCTGGATGGCCTCGACCACGTCCGTCGGCCCTTCCCATGGTTCGCCCCTGCATGGTCTGGTGTTGGATCTGCTCTTCCGCATAAACTGCATGGGCAGTCGTAGTGGTCGGTGGATCCTGGGCAGCATGGGACATCTGTACCGTCAGGCTCCTCGGGTCCGTGGTTGCGTGCTCTTCCCGCATGGACCCAGCCGGTGCCGTATGCTCCCCGAGCATTATGGATTCGCTGAACATGGGAACAAACGGCAGCGCACCCGGGTCAACACGCGGAGGCGCGTATGGTGCCTCTGCAGGGCCGCCCATGGGTTTCTCCATGGCGCTCCTGAGGGTCTTAACCCGCTCCACCAGCTCTGCCGCTGCCGGCTTTGCTGGGAGCTCCGGACCCGAGGCGAGGGGTTGTAACTCCTCGAGCCTTTTCAGGCGTCCCGACATGTCCTCCACCAGGTGGAGGAGGCTGTCCACCACTCGCTGCTGCTTCTGCAGGGCCATCTCCAGCTTCTCCCGGTACCGGTCCTGCTCCGCTCGCTGCTCCGCCGTGTGTCTCTCAGCTGCCGACTGGTCATCCAGGATCCCCGCGACGTCCTCCTCTAGGCCGTCTTTCGCGTTGTCCAGGCGGTCGAGGTGCTGCACGATGGCGTCCATCCCCATCTTTGGATACTTGCCGATGAGGAAGGATACGTGCTCGCAGTGGCACTCAACGTGCTTTCCACCTGATCCGGCGCATCCCACGGTTCCCGGCGCCTCAGACTCCTCCGCCATGGGTGTGTCGCCCATGCTTCCCCGCGTTGGCTCCGTGTGCCGGGCCACAGGCGCCGTTCTGGCTCTGGCAGGCCTCTCCAACGCCTTGGCGTCATGCTCGAGGCTGGGTTCTGGGGCCGTGTGCACCCTTGTGGGCGGTCTGGCCATCTCCTCCGACTCCGAAGGATAAGCTGTCCGATAGCCCTCGGACTGCCCCTCGGAATCTGCAGCTGACCACAGCCTGATCGGGCTGGGATCCGTCTCCATCACCCTGGCTTCCGCAGCGGGTTTTGGGGACCCGCGCTTCCGGTAACGCCGGGTTCTGCCGTTGCTGCCAGTCTCCTCCAACTCCTCCGCAGCGGAGCGGAGATTACAAGCCTTGCGGCAGTGCCTTTCACACATGGAGACCAGGTCCTCCATGTCGAGCCCATGTCCTGCAAGGGCTCTCCGTTCTGAGCATCTTCGCTCTTCTCGGGCTTCCCAGTCCGGCGTTCACTCCACGGACTCAACGATCTGCACCCGGGGCGTCCTTGGGCAGGGCTCATGAGGGCCCAGGTCCCCGGTGCGGCGGTAGGGGGCAGGTACTCCTCTGCTACCATAAAGAAGGTCCCTACCAGGACCGGCCCCTGCTGTACCCCTTCAACCATTTCCTGTCACTCCCATGGTCTTGCTTCTCACCAGGTTCTGCATGATCTTGCCTTATCCTGCACAATTTCCGACAAAAATAGTAAAAAATGGCTCCTTCACACAAACCCGGAGCCCTTGCAATAACCAACTCCCAAGTACAATCCAAATCCGATCAATCCACACTGTGGCCTTCCAAGGGTGTTTGAGGTCCTGCGTTGACACTCAACAACTCCTTTCAACACGCCGGTTGTCTCACGGTGCACACGGAGACACGGGTGTTGGGCATGTACATAGAATTGCACCAAAGAGGAAGCCCTGAAATTGGCATATGAACACAAATCAGGCAAAGTTGGGGAAAGATGGAAACATACACAATCACAGCCCTAGACCCCTCATTCCCTGGACTCAGGGCCTTCCCTTGACTCGCCAACATAATGCCCTGAACCAAATCAAATAAGATGGCTGAATGCCATGTGTCAAAAGTCACTACACAAACCCCAAAAATGTGTTCCCTCCCAAGCCTGTAATTCCTAGCCCAATAGGGGAGGTGGCGTGTCATGGCCTAGAGTGGCACTCAGGACCATGCCCTACCCTGACATAACTTTGGTTGGACTTGGAGTCGATTGGGCTTGGAGAATTGCCCCATGAAGATGACCTCACAACATAGCAAAATCAGGCAAATCACACCATAATGCCCAAAATTCAATTATATACTCACAACTGCATACGGCAAATGTTCAAATGCTCCAAGCATGTGTCAAACCGGAAAGTAAGATACAAGGGTGATATAGACCGAAGGTCCATGCCCAAGAATATCCCAACATTGGTCCCCAAACCCCTCCGACTATACGCATGCCATGCTTCACAAGTCAACTCATGAACTTCAGACCTAATTTTGTGAGGCCTCTTGTGCCACGCCAAAGTGACCACGTGATCTGGCATATGGTGAGATGCAACACTGAAGCATATGCCAACATATAGGCAACATACCATAGTTCACGGATCTCTAGGCACTTTACTGTTAGCCGACCAGTTGAGCACATAAAATACAAAATGAGCATAAAATGAGGTCAAAAACATGCAAATATTGCCAAATTCAAAGTAATCACAATAGTATATAACTTCGCTCACCCATGGTATCAACATATGGTTCAAAACACAATTGCTTGGGACCATTTGCAATCAATCCCCCCACTTGGATCCCCACATGAACGCATGGGGACACCTTCGAACCTCCTCCCAACACGCACCATAAAAATGGGGAAATTGATAGTGGCGATTGTGGGTCGTCCGCCCCTTCCCACATGCACTATATGTGCGGTAGACATAGTCTAGCGCTATGGAGCTCACCATTGAGACATGGGCGAAGCCCTTGCCACGTATGACTCCACATATTTTCCTACAAACGGAGATATATAGCATGGGCTTGAGCATAGCAAAGCACATACCATGCATATAACACATACCCTCAAAACGTGGCTCCCACCATGGTATGCCATACCCCTCCATGGACATAACTTCACGTTAAAAATACGTAGGAGCCCAACGAAAGTTTCTATGCAACACCAACACTCATGCGATACACTCGGAAGTCGCATTAAAATATTCAGTTGCATGGTCCAAGAGTTATGTATGACTTTCTACCCCCTTGACCATTATCCCTTGCTACACCCAGCATAGGTACACATCAAAGGCGTTTGATGCTTCCCAAATTAAGTTGAGACCAAGGCGATTCTGGCCCATATCTCAAAATTGAAATTCCTCGCAATGAGCCCGAGACATGACCCTTCAAAGTGGCCTCACGAATCAATTTTGTTTCGACTATATCTCCAAGAAAAATGAAGGAGACAACAAAAGGAAGGTTGATTCGTGATCGGGGAAAAATGTAAGACCACTCGAAATTCATCATATCAAGTGCGGCGACCTCGAAGTCCAAAATCCGATTCTGAATGTATGAAAAAATCACATTAATTTTGCGAGTGTATAACATGAAAATTGCGGAAGCAACGAACCCGTTACTGATGAAATCTGACCCTTCATCGGGGTTTCCGCCAAAATATCCGGAAATAACAGTTAACCAATCGGTTACCGCAAAATCACGAGCCAACTGACAGTCGCCGATACATTGACAATCAGAACGGTTAGCCGAAAAATTACGGAAACATTATGATAAAAAAGCCCTGTTGATTCCTGACATTTCGATATATAAACCTCAGCCGGCGGCGCCTCGGTATTGAATATGGCCGCTCATAGCTGGAACGGCCAAACCTATCACACTATCACATCAGGTTAGGTCAGAATGATGGGGGAGTATGATATCAGCCAATGGCGGCTTGCCGGCACATAGATACACACCCCAAGTGACCCAAGGATGGCCACGGGGGTCCGAACCGGCTTCAGTAGGGTTCGTGATTGTGAGGTAGATTGGTAGGAAAAACAAACATTGGTCCAGGTTGTTGGAACACTCGTGCATGCTGGTGCATTCACACACGCATTAAAGGTCAGGCCACGTGTGGTGCGCTCGGTACAACCCTTGTTTACGTTACCCAGGGGCTCCACCCCATGTTCTATAAGAGAACGGGTGAAGTTCCTTAAGCTTGCTGGCTTGCACTTGGGTTTGAGGACAGCGTATTATAGGGCTACACGAGAAGCGTATAATACCTGGAGGTAGTCTTGGTTCCTCAGCCGCAAACCCAAGCCATCTACCTTTGCTTTACAGGTGGGAAGGTCAGGGTGATTGGTGCAGCAGCGATCCCTTATTTTTTCTTGCCCTGCTAAACAAGGGCGCTGATCACACAAACAAATAACTCCGCCCCTGCCTATGGCAGAGCAGGGAGTCGCACTCCATCAACATATGCGCCGTGCACGCCAAAAGAGCACTCCTTCCCTCGGAGTCCTAGCAGGCAAACGCGTTGTGGCGTCCCTGTTAGGCCACAGACGCTTAGTAGCTCTGTGTTTGCTTGCCATTTCACAGGTGAGCCGCTAGGGCTCGTGACTTCTCCCTCAACGCCACCCAAAAGAGCGTGCGTGTAGGAGTGGTAGTCCTGAGTGGGGGCTTGAGCCAGTTGAAGAAGTCCTCACCCACCAGGATGGTGCCACTGTAGGGTGTGTACGAACTGTAGTGCGTGTGTCACTGTCCCAACCGTTTCCTGCAATTTTAGCGGGGTTGGTGGGCAGTCGCAGTGGTTGGGCTAGATTTTGGCCATTGTAGCAAATAGGCGTTTTCATGCCTTCATAGCTTTCGGCCACCCCTCCCCTGTAGTAGACAGGTAGGTATGAAAAACAATACCTGGATTAGTATGCTGGGTATTCCCCGGAGGTTTTGCGCCAGCACAGAAACTGGGCGCTTAGGGGAGGAGAGACCCGGGGCGTACCCCGTGGCACCGGTAAGACATCCTCCAGGTTTAGCAAGCGTGCAGACCTGGGTATAATTGGGACACCATTTCTGCAGCTTGCTCTGAGGACCTTAGGAATAGCACACTCACACATACGCCTACCCATGAGACCCACCGCTGGGGGTATTTTCTTCGAACGAAACCTTCCAACGAAGATTATTTCTTCGAACGAAGAAAGGTTTTGAACTGTTCGAACGCCTTTGTTGTAACCGTTTTGCTGCAAACATTGCGATAAAATGCTCAACACAGGTATTTTTGAGGGTTTGGTTCTTTGGATTCAGCCTGCAACCACCTAAATGCCCTGAAAATGTGTTTTCGAAATGTGGTGGACTTTTCTTGGAACGAACCTTCGAATGTTCGAACGAAGATACTTTTCGAAGAAAAAGACGCGGGGTTTACAAATGCACATACAGGCAACAACAGAACCGCAGAACCACCAATGTCCCTGTCCAATGTAGCTCTCTGAGTCCTGGCTCACGACTCACTGCCTGACACTAGTACTGCAACCTCGTCTTTCTTTTCCGTATCCGCTTTGTCTCCGTCTCCGGCATCTTCTTCTTCTTGCTTTCCACCACTCTTCGTTGGCGTCTTCTTCTTCTTCTTTGGCCTCTTTGCCTTCACTTTCTTCTTCCTGGCACTTGGAGCTGGCACGCCACCGGTTGCCGACGCCACTGCCGCCGCGTTTTTGCACTCCTCCTCCGTTGCGTAGCTTCGGGCCGCAACACAATACTCCCCCACAGAATGCCACATGGCAGAGTTGTAGTCTGCAGGGACCCAATAGATTGTGCCGGCACGGCCCAGTTTGGTCTTCTGCTGCAGGATGTCTCTGGGTATCTCCGTTCGCAAGGGGCGCCACTTCGAAATCGGCACTCCTCTCCACGCTCCCCACTGGTCCTCTTGTTGGAGGGGAAGCCATGCCCACGGCAGTGCCCCTCGGTCTGGAATCTGTGTCTCCTGGGTTTCGTCTTCATCGTCATCATCTCGGGCAGGCGTCTCCTCCTCCTCATCTCCGGAAGGCGGCTCCTCCTCCTCATCTTCTTCAGACTCTTCGAACTCCTCACTCTCCGAACTCTCACCCGGCAGCAGCCTTGCCTTTTTCTTCGGAGGTTCCTTAGCCGCTGGCTTCGCTCGTGGTCTCTTCTTCGGCGTCTTTGTCTTCTTGTAAGACGAGAGAACCTCGGCAAGGTTCTTTGCCCGTCGTCCGGACACAACGGGTTGTGGATCTTTGCCCCGCACACCAGCACTGGTCTTCGACGCTTTTTTTTCGGTTGCCTCAGGGGAATGCAACGTGGAACCACCCTGGCTCAGGTTGACCCACGTTGGCATCGACTTCACCTTTCTGCGACCTTCTTCATGGTTTTGGAGTGCTCCGAGGACCGTCAGTGCTCTCGCAGGCTTTGTTAGGAGGTCGTTGAGCAGGCTGCCTGCAGTCACGGTCGTCTCAATTCCACGACTTGGTAGCTGAAGCTTCCACCTGACGCCAACGGCGCTGGTTTGCGTTGCTGCAACCTGTGGGCAGTGGAGCGGTAAAAGACTTCGAATACAATCTTCGTTCGAAGATTCGAATGTTCGAACGAACGTTTTTTTCTTCGAACGAAGAATGCTTTTCGAAGAATAACGTACAGGACGCATGCATGGTCAAAAGCGCTCAGCTACAAGGTAAATGCGGTACCTCCCATTCAGGAATGTCCCCTCCCATGTAGCCATGCTGCACTCCTGCTGCGACTGCTGCCTGGAGCACCGTCTGCCACTTCGCCGGTGTTGTGCTTTGCAATTGTTGTACTCCCCCGGCTTGCTGCGCTCCCTCGTCCGTCTGGGCTGCCTCACCACCACCCCGCGCCTGAGCGGTGACCTTGACGCCTTTCAAGCGGCCCGTTGATGTACATTTGCCCCACCCTGGGGGCTCTGAGGAGGGGAATCTGAGCATCACGGTACGGTCTTCACCCCAGCTCTCCACTGCGCCGTAGGCGTGCCAAACAAGCGCAAGCATACGTATTATCGGGGTTGGGGTGCCTTTTTTGTTCGGGACTGCGAAGGGGAAGGCGCGGGCGACCAGTGCACAAGGCAAATCCCTCTCCACAGCCACATCTTTGCAATCGGCTGATAAACACTTTCCGAAACAGCGCCCATAGGTTGACAGTGGCGTAAGCCAAGCGTACCTCGGGTCCCCGAAAATGGGCGTATAGGGCTTGGGTACGGGGTTCCCTAGAATGAGGTCAAGGTAGGGGCGGGTGACTCCGGATTCAACGATTACCTGGCAGCAAGTGTTGATCTCGGCGCTGACATCGAACACTTCGTTCACCACCACGTAATCCGGATCATATTCTTCTGAATCCTGGGATCCAAAATCTAGCGGGTCATCCAAACGGCGAGAAGGGGATGGTGACGGCTCCAAATCCGCTGAACGCTGCGGCGCTGGGTGCTGAGCCAGTTGTGTACTGCTCTGGGAAGGTGTTCCTGGCGCTGATCGTGATGCTGGGGCAGAAGTTGGGTGTGCCTGAAGCAATTCCTGAGCACAGCGCGAAAGATTCGAAAAATATCTTCGAACGAAGATTCGAATCTTCGAACGAAGAAAAATCTTCGAACGAGAGTTCGTTCGAGGATGCGAAGATTCGAACGAACACTAAATTCGAAGGACTACAACGCATGCCTGCAGGGCTTGGAGAATAACACATACCGCCACCAGTCTTGCGACATCGGCCTTGTCTTCCTTTGTCAGCACCATTGAGCAGCATCGTCTATTAAGGATTCGAACAATGCAGCGTTTGGGCAAGAGATCGGGCGCGTTGTACTGTGAGCTACAATATGGGAGTGCGTGTACAAGAAGGCATGCTCCATGGTTTGTAGTAGAGCAGAGAGCTGGTAGCCATCTGTGGTGCTGCCCCCTCTGTTTGTGAACCGCAAGTAGAAATCCTTTAGCTTGGCATTCGTGGTTTCAGCCAAGTCCTGGCAGAACATCCCAAGCCCGTAAGGAGCTATCGCCTCTAGGATTCTGGGCACATCGAACTCCAAGATTATCAGATAATGAGAACGGGTATCAGGCAAACAGTGTGCGCGAAATTCCCAGGCCGCCTGCCGACAGTCCGCTGGGAGGTCAATGTCGATGCGCTGATAGGTGCGATAGAGCCGTTGCATCACGTCCCGCAACCGCATGACAGCCTGGTTACCCAAGTGCTCGTCGGCCAACCCCAAAACATGAGCAATACCATCCCATATAAAAAACAAACGCTTCGTTTCTTGTCCATCAGGTCTACAAGTTCCACCTGACTGCCAACCACACAGAGCAATCTTCAGCATGTTATTGATAGCGTTGCGTGCTTCCCTGCTGGCGGACAAGCATAGCCCTTCCAAGTATTCCCCAAGCAAAGCACCAATTCGCATAAGCATATGAAGAACACAAATAATGGCATGGTGTCGTGGCACTTGAAGCAAAGGGTTTGAAGCGCAGCCACGAGCTCCCTTGCAGACAGGGGTCTTGCCAAGTCTGGACGCATCACCTGTGCGCGTTCTGCGCCGGTGAGAGCCCAGGTACCGCCTCTTGAGGGGGTTCCAAAGGCCCAAGTTGTGAACTGACGGTATATACCAACGCTCAGTAAGTCCCAAAAACTTCTTCAAAAACAGTAAATCTCCGCCCAGCATAACACTTGCCGCACAGCGTGCGCCCTTCACGACGACGGATCGCGTAGTTATGATCCGCTGCAGGACCTAGTAGCGTGCAAAGCGCAATCAAAATTTTGTTCCAAAAACACGTTCGTTCGAAGGAAAAGCTTCGTTCGAAAGGTCGAAGGTTCGAACGAAGGCAATATTCGAAGAAATAACACACCCTCAGATTCTTTTTCCAGACCCGGCGCAAATCCTTCAGATTGGAGTCACCACAGTATGCCAGCTCTAAACCCCGAATGTGTGCTGCATTGCGGGCTGGATGCTCATGATTTTGGATGCGAATGGTAAGCTGAGTCCAGCTTACACCCGCTACAGGATAACCATCTCCACTCACAATGAAAACCAACCCATCTTTGCTGGGCTGTAGAGTTTCATAGAGGCAAGGCTGTGTGAAAACGTAGTTGATCCAGTGATCAAACGGCCAGGAGACATTTCGGATGCCAGTTTTCTTGTCGATGTGGCCAACAAGGTGCAGGGGCTCCTTCATCCTTTTCCAAGCCAAGTTGACTCTCCGGCGGCCTGGCATTGGTTTCCCAAACCTTAGGCCAGTCTGTTTGTACCATACGTCCGCACGCTTGGAAATAAAGCGCGATAGAACCCGAAGGCGGCGTCTAGGGATTCCCAAATCGAGAAGCAAAGCGACTGCTTCTTCAGGCGAGCATTGAGCATCGCTGTGCCACCGTAGAAGTTGATTCAATCTCTGCTTGTCAGCGCCTGGGTTGACTCGTGTGTAGATTGAGTGTAAAAGCTGGCGTCCCAGGCCGGAGGAGGTGAAAAATTGCACAAGCGCGTCCTCAACGTCCTGGCTATAAGCATTCGTCGTGCCTACCGCGTTTTTGAGCGTAATTCCAAGTTGCACCATTGGTTCAACAGTGACACCCTTAAAAATACAACAAATCAGTTGAAAAAACAAAAAAACCCTTCTTTCTGGCACAACTCTGCGTCTTTCTGGCACAAATTTGCGTTTTTCTGGCACAAATCTGCGGCAATCGCCTGTCAATCCGGTGCGCGCGCTGCTGTTGCTGCGCTTTTGCGGCAATTCTCCCCAGCAGCTTGGATTCGATTGGATTTAATTGAATTGCCATTAAAGCAAATACAGTCTTCGAATTCGAATCTTCGTTCGAAGATTCGAATCTTCGTTCGAAGACTGAAGTTCGTTCGAAGAAAATACCCCCCCAGTGGGTCTCATGGGTAGGCAGGTAAGGGTAAGGTTCAGTCCCTAGCTTTAGTCTTGGAGGCAAGCGTCTCAGTCAGCCTCAGCAACTCACCAAGGTTGTTCTGGGACAAGTAGTGTACCAGAACTGAGTTTAGGCGTCACTCAGGTAGAACAAACGCGGAGAAGGGCTCCAAGGTGGCCTCTTCGACTCCAAACCTTCCCAGAGGGTGAGGAAGCGCCAACCCTGGCGATAGCGGTGGCGTAGGACAGCCTTCACCAGGTAGAAGCCCTCCTTAGCCATCGCCCCGGTGATCATGTTGGGTAGGTCCCCTTCCACTTCCATAGAGCTGGCAGCCCCCTGTGGGTCTGAGGCGGCGATCTCCTCGTCGTTCAGCTCCCACCCCTCCCCACATAGGTCTTCAGGATTATAGTAGCGCTTCAGGTGTTGAGCAGCGCACACCATGGTCCCCCCTAGACGGGGAGAACACCGCACTGTAATACGGTGTCCATCCACAGATAGAATCTTGTAGGGCCCGAAGTATGGGTCATCGCTGGTAGAGCGTGGCCGGACGGGTAGTCGGCTGTGGTGCACCAGCACCCAGTCCCCCTCTTGGTAGGTAGCAGGCCCCTGGTGCTTGT
The DNA here is from genome assembly GCA_964036045.1 of Eutreptiella sp. 'Long Island Sound 2002'. NCBI lineage: Eukaryota > Euglenozoa > Euglenophyceae > Eutreptiales > Eutreptiaceae > Eutreptiella > Eutreptiella sp. 'Long Island Sound 2002'. The sequence goes on along the minus strand of OZ038389.1, from coordinate 58,182,593 downwards.
TCTTCTTGTTCCACTGACGCTCCCTCATTCTCTGGAGCGTAGCGTTGGCCTTGTCCACCTTCGCTTGTTGCTCCTGGACCCACTCACCCACAGAAGAATGGCTGTCCTCTGGATGGGCAGCATGTAGGAACCACGCAGGGCGCCCTAGGAATAGCTCATGGGGCGAGTAGCCAGTCGCCGAACTCTCTTGGGAGTTCTTCATCAAGGATATGACGGGGAGTAGTCTCACCCAGTCTCTGGTGCGTTCAGTTTTGCACCATATCCTTACATTCTCCTTGAGGACACGAATCTGTCGCTCACATAGGGGGTTGCTCGTGTGAGAGTAGGGGATCCCCGTAGACAAATGGACATTGAGGGATCTCAGGACCCTCTTGTACCAGCCGGTATCTGAGCGTACTCGTACGTCCTCATCGGAGTTGATCTCCTTGGGCGCCCCATAGGCACAAAACCACTCCTCCAGGAGTATCTTGATAGTCTCCTCTCTGGTAATGTGCTTGGTACAGGAGAACACCCTGGTAAATCTGGTCAGCCCACAGGTCACCACAAGGGCAAAGTCGTAGCCCCCAAACTTCGGCATCTCCGTGTAGTCCACATAGAGAACACTGTTAGCACAGTGGGGGATGGGCAGGGTCGAGTAGAGACCCCTGTCCCTGATATCCCCAGGTTAGCAGGACCTACACGGGCACTTGTCCAAGATAGGCTGGAGGGTCTTCTGCAGTTGGTCATCGGTCCACGTAGTGTGGAACCACTGCTTGAAGAGCCTCAGGGTACAGTCAGCACCCACATGACCGCTGGACTTGTGGGTCCACTTCAGCAGCGCTGGCACTCTGTCACTGGGCACCACAATGCGGTCCTCGTGCCAGAGGTAGCTCTTGTCCCTCTTCCACTGCTCTTGGTTGACCAGGAGGGGTTCAAGGTGTTTCTCCAGGCGCTTGTAGATGTCTCAAAACTCCTTCAGGTATTCCGATTGTTGGAGTCCATCTAGGGGGCGTATCATAGTCATGTTGAGGTCCAAGTGCACGTCCATACGGCTGAACGCCTCCTTAGCTAGCGCTTCAGACAGGGCACCAATCGGGGCGTCGAATGTTGTTGCGGCTGATGTAGTCCGCACATTCGTTCTTCACTCCCTGGATATGGTGTACCGTCAGCCGTAGTTGGCTGAGGTAGGTCCACCAGCGCCGTAGCTTGGCCTTCTCAGGTGGGGGACCCTTCTGGAAAGTGCGGACCGGCTCTTGGTTGCACAGCCAGACCACAGGGTTACTCCCCAATAGTCGTGCCTGAGAGGATAGCACCAGCATACCAGCGAGCAATTCCTGCTCATAGGTGGAGTAGTTCCCCCTGGCGTGGTTCCATTTCCAGTTCCAGTGGCCCAGGAGTACTAGGACCCACTTCTGGTCAGGGTAGCTGTGCTTGAGAGTTCCGTCTCGGTTGAGACCTTCAGTCCCCCATTGGGAAATACCCAAGTCGAACTCCTCCTTCTCTAGTGCTTGCCATTGCAACAACGTTCCACCACCGCCCACATTGCTGGCGTCGGTCCCCAGAATAATCTCACCTTGTGCTCTAGGCACGCCCAAGCACTTAGTGTTGGCCACCTTGTCTTTTTAACACATGTCAACACCTTCAGGGTCCTTGTGGGTTCGTTATATGTTACATCAAGAATGGTTGGGGGTGTCATGGCTCAATGCGGCTACGCATGGCCTCAACCTCCCTCATTCGGGTTTTTAGGCCCTCCTGTGGGTTGCTGTGGCTATGTGCGGCAAATCACCGAGTTCAGGTCCTCCCGGGGACTCAGGTTGTACACAGACCTACATACACCTGGGCCTGGGTCTGAAGTATGTACAAAAATCAGAAGGCCTGATTTCTGTCACTCCCCCAATGTTTATGAACCTATGGGTGCTGGTTGGAGTGTGCAAAAAATAAAAAACCCTCAAGGACTATTTTAAACAAAACAAGCCTTGCCAGCAAGGGCTTACTGCATAGTTTTCAAAAAGACAACCAGCTGCAGGGAAAAAGCATGGTAGACTGGGGGTAAGTAGCCGGGTGAAAACAGAAAAGATAAATTGTTGCAACAGGAGGTAACATGATCGCCACGCTGGCAGTAGTGGACCTGTGCTGTTCACGAGGATCAAGTGTGTGCAGAGAATTGTGTTTGAGGTGTGTGTGGTGTGCTGAGTGATGTATGGTCCTGTGTGATGTGCAGTCTGTCGATAGGTCTGTCAGTGGTATGGATAGTGCAACAGTTGTCATGTTCCGGTGTGACTGGTTTGTGTGTATGTGTGCTGGTGTGTAGCTGGTTCTCGTGATAACGTTAGGTTTGGCTGTTGAGTGGGTGTGCTAGTGCTGTGTTTATGTCTCAAATCACTTCAGGTCACGAACACTGAACATGGAGCAATAATCTACGGAAGGAGTGTGAGTTGTAGGCTTGCGCTTTAGCAGTCTGGGTGAGCAAAAGCAAGACGTCCATGCGTTCTCAGAGAGGTGAGGTAGGCAAGGCATGGAGATAGTGAAAAAGAAAGTCAAAGGTGTGGCGTTGAAATTCCTGAGGAACTCAGGGGTTATGCAGGCATGTCAGTCAGCCGGAAGGCTCAATATATAATGAAAAAAAGATATATAATAAGAAACAAATAAAAAGGAGCAGTGCTCCAGGATTCCCTGGTGCTAATATACCTGAGGGAAATATTGGGCAAAGCATTGGAGCTTTAATGGGTGCACCGACTGCGACAAGAGTGTCTCAGCGCGGAAGAGCCACTCTTTGTATAATGTGAGTGCGTGAGAACTGACGCGCCATGCCCATAGTTGTAGAAGAGGTCTTGAAAGATCCAATATTACTTCTGACTTAAAGAAGAGCGCTTCATATTCGTCATATTGACACAACCTTTTCCATTCGTCCTCGAGCCCAACTGACGTGAGGATGTCATTAAATGTCATTGTCATTTGCTTTTGGTGCTTCTGTAACTGAAGTTCACGGACTCAGTGGTAGCATTGCCGATATCGTATTGTTAGTTCGTAGGTCCATTGCGCCGCTGTAGCGGGGTCCAGTGTCTTGCCTGCTATCAAAACCTGCTTGGCTGGTGGCTCACAGGTGTATAGCTGTGTTGAGGCAAGGGCAAACAGTTCGCGAACATTGTCAATGTCGTCACTCGCATAGGGCTCATGAGGTGGCTGACTTCTGTCGGCGTCCCAAAACACACTGTCATCGCTAGAGTCGGATTGAAGCGTCGCTTTCCGAGGTACTCCCTGCAATCCACCTGACTTTTGGTAGCTGTGGTTCCCCTCGCTGTGAGGTAGTGTGCTTGACTGGTTCTTCGCTGCGTGTAGCGGCCTTGGATAGTGTGGGGGCTGTGTCGGATATTGCAGGGCCTTCTTGTTGCTTCTTGGCCAACATGGCGCTTGCCAGTGAGTGCATAGCAACATTGATATCTGGGCGCTCCAAAATCTGGGGTGGTCTCCCAGGCTTGCTGCGACAGTTTGAACGGTCTCCGAACTCTCCAATATTCACTGAGTGCTTTTTTACTGTCTCTTTGCATGATCTGTCTTGGCGTTCACGGCGCGCTGCTATGGCCTGCTCTTCTCTTGGGGTCTTCCTGTCTTACCTTGGCATCCATCAGGGGTTTGGCCTTAGAGGCAGCTGGGGTCCACCACCCATAGCGAACGTCAAAACCCAGGTACTGCATGGTCTCCTGCATGAACTCACACTTCTCCAGCTTGAGTCGTGTGTGGTTCTCCCCGCAGACTGCAAAGAACTCACCCAAGAGGATTAGGTGATCCTCCTGGGTATTGGTCCCGAGGCATACATCGTCCATGTGTGCTTCCATCTGGGCCCCACGGGATATGAGTTCTTGCACCTTCGGTCTTAGTCGTAGGATGGACAGGATCTTGTTCATCAGCTCTTGAAAAAGAGCGGGTGCGTTGGCCGCGCCAAAGGGCATGACCTTCCACTTGAACACCCTCCCCTGAGGGGTGTTGAAGGCGAGTAGTTCCTGGGCGTTGGGCGTCAGGTCCACTTGCCAAAATCCACTTCTCTTGTCCATCTTGGTCTTGTAGCGACAGGAGGCTATCTTCTCGAGGGTTGACTCCATATTAGGAATGGACCCTGAGTGGTTCAGCGTTTTCTTGTTTAGCTCTCCGTTTGGCTGTAGACCCACGTTTAGCCACCAGGAAACAGGGGCTGCAGTGTTTGGGGTAGTCCCCATCGCTTTAGTCCAGGACTAGGCCAGCGTCGATGCACTCTTGTATCTGTCGCTCAATCTCGTCGGCCTGCTATTTAGGAGCTGGGTAGGGTCTCCTCCGGATTTTATGGCCCACGAAGTTGGGCTTCAGCTTGAGGTCAATCTGTACCAGCTTGTCACATGAGGGCGGGGGTGGTAGTTCCCCGAACACCTCCAGATAGGTCCTTATAAGCTTCTGCACCTGCGGGTCCAATAGCTTGATCTTGTCCTCCATGTCCTCCTCAGAGTGTAAGTTGCTTGCCCCCTGAGTAATAGATGCCGGGAGGTGATCTTCCACCGACTCTTCACCCTTGGTAGTATCCTTCAACCCTTGGTAGGCATATAGTAGGTCTCGTTCAACCATCTCCGGTGGACGATGGCAACATCGCCACGCTTGAGGGGGTTCACATACACGTTCCTCCGAGAGGTCATCCCCCTCTGGGGTCCTCACATGGGCGCCCCACACGCTCTTCATGAGCTTGAGATCCACCTCCTTTTGCCAGGTGGTGCTCATTTGTTCGAGGTCCTCCTCCAATTGGGATAGATATCCCTTACGTCCTTGCTTCAGTGGCCATGAGCCGCGGGTAGGCTTAGCATAGCATAGGTTTTTCACCACCAACCTCCTCTTGGAGTCCACGTACTCCCTTAGCCTGGATCTGGGGTCCAGCTCTTCGTCCACGGGGTCTTCCACCCTCATGGAGAGTAGGGGTTTCAGTGGGGGGATCGTACTCGGCGTTCTCCACTTCCTCCACGCATGTCTGCACGAAGAAGGCGTCATGCTCAGTCTCGTCATCAGAGTGGATAGACCTGGGGATCTCGGATAGTCCACACTCAGAGACTCCATCAGGAACAGGTACATGGCAGGGAGAGTTGGGGGCGTTGGTGTTAGGTACAACGTATTCATCTCCCCCTGGTATAGTCTCAATGGCATCTTGAGGCCGTAGTCGATCCTTCAAGTCACCCAGGGTTAGTCCATCGCTTTCTCGTTGTATAGCCTGGACCAAAGTCGAGCCCAGGTCCTCCCAGGGGATGGGGGTAAGGCCTCCGTCCACCACGCTGAGCATACTTCCCCATCCGGGTTTCCGGATGGGCCTTCTGCGCCCCAGAGGCACGTAGATGGCCTCATCAGGTAACTGAACAGAGCTGATAGTCAGCCTGTCCAGGAGGGTTCGCCAGTACTCGTTGCCCCCATGGACTCCCCAATCGGGGGAACACAGGACCATACGGGAACGTTCCAGGGCCACCTTGGTCAAGACCTTCCCCAGTTCACTGAACCTGGGGTTCCCGTAGGCCATCCCGAAAGAGGGCCAGTAAAATTCGTAGCTGCAGTTTTTCCCCTTGCTGCAGTAAAGGTCCAAGACATGTTGCTTGTCGCTGGCGATCAATTCCACGCTCAGGTCCTCTCTGGAGTAACCCAACTCCTTCAGACCTTGTTCTAGGACGTCCCCCAATAGTTGATAGTCCTCAGTTCTGGAGGCCGCCATCATGTTCAAGGGCTCCTCCTTCGATACCCTCAGGTAGCGCGAGGTATACTCTGACTGCTCCAGTGGCACGGACTCTCTGCTGTTGCCGTGGTCCACATAGAGGAGGTAGGGCGCTTGCAGCGTCAAGGATTGTATCCCGGAGTGCTGCACGAAGAAGTCAGTCCCCAATACGAAGTCAAAGGCCTCAGGGTCCATTACATAGAACCCATGGGCGATAGTTCGTGAGCCCATTGGTACCTCCACTTCACAGTCCCCGCAGCTGTGCACCACATGTCCATCCCCCATTCGTATAGCCGCGGTGGTCATGGTGTTCTTCAGGAGGAGGCGCTAATCGCCAGCCAGACAGGGACAACAAGAACCAGGACAAGAACGGAGGCAACCCCAACCCTAATCCATCGGGGAACTCCGAGCCCTCTGGAGGGCAGTCTGGTCTTACTACACGCTCGCAGACTCAGGCCCAGCGAGAGCAAGGGGCCAAGCGTGAGCATGAAGGTGGTGATGACGGCAACGCCAAGAAGAGCAGCCGTTTCATGCGGATGGCCCGCAAATTTCGGAAGAAGGGGTTCGAGGTGACCTGTCCAGCGGAGTTCTGACAGGGACGCTCCGGTGAAGCCCTGGACCTGGTGTTCTGGGTACCAATCCGACTAGGGGGACGTAAATACCTTGGGGTACTGGATACTGCACATCTTGTCTTGGCCTTTCCAACGACCTTTCGACTTGCCCTTGCCGGAGTCGTTGCCGTTGCCCTTGCCACCGCCCTTGCCAGAGCCTTTGCCAGGATCTTTGCCCTTCAGCTTCGCCGACAGGCGCTTCTTGTGGTAGCACTCATCCTCGTAGTGCTTCCTCTTCCCAGAAAAAGCACAGCTGATGGTGCACCTGTGATAATCCGGCATCTTAGGCTTGGCGCCGGTGTTGGTCTCCTGCTTTTTCCCCTGGACCACGAAGCAATGGTGCTGATTGCAGCCGGGGGCGTGCTGCAGGTGACCATGGTCATCTCTGGCGTCACACCAGAAGAGCTCCTTGACATTGTCCATGATACGGGCGTGCTTTGGGGGTAGTCCCCTGTCCAGGTCTGGGTCCTTGGTACCCTTTGCCATGGCTTCCAGAGCCTCCTCCTCCAGGACAGTAGGCGTTCAGATGCTGGTCCCTTTCTTTATCCAGCGCCAGCTCCAAGAGTAGCACAGACAAATCCTCGTAGTTGAGGGCTCTAGCCTTGCGCTCTGCCGTTGACCGGCACTCCTCCCACAGCTACCGAGGGAGCTTAGCCACCAACCAGAAGAGCAGATCGTCGCTGCTGTAGGAACCGGGCGTCAGTCGTCCCGCCCAGTGGTCTAGGTCAACCAGTAGCTCGGAGACCCTGGCAGGTTTGGGGTTGTTGGGCAGCACGGCCAGGTTCTGGATCTCGGCACTGATGGAGAGGTCGGTTTTGTAGGTATCTTGAGTGCGCGAGCCCTCGCGCACTGAGTGTTCCGCTGTGCAAGTCTTTAACCCATATTGAATCTTGCAGTTTTGGTTTTGCTCCATCCTTGCTTCATGCCACTTCCGATGTCAAAAAATGGCCTCAAAAAAGCCTGAAAATCTCACTCCAGCTGGCTGAGTGCGCGAGGCCCCGAGCACTCAGCCTCCCATAATAAGTTTTTTTTCATGTGGACATGTACAGGATGTGTGAACAGCGCCCATCTTTAATAGTTTTCCAGACGATCCGAAAATTGGTATTCTTCAAATTAGCCAACAAAATTTTTTTTCGGGCAAAATGACCGGTAAACCCTCTGATTTTGGACTAAGGAATGGTTATTTGACCCTGATAAAAACAGCAAAAAATGGGCAAACCTGATGAAAAATGCATTTTGTGGGAGGGTTTGAAAAACAGTATTTTCAAGATGGCAAAAAAACTATTATTTTCGGTGACAAAATCTAGGTGCTTAGGTGAAAAAAGGGGGTGCAGTTTGCGTGGGCTAAGGGAAAGGGTCTCAGCACACGCATGAGTGGCGGACCGTGACCAGAAGTCATGCAGTCTATGTAGAGTCTCGGCAACCCATGAGAGGGCACGGATCGTGCTCAGAACTACATTGAACTATGACGGGCGGTAGGGTAAGGGGATGAGAATCAGTGGAGTGGCATTGCACGCTAACATTCCGGCCTTCACCTACTGGAATGGTTACCTCTATTACAGCACCAGCGCCTTGCGGCACTTCTCCTCACCACCCTGACCTACAGGGGGAGGACCTGAGACATTAAGTTGCATACGCAACCGTTAGCATTAGGGTAATACCATAAAATCAATGCACCTCCTACACTAGCTAGTTAGCTAGCTAGCTAGCTAGCGTAAGTAAGTAAGAGTAAGTAAGTTTTGCAAGCTTCTTCCGCGACCAGTTACCACCACCAACCTCTCTCATCGGAGAATGGTCACAAGGACCCCGAGAGAGGTCAATGCCAATGGTTTGGTAGAGTGCGGTCTTTTAATGTTTCACTTGGGTGCACCTGCATTGAGTCTTCTTTCCGCCTTCCGCTCACACCCATCAATCGCCTCCCTACTCCCTGGTGGCAACAAGCCCCACGCCTTCTTTGTCCCCATGACAATGGGCCAGCCGGACTGAGCCACTCAGCCTGGGGAGTCGAAGGAGAAGGCTTCGACGGTGAATGTGGCGGATGCAAACGGTCTGTTAATGGTTGTGGCCAGGTTTGTTTTGTGGCCGAAAAAGACAGCAAAATGTTTCACTATTTATTGTGTGTCTCAAGTAATGCTGAGGTATCTACCTTTCTACCTAGGCTGAGCCTAGTTGAACTGAATCAAAACTGATGCAAACAATCACAAACTGCAATATCATACAATGATTCAGGGTTAGAAGACCAAAGATTCGCGAATTATTTAGCAAAACAAACCTGTTTTTCTTCAAAAATGCCCAACTTTTGCACCATTTTTCTGTACCATGTTGCTGAGATGTCAGAGAGGGAATATTGGCACTGTGTAGGGCATGTCCTCAGGCTTTTGAAACATATTTGATGTTATCCCAACTCATCATAGGTTCAGAGAATTAGAAGTTGGAGGGAGACACATGAACCTCACATGACACACAGAAAGATGTCCTTGAATTATGCCCTAGATATTTTGATGTATTCCTGCAGGTTTTGTAGTTGAAAACCCAAACTAAAGCAGCAAGTAGAGCAATAACAGGATGTGGATCGAATCAATGATTGGTTTTGGAATCCAGTGTAACACAGAAGGGCTGCAGATAGACAAAGCAGGTTTATACACAAAGATTCAATCACAAATGGATAATACAAAAGACTTTATATGAAAATTGGTCTGACTCTTGCCTCAGAGGTTGCATTAGGCACTTCATGTGCACTCTTTTGGGTGAAATGGTGCTGGTTAGGAATGTGGGGCATGGATGTCAGGACAACACAGAAAATGACTTGGCCAGGCAACTGAATTCAGAAACAGTTACAAGGTAGGACCACAATAAGTGGTAGAAACAATTGAGTTAAAGTTTTTTGGGGTGGGAGACCACTAGGCTTAACCTCCAAGGCCTAAAGCATGAAATGCCTGTTTTATTTCGGTATATCCTCCATGAAGGAAGGTACCTCCGCTCAGTTGAGTGGTAGGGGTGAACTTCATGGGGGGCTAGGGTCACAACCCTAGTTACTTTGAGAAAGTGTACTTTAGGCAACAAAAGAGAGACAAAAACACTTAAGTTTGTCTTAGCATCAACAAAAGGGTTTTAAGGGGGGCTTGGCCTGGATCAAGCCCTCCAAGAAAGACATGGCAGTGACTTTTTCTTACTCCCCCCTGGAGTACTAGTTAGCTAGGCTAGTAGGACCTAGAAAAAAGGCTAAAACCTTCCCAAAATTGCCTCAGAAAATGCATTAAACTTACCAAAAACATCCTCATCACTTCATAGAAGCCTATCACACTGTAGGTACCCTTGAAAAACAGTGTAATGTACCGTGAATGATGTCCCTTCGAAGGGGCATTCCTCAAAAGTCGCCGGCGTGCGACGAAAACTTTTGGAAGTGTTTGGGGGTAGTGGGGTTTGAACCCAGGACTCCCTCCCTAGAGCACATATGCTTGCCCACTAGGGTACAGTCGAACGCTCTAATGCGGACGGCTATCGCTGTATAAACAGCGTTTTAGTATATATCCTGACCAAGGGCCAGGGCGGAGCAATACTCCCAATGGAGGACACAACCCTCCAGGAGCTGGAAAAAATAGAAAAAGTAACCAGCGGGGAGTGATTCCTGCGGTTTAGCGGAAGGGAATTGCGATTTAGCAAGTGAAATCGTTAAAAATCGACGAAACCACGCGGGAAATCGTCATTTTTACACATAACTTAAAGTCGCAGACAAGCGCAAAGGAAGCGGACTCCAAGAAAAGGGTTGCGCAAGCGTAAACGGCCTTTGGGAAGGGAGGTATGAGCCGTAGTTTTTAAAGTTCTAAAGGAAATTTTTGCACAGTTGCATCAAAATTTTTATAAACTTCAGAGTCAAGTATTCAAATTCAGCCCACACCACAGAGCAGGTCAACAACCCATCTCTCAGGTATGTCAGTGTCACCTCACACTCACGCATTGCGTTCGTGTTGGTTGTTTCGTTAAAACGTTAGGGTTGTCAACGCTGTGCTCGTTGGGGGGTCGGGTGTTCTACTCTCGTGCTCTGCACAGGTAAAAACAGGAATGAAAGGTATGCGATGCGAATGGAGCGCGCAGCGCGCACGTAGGGTTAGAATATGCGCTGTGCTCGCGATGCATGTGCCTAATCGAGGCATTCACACGCTGTGACGCTTTCCCTGACCCCAAATTCACCCTTGTTTTCTTCTTCACAGGTAAGTAAAGAAAGCGTTTGTTCGTGTGTGGCCGTGGCGTTAAAGTAGGGTTGCTTAAAACGCTTAGGCTTGTTTTGTGTTCGTTTGAATTCGGCATTCACACGCTGCATGGTGAGTAAGGTAGGTTAGCCCAGGAGGAGCTCACCTCCTGGTTGAGTCAGTGGTTCAGCCTCGCTTCCCTGCGTGCACATGATGCATTAAAGGGTAGGCCACGCGAATTGCGCACGGTGAACCCCGTCTAGGTTACCCAGAGGCTCCTTGGTACGTTCTTTAAGAGAACCTGAGGAGTCTCTTAAAGCTTGCTTGCTTGACAGGGGAGCTGATCCGTCAGCGTGTTTGCGGACAGTGTATTATAGGTCACACTGAGAAGGGTATAATACATGGAGTGTGCCTTGGTTCCTCCGCCGCAAACACCCCTTCATTTGCCTCTGTTGTACAGGTGGGAGAGGTTAAGGGTGATTGGTGCACGCAGCAGCTGCCTTCGGCGGCTATCCATTTTTCTGCCCCAGCAAAACAGGGGCGCTGATCACAAATCAAATCACTGTGCCTCAGCCAGTACTGGCGAGGGCAGTTCGACTTCAACGACATCTGCGCTGTGCACGCAACGAGAGCACCCCTTCCCTCCAAGCCCTAGCAGGGGAAACGCGTTGTGGCGTCCCCTGTTAGGCCACAGCTGCTTAGGAGCGCTGTGTTCTCGTGTCTTCTTCACAGGAGGGCCATTAGGGACTGAGTGATCTTCGACATCAGCACCCAGTAGCGTGTGTAGGGGTTAGGGTCAGCAGGCCTGGCAGGTGGTGAGTGCAAGTGATGAGTGCTCACCCTGCCTTCGAAGGCCGGTGCTGGCGTTAGTGAGTGTAGTGTAGTGGTGTCTCCTGTCCCGCGTGCTTTTCCTCGTGGGCAGGGGAGTGCGTTAGCTTTTGGCCCTTAGCAAAAATGGGCGTTTTGTATGCCCTTAGCACACTTGGCCACCCCTCCCCTCTAGTAGGTAGGGCTTTTGCCGTCTTACCCCAAGGATAGGCGCCAGCACAGAAATTGGGCGCCATAGGAGTGGTAATAGTACCTGATTAGGACCTTCGGTCCGACGTCAGCGAAGCCCGGTCTCCGGGAGCCACGCTGGGGAGAGAAGTGAGACACACACAGACATACGTAGCACACATAGGGGTATGGTAAACCCAGTAAGGAAGGGTAGAACCCCATGGGTCTGGACCAGTCAGGGGTCCTAACTGTGGGCTCGCTTGTCCCCAAGGAGGGGAGACACACCTTGCCTCATAACACCTTGCTTGTCATTCCCCCCTGGTGTAGTAAGCCACCGTTCTTCGTTGGCTCTCCAAGGTCATTACATCAGGGCAGTACCCATGCAACACATGGTCAACAAGGCACACACTCGCTGGGTGGCTGCAATCAAGATAAGCGGCCACCTGGCTCACGCTGGAATCCATAGGCATGGGTCTGCAGGGCACAGACTGACACAGGGAGATTAGTTTCGCTTCTTACGCTGGGACATAGTCTAAGCACGGGTTAGGAGCTGCCCCTCGTTGTTCTCAACGAGGTAAGTGCGGAAGATGGGGTTGATACTCCCATCTGGTTGTATGAAGGCTGACATAGGTTCCCAGGTCGCGTCAGACAACCCATAGCCATCCCACAGGGTAAGGAATTTCCAGCCCTGTTTGTACTCGTGGCGAGCAATACCTGCAGCCACGTAGTAACCATCGACTGCCATCTCATCGGCAGTCATCTCTTCGAGTTCGTCTGCCTCCTCTGGACTGGCAGCGTTCTCTAGGTCTATACGTTCAATCTCACTGTCGCTGAGGCGCCACTCATCCCAAGACAAGTCGTCAGGGGAGTGATAGTGCCTCAACTGCTTAGGTGCACACAGCAGTTCACCACCTAGACGTGGACTGCACCTGACATGGATCCTGGGGCCATCTATCCTGATGATACAATAGGGTCCAAAGTAAGGGTCCTGTAGGCAGTTACGTGGCCAGGAGGGTAGGCGTGAATGGTGTACCAAAACAAGGTCACCAACCTTGAAGCTGGCAGGTCGCCGTAGGCGGTTCCGTCGGCTTTGTTCACGGTCACGAATGTGCCTCAGGTTAGTACCAGCCTGGTTAGCCAGAGACTGCTTGTGTTCCAGCGAATCTCCCACAGGGCTCTTGAAGTCCTCAGGAAAGGGGGTTTTGAAGAACCAAGCAGGTCGTCCCCCATGGAACAGTTCGTGGGGGGTTAAACCCGTAGAAGAGCTCCGCTGTGAGTTCATGGACAGCACTGCCCAAGGCACTAGGCGTACGCAGTCCTTGATGCGCTCCTGTTTCATCAGGATTCTCAAGTTTTGCTCCACCACACGGTTCTGTCTCTCACAGAGAGGGTTAGACGTGTGGGTATAGGGCACACCTGTGGTTACCTCCACGTTGAGGGCATTTAGCACTCGTTTGTACCACCCAGTGTCACTGCGGATGCGTACATCTTCATCAGAGTGCACCTGCTTAGGTGCTCCATAGGGTTCGAACCATTGTTCGACCAACATTTTCACAGTCTGCTCACCTGTGATTTTCTTATTGCAAGGGAACACACGGGTGAAGCGAGATAGACCACAGGTGACCACGAGGCAACTATCATAGCCGCCAAAGCGTGGTAGGCCGTGGATGTAATCCACGTAGAGAAGAGAGTTCGCACAATAGGGTATGGGTAAGCTGGAGATCAGGCCCCTATCCCTACTGTCGCTCTGCTTGCTGGCATGACAGCCACAAGCATCCACAATGGTCTGCATACGCGACCTCAGTTCAGTCAGGGTTAGACTAGAGTAGAAACACTCACGGAAGAAGTCCACTGAGCGATTAGCGCCAGTATGACCAGAACTGAGATGGGACCACTGTAGGCACCCATCCAGTCGTGCCTCAGGCACAACAATTCGGTCCTCGTAGAAGAGGTACTGATTGTTTTTATACCACTGGTGCCCGTCAATGACACGGGGTTCGAGACCAGTGCTGAGGGTTTGGAGAATTTCTTCATACTCTGACTGATAGTCGGTTAGACTCCAACCCTCCAGGATTCCAGCAGTGCGCATGGACAGGTCAAGCTGGACATCCATACGCTGGAAAGCCTCTTTGGCGAGCGCCTCAGAGCTCTCACCAATAAGCGCATCGAAGTTGTTGCGCGATATATAGTCAGACAGTTCATTCTTAATCCCGGGGATATGATGCACTGTCAGCCTGAACTGGCTCAGGTAAGTCCACCACCGTTTTAGCTTTGCTTTTTCTGGTGGTGGGCCCTTCTGAAAAGACTTCACAGGCTCCTGGTCACACAGCCAGACAATAGGGTTAGATCCCAGGAGTCGGGATTGTGACGATAGCACCAACATACCGGCCAGGAGTTCCTGGTCATAGGTGCTGTAGTTGGAACGCACTTGGTTCCATTTCCAGTTCCAGTGTCCCAGTGGTACCAGTCGCCACTCACTGGTAGGATAATCATGTTTCAACGAACCATCACGATTCAGTCCAGTAGTACGATAATGGCAGTGGGTTAGTTCAGCGGGGTTAAGCTCCTGCCATTGGTAGATCGTACCTCCCCCCCCTACATCACTGGCATCAGTGATCAGGACTATCTCGCCCTCAGGGCGGGGCACTCCCAGGCGATTGGAGGAGGCAATCTTCTTCTTCAACTCCTGGAGACACTCTTCTTCTCTGGAGGTCCACCTCCAGGGCGTAGTTTTCTTGATCAGGTCAGTGAGGGGTGCAGAGGAGTAAGTAAAATTGTGGATTTGACGCCGATAGAAATTACAGGCGCCCACAAAACTCCTCACATCGTGTAGACCCTTCTTAGGGTCATCGCGAATCTGCATGTCCTGTAGGGGCTGCATCTTAGACGAGGCTGGTTTCCACCAGCCATACCCCACGTCGAAACCCAAATACTCCATCTCCTCTTTCATAAACTCACATTTTTCGAGTTTGATTCGGAGATGGTTTTCTTCACAGACAATGAAAAATTCACGGAGGAGAACGACATGGTCCTCTTTGGTATTGGTACCCAAACTCACGTCGTCGATGTGAGCCTCCATTTCTGCACCCCGAGAAATCAACTCTTGTACTAGAGGCCTGCGCCTCAGTATGTACAAAATTTTGTTCATAAGCTCCTGGAAGAGCGCTGGGGCATTAGCCACCCCGAAAGGCATAACCTTCCACTTGAAAACACGACCCTTAGGGGTTATAAAGGCCAACAGCTCCTGAGCTGCGGCGGTTGGGTCCACCTGCCAGAAACCAGAGCGTTTGTCCATTTTGGTCTTATACCTGCATTTGGCAATACGCTCCAGGGTGTTTTCCATGTTAGGAATACTCCCTGAGTGGTTCTGGGCTTTCTTGTTGACCTCACCATAGTCTACAACAAGACGTAGGGCAGTCGACCCTGGTTTAGCAACAAGGAAACAGGGACTGCAGTGATGGGGATAGTCCCCGTGTTTATACTCTTCAACGAGGCCAGCATCAATGCATTCTTGGATCTGGCGCTCGATTTCTTCAACCTGTTCCTGTGGAGCGGGATAGGGACGACGCCTCACTCGCGTCTTTTCAAATTCTGGTTTCAATTTCAGGTCCATCTGGACCAGTTTTTTACAAGAAAGGGGAGGCGGCAAGGCGCCGAACACCTCCTCATAGGTTATCAGCAGTTTCTTCAGGCGGGGGTCAAGGTTAAGACTCTCGAGTTTCTGAAGGAAATCCTCCTCAGCATGGAGGTTGCTTTTTCCATGTTCTTTCTTTTTCTGCCGATCAGCAGTTTCGGCAGGCACAGTACCATCGTCCCACTCAGGGGGACATTGCTGCCCATAGTGTAGAGAATACACTAGAGGTATCTCAGGATCAGGCAGCGTATAGGACTCATCGTCCTCCTCAGACCAGATGGAGTACTTCCAGGTCTGTCTGAGGTATTGCAGCCGCTCTTGGCGCTCAATACCTTCGGCCTTCAGGTACAACAGCCGCCGGAGTTCTTGAGTGTCATGCTCAGACAATGGCATGTTATTAGCAGCAGGCCGCGCCAGAGCATCAGCACTCCGGACCACGGGTTCACCTGTGTGCACTGGCTGCATGTTTAGCACTGGCTTCCCAACAGGGGAAGCGGGTTCAGAGGTTGACTCTAGATCTACTTCCTCTAGCAACAGCTGGGCTAGGAAAGCACTATGTTTTAGGTCAACACAGCTGGGATCAACAGAGGGAATAGTGCTGGCGATCACAGACAGTTGGTCGTCAGCATCCTCTTTTACAGCTGCACGTTCCAGATAGTCATCGGGAGACTCACACCCTGTAAGTGTGGCAGATAGGTGCTCAGGAGATCGATTTTTGAGATCATAAAGGGTCAGGCCACGATTTTCGGCCATGACCTCTTTTAGTAGCACCTGGTCTAGGTCACACAGGGGTACAGGATTGAGAGATCCATCGACGATGGACAGGAAACTGGCCCACTCAGGGGCCTGCATAGCTGTGTCTGAGTCCTCAGGCACATAGATGGGGCCGTCGCGGAGTTGCAGTCTTCCCACGGTCATTTCATCTAGCATACGGCGCCAGTAAGCATGTTCACCAGAGCAACCCCAGTCAGGGGTGCACATAACAACCCTTCCTCCCTCATAAGCGATTTTGGTTAGAACCTTCGCGAGCACGGAGAAGGGAGGGTTAGCATACGCTAGGCCCATTGGTTTCCAGAAGAAACGGAAAGCATTGTTCAGTTGTTTCGAGCAGTACAACTGCATGATGTGCTGTGGTTGGCTCGCAAACAATTCCACCTGGATCTCATCCAGGTTTACCTGAAGGGCCGCCAATCCATTTTCAAGAACGTGACGGGCCAGTTGGTAGTTTTCAGTACGATAGTGCGTCTTGGCTGCGTAGCGCAGCCCAGACTCTTTTCGTCCTGACAGCTCCAAAGGAACGGAGAATAGCCCACTGCCAAAGTCGCAGTGCAAAGAATAGGGACGCTGTAGGGACAGCATTTTTACCTGGGGGTTTCTTCGTAGAAAGTCGGTGCCAATGACGATGTCAAAGGCGTCAGTGTCCAACACTCTGCAGTGTTGGGTCACGGTTTCGTCGCCAAGACATATAGTCACATCGACCCCCCCAAAGGAATGGATGGTACGCCCATCCCCTACTCTTATGGCCACGGTCTTAGTTTTCCTGAAAGTCTTAAGCAGGGACCGGGCCACTATGGAAAGTGTTGCACCGGTATCAAGCACCGCTCGAAAAACCTGATCCCCGATTTTCACGAGGATCCAGAAAGCCAAGTCCTCCTCTTCGGAGCCGCCCCCCTATTCCTCATCAGGGAACTTCACATCCACCCCTGCAGCCATGAGGGACTTGGCCATCCAGGCCAAGCGCCTCTTCTTGGAATTATTCCCCTCAGGGGTAGCGTTATCCCCTTGGGGGCGTTTCTTAGGGTCACCTGCGGCAGGAGCGGGTGTTGCAGCAGGAGTGGGTGTTGCAACGGGCGCTGATGACCGCCTCTGGGGGTTAGGGGGTCCAGTTTTGCCACCCCCCTTGCCACCTCCTTTACCACCTTTATCCCCGTTCGGGGGATTTCTGGCGGGCGTCTGGGTCTTCTGGCGCTCCGCCTCCTGACGCTTGAGTTTGTCACTCTCGCGTTTCTTCATGTGGCATTCGTCCTCGTAGTGACGACGTTTGCCACAGTAACCACAGGTGATGGTACACCTGAAATGGTCCTGATGGGTCACAGTTTTCCCATCTTTGGTATGCTGCTGACGTTTCATCTGCAGCATACAGCCACTGCGGAGATCGCAGTCAGAGGCATGACAAGGTCTCCCCTTGTCATTGACAGGTCGGCAGTAGAACAGGCGGGGTGTACCTGCATCAGGTTGAACCTCGTTCATGGCACGTAGGTTGCCCCTCCCTTTACCACCTCCCTGGTTGGTGTTAGTGGGATTTTTATGCCCCTTCCCTTCGCCACGTTCGGGGGTAGGGGTACCACCTCGTCCAAAATGCTTCTTGAGGAATTTCTTCATGTGGGAGTCATTCTCTCTCTCAAGAGCTAGCTCAATCAAGAGATCCACCAGTTCATCGTACGAGTGGGTCCTGCTCTTCCTCTCAGAGGTGGAGCGGCAATCATCCCACGTACGCTCGGGGTTCTTACTCATGAGCCACAGGTGGGGCTCAGTGGCTCCGTAGGAGCCCACGTTCATCCTCGAAAACAAGTACTCCAAGTCGCACACATACTCAGAAATTCGCGCAGCGGATGGAAACTCAGGGAGCATAGGTAGCTCCTCGATCTGTGTGCGTACGCTGAGGTCAGTCTCATAGACTGGGAATGTTTTCTCCAACCTCAGGAGCACCTCTGCCCAGGTGGAACAGGTTTTCACAATCTGTTTAACCTGTTTTTGCAAAAACTTCTTTTTGCATGAGCGTTTTAGCAGTGAACATTTGGTGGCCACATCCACATGGGATTGGCCAGTCAACAAAAAGAACTCTGCAAATTCTTCTGGCCATTCGGGCAGATTTTTGGGGTGGAACTCCGGCAGTTCCAGCCGGATGTTCCCCAGGGCAATTGGTCTGCCCGTCTTCCCACCCCCCGGAGTTAGGCCTGAAGGCGACACGCCGGCAAGAGGTGCCAGGGCTGGCAGGCCTCTTCTCTCAATCTCTGTGACAGGCGCGTCCTGTAGATCAGCCAAAGCCACTGTCCTGGCACGGGGGTGAAAGGGGCTGGGGCAGGTAACCTTAGGCAACAGCCTTGAGACCCTTGATCTCTTGAGATCTTCGGCCAGGGTACTCAGTCCTGGAGAGAGAGAGGGCAACTCTGGCTTGAGTAAGGGTTCTGCAATACCCAGTTTAGCCTTAATGGCCTCCGATAGGGCCGTCACATCTGGATCTTCTGATCCAGACAGGAGTTTGGCCAACAGCTCGGCCGTATGATCCAGGGCACCGTAGGTTGGTCTTGGATGATGTTGTTCTTCGACTCGTGTCGGGCCCACTTCGGGAGCCCTTGGGGTTGGACAACATGGTCTTGGATACTCAGGTCTTAGTCGTCTTGGCAGGGATGCAGTGGACGGAGGACCAGAGTGTGCGTAGGACCCTAGATCTGTACGTGGTCTGGATCCATGTACGGCCGATGGCTCCTCTCCATCTTCCCCAGGAATGGATTTATAGTACTCCTCATGTAGGATGTACTCATCCATCTTCTTCCTCAGTTCCTCATACTCCTCAGGTCCTTCAATCGCTGTAGAGGATGAAGCCGGACAATTGGATCTGGATACTGAGGCAGCTACACCTCTGTGGAGGTGACTGAAGCTGTCTCCACCGTGTGCTGCTAAGGCCTCGGTGGTAAGGCCTTTATTTTCTTCCGCCCTTCTGCGTTCTGGATCTCCTTGGGACCCAGATGCGCCACTGAGATGATGTGGAGCTCGGTAAGGTGGTTCACTCATTGGGTGGGCCATGCTGCCCATTTGCACTTGGACAGTTCTGATGGGCCAGGTCCTGACGCCTGGCGTGGACATGATGAACTTGTTGTTGAGCTGATATTTTGATGTATTCCTGCAAGTTTTGTAGTTGAAACCCCAAACCAAAGCAGCAAGTAGAGCAATAACAGGATGTGGATCGAGTCAATGATTGGTTTTGGAATCCAGTGTAACACAGAAGGGCTGCAGATAGACAAAGCAGGCCTATACACAAAGATTCAATCACAAATGGATAATACAAAAGACTTTATATGAAAATTGGTCTGACTCTTGCCTCAGAGGTTGCATTAGGCACTTCATGTGCACTTTTTTGGGTGAAATGGTGCTGGTTAGGAATGTGGGGCATAGATGTCAGGACCACACAGAAAATGACTTGGCCAGGCAACTGAATTCAGAAACAGTTACAAGGTAGGACCACAATAAGTGGTAGAAACAATTGAGTATAGGGGTCTTGGGGTGGGAGACCACTGGGCTTAACCTCCAAGGCCTAAAGCATGAAATGCCTGTTTTATTTCGGTATATCCTCCATGAAGGAAGGTACCTCCGCTCAGTTGAGTGGTAGGGGTGAACTTCATGGGGGGCTAGGGTCACAACCCTAGTTACTTTGAGAAAGTGTACTTTAGGCAACAAAAGAGAGACAAAAACACTTAAGTTTGTCTTAGCATCAACAAAAGGGTTTTAAGGGGGGCTTGCCTGGATCAAGCCCTCCAAGAAAGACATGGCAGTGACTTCTTCTTACTCACACATGCTGAAACACCATCAAAAAAGCAGAAGGAAATCGAACTTTTTCACTGCCATCCCATTTTCAATAAAATGCAATGATTGAATATCTGCAAACTAGACACCAATACCTTTCCAAAACAGCTTTGATGACGTTTTAACTCACCACAGGCTCTGAGAAAGGTTTGTTTCGTGTAGCATCATGAACACCAAAATTGAACACATGCTTTCATGCAGTTAGTTGACCACCATGGGAAAAACCCATTCTTGACCACAGAAATTCAAAGTAAACATGTGTCGTAAACTGCATACTCCAGTGTTCACAAAACACCTTGGTTCAGGTTTGGACTCACCATGGTCTCAGAGAAATGATTAAACCTCCAAAATTATTTTGCATGATTTTTCACCAAGTAGTTTGTGTGGTAACTTGTTGCAATTTTACCATAGCCATTCTCATTTTCTGAAAAAAAAAACGACTCAGGGTCAGAAAGCACATACTTCAGTGTTGTTCAGAAAAATGATGTTGAACCTGAAACCATTTTTCTCTGGGAGATATGAAGAAAGCACAAGAGGCAGTTTTGAGGGGTTTTTGGGGTGTGGTTCATGGGTGACTTTGTTGGGGATGGACAGAATAGCAGAAAAATCGATTCAGATAAAGTGAAGTGGGCGATAGAAGCGTATCACTGTCATTTTTCCAAAAATGCTTGATTCAGAATTTTTTAGCGCAGTGGCGCGGAAATATGCGTAAAACACCAAATGTCATTTTGGAGTGTTTTAGAGGGTTGGGCAAAAAGTGATTCATGGGTCATCTTGAAAAAATCACGGAAAATAGGCCTTGAAGAATTGAAACAAAGTGAGAGTCGCATTTGAAAGCTAGCGCTCTCTACTTTACAATGGCGCTTAAGTTGATGCAATTTGACGCACTGGCGCGAAGTTATGCGTAAAATGTGTTAGGCCATTTTCAACATTTTTAGCCTTTTGGAACATCAAAGAGATTGAAGAAATCATAAAGAAATCAAAGCTTTTGGACTCCAAAGAGGGTCAGCAGTGACTGGGGTGGGTATTTATAGTCACGGACCGTCAATCTTGTGCCTTCCCTTGACATAGGGTCTCATGTACGACCGTAAGCAAGGAGAATTCAACTCAACAAGCATGCAACATGTAGCAAAAGGAAGCAACACAATGAATGGCTCTAGGCCTCAAAGAGCCTCAAGAGAGCCTCGAGAAGCTTGCTGGCAGCGCTCTCGCAACACGTCGTCGTCGTAGAAGGCGTCGTCATCGTCGCTGAAGCCCTGGCAAAGCGCTTTGTGTAGTCCAAGCTCACCACATTTTGGAAACTTCTTGTTAACTTAAAATCCTTCAAAATCTTCACCAAACTCAATGAAATAAGCCCTCTGGACGCCTTTTCTAACTCTTCTGAAGCCTCTGGCGTCGTTCGTAATTGCGTGAAGGTCGCTGGAAGCGCGTTGAACTATGAACTCCACGTTTTCTCCATGTTTTGGGACATAGGAAGAAGTATACCTTCAAGACTTGCAGGTTTCTTGAACGTTTTGATAATTTCAAGCAAGGAACTCACTTTACTTGAACAGCGTACGCTGGCCCAGCTGCTGCTCGTCGTCCTCGTCGTCGTCGACCTGCTGGAACTTCAGATTACTGGACTGTATTGTGCTTGTACTTATGGTGCACAATAAACCCTTTTATCCTTGTCTTGCACTTCAAAATCAAATTGTTTTAAATGAATTGCACCATTCCAATTGATTCCCTTGGCAAGTACAAAGTAGGCAACAGCAAGAAGACGAAGTCGTGAACGAACATTGAGCTGGACCAACTGGCTGGTCCAGTAATACGGGTTCACATGCCCAAATAACAAGAAATTTGACATAACAATAAATTCTCATTAAAAAGGCAATAAAACCTACATTTTACTTTTAGCAACTTCCTGAGTAGTCTATCTTATCACAGGCCTTGTCAACATTACGTAAATTGCTGTCGGCGGCAAAAGACGGCAACCGTCGCGACAGGCCATCTGAAGCTTCGAAATAGCTTCCAAATAGGTTCTAATACATTAGAACCTTCTAAAAATGTCTGAAAACATGATTCAATCACATTATAATCATATGAAAGGTGATTATTCATGTATGGCTACTAATGTATCCTACATCTGTGCTCTCCGTAGTGTACCTAAGAGGAGTAGAGTCTAGCAGTAAGCTTTAGGCTTGGAATATAAGCCAAATATGAGCAAATATCCTAGTTGTCTAGGGTCTTGAAGCTCTAAGAGGTCTAGTACAAGTCCTCTAGAAAGCTTCTGAGACGCCCAAATGCCCTCACTTATTACAGGTTCCCCACGCGCCGCACAAGGGCGCTGCAGACGGCACTGAGGATTTCGTGCACAAGGGCCGCGTGTGCCGCCTGGGCCTCCGTCTCAGTGCGGATGGTGGGCTGCAGTTGCTCGCCCAGCGCCAACGCCCGGATCTGGTGGATCGCGAAGACGGGGCACAGGTTGGGCGCAGTGGGGGTCTCTGCCGTCCGCTCGCGCTGGGGGATGGCCTCCAGCTGCTGCCGGCCATCCAGGTGGAACCTCCATGTCGCCGACCATACCTTGGTGTGCGGCCAGCGGCGCCGCACCCAGCGCCAGAGGCAGTAGAGGGCATGGCCTGGGTGCCAGGTGCCGACCATCCCCGACACGATGGCCGTCAGGGGGTCCGGGGGCTAGCCGTCAAGTAGAGAGGTGGGGCTGTCCGGCAGGGCCGTGGTCGCCGGGAGCATGGAGTCAATGGCCTCCAGACTCCAGTGGTTCTCCTGCGGGTACGGGATGATCCGCACTTGGTAGTAGTGGCCATTTTCCAACACGATCATGGCGATGGTGCTGGGGTCACATTCGCGCGGCGGGGGCGCTGCGCTTGCCGCCTCCGAGTACCGCTCCGCCATGATCGTGAGGTTACGCCCCCTGTCGCGGGCTTTCCTGCTTTCCCATGCCGCCAGGCCTTCGTACGGTGGGATGCGGAGGGTTTCGGGTCTCGGCGCTGGGGCGGCCCGTTCCCAGTCCCCGGTGCTGGGCGCGGGCCTGGGGTCCGTCTCTGGTGCTATGAGCGTGTGTGCCCAGCCCAGGTGTGGAACCCATACGCCTCCCCGGGTTGGCTGGTGGGTGTTGAACCACCAGATCCACCCTGCACTAAGGTCGTCCGAGATTTGTGTCCCGGGGGTGACGAGCGCCTGGAGCTGCCGCACAAAGATTTCCGTTGTTGCGGCGTGCGGCGGGGGGACCACGGCGAAGAGCCTGCTCGGGTTGACGTCCCAGAGGTGTTCCCGGAAAGCTGCCACTAGCTCGCTCGAGGGTGTGGTGGCGTGGATCCCGTAGAGCGCCCTCAGTTCCGCGTCGTCGAAGGGACCCGTGCTTCTTCGCTGCGGTGGCCTGGGGGGTGGGGGGGGCATGGTCTGTGCGACCGCAACTCACCAGAGCGGCTGCTTCATTCTCACGCAGTCACGCAGTCACACAGTGACACAGTCACTCCGCCCGCACAGCCATCACGGGAGGGCAGCCCAATCAGTAGGTCCAGCAGCGGCACGGGGTCCAACAAACCGGTGCCTGCTGGCAAGGGAAAAGAGGCCGAGGTGAAAGATACTGAGGGTACGGCGAGCGACGTACGTCCCGGGTTGCGCAACAAGAAGAACGTGGACTACAAAGCGGCACCACCGGTGCAGCAAATCCGAGCGGGCTCTCCTCCCAAGAAGTTCAAGCAGTTGGGCAAACTGTAATAAGTTGGGGCATTTGGGGCTCTCAGAAGCTTTCTGGAGGATCTCTACTACACCTCTCAGAGCTTCAAGATCCTAGAACACTAGGATAATTGCTCATATTTGTCTTATATTCCAAGCCTATAGCTTACTGCTAGAGTCCACTGCTCTTAGGTACACCACAGAAGGCAGAGATCTAGGATACATTAGTAGCCATGCATGAATAATCACACTCCATGTGCATATAAAGAAAGATGTCCTTGAATTATGCCCTAGGTCTTTTGATGTATTCCTGCAAGTTGGTTTTGTAGTGGAAAACCCCAAACCAAAGCAGCAAGTGGAGCAAGGACTGAATATGGATCGAATCAATGAAATCAATGATTGGTTTTGGAATCCAGTGTAACACAGAAGGGCTGCAGATATACAAAGCAGGTTTATGAACATAGATTCAATCACAAATGAATAATGCAAAAGGTTTTATATGAAAATTGGTCAGACTCTAGCCTCAGTGGTTGCAATAGGCACTTCATGTGCACTCTTTTGGGTGAAATGGTGCTGGTTAGGACTGAGGGGCATAGATGTCAGGACCACACAGAAAATGACTTGGCCAAGCAACTGAATTCAGAAACAGTTACAAAGTAGGACCACAATAAGTGGTAGATTCAATTGAGTATAGGGGTCTTGGGGTGGGAGACCACTTAGGCTTAACCTCCAAGGCCCACAAGCATGGAATGCCTGGTTTATTTTGGTATGACCTCCATGAAGGAAGGTACCTCCGCTCAGTTGAGTGGTAGGGGTGAACTTCATGGGGGAGGCTAGGGTCTCAACCCTAGTTACCTTGAGAAAGTGTACTTTAGGCCACAAAAGAGAGATAAAAACACTTAAGTTTGTCTCAGCATCAACAAAGGGTTTTAAGGGGGGGCTTAGCCTGGATCAAGCCCTCCAAGAAAGACATGGCAGTGACTTTTTCTTACTCCCCCCTGGAGTACTAGTTAGCTAAGCTAGTAGGACCAAGGAAAAAGGCTCAAATATTCCCAAAATCACCTCAAAAAAATGCATAAAACTTACCAAAAACATCCTCATCACTTCATAGAAGCCTATCACACTGTAGGGACCCTTGAAAAACAGTGTAATGTACCGTGAATGATGTCCCTTCGAAGGGGCATTCCTCAAAAGTCGCCGGCGTGCGGCGAAAACTTTTGGAAAAAGTGTGGGGGCAGTGGGAATTGGACCCAGGACTCCCTGTCCAGAGCACATGTGTCTGTCCACTAGGGTACAGCCGAACGCTCTAATGCGGACGGTTATCGCCGTATAAACAGCGTTTTAGTAAACGTCCTGACCAAGGGCCAGGGCGGAGCAATACTCCCAACGGAGGACACAAACCCCCAGGAGCTGAAAAAAAATAGAAAATGGAACCAGCAGGGAGTGATTCCTGCGGTTTTGCGGAAGGGGCTGTGATTTAGCAAGTGAAATCGTTGAAAATCGACGAAACCACGCGGGAAATCGTCATTTTTACACATAACTTAAAGTCGCAGACAAGCGCAAACGAAGCGGACGCCAAGAAAAGGGTTGCGCTAGCGAAATCGGCATTTGGAAAAGAAGGTATGTGCCGTAGTTTTTAAAGTTTTCAAAGAAAATTTTTGCACAGTTGCATCAAAATTTTTATAAACTTTAGAGTAAAGTATTCACAAGTAGCCCGCACCACAGAGCAGTTCAACAACCCGTCTCTCAGGTATGTCTGTGTCACTTCACACTCACGCATTGCGTTCGTGTTGGTTGCTCCGTCAAAACGTTAGGGTTGTCAACGCTGTGCTCGTTGGGGGGTCGGGTGTTCATCTCGCGTGCTCTGCACAGGTGAAAGCAGGAGTGAAAGGTATGTGATGCGAATGGAGCGCGCAGCGCGTATGTAGGGTTAGAATATGCGCTGTGCTCGCGATGCATGTGCCTAATCTAGGCATCCACACGCTGTATCGCTTCACCTGTATCCCTAATCCACCCTTGTTTCTTTTCTCACAGGTTAGCGTTTGTACGTGTGCGGCCGTAGCGTTCAAGATGAGTTGCTTAAAACGCTTAGGTTTGTTTTGTGTTCGTTTTCAATGCGGCATTCACACGATGCATGGTAAGTAAGGTAGGTTAGCCCAGGAGGAGCTCACCTCCTGGTGGAGTCTGTGGTTATGCCTCCCTTCCCTGCGTGCTCATGATGCATTAAAGGGTAGGCCACGCGAATTGCGCACGGTAAACCTTGTTTAGGCTACCCAGGGGCTCCTCGGTACGTTCTTTAAGAGAACCTGAGGAGTCCCTTAACGCTTGCTTGCTTGATAAGGGTAGCTGCTCCATGCAGCGTGTTTGCGGACAGCGTATTATAGGGCACACTGAGAAGGGTATAATACCTGGAGTGTGCCTTGGTTCCTCCGCCGCAAACGCCCTTTCATTTGCCTTTGTTTTACAGGTGGGCAGGTAGGGTGAGTGGTGCAGCAGCATTTTTTTTATGCCCTGCTAAACAGGGGCGCAGATCACACAAACAAGTAACTCCGCTCCGCCTGTGGCAGAGCAGGGAGTCCGACTTCCTCGACATCTGCGCCTTGCACACGAGAGCACTCCTTCCCTCCAAGCCCTTGCAGGGGAAACGCGTTGTGGCGTCCCCTGTGAGGCCACAGTTGCTTAGCAGCGCTGTGTTCTCTTGTCATTTCACAGGTGGGTCGCTAGGACCCTCGAGAACTTTCTCTTCGCAACGCCAAGTAGAGTGTGCGTGTAGGAGTGGTAGTCCTGCGTGGGGGCTAGAGCCAGTTGCCCAGCGCTCGCCCACCAGGATGGTGCCACTGTAGGGTGTGTAGGACCTGTAGGGGGCGTGTCACTGACCCACCCTTTTCCTGCAATTTTAGCTGGGTTGGTGGGCTGTGACAGTGGGTTAGGTTAGTGTTTTTGGCCACATAGCAAACAGGCGTTTTGCATGCCTTCATAGCTTTTGGCCACCCCTCCCTGTAGTAGTCAGGTAGGTAGGAAAAACAATACCTGGACTAACACTCTGGGTATTCCCCCAAGGTTTTGCGCCAGCACAGAAATTGGGCGCATAGGGGAGGGGAGACCCGGGGCGTACCCCGTGGCATCAATAAGCCAACCCTCCGGGTTTAGCAAGGGCGCAGACTTGGGTATAATTAGGACACCACTTCTGCGGCTTGCTCTTAGGACCTTAGGACTAGCACACTCACACATACGTCATGGCAAGTAAGGGTAAGGTAAACCCAGAAAGGAAGGGTAGAACCCCATGGGTCTGGACCAGTCAGGGGTCCTAACTGTGGGCTCGCTTGTCCCCAAGGAGGGAAGACACACCTTGCCTCATAACACCTTGCTTGTCATTCCCCCCTGGTGTAGAAAGCCACCGTTCTTCGTTGGCTCACCAAGGTCATTACATTAGGGCAGTACCCATGCAACACATGGTCAACAAGGCAAACACTCGCTGGGTGGCTGCAATCTTGATAAGCGGCCACCTGGCTCACGCTGGAAACCATAGGCATGGGTCTGCAGGGCACAGGCAGGGTCAGTTGACTGACACAGGGTAATTAGTTTCGCTTCTTACGCTGGGACATAGTCTCAGCACGGGTTAGGAGCTGCCCCTCGTTGTTCTCAACGAGGTAAGTGCGGAAGATGGGGTTGATACTCCCATCTGGTTGTATGAAGGCTGACATAGGTTCCCAGGTCGCCTCGGACAACCCATAGCCATCCCACAGGGTAAGGAATTTCCAGCCCTGTTTATACTCGTGGCGAGCAATACCTGCAACCACGTAGTAACCATCGACTGCCATCTCATCGGCGGTCATCTCTTCGAGTTCGTCTGCCTCCTCTGGACTGGCAGCGTTCTCTAGGTCTATACGTTCAATCTCACTGTCGCTGAGGCGCCACTCATCCCAAGACAAGTCGTCAGGGGAGTGATAGTGCCTCAGCTGCTTAGGAGCGCATAGCAGTTCACCACCTAGACGTGGACTGCACCTGACATGGATCCTGGATCCATCTATCCTGATGATACGATAGGGTCCAAAGTAAGGGTCCTGTAGGCAGTTACGTGGCCAGGAGGGTAGGCGTGAATGGTGTACCAAAACAAGGTCACCAACCTTGAAGCTGGCAGGTCGCCGTAGGCGGTTCCGTCGGCTCTGTTCACGGTCACGAATGTGCCTCAGGTTAGTACCAGCCTGGTTAGCCAGCGACTGCTTGTGTTCTAGCCAATCTCCTACAGGGCTCTTGAAGTCCTCAGGAAAGGGGGTTTTGAAGAACCAAGCAGGTCGTCCTCCATGGAACAGTTCGTGGGGGGTGAAACCCGTAGAAGAGCTCCGCTGTGAGTTCATGGACAGGACTGCCCAGGGCACTAGGCGTACCCAGTCCTTGGTGCGCTCCTGTTTCATCAGGATTCTTAAGTTTTGCTCCACCACACGGTTCTGTCTCTCACAGAGAGGGTTAGACGTGTGGGTGTAGGGCACACCTGTGGTTACCTCCACGTTGAGGGCATTTAGCACTCGTTTGTACCACCCAGTGTCACTGCGGATGCGTACATCTTCATCAGAGTGCACCTGTTTAGGTGCTCCATAGGGTTCGAACCATTGTTCGACCAACATTTTCACAGTCTGTTCACCTGTGATTTTCTTATTGCAGGGGAACACACGGGTGAAGCGAGATAGACCACAGGTGACCACGAGGCAACTATCATAGCCGCCAAAGCGTGGTAGGCCGTGGATGTAATCCACGTAGAGAAGAGAGTTAGCACAATAGGGTATGGGTAAGCTGGAGATCAGACCCCTATCCCTACTGTCGCTCTGCTTGCTGGCATGACAGCCACAAGCATCCACAATGGTCTGCATACGCGACCTCAGTTCAGTCAGGGTTAGACTGGAGTAGAAACATTCACGGAAGAAGTCCACTGAGCGATTAGCGCCAGTGTGACCGGAACTGAGATGGGACCACTGTAGGCACCCATCTAGTCGTGCCTCAGGCACCACAATTCGGTCCTCGTAGAAGAGGTACTGATTGTTTTTATACCACTGGTGCCCGTCAATGACACGGGGTTCGAGACCAGTGTTGAGGGTTTGGAGAATTTCTTCATACTCTGACTGATAGTCGGTTAGACTCCAACCCTCCAGGATTCCAGCAGTGCGCATGGACAGGTCAAGCTGGACATCCATACGCTGGAAAGCCTCTTTGGCGAGCGCCTCAGAGCTCTCACCAATCAGCGCATCGAAGTTGTTGCGCGATATATAGTCAGACAGTTCATTCTTAATACCGGGGATATGATGCACTGTCAGCCTGAACTGGCTCAGGTAAGTCCACCACCGTTTTAGCTTCGCTTTCTCTGGTGGTGGGCCCTTCTGAAATGACTTTACAGGCTCCTGGTCACACAGCCAGACAATAGGGTTAGACCCCAGGAGTCGGGATTGTGAAGATAGCACCAACATACCGGCCAGGAGTTCCTGGTCATAGGTGCTGTAGTTGGAACGCGCTTGGTTCCACTTCCAATTCCAGTGTCCCAGTGGCACCAGTCGCCACTCACTGGTAGGATAGTCGTGTTTCAACGAACCATCACGGTTCAGTCCAGTAGTACGATAATGGCAGTGGGTTAGCTCAGCGGGGTTAAGCTCCTGCCATTGATAGATCGTACCTCCCCCCCCTACATCACTGGCATCAGTGATCAGGACTATCTCGCCCTCGGGGCGGGGAACTCCCAGGCAGTTGGAGGAGGCAATCTTCTTCTTCAACTCCTGGAAACACTCTTCCTCTCTGGAGGTCCACCTCCAGGGAGTAGTTTTCTTGATTAGGTCAGTGAGGGGTGCAGAGGAGTAAGTAAAATTGTGGATGTGACGCCGATAGAAATTACAGGCGCCCACAAAACTCCTCACATCGTGTAGACCCTTCTTAGGGTCGTCGCGAATCTGCATGTCCTGTAGGGGCTGCATCTTAGACGCGGCTGGTTTCCACCAGCCATACCCCACGTCGAAACCCAAATACTCCATCTCCTCTTTCATGAACTCACATTTTTCGAGTTTGATTCGGAGATGGTTTTCTTGACAAACAGTGAAGAATTCACGTAGGAGAAGGACATGGTCCTCTTTGGTATTAGTACCCAAACTCACATCGTCGATGTGAGCCTCCATTTCTGCACCCCGAGAAATCAACTCTTGTACTAGAGGCCTGCGCCTCAGTATGTACAAAATTTTGTTCATAAGCTCCTGGAAGAGCGCTGGGGCGTTAGCCACCCCGAAAGGCATAACCTTCCACTTGAAGACACGACCCTTAGGGGTTATAAAGGCAAGCAGCTCCTGAGCTGCGGCGGTTAGGTCAACCTGCCAGAAACCAGAGCGTTTGTCCATTTTGGTCTTATACCTACATTTGGCAATACGCTCCAAGGTGTTTTCCATGTTAGGAATACTCCCTGAGTGGTTCTGGGTTTTCTTGTTGACCTCACCATAGTCTACAACAAGACGTAGAGCAGTCGACCCTGGTTTAGCAACAAGGAAACAGGGGCTGCAGTGATGGGGATAGTCCCCATGTTTGTACTCTTCAACGAGGCCAGCATCAATGCATTCTTGGATCTGGCGCTCGATTTCTTCAACCTGTTCCTGTGGAGCGGGATAGGGACGACGCCTCACTCGCGTCTTTTCAAATTCTGGTTTCAATTTCAGGTCCATCTGGACCAGTTTTTTGCAAGATAGGGGAGGCGGCAAGGCGCCGAACACCTCCTCATATGTTATCAGCAGTTTCTTCAGGCGGGGGTCAAGGTTAAGACTCTCGACTTTCTGAAGGAAATCCTCCTCAGCATGGAGATTGCTTTTTCCATGTTCTTTCTTTTTATGCCGATCAGCAGTTTCGGCAGGTACAGTACCATCGTCCCACTCAGGGGGACATTGCTGCCCATAGTGTAGAGAGTACACTAGAGGTATCTCAGGATCAGGCAGCGTATAGGACTCATCGTCCTCCTCAGACCAGATGGAGTATTTCCAGGTCTGTCTGAGGTATTGCAGCCGCTCTTGGCGCTCAATACCTTCGGCCTTCAGGTACAACAGCCGTCGGAGTTCTTGCGTGTCAAGCTCAGACAAGGGCATGTTATTAGCAGCAGGCCGTGCCAGAGCATCAGTACTCCGGGCAACGGGTTCGCCTGTGTGCACAGGCTGCATGTGTAGCACTGGTTTCCCAACAGAGGAAGCGGGTTCAGAGGTTGACTCTAGATCTACCTCCTCTAGCAACAGCTGGGCCAGGAAAGCACTATGTTTTAGGTCAACACAGCTGGGATCAACAGAGGGAATAGTGCTGGCGATCTCAGACAGTTGGTCGTCAGCATCCTCTTTTACAGCTGCAGGTTCCAGATAGTCATCAGGAGACTCAAACCCTGTAAGTGTGGCAGATAGGTGCTCAGGAGATCGATTTTTGAGATCATAAAGGGTCAGGCCACGATTTTCGGCCATGACCTCTTTTAGTAGCACCTGGTCCAGGTCACACAGGGGTACAGGATTGAGTGATCCATCGATGATGGACAGGAAACTGGCCCACTCAGGGGCCTGCATAGCTGTGTCTGAGTCCTCAGGCACATAGATGGGGCCGTCGGGGAGTTGCACTCTTCCCACGGTCATTCGGTCGAGCATACGGCGCCAGTAGGCATGTTCACCAGAGCAGCCCCAGTCAGGGGTGCACATAACAACCCTTCCTCCCTCATAAGCGATCTTGGTCAGGACCTTCGCGAGCAGGGAGAAGGGAGGGTTAGCATACGCTAGGCCCATTGCTTTCCAGAAGAAACGGAAAGCATTGTTCGTCTGTTTCGAGCAGTACAACTGCATGATGTGCTGTTGTTGGCTCGCAAACAATTCCACCTGGATCTCATCCAGGTTTACCTGAAGGGCCGCCAGTCCATTTTCGAGAACATGACGGGCCAGTTGGTAATTTTCAGTACGATAGTTCGTCTTGGCTGCGTAGCGCAGCCCAGACTCTTTTCGTCCTGACAGCTCCAAAGGAACGGAGAATAACCCACTGCCAAAGTCGCAGTGCAAAGAGTAAGGTCGCTGTAGGGACAGCATTTTAACCTGGGGGTTTCTTCTTAGAAAGTCAGTGCCAATGACAATGTCAAAGGCGTCAGTGTCCAACACTCTGCAGTGTTGAGTCACGGTTTCGTCGCCCAGACAGATGGTCACATCGACACCCCCCAAGGAATGGATGGTACGCCCATCCCCTACTCTTATGGCCACGGTCTTAGTCTTCTTGAAAGTTTTAAGCAGGCGCCGGGCCACTATGGAAAGTGTTGCACCGGTATCAAGCACTGCTCGAAAAACCTGATCCCCGATTTTCACGAGGATCCAGAAAACCAAGTCCTCCTCTTCGGAGCCGCCCCCCTATTCCTCATCCGGGAATTTCACATCCACTCCTGCAGCCATGAGGGACTTGGCCATCCAGGCCAAGCGCCTCTTTTTAGAATTATTCCCCTCAGGGGTAGCGTTATCCCCTTGGGGTCGCTTCTGGGGGACACCTGCGGCAGGAGCGGGTGTGGCAGTAGGAGTAGGCGTAGCAACAGGCGCTGATGAGCGCCTCTGGGGGTTAGGGGGTCCAGTCTTACTACCCCCCTTGCCACCTCCTTTACCTTTATCCCCATTCGGGGGATTTCTGGCGGGCGTCGGGTTCTTCTGGCGCTCCGCCTCCTGACGCTTGAGTTTGTCACTCTCGCGTTTCTTGATGTGGCATTCGTCCTCATAGTGACGACGCTTGCCACAGTAACCACAGGTGATGGTACACCTGAAGTGGTCCTGATGGGTCACAGTTTTCCCATCTTTAGTATGCTGCTGACGTTTCATCTGCAGCATACA
The DNA here is from genome assembly GCA_964036045.1 of Eutreptiella sp. 'Long Island Sound 2002'. NCBI lineage: Eukaryota > Euglenozoa > Euglenophyceae > Eutreptiales > Eutreptiaceae > Eutreptiella > Eutreptiella sp. 'Long Island Sound 2002'. The sequence continues at coordinate 58,150,359 of OZ038389.1, read as the reverse complement.
GCCACTGCGAAGGTCGCAGTCAGAGGCATGACAAGGTCCCCCCTTGTCATTGACAGGTCGGCAGTAAAACAGGGGGGGGGTGCCTGCATCAGTTGGAACCTCGTTCATGGCACGTAGGTTGCCCCTCCCTTTACCGCCTCCCTGGTTGGTGTTAGTGGGATTTTTATGCCCCTTCCCTTCGCCACGTTCAGGGGTAGGGGTACCACCTCGTCCCAAATGTTTCTTGAGGAACTTCTCCATGTGGGAGTCGTTCTCTCTCTCAAGAGCTAGCTCTATCAAGAGATCCACCAGTGTATCATATGAGTGGGTCCTGCTCTTCCTCTCAGAGGTTGAGCGGCAATCATCCCACGTACGCTGGGGGATCTTACTCATGAGCCACAGGTGGGGCTCAGTGGCTCCGTAGGAGCCCACATTCATCCTCGAAAATAAGTACTCCATGTCGCACACATACTCAGAAATTCGCGCAGCGGATGGAAACTCCGGGAGCATAGGTAGCTCCTCGATTTGTGTGCGTACGCTGAGGTCAGTCTCATAGACTGGGAATGTTTTCTCTAACCTCAGGAGTACCTCCGCCCATGTAGAACAGGTTTTCACAATCTGTTTGACCTGTTTTTGCAAAAATTTCTTTTTGCATGAGCGTTTTAGCAGGGAACATTTGGTGGCCACATCCACATGGGATTGGCCAGTCAACAAAAGGAACTCCGCAAATTCTTCTGCCCATTCAGGCAGGTTTTTAGGGTCGAACTCCGGCAGTTCCAGCTGGATGTTCGCCTGGGCAATCGGTCTGCCCATCTTCCCACCCCCCGGAGTTAGGCCTGATGGCGACACGCCGGCAAGTGGGGCCAGGGCTGACAGCCCTCTTCTCTCACTCTCTGTGACAGGCACGTCCTGTAGGTCCGCCATAGGCACAGTTCTGGCACGGGGGTGAAAGGGACTGGGGCAGGTAACCTTAGGCAACAGCCTTGAGACCCTCGATCTCTTGAGATCTTCGGCCAGGGTACTCAGCCCTGGAGAGAGAGAGAGGAACTCAGGCTTGGGTAAGGGTTCTGCAATACCCAGTTTAGCCTTAATGGCCTCTGATAAGGCCGTCACATCTGGATCTTCTGATCCAGACAGGAATTTGGCCAGCAGTTCGGCCGTTTGATCCAGGGCACCGTAGGTCGTCCTCGGATGGTGTTCTTCGACTCGTGATGGGCCCACTTCGGGAGCCCTTGGGGTTGGGTACTCAGGTCGTAGTCGTCTTGGCAGGGATGCAGTAGACGGAGGGCCTGAGTGTGAGTAGGACCCTAGATCCGTACGTGGTCTTGACCCATGTACAGCCAGTGGTTCCTCTCCATCTTCCCCACGGATGGATTTGTAGTACTCATCGTGCATGATGTACTCATCCATCTTCATCTTCAGCTTCTCATATTCCTCAGGTCCTTCAATGGCAGTTGAGGATGAAGCTGGGCAATTGGATCGTGATACTGAAGCAGCCACACGTCTGTGTAGGTGACTGAAGCTGTCTCCACCGTGTGCTGCTAAGGCCTCGGTGGTAAGGCCTTTATTCTTCTCCGCCCTTCTGCGTTCTGGATCTCCTTGGGACCCAGATGCGCCACTGAGGTGATGTGGTGCTCGGTGTGGTGGTTCACTCGTTGGGTGGACCACACTGCCCATTTGTACTTGGACAGTTCGGATAGGCCAGGTCCTTACACTTGGTGTGGACATTATGGACTTTTTGGTTGAGCTTTTGTTCTGCACTTCTCAGGGTCGGTTCAAAAGGTCTCAAGGGACTGTCTCTGCTACCAGAAAGATGTCCTTGAATTATGCCCTAGGTCTTTTGATGTATTCCTGCAAGTTGGTTTTGTAGTGGAAAACCCCAAACCAAAGCAGCAAGTGGAGCAAGGACTGAATATGGATCGAATCAATGAAATCAATGATTGGTTTTGGAATCCAGTGTAACACAGAAGGGCTGCAGATATACAAAGCAGGTTTATGAACATAGATTCAATCACAAATGAATAATGCAAAAGGTTTTATATGAAAATTGGTCAGACTCTAGCCTCAGTGGTTGCAATAGGCACTTCATGTGCACTCTTTTGGGTGAAATGGTGCTGGTTAGGACTGAGGGGCATAGATGTCAGGACCACACAGAAAATGACTTGGCCAAGCAACTGAATTCAGAAACAGTTACAAAGTAGGACCACAATAAGTGGTAGATTCAATTGAGTATAGGGGTCTTGGGGTGGGAGACCACTTAGGCTTAACCTCCAAGGCCCACAAGCATGGAATGCCTGGTTTATTTTGGTATGACCTCCATGAAGGAAGGTACCTCCGCTCAGTTGAGTGGTAGGGGTGAACTTCATGGGGGAGGCTAGGGTCTCAACCCTAGTTACCTTGAGAAAGTGTACTTTAGGCCACAAAAGAGAGATAAAAACACTTAAGTTTGTCTCAGCATCAACAAAGGGTTTTAAGGGGGGGCTTAGCCTGGATCAAGCCCTCCAAGAAAGACATGGCAGTGACTTTTTCTTACTTATAATGTGATTTAATCATGTTTGATGCTATTTTAGAACGTTGTAATGTATTACAAGCTATTTCGAAGCTCTTTAGAAGCTTCAGAAGACCTGTCGCGATTGTCAGCGTCTGCTGTCACCGACAGTGATTTACGTAATGCTGACAAGGCCTTTGACAGGATAGACCACTCAGAAAGTTGATAAAATATAGATTTTATTGCCTTTTTAATGAGAATTTATTGTTACATTAATTTTCTTGTTATTTAGGCATGTGAACCCGTATTACTGGACCAGCCAGTTGGTCCAGCTCAATATTCATTCATGACTTCGTCTTCTCGCTGTTGTTCACTTTGTTAATAAGCAAAGCAACAGGCAAATCACCGAAGAGAACTCATCACGTACGATTCCGAAGGACGTGAAATCAGTAGAAAGCGTGTTTGTGAGGAACACAAATTCTCGAGCTATGTAATGCAACAAGCAACTGAAATCGTGTGCAGCAGATTACGAATTTCGTTCTCTCATTCCACCTGCGCATCGATGTAACCAATACTCAATCTCTACAACATAGCAATAACCTATTAGCCCATACAATCAGCAATTCAAAAACTCTACACAACAGTATGCATATGCAGGCGCACGCATGTTGCACCGCGTAAGGCGGGCGGTTCAACCACTGATATGGGAATTCCAAATCCAGCGAAAAAAGAAAATCATAGCAAAAAACAGCCACTGTCATTGACCAACCCATCCTCCAACAGTGGCCCATGCGAGGCAAAGCAAATGAGACGGAGTAGTTATCCCCACCTTAAGAAGTTTCCATAATCATACATCACCATCAAATCAGAAGGGCCAACCAGGATCCGATTTTCTCTGCAGAAGTTCAGTACCCGGGTCCGCCACTGTCTCCAAGGGACATCCTTGTAACCCAACTCAGCCACAACAAGAACAACGTTTTCATAAATATCTCCATGGGACCACGACCAATATGCACATTTCACACATAGGCCTGGCACCAAGGAACACCAAACAGATGTGTTAGTCGACCAACGGTCGGGCCATCTGATCACCCCTGACACTGCACCAGTGTGGACGTCCAGGGTCCTGGAATTCAGTCTCAGGCCCCTTGACTGACTATCAAAGTCAACAATCACCTCAAGAACCTGGACCTTCGTTCCGAACTGTTCGACCGTCATGGGCATTGCATATGTAGACTCCAGCTGCACCTTCATGGTCAGCTGGAGGTCTGACAAAATAGATTCCGGGCCAAATATGTAGAAATTGTCACGGTATCGTCTGTGGATGAATATGTGTACGAACAACGCCGATCGTGTAGCTCGCATTTCTGCACTCATAAGATACAGCACAGCAAGTTGGGCACTGATGGGTCCACCCATTGGTAAACGAATGAGCTGACTGAGCACATAACCACCTGCAGTGAAATCGGCATTAGCCGACAGTTCAAAATTAACAAACGAGGTGATCCTTTCAATACTGAGGTTCATGAAATCTCTGGAGATTCCTGTGCCCAAGCGGTCAAGGGATTTACAGATGGTAGAAATTGCAAACCAGGTGATGGAATTCCTGCTCTTACGGTTTTCTCTCAGCAAGGACACACAGTACAGCACACTGTCAAGCACACAGTCCTTCGGGATCTCCGAATACATATCTACCATATGAAGCTCCAAGCCAGCCCATGGGACACAATCCTTGTCTGCGGCCGATAAAGCAGAAACAAATAAATCTTTGGCGTCATACATAGAGCAAATTTGAAAATTCATATCCATCCCACCCACGAGGCAACACAGAAGGGAAAGTGCCCGTGATGCAAGTTTCCCAATTTTTTAAGCGGGATGACTGAAATGGGAAATGACAATTCTGATCTTAAGGAGGCCTTCGGCTTCCTGAGATTTAGACTTGATCAGAATTGTTGCACTCGGTGCTTTGAATGCTTACTGGGGGGTCTCCATTGGGCACCGAGAATCAGGCGCAACGTTTGGATAAGTCCCGAAGAATACATTCGTTCAATGATAGTATTACGCAGGAGGCTTCGTGCCATAAAGACGGCACCAAAGGCATGCAAGACTTGGTACTTCATGTTTTGCAATATGTGTGCCTGGAACAACTGGGCCCAGTAGACAGTGCACACAACAAACAACAAGCCCGGGTTTTTGTCAGCGATTAAAAGACAGAAGTTATGGTCCTGCTGACATAGCGTCTGCAGGTGCTTAGGATACACCCGAGGGTCAACCGATTGTATTTTGTCATGGTAGGCATCAAAAGCTGCCTCGGCCATTGAACGAGATGCATACACAGCCTCGTGTTCAGGAACTCCCGGCAATCGTCGCATAGTAGAATACACGGAGGAAGACAAGCCATGGATGCATGACATTAAAGGAGCTACAGTAGAATTTCGGGCATTCTGCCGCAATAACCCACCTGAATCACCCAGAATCAGTTGTAAGTGCTCACAAGTGGATCGGGACACAATATGGCCGATGGGAGGTGGGCAACACAAAGGTGATCCCACACAGGCACATCCCTGTTCCAGGCAGCGCTGCAGTAATCCAGGAGAAAATCCGAACTGCGAATTCAAAACCCAATCTGCCCCCTTTTTTGTCTTACACCTAACCACCTTGATACGATTCGCATAGAACGACTTCAGGGCAGTCAAACACTTTGAATCTAGCAAATGCTGGCGCATCCGGTGCTGAACAAAATCAGCAAATGCTGCTGAAGTATTGTTAATTTTAACAGCAGGAAGCGTCTCAGTACAATGCCACATTTGCGTCTTGTCCGAGCCTTAACCTTTCTGAAGAGGCGTTCCCATAGGAGGTGTTCAACCTTACCCTGTGATTCGTGGAGGATAGAAAATTGTTGCTCCAGGGAAAGGGAGGATCTCAAGCACGACACTTCTTTCTCCACCGTAGTGGAATCAGTCATACTCATCACTGTCGGGGGGTGTAATTTGCCACGGCCGAACTTGGCCCAGTCTTTGAAGGAAAACTGGGGCAGGCGGCGATTCAACAATTTTATAGCATGGCGTTGCCACCATTTCTCACGGGAGAACACCCTAAAAATAGAGCATAGTTCCAGTGGACAAATACCCCAGCGGTGTGCGCCAATCCGGGACATATATCTATACATTGCATGGGCGTAGGATTTACCTGAGGCACAATTCAGCATTGCTAGGATATGCTCCCTACCACGATCACTGATGGGTCGCCCGATGGAGGCGGCCCCATTGCTGTTCCATCGTACACCGAACAAACGGACCGCAGTCTGACGCACCATACCAATGTACACTTCAGTCGTTTCCATGCAAAGAACCATATAGCAGCCAATAACAGGTTCGAAAACAGATGCTCTAGCACAGCAACCACGGGGGTTACAAAACCGTAATATGTGTCGGATCCATCGCGCATTGCACAGGGTCAATAATTGGTTAATCCGGTCAAAAGACTCGAAAATGGTACCCCAATCGCGGGGAGATGCATCAAGCGCATTCTTGCAGACAATACACTCACCCTCCCAAGCTGATTTCCAAATTGTCGACAGGACCTTTTTGGATGAAAGTTGGAGGTGGAGGGGGGTATTACACAATTTGGTTTTGTACTTGAGCTTAAGTGTCTGACCAAGCATCCTAACAACATCATGGTTGTCGACAGGGTCTGTCTCGAACGCACAACGACTTTGTAAGAGGAAGCCGTGAATATGAGAACACATTTTGGTAGTCATAGCATCTGCATGGTACGTAGGCACACGGGCGTCCATGATATGAAACAACGGTGCAATTATAGATGGATGATTATGGTGGTCACAGAGAAGTAGATCCATGCAGCGCTTGGCAGCGTCGGTAACTAAAACAACAAAAGGAGAGGGCGCAAATCGTTCAATACTGCTTCCATAATCCGTTGACATGCAATAAACATCCAAGTGTGATGGCTGTCAACCCATATCACCCTGCCTTGTACAGAGCCCCGCAGGGGTGAATCATCGAAAGAACACCAAACCTCATCACCATAGTAAGGGGAAGAGAAATTGTAGAAGGTGGAAAAAGCAGCTGATGTGGCAATCCCAAAAGGGATACGGAATGTGTCAGCCACCGCAATGGCGAGTGCCGACTGAGGCCCACTTTGTATGGATGCTTCACGCAACTGCCGTCCATAGGACTCGAACAAGATCAAAAAACGTTTGCAAAACAGCTCGGTCATAAGGCGGGAATCATGGACACCTTTTGCACGGCAGTATACTGAGAAAAGTCATCTTCAATGGAAATTAGCATAACATTTTGCAACCACACTACCGTACGAAGGTGGGGTTTTGTCGGAGGCGGGGATAAACAGTTGGTGAGGGAATAAGTTGCGTGCGGTAAGGTAAGTACTCTCATGCCAAGGACACGGGTCTAGAAACACTGGATTTTGTATCCGGTTGGAGAGTTCGTTCAATTTTCTCATGCTAGCACCCGAGCGTTCAGAAAATTCTTTGCAATGTCCGGAAAATGCAGAAAGATTTCAAGAAAGTGATTCCGGAACAACACTTGAGAAATTCATATTTCACTAGCAAACTTAGATGTTCTGGGGCAGTCACCGGAGGGCAACAAAGCGATTATGACCTACAAGGTCAATCTCTCTTATAAGGTTGGACACGAAGACGGGCGGTTTGGGATCGACCACGGGTATTTTGCACCTTTCCACCAGCGGGGCTCTTATCAATTGTAATGGCATCCGCACCGGCCGGACCACTAGGTTCATTCACGGGCTTTGCACCCTTTCCTTTTCCACGGCCATGGAGAATGCGGTCAACAATATCATCTCCAAACTCCTTCAATTGTGCCGGTCGGTGCGCTACAAATCCATGGAAATCAGTGCTCAATTTTTCAACATCTGTCTTCACTTCAGCAACAACCGTCTCGAGTGCATGGATTTTTGTTTCGTGTTCTTTGAAACGTGCATTCCTGGCATTCCTTGCCTCTTGTGCTACACGTTTCGCATATTTTTGGGTAGCCGTAATTGCCTTTGGTACACGTTGAGGGGAGGGATGGTATTGGTTGTTTCTGGCGAAGACCACATTTCAACGTCTCCGTCATCGCGATGCGTGTTATCATCCTTCGTGGTAGCATTGTCTTTCTTGCGCACCTTTGGCATTTTAACTTCACCTTCAGACTCAGATGTAGAAGTCTCATTGTTTGCATCGTCCACATGGGTACCATCCATGTTCCGATCTTTCCCTCGTTTCTTCATACCCGTTACGTCTTTCTTCTTCTCTTTCGCGTCCGTAGTCTTCTTGGTTTTCGCTTTGGTTTCATCTTCCGGGGAAGTAGTGCAAGTGGAGCTTCCGCATGAACTTTCTGCTTGAAGTGCAAAATCGGAAAGTGAAAGAGATGATCCACCTTCAACACCACACTTAAAAGCCTCGATGGTCGCCTTGGACGCCATGTATGCAATACATGGGCCATCTTTTGGAATATCGCCACCGGAGTTGATAGCCTTCACGAGGCGCAAACATGGACTCTTAGACGCAAAGATAAAGAGGCATGAAACCAAACAAAAGGACTTGTTCCGTAAAGTGAATGGGAAAATACCCTCAAATTTGTTCGACAATTTAGAGCCAAATGCATGGATTTCGTCAAAAGTAGCACGCGGGTCCCATCCAGCCGTCACAACCGTCAATCCAATAGGCATCTTCCCTTTCCAAATAAGAGCGTTGTTGTCCCTCTTCACCGATGTGCCAAAAAATCTCTCATGAAACAATGAATTGTCACATTCCTTTTCAAGAATCCTTTTTGCTTCAAAGCATAGATCTTTGATTATTTGGAATACTTCCTTCACGTATGGGGCTTTGCAGTCCGATGACTTGTGAGACGGATCACCGCATCTCCAACAAAGATTAAACGTTGTATAGGAAGAATATCCGGAACCACGATCGTCATTCCGAGCATAACGGTACGAACGTGGAGGAGTTCGGTAGCGTTCATCATATCCATAATCTCTATCATGACTAGGTCCATGGCGGCCGTCATAGTCTCTTTCAAGATCATACTCACGCCGGCGGCAGGAATCATCTCCATAGGAGCGGTAATCACGCGAATCTCGGGAGCCACGATAAGACATAATGTCCAAGACTCAGAATATTCCAAATCAACCAAAAGTTTCAAAGTTGTCCCAAAGTAGGTGTAAAGTAGGTGCAATCAATGAGGTACACTCGGCCTTTCCTTGTGAGGGCGAGTGTGACGTAGATAAGCAAAGCAACAGGCAAATCATGGAAGTGAACTCATCAAGTATGATTCTGAAGCACGTGAAATCAGTAGAAAGCGTGTTTGTGAGGAACACAAATTCTCGAGCTATGTAATGCAACAAGCAACTGAAATCGTGTGCGGCAGATTACGAATTTTGTTTTCTCATTCCACCTGCGCATTCATCCAATCAATACTCCATCTCTACAACATAGCAATAACCTATTAACCCATACAATCAGAAATTCAAAAACTCTACACGACAGTATGTACATGCGGGCGCACGTATGTTCAACCGCGTAAGGCGGGCGGTTCAACCACTGATATGGGAATTCCAAACCCAGCGGAAAAAGAAAATCATAGCAAATCACAGCCACTGTGCTTGCCAAGGGAATCAATGGGAATGGAGAAATTCATTGAAAACATTTTGATTCTGAAGTGCAAGACAAGGACAGAAGGGTTTTATGTGCACCCTAAGTACAAGCACAATACAGTCCAGTAATCAGACTTCCAGCAGGTCGGCGAAGACGAGGACGACGCGCAGCAGCTGGGCCAGCGTACGCTGTTTACGTAAAGTGAGTTCCTTGCTTGAATTTGTTGAAACGTTGAAGGAAACTTTGAAAACGTGAAGGTATTCTTCCATGTACCTCCATAGAAGTTTCAAAAAAATTAGAAAACTGGCAAAGGGCAACTCCAACCGTGCTCCACGCAAATACGACGACGCCAGAGGCTTCAGAAGAGTTCAAAAAGGCGTCCAGAGGGCTTATTTCATTGAGTTTGGTGAAGATTTTGAAGGATTTTAATTTGGAAACAAGTGTCAAGAACTTGGTGAACTTTGACAGCACAAGGCGCCTTGCCAGAGCTTCAGCGACGGCGACGACTACTTCTACCACGACGACGTGCTGCAGGAGCGCTGCGAGCGAGCTTTTAGAAGCTCTGTTGAGGGTCTTTGAGGCCTAGGGCCATCGATTTAGTTGCTTTCCTTTGCTACATTTTGCATGCGTGTTGTTTTGCTTTTCAAGGCTTTATTTCCCCTTGCTTACGGTCCTACTAGTTGACCCTATGCCAAGGGAAGGGGCACGAGCGACGGTCTGTGACTATAAGTCCCGACCCCAGTCACAGTGCACCTTCCTTGGAGCCCAAAAGCCTTGAATTCGCTATGATTTCTCCCATCTGTTTGATCTATCAAGAGGCCAAAAATGTCGAAATTGGCCTTCACTATTTCACGCGTATTTTTGCGCCAGTGCGTCGAATCGCGCAAATGAAAGCGCTATTGTAAAGTAGAGAGCGCTAGCTTTCAAATGCGACTCTAACTTTGGTTCAACTCCTCACGGCTTTTTTCTGTGATTTTTACAAGATGACCCATGAATCACGTTTTGCCCAACCCTCTAAAACACCCAAAAAGGACATTTGATGTGGTACGCATATCTTTGCGCCACTGCGCTGAAAAAGTTTGAACCAAGCAATTTTCAGAAGTAGACAGTGGTACGCTTCCCTACCACACTTCCCTTCTCTGAAAACAATTTTTCTGCTATTTTTTTGATCCCCAACAAAGTCACCCATGAACCATACTCCAAAAACCACTTAAAGTTGCCTTTTGTGCTTCCTTCATATCTCCAAGAGAAATAAGGTTTGAGGATCGATATTATTTTTCTGAACAACACTGAAGTATGTGCTTTCTAACCCTGATTCGTTTTCGTTTTCACAAAATAAGAATGGCTATGGAAAAAATGCAACAAATTACCACACAAACCACTTCGTGAAAACTCATCACTTTCTGACATATCAGCAACATAGCACAGAAAAATGGTGCAAAAGGTCGGCATTTTCAAGAAAAAACAGGTTTTTGACAACAATTTTGGGTGAACCATTCGCGAATCTTTGGTCTTCTAACCTTGAATCATTGTATGATATTGCAGTTTGTGATTGTTTGCATCAGTTCTGATTCATTTTAACTAGGCTTAGCCTAGGTAGAAGGGTAGATACCTTAGAACTTACTTAGACACACACTAAATAGTGAAACATTTTTGTTGTCTTTTTCGAACAAACTTGGCCACAATCATGAACAGACCGCTGGCGACCGCCACATTCACCGTCCTATCCGCTCGGAGATTCCTGCGAACCTAGGGCACTGATTTCAGGGTACTCGATGGTGCGTGGGCCCATGAGTTGAACATTGTCCTGGTAGCCGCGCAGACGGAGTTTGGGCCGTTGCGGTGAAATAGCACACTGAGCAGGAGGATGGAGAAAGACGGGTGTGAGCGGAAGGCGGAAAGAAGACTCAATGCAGGAGCAAGTGAAACATGAAAAGACCGCACTCGACCAAACAATTCACATTGACCTCTCTCGGGGTCCTTGTGACCATCCTCCGATGAGAGAGGTTGGTGGTGGTAACTGGTCACGGAAGGACCTTGCAAAACTTACTCTTACTTACTTATTCCAGCTAGCTAGCTAGCTAACTAGCTAGTGTAGGAGGTGCATTCATTTTATGGTATTACCCTAATGCTAACGGTTGCGCATCAACTTGACTTAATGTCTCCGGTCCTCTCCCTGTAGGGGAGGGTGGTGAGGAGAAGTGCCGCAAGGCGCTGGTACTGTAGTAGAGGTAACCATTCCAGTAGTTCCAGGCCGGAATGTTAGCATGCACCGCCATTGAACTGAACTACATCTCTTTACTGAACCACCCGTCATAGTTCAATGTAGTTCTTAGCACGGGCCGTGCGCTCTATTGGGTTGCTGAGACTCTACATAGACTGCATTACTACTCATGTGTGTGCTGAAACCCTTTCCGGAAGCCTGAATTGATCAAGATATTTCATTCGAGCACAATAGCATTTGAGCTAGGAAGTGATTTGTCCTCATTTCACTCTACCATGCATCTCATCCTTCATTGCATGGCCGTCAAGCCAAGCGTTTGACTAGTGATGTATTCTACTCTTCATTCGGATTGCATTTGATTCTTTTCAGTCGGTGCGGTCACTCATTCTTTGCATTTCACTTTGCCAATCTTACATTTCATACTTATTTCATTACTTCCTTATTGCAAGGGCTTGCCCATAACTCTCAACATGCAATATGGTCCGTAATTGATCTGCCCTACGTAGTTCTATGAGCACCTTTTGCTCAATGGACCCCAAGTTTTGGATCGCAGCGACGAACAATCAATTCGTATCCCCTCAGCTTTTGTTGACTAACTGCAAGTTTTGAGATCATTGACCTAGGTCATTTGGTCCAAAGAGCTAGTTTATCTCCAAGTTTGCTACCAAACCACTACGGGTACGTTCCGCTCCATTAGCTTTCGCTAGATTGCCTGGTACAGCCTTAATTACCGGGTTTGAGGGTGCTCAATCGAGTGTCCACAGTCTACAGCATCACATTCTGTATCCCCCCCGACCATAGCATCAACTGCATGACAGACCTCATTGGATTTTTCACACCTTTCCTCCCTCATCACAATACACATACAAAACACACACAAACACATACCATGTGTCATTTGATTATTCCATTTTTTTGTTTGGATATCACCCTCTCTGAGGAATTTCTGTAGTACCACATCCATCAAACTGTTGCCTACGAGCCAATTTCTATGTCCTTTCCTTCGTGTAGATAGCCAGTGTCCGCGTACAGAAGCCGGCATTGGTCTCGGCCTGCCACATCTTTGTTGTGTAACACAAGTGAACAAGTTTAAGCTTGGTCACCCAGACTCTGACTTGGCTAATGCATTCTGCGGTGTGTTAGTGAAGAGTCCTACGCCGGTAGCCACCGAGACCAGCGGTGCACCACGGTAGGCTCATTTAAAAGGATTATCGAAAGGTATCGAAAGCCTACAGTAATGGGCTTCTACCCTCGCGCGGGTAGATAAGTACTTTCCCTGCAGTGGGATAGACCCCGTCTCTTGCGGTAGAGATAGATGGCGGAGTTAAGCGCCACGGGGACAGCCTGAATCCTGGAATTCAGTTGAGCTGAATGCACTCATCATGTAGGAAGACAGGCCCCCGCACGGATGGCGGTTTACACCCATTTGCTGGGCAAGGGGCTCGCCAAAATTGGTCTTCCGGTAAGCTACAGAAAACACGTTAACTGCGATAGCATTTTTTGGGAGATTTACTACTTCTACTTGTCTAAGACAACCTGACAATGATACATTTCGCGTATGAGGCAGTGGCGACCCTCCAGTCGTGTACGATATCCGTTGGCTTGCATTAGAGCTGAACGGGCGTTGCGAGGAAAGATCCGACCTTTCCAACTTTTTTCACTTATCACTTACCTACTTCGTTTCCAATCAACCCCAGGGGACCAACCCACCCCTACCCGTAAACCCAACCGCTACATTCGCACATACCATTCATTGGTTTTTGTCATCTTTAGCACTTGCCACAACCCATACATCTTCTTTCTCTGAATTGACACGATGAACACACTTCTACATTTTCACTTCTTCGTGCAGATTATTTGCATTGGTGATTTAAGTCATTTAGGACTTTTCCAGACAAATCAGAATTCCCACTAGCTTCATATCTCATTTAATTCCTGCGGGCTATGTCCTACTGAGGATCATGGTACATAATGCTCTATGTAGCCGCCTAGGATCGCGATGCATATTGCTTTATGCCGCCGTGATGAAATATTGATTCTTTTGTACATGATTTCTAGGCATGTTACGTAAATGACGTTTCAGCTTTGTTTTAGGAATAGCCAGAAAGTATGAGTAAAAGGTTGGTAATGACGGAATATATCTTTCAATGCTTTTTGGTTAAAGTATTAGTATAAACCCCCATACCCCCAGACGGATCAATCCCCATGGCCGGGATAGGAAAGAGCAGATCCGGGTCAGATTAGTTGTTACCCTCATTGTGACTGCCACAGCCCCCCACACACTTTGAGTTATCCCTACCCGCTAAACTCATCAACAGTTGGTCATTACTGCTGCTGCCTCGCTTTCTCTGTCCATGTAATGCAGGCCAAAAAACCCATTGCATCAAATAGGTAGCACAATGCATCCACTGCATTAGGTAGCCACATGTAACACGTCCTTTGTGAAAGGTGGTATAAGTAAGAAAAAGTGCTTTTCCAATGCTTTGAGGCATACTCTAGTTGTATTAGAGATGCACTGAGCATCCAGGCATTTCTATCTTAGTATTTGTCCAACCAAAACTGGTGATAACACATTTTGACCTATGGAACCAAACACCCAATCAGGAGATGGAGTGCACCCCTTAACCCCTTTCAATGTGAGGCAAATCATCTTTTCCTGAGTTGACTGAGTACTGACATATCCAGGGCAGAGCCTATGAATTTATCTATGTTTTTCCATGAATTCCTAGCTGTCCTAGTGGTATGCACCCTAGGGGGCTGGGCACCTCTTTTTAAGAGGTCCTGGGTTCAATTCCTGGTCAGCCTAGCTAAGTAGGAAGATCCCATGTGACATGGCAGTGACCTCATCGCCACATGCCCTGCCACCTCAGCACATATGGGACCCAAAACAAAGAGTGCACATCTCCTGAGATGGCACTATGGAGATAGAGTGACCATGGGGCAGTTTTCCAACTCTTTTCCAAAAACATTTCAGCTATCTTTGTGAATATGCAATCCGATTTGACCTGAGTTGCAGTTTCTGTGAATATCCTTTCATCCTTCACTGTTTACACTGCAGCCCTTCATGCTTTGATCCTGATTCTCTTCTCCTTGCACACCTCTGGCTTGGGCTACCCTGGATTGACTGTATTTCAGCAAACAAAAGCTTTTCATCTCCAAAAACAAGCAGCAGGAGACCCTACACCAGCAGCAAGCAGCAGGAGAGGCAAAAACACAGTGTTGAAACCACTATAAACCTTTCTGGTAGCAGAGGCAGACTGTCTCTGCGCCCCAGCAGCAACCCCGTGCCGTACATCCAGTGCGCCGAGCAGTCACATATAAGCAGAAGGGCGAACGAAGATGGATACAAGGAAAGAGGACGCCGACGTGAAGACAGCGCCTGAGGCACCGGCAAGTCCAGCACCTGGTGAACCTGGACCTGGACCTCGCGCTGTACCTTCGGAGCCCTTACATGGGCCAGTGGAAGTGGCTGAGGACTCGTTGGATGGACTCCAGACGGCCTTCAGGGCCCTCTCAGTCGAGGAGGTGGTCCCTCAGCCTGTGAAGAGGAAGAGAGAGAGCGAGAAGGATGCTGGAGACGGAGCAGACGAAGGAGAGGAACAAGGGCAAGACCTGACGAATGACACTACCTTCGAAGGCGCACCAAGCGCTTCTGGCCTCCACCCATCACCCTCTCCTATGACCACCACACTCCCAATTCCAGACCCAGCCGCTGCAACATCCACTCCCATAACCAACCCGCCTATGGCAGAGGGCATAGGCTTTACTGGCATGCCTCCCTACCCCACCTATGGTATGGGCCCACCTACCACTGCGCTCCCTGAGGCAACTACTGCCAGTGAGCCGGTGGCTTCCAGCTCTGCGCCGCGATGGTATGCGGCTGAATATCCCCATCCACTACCCGGTACTGGAACCTATGTGGATGTTCCTGGGTATGCACCTGGGTATGCAACCTTGAGTGGGTTGAGGAGGGGACCTGAGTCTCTTGGAGGCAGCGGTAGAGGATCGGGGGGATCTTCCAACAGGTCCCTGACGCGGTCGGAGTTCAACGAGGTGCTCCGAGGAGCCACTTCAAAAATCGTGGGCGACCTCACTCAAGAGATCCGAGAGAAACTGGAGCCCCTGATGATACCGCCCCAAGCGTCACCTACCACGGTGGGAATGTCACCCCACCGAGTACAGGCCAACCGCCTGGCGGCAGGGTTGACAAACACCCTGGGGAGCCTGAGGAGTCGACCGATGCCGACCCCTGCAGCGATACGGAGAAGTCCTTTCGTACCGAGAACGGCCCAGCCGCCCTACAGCCACGTGACGAACTCTACGAGGGCCGAGCTAGACCGGCTGGGGCTGACAGCCTTGAGGGCAATGGTGGACGTGGAGCCTTATGGCTCTAGTGATCTAGGCGGAGACCCCTCCGATGATGAGCCGCCGTCTATGACTTCTGGTTCGCCCTCAGAGGACGATGACCCGGAGGACCCAGAGGACCCAAGGGGGAAGAAGAAGAAGAAGAAGAAGAAGAAGACCCGACGCCCTGAGGGTCGCAGGTCTCAGAAGGCGAAGGCTATTGCCACCTCCAAGATCGTGGTGAACCTGCCTGAGTTCACAGGCAAGGACCTCAGCTCGCTGAGAATTTTGGCCGGTTTCTCCGATTGACCGGCCAAACCCACGCTAGTGGGCGAGTCAAGTGCGACCTGCTCCTGCAGTGCTGCAAGACCAAGTACCTGGAGAAGCAGGTCAGGCAGATCGTGACTAACTCCGCCACCTTTGCGGACGTGTTGGTTGCCCTGGAGAGGCAGTACCCGACCTACGAAACCGACCTCTCCATCAGGGCCCAGATCCAGAACCTGCCCGTGCTGCCCAACAACCCCAAACCTGGCAGGGTCTCTGAGCTGTTGGCTGACCTGGATCACTGGGCTGGACGACTGACGCCCGGTTCCTACAGCAGCGACGACCTGCTGTTCTGGTTGGTGGCCAAGCTCCCTCGAGAGCTATGGTACGAGTGCCGTTCGATGGCGGAGCGCAAGGCTATATCCCTCCGCTACGAGGATCTATGCGTGCTACTCCTGGAGCTGGCGCTGGAGAGGGAGAGCGACCAGCACTTGAACAACTACCGTCCGGGTGGTGGAGGTTCTGGAGGCCATGGCAAAGGATACCAAGGGTCCCGACCTGGGCAGGGGACTACCCCCAAACACGCCCACGCCCGTATCATGGAGAACGTTAAGGAGCTATTCTGGTGTGATGCCAGGGACGAGCAGGGCCACCTGCAGCACGCCCCTGACTGCGAGTAGCGAGACTGCTTTTTAGTCCAGGGGAAGCAGCAGGAGAAGAACACCGGCGCCAAAGCGAAGCTGCCGGATCATTACAGGTGCACCATCACGTGTGCATCCTGCGGCAAGCGGAAGCACTACGAGGATGAGTGCTACCATAAGCAACGCCTATCGGCGAAGCTTAAGGGTGAAGATCGTGGCAAAGGCTCAGGCAAAGGTGGAGGCAAAGGCAAAGGCAACGACTCCGGCAAGGGCAAGTCGAAAGGACGTAGTCAAGGGCAAGACAAGGGTCAAGGTGGACGAGGAGGAGGCGCTAACCGCCAGCCAGACAAGGACAACAAGAACAAGGACAAGAACGGAGGCAACCCCAACCCTAATCCAGGTAGGAACTCCGAGCCCTCGGGAGGGCAGTCTGGTCCTACCACACGCTCACAAACGCAGGCCCAGCAAGAACAAGGAGCCAAGCGTGAGCATGAAGGTGGTGATGACGGCAACGCTAAGAAGAGGAGCCGTTTCATGAGGATGGCCCGCAAATTGCGAAACAAGGGGTTCGAGGTGACCTGTCCCGCGGAGTTCTGACGGGGACGCTCTGGTGGCACCCAAGACCTGGTGTTTTGGGTACGTATCCGACTAGGGGGACGCGAATACCTGGGGGTATTGGATACTGGCGCCACAATATCTATAGTGGCCAAGAAAATGTTACCTTGTGGGAGCCTGAAGAAGACCATGACCACCGCTGCTATACGTATGGGGGATGGACATGTGGTGCACAGCTGCGGGGACTGTGAAGTGGAGGTACCTATGGGCTCCCGGACTATCGCCCATCGGTTCTACGTGATGGACACTGAGGCCCTCGACTTTGTACTGGGGACTAACTTCTTCGTACAGCACTCCCAGATACAATCCCTGACGCTGCAAGCGCCCTACCTCCTCTACGTGGACCACGGCAGTGGCAGAGAGTCTGTGCCACTGGAGCAGTCGGAACATACCTCGAGTTACCTGAGGCTATCGAAGGAGGAGCCCTCGAACATGATGGCGGCCTCCAAAACTGAAGACTATCAACTATTGGGGGAAGTCCTAGACCAAGGTCTGAAGGAGTTAGGTTACTGTAGAGAAGACCTGAGTGTGGAGTTGTTCGCCAGCGACAAGCAGCATGTACTGGACCTTTACTGCAGCAAGGGGAAGAACTGCAGCTACAAGTTTTACTAGCCCTCTTTCGGGATGGCCTACGAGAACCCCAGGTTCAGTGAACTGGGGAAGGTGCTGACCAAGGTGGCCCTGGAACGTTCCCGTGTGGTCCTGTGTTCCCCCGATTGGGGAGCCCATGGGGGCAACGAGTACTGGCGAAACCTCCTGGACAGGCTGACTATCAGCTCTGTTCGTTTGCCTGATGAGGCCATCTACGTGCCTCTGGGACGCAAGACGCCTATTGGGAAGCCCGGATGGGGGAGTATGCTCAGCGTGGTGGACGGAAGTCTTACCTCCATTCCCTGGGAGGATCTGGACCCGACTCTGGTCCAGGCTATACAACGAGAAAGCGATGGACTCGCCTTGGGTGACTTGAAGGATCGCCTACGACCTCAAGATGCTATTGACACTACACCTGGAGGAGATGAGTACGTCGTGACTGACACCAAAGCCCCCAACTCTCCCTGCCATGTATCTGTTCCTGATGGAGTCTCTGAGTGTGGATTATCTGAGCTACCTACCTCTATCCACTCACACGACGAAACTGAGCACGACGCCTTCTTCGTGCAGACCTGTGTGGAGGAAGTGGTGAACGCCGAGTACGTCGCCCCACTGAAACCCCTACTCTCCATGAGGGTGGAAGACCCCGTGGACGAGGAGCTGGACCCTCGATCCAGGCTCAGGGAGTATGTGGATTCCAAGAGGAAGTTGGTGGCGAAAAAGCTATGCTACGCGAAGCCTACCCGCAGCTCATGGCCACTGAAGCAAGGACATATGGGAGACCTATCCCAATTGAAGGAGGACCTCGAACAGAAGATCACCACCTGGCAAAGGGAGGTAGATCTTAAGCTCATGAAGAGCGTGTGGGGCGCCCATGTGAGGACCCCAGAGGAGGACGACCTCTCAGAGGAATGTGTATGTGAACCCCCTCGAGCGTGCCTATGTTGCCATCGTCCACCGGAGATGGTTGTACAAGACCTTCTATATGCCTACCAAGGGCTGAAGGACACTACCACAGGCGAGGAGTCGGGGGAGGACCACCTCCCGACGTCTATTACTCAGGGGGCAAGCAACTTACACTCTGACGAGGACATGGAGGACAAGATCAAGGTATTGGACCCGCGGGTACAGAAGCTTATAAGGACCTATCTGGAGGTGTTCGGAGAACTACCCCCTCCAGCCTCATGTGACAAGCTGGTACAGATGGACCTCAAGCTGAAACCCGAGTTCGTGGCTCACAAGATCCGGAGGAGACCCTATCCAGCTCCTAAAGAGCAGGCCCACGAGATCGAGCGACAGATACAAGAATGTATGGACGCTGGCCTAGTCCTGGAGTACAAGGACGGGGACTACCTCCTACACTGCAGCCCCTGTTTCCTGGTGGCTAAACCTGGGTCTACAGCCAAACGGCTGGTAGTGGACTACGGAGAGCTGAACAAGAAAACGCTGAACCACTCAGGGTCCATTCCCAATATGGAATCTACCCTTGAGAAGATAGCCTCCTGTCGCTACAAGACCAAAATGGACAAGAGGAGCGGATTCTGGCAAGTGGACCTGACGCCCAACGCACAGGAACTACTGGCCTTCATCACCCCTCAGGGGAGGGTGTTCAAGTTGAAGGTCATGCCGTTTGGCGTGGCTAACGCACCCGCTCTATTCCAAGAGCTGATGAACAAGATCTTGTCCATCCTACGAAGGAGACCTAAGGTGCAGGAGCTCATATCCCGTGGTGCCCAGATGGAGGCTCACATCGACAATGTATGCCTCGGGACCAATACCCAGGAGGATCACCTAATCCTCTTGGGTGAGTTCTTTGCGGTCTGCCAGGAGAACCACACACGACTCAAGCTGGAGAAGTGTGAGTTCATGCAGGAGACCATGCAGTACCTGGGGTTTGATGTTGGCTATGGGTGGTGGACCCCAGCGGCCTCTGAGGCCAAACCCCTGATGGATGCCAAGGTACGACACGAAGACCCCAAGAAAGGACTTCATGATGTACGCAGTTTCATTGGGGCCTGCAACTTCTATCGCCGCCACATTAAAAACTTCACCTACACCAGCGCCGTTCTGACGGACTTGATCAAGAAGAGTACTACTTGGCGCTGGGGCCCACAAGAGCAACAAGCGTTTGACGAGCTCAAAGACAAGGTAGCCAACGCTAAGTGCTTGGGCGTGCCTAGGGCGCAAGGGGAGATTATCCTGGTGACAGACGCCAGCAATGTGGGCGGTGGTGGAACGTTGTTCCAATGGCAAGCACTAGAGAAGGAGGAGTTCGACTCGGCCATTTCCCAATGGGGGACGGAAGGTCTCAACCGAGATGGAACCCTCAAGCACAGCTACCCTGACGACAAGTGGGTCCTAGTACCTCTGGGCCACTGGAACTGGAAGTGGAACCAGGCCAGGGGGAACTACTCCACCTATGAGCAGGAATTGCTCGCGGGTATGCTGGTGCTATCCTCACAAGCACGACTTTTGGGGAGTAACCCTGTGGTCTGGCTGTGCGACCAAGAACCGGTCCGCAGTTTCCAGAAGGGTCCCCCACCTGAGAAGGCCAAGCTACGGCGCTGGTGGACCTACCTCAGTCAACTACGGCTGACGGTACACCATATCCAGGGAGTGAAGAACGAGTGTGCCGACTACATCAGCCGCAACAACTTCGACGCCCTGATTGGTGCCCGGTCTGAAGCGCTGGCTAAGGAGGCGTTCAGCCGTATGGACGTCCACTTGGACCTCAACATGACGATGATACGCCCCCCTGGATGGACTCCAACAATCGGAGTACCTGAAGGAGTTTGGGGATATCTACAAGCGCCTGGAGAAGCGCCTTGAACCCCTGCTGGTCAACCAAGAGCAGTGGAAGAGGGACAAGAGCTACCTCTGGCACGAGGACCGCATTGTGGTGCCTAGTGACAGAGTCCCAGCGCTGCTGAAGTGGACCCATGAGTCCAGCGGTCATGTGGCCGCTGACCGTACCCTGAGGCTGTTCAAGCAGTGGTTCCACACTACGTGGACTGACGACCAACTGCGGAAAACCCTCCAGCCTATCGTGGACAAGTGCCCGTGCAGGTCCTGTAAACCAGGGGATATCAGGGACAGAGGTCTCTACTCGACCCTGCCCATCCCTCACTGTGCTAACAGTGTTCTATACGTGGACTACACGGAGATGCCGAAGTTCGGGGGCTATGACTTCGCCCTTGTGGTAACCTGTGGGTTGACCAGGTTTACCAGGATGTTCCCATGTACCAAGCACATTACCGGGGAGGAGACTATCAAGATACTCCTGGAGGAGTGGTTTTGTGTCTATGGGGCGCCCAAGGAGATCAACTCCGATGAGGACGTACGAGTACGCTCAGATACCAGTTGGTACAAGAGGGTCCTGAGATCCCTCAATGTCCAGGTGTGTACGGGGATTCCCTACTCGCACACGAGCAACCCCCTATGTGAGCGACAGATCCGTGTCCTGAAGGAGAATGTACGGATATGGTGCAAAACTGAACGCACCAGAGACTGGGTGAGACTACTCCCCGTCATATCCCTGATGATGAACTCCCAAGAGAGTTCAGCTACTGGCTATTCGCCCCATGAGCTATTCCTAGGGCGCCCGGCATGGTTCCTACATGCGCCCTATCCAGAGGACGCCCATTCTTCTGTGGGTGAATGGGTCCAAGAGCAACATGCGAAGGTGGACAAGGCCAAGGCTATGCTCCAGAGAGTGAGGGAGCGTCAGTGGAACAAGAAGAACAAGCACCGAGTATCGGCCACCTACCAACAGGGGGACTGGGTGCTGGTGCACCACAGTCGACTACCCGCCTGGCAACGCTCTACCAGCGATGACCCATACTTCGGGCCGTACAAGGTTCTATCAGTGGATGGACACCGTATCACCGTGCGGTGTTCTCCCCGTCTAGGGGGGACCCTGGTGTGCGCTGCTCAACACCTGAAGCGCTACTATGATCCTGAAGACCTCTGTGGGGAGGAGTGGGAGCTGAACGACGAGGAAATTGCCGCTCTGGACCTACAAGGGGCTGCCAGCCCTATGGAATTTGAAGGTGAACTCCCCGACATGAACGCCGAGGAGATGGCTAAGGAGGGCTTCTACCTGGTGAAGTCTGTCCTACGCCACCGCTATCGCCAGGGTTGGCGCTTCCTCACCCTCTGGGAAGGGTTTGGAGTCAAAGAGGCCACCTGGGAGCCCTTCTCTGCGTTTGTTCTACCTGAGGGACGCCTAAACTCAGTTCTGGTGGACAACTTGTCCCAGAACAACCTTGGTGAGTTGCTGAGGCTCGCTGAGACGCTTGCCTCCAAGACTAAAGCTAGGGACTGAACCTTACCCTTAC
Source organism: Eutreptiella sp. 'Long Island Sound 2002' (assembly GCA_964036045.1). Classification (NCBI taxonomy): domain Eukaryota; phylum Euglenozoa; class Euglenophyceae; order Eutreptiales; family Eutreptiaceae; genus Eutreptiella; species Eutreptiella sp. 'Long Island Sound 2002'. The sequence goes on along the minus strand of OZ038389.1, from coordinate 58,128,245 downwards.
CTGCCAAAGCGTATGTGTGAATGTGCTGTTCCTGAGGTCCTGAGAGCAAGCCGCAGAAGTGGTGTCCTAATTATACCCAAGTCTGCACGCTTGCTAAACCTGGAGGGTTGGCTTATTGATGCCGCGGGGTACGCCCCGGGTCTCCCCTCCCCTAAGCGCCCAATTTCTGTGCTGGCGCAAAACCTTTAGGGAATACCCGGCGTACTAATCCAGGTATTGTTTTCCCTACCTATCTGTCTACTACAGGGAGGGGTGGCCAAAAGCTATGAAGGCATGAAAACGCCGTTTTGCTAAGTGGCCAAAACACTGACCTAACCACTGCCACAGCCCACCAACCCTGCTAAAATTGCAGGAAACGGCTGGGACAGTGACACACGCACTACAGGTCCTACACACCCTACTCTGGCACCATCCTGGCGGGCGAGCACTGCTGCAACTGGCTCAAGCCCCCACTTAGGACTACCACTCCTACACGCACACTCTACTGGGTGTTGTTGAAGAACATGTCGTGGGTCCTAACGACCCTCCTGTGAAGAAGACAAGAGAACACAGCGCTGTTAAGCAACTGTGGCCTAACAGGGGACGCCACAACGTGTTTCCCCTGCTAGGGCTTGGAGGGAAGAGGTGCTCTTTTCGCGTGCACGGCACAGATGTCGATGGAGTCGGACTCCCGGCTCTGCCACAGGCAGAGGGGAGTTATTTGTTTGTGTGATCTGTGCCCTTGGTTAGCAGGGCATGAAAAAAATGGTATGCTGCTGCACCAATCACCCTACCTGCCCACCTGTAAAGCAAAGGCAAATGAAGGGGTGTTTGCGGCGGAGGAACCAAGCCACACTCCCCGTATTATACGCTTCTCAGTGTGACCTATAATACACTGTCCGCAAACGCGCTGAAGGATCAGCTCCCCTGTCAAGCAAGCAAGCGTTAAGGGACTCCTCAGGTTCTTTTAAAGAACGTACCGAGGAGCCCCTGGGTAGCCTAAACAAGGTTTACCGTGCGCATATCGCGTGGCCTACCCTTTAATGCGTGTGTGAATGCGCGAGCATGCACGAGTAGCTTGGGCAAACCTGCCCATCTGCACCTCAATCACGAACTCCACCAGGCGGTGGCCCCACCTGGGCTTACTCACCTTACCTACCGCTGGAGAGAGAGAGCAAGTGGGCACGTGAGGGGCGCAAGTAAAAAACGTCACTATGCACTTGTGTGTATGTCTAATCACCCTGATCTGACCTCTAATCATCTGCAATCTTTCTAATCAATCCCTCTATCGCGTCCTATCGTTGTTAGCGCTGCTACAAGACTCGTTCACGGAGACACGAGACGAGCAATGTGTATGCGGCATACGAGACGAGCATACCTGTAGTTTATACCTGATTCATTGAAGTATTTTCGTTCATTTTCGAATTCTTGGATTTTTGATTCTTCTATTAGTGTGGGTGGAATCTGTATGTTTATTTATTAATGTGTGTCTCGTCATTTTCAAGAGTACGTGAGACATACGTTTATAATTCCATTTTTTCTGCATTTTCCGGCGCTTCGCTAGGAGCCGCTCCTGCGCGCCGCCTTTTTATGCGTAGGAATTTCTTGATTTGAAAAATCTAGAGATGAATATATTTTTTATAAAAATGTGCTTCTGATGCACAATTTGATTCTGCTCAGGTGTGTTGTCTCAGAAAAATTCTAGGCCGTCATTTGACGGATTTTGGTGTCGTCGCTTCGCTTTTGCGTGGATTCGTCCATAATTCTCCCATTGCTGCCTCTGCAGATACCCACGCGCAGCCTCGCTGAGTTGGCCGTGTTCGGGCCAAAACGCAGCAGCCTGGAGAGACTGAGCAGAACCCAAGACCCCACCAAGGGGCAATCTAATTTTTTTACGACTCCCTTCGCCCTAAGACAGGTCACAGGTCGCCAGCAGGTTTACGAGAACCCATGCGAGTGTGTATATTGTGTCTTGCGTTGGGTTTGTGTCACGCTGCGTCTTGGAGGGAGGGATGCACATGCACATGTTTTGGCATGCTCCCAAACTAACCCAACCAAGCCACAGGAGCCCCGGCAGCGCCATGAGCGTTGAGTCTTCTGTAGGAAATGTTACAAACAGAGCAGCAAAAGAGCGCCAACCATGGTGAGCGCCCTTTTTTCTGTGTGAGGGAAACTATAGGTATTTTAAAGTAGATGTGGAAACCAAGGAAAGGCCAAGAAAAAATCCCTTTTTCCTAAAATGCGACAGTGGTGGCCACCACAGCACAAAAGGGGAGTAAGAAAAAGTGCTTTTCCAATGCTTTGAGGCATACGTTAGTTGTATTAGAGATGCACTGAGCATCCAGGCATTTCCATCTTAATATTGGTCCAACCAAAACTGGTGATAACACATTTTGACCCATGGAACCAAACACCCAATCAGGAGATGGAGTGGACCCCTTAATCCCCTTTCAATGTGAGGCAAATCATCTTTCTCTGAGTTGACTGAGTACTGACATATCCAGGGCAGAGCCTATGAATTTATCTATGTTTTTCCATGAATTCTTAGCTGTCCTAGTGGTATCCACCCTAGGGGGCTGGGCACCTCTTTTTGAGAGGTCCTGGGTTCAATTCCTGGTCAGCCTAGCTAAGTAGGAAGGTCCCATGTGACATGGCAGTGACCTCATCGCCACATGCCCTGCCACCTCAGCACATATGGGACCCAAAACAAAGAGTGCACATCTCCTGAGATGGCACTATGGAGATAGAGTGACCATGGGGCAGTTTTCCAACTCTTTTCCAAAAGCATTTCAGCTATCTTTGTGAATATGCAATCCGATTTGACCTGAGTTGCAGTTTCTGTGAATATCCTTTCATCTTTCACTGTTTACACTGCAGCCCTTCATGCTTTGATCCTGATTCTCTTCTCCTTGCACACCTCTGGCTTGGGCTATCCTGGATTGACTGTATTTCAGCAAACAAAAGCTTTTCATCTCCAAAAACAAGCAGCAGGAAACCCTACACCAGCAGCAAGCAGCAAGAGAGGCAAAAACACAGTGTTGAAACCACTATAAACTTTTCTGTATATCCTCTCTTTGGACGCCGAAGACAAGCCTGTCAATAGACAGCTTGGGCAGATCTTGAATTTCCAGTTTAACTCCACATGTTGCATTTCATTCCCAATTGGTATTGCCTTTCCGTATAGCTCATTGTAATTTAATGCTCTACAGGTGCATTACACTTACGCTCAATTTTTGCCTGAAGATTCAGGTTATCATTGTTCATACTTTGTATGCTAGCTTTTTGCTCGGTGTTTCTCATGTTTCATTTGGAGCGCTACCTTACTCAATACTTAGGAACTTTACCCTCTTAGGTGGAAATACATCTTTACCTCTAGGAAGGGGGTAGTAAGACACTACATCAGACACCGAGAACATTCAATATGAGCGTTCCTTATGCCCATACCCCTCCTTATGTTAGATTATCAGCTTGTCATGAACATTCTTAGTGAATGCACATGAAGCTTAGGAAGGGGGTGTAATAAGTTGGGGCATTTGGGCCTCTCAGAAGCTTTCTAGAGGATCTCTACTACACCTCTCAGAGCTTCAAGATCCTAGAACACTAGGATAATTGCTCATATTTGGCTTATATTCCAAGCCTATAGCTTACTGCTAGAGTCCACTGCTCTTAGGTACACCACAGACAGCAGAGATCTAAGATACATTAGTAGCCATACATGAATAATCACATTCCATATGCATATAATGTGATTTAATTATGTTTGATGCTCTTTCGGAAGGTTCTGATGTATTAGAAGCTATTTTTAAGCTATTTAGAAGCTTCAGAAGGCCTGTCGCAATTGTTAGCGCCTGCTGTCACCGACAGTGATTTACGTAATATTAACAAGGCTTTTGACAAGATAGACCTCTCAGAAAGTTGATAAAATATAGGTTTTATTGCCTTTTTAATGAGAATTTGTTGTTACATTAATTTTCTTGTTATTTAGGCATGTGAACCCGTATTACTGGACCAGCCAGTTGGTCCAGCTCAATGTTTGTTCAGGACTTCGTCTTCTTGCTGTTGCCTACTTTGTGCTTGCCAAGGGAATCCATTGGAATGGAGAAATTCATTTAAAACAATTTGATTTTGAAGTGCACGCCAATGACAAAAGGGTTTTATGTGCACCCTAAGTACAAGCACAATACACAAACCTGTGCCGGCGAAGACGGCTCTGAAGGGTCGTGGTGGTGGAGAGAAAGTCTCCAATGCAGCGGAAACCCGGTCCAAGTCACAGGAGGACGCCATCCGTGACTTCCTCGGTGACTTCCAGTAGCCCTGCACTGCGCTGCGGCAGCGCGATGTTTCGCTGAATTTGTTGAAAGGGCAACGGCGGCGGTATGCAGCGGCGGTATCCAGCAGCGTTCATCAACTGCTGAAGCACTCCATCATGTTACCTGCACACTACCAATCGTCGTTCTGTTGTGCAACTGAGCAACGAGCGGCAACACTACTGCGGTCTCTTTTCCGATCTCCTTTTCATACGCAGCATTCAACGTGAAGGGAATGGTTCTCTTACCACTGTGTCTGACGTGCGAGCGGACTCTGATCCGAAGCAGTCCAAGCAGTTGAGCAAGCCTGTGCCAGCGAAAACCGCTATGATGGGTCGTGGTCATCGGGAGAAAGTCCTCAATGCAGTAATAACCCTGTCCAACTCCAAGGAGAACACCTTCTGTGACTTCCTCGGTTACTTCCAATAGCCCTGCACCCTGCACTGCACTGCGGCGGTCAGATGTTTCGCCGAATTCAGTGAAAGGGCAACGGCGGCGGTATCCAGCGGCGGTATTCATCAACTCTTGAAGCACTCGATCAGGTGACCTGCACACTACCAGACGTGGTTCCGTTGGGCAACTGAGCAACGAGGGGGAACACTACTGCAGTCTCTTTGCGTGTATCATATGCAGTGTTCAACGTGAAGGGAATCGTTGGTTTCCTTTGCAATGTTTGCAGGCAGGCTTACAGTCACGGCATTGCGTGAATCGTGCCACATCTCGCTGAACACAGAACAAGGCGTAGAACTCATTCACAATTGGGTTTGCATTGTTTGTAGCAGGGTTACAGTCACGGCATTATGTGAATCGGCTACATCTCGCCGAACACAGCACAAGGTGTGAAATTCTTCCATCATTTTGCGCAATGCACAATTTCTTGCCTACTGAAACATTTCTCATCAACAAAAAGTCAAAACAACGACATTTCAGGTTGGCTTAAGTAAAATCAAACATTTGAACAGGCGAAATGATTTAGGGACGGGTAATTTGTGGCGCCGCGGTCGCTGGATGCCGAATTTGCGGCGCAATTGAAATTTGAACAATTCAACATTTTAATTCAAACTGAAATTCAAATTTTGATTTTATATTTTGAAATCGTAAATCGCAGTTGTTTTACCCGTTCGGAGCGCGCAACACCAAGGAAACCGCACTCACACAGGCACGCATGTCTCATCAAGCAATTTTCGCCGAATTCGGCAAAACCCTGTAAATTACTTTTTCCGCAAAAGCGCAAGGAAAGTACAGGAAATAGTGCTCTTCTGTTTTGTTGATAAAGTTGTATTTCAAATTCAACCAGTATTACGCATGAAGTAGAAAATCCAAAAATTCACATTTCATCGCTCAAAGGGCATGACATATTGCTGCTGGTAACAAATTGTCCGGTTGGCATAGAAATACTTTGGCCGAAATGTTTTCCACTGTTTTCAAAGTTTCCTTAGTGTTGGGGGTGGCCTGTCGCGGTGCACTTAGCCCCCCCAAGCCAGTAATCAACATGATGTCGGATACCTGGAGAAGCAACGTGCCTTGGGGAAGCAGTCTACTAAGCGCAGCAGCTAACCAAGCTCAAGAAGAGGGTTTGCGCCGCCCGGTACTGCCTCTCCAAGGCAACCAACACGTCGGCAAAGGTCGCGGACTTTGTCAGGATCTGCTTGACCTGCTTCTCCAGGTACTTGGTCTTGCAGAACTGCAGGAGCAGATCACACTTGACTGCGCCCACCAGCATGGGTTTGGCTGGTCATTCGCAGGAACCGGCCAAAGTTCTCAGCGAACTCGCTGAGATCCTTGCCTGTGAACTCCAGCAAGTTCACCACAATCTTGGAGGTGGCGATTGCCTTAGCCTTTTGAGACCTGCGTCCCTCAGGGCGCTTGGTCTTCCTGTTCTTCTTCTTCTTCCGCCCACTTGGGTTCTTGGGGTCCTCCGGGTCGTCGTCTTCCGAGGGCGAAGCAGAAGTCATGGACGGCAGCTCATCATCAGAGGGGTCTCCGCCTAGGTCACTAGAGCCATAGGGCTCCACGTCAACCATTGCCCTTAGGGCCGTCAGCCCCAGCCGGTTGAGCTCGGCTCTCGTGGAATTCTGCACGTGGCTGTAGGGAGGCTGGGCCGTTCTTGGTATGAAAGGGCTTCTCGGTATCACAGCAGGGGTCGGCATCGGTCGGCTCCTCAGGCTACCCAGGGTGTTTGTCAGCCCTGCCACCAGATGATTGGCCTGTACTCCGTGAGGTGAAACTCCCAAGGTGGTAGGTGACGCTTGGGGAGGAATCAAGGGCTCCAGTTTAGCCCGAATCTCCTGAGTGAGATCCCCAACAAGTTTAGAGGTGGCTCCTCGGAGTGCCTCATTGATCTCCGACCGCATCAGGGACCTGTTGGAAGATGTCCCTGATCCCCTACTGCTGCTTCCGCATGACTCAGGGCCTCTCCTCAGCCCACTCAGGGTTGCATACCCAGCAACATCCACATAGGCTCCCGTAGCGGGTAGAGGATGGTGATAGTCCGCCACATACCAGCGTGGCGCAGAACTAGATGCCACTGGCTCACTGGCAGTAGTTAATTGCCTCTGGAAACGCAGTGGTGGGTGGGTCCACACCATAGGCAGGGTAGGTAGGCATACCAGTAAAGCCTGTGCCCTCAGCCATAGGGGGGGTGGTTATGGGTGTGGATGTCCTAGCTGCTGGGTCTGGAGTTGGGAGTGTGGTGGTTGTAGGAGAGGGTGATGCGTGGAGGCCAGAGGCGCTTCGTGCGCCCTCGAAGGTTGACTCGCTCGTCTGGTCGTGCCCATGGTCCACTCCTTCGTCTGCCACGCTTTCTCCTGCATCCTTCTCTCTCTCCCTCTTTCTCTTCACAGGGTTGGTGTCCACCTCCTCGACTCAGAGGTCCCGGAAGGCCGACTGAAGTCCCTCGAGCGAATCATCAACCACGTCCACTGGCCCATGTAAGGGCACCGAACGTACAGCGCTAGGTCCAGGTCCAGGTTCACCAGGTGCTGGCATTGCTGGTGCCTCAGGCGCCGTCCTCGCGTCTGTGTCCTCCTTCTTTGTTACCATATTCACCCTTCTTGCTCAGGACAGTACTGGGCGCACTTGATGTACGGCACGGGGTTGCTGCCGGTACGAAGAGACTGTCTGCCTCTTGCTACCAGAAAGGTTTATAGTGTTTTCAGCACTGTGTTTTTGATGTGCCTCTCCTGCTGCTTGCTGCTGGTGTAGGGTTCCTGCTGCTTGTTTTTGATGAGGAAAATGTTTTCTTGTTGAAATACAACCAATCCAGGATCACCCAAGCCAGAGATAAGCAAGTAGAAGATAAACAGGATCCAAGCATGAAGGGCTGCAGTCACAAAGAGTTAGATACAGAGAGCTATCAACAATGGACCACAGCAATTAACATACATTGCAACTCAGGATGAAATATTTTACAGGTTTGAGAAAAACGGATTGGAAAACTGCCCCATGGGCTCTCACTCTTCCATAGTGCCATCTTGAGATGTGCACTCTTTGTTTTGGGTCCCATAGGTGCTGAGGTGACATGGCTTGTGGCGCTGAGGTCACTGCCATGTCACATGGAATATTCCTAATTAGCTAAGCTGACTGGGTATTGAACCCAGGACTAAGATTTAGGCTCTAACCAGTACCCCTTAGAAAGCACTGCACCGTGGACTTATTCATTGCCTCACACTGAGGCTGTACAAACACAGAGTATGTGACGAACCACTGACTTATTTACACTCACAGTTTGCTATTCACTTCGTTTATTTTACACTGCTTTGCTTGTTCGTTTTCTCCATTGCTCTTTGCTTGTTATTTGTGTTGTGCACATGTGACCTCCATGGGTATTTCCTACCAAGAGCAAAAGAAAGAATAGCGCCAATAGCCCATAAAGGCTCCCACTCAAAGAGGGGCTCATAGCACCAAACTGTGTGAAATAGTAGTAAAAGGCGACTCCAATAGCCTTAGAGACACAGGGTTGCAATGATACGAAAATAGTACAAATGACCATCCAAATCAAGATCATCATTCATCAGCACACCACATGCATGCCAGTAAAATGACATCAATGTGTCAATCTGTCAAAACCTTTTTAACCTGTGGAGCTTTAGGATTGTGGGTCCACTTCACTCACCCCTCGTCGAAGACCAAGCAGGCGTACTTCGTCGCGTCGTCGTGGCTCATCGACGCTGCGGTGTCGTGATTGGCGCCGATCTTGTCGTTGTTGCTGACTCCTCACTCCTGCAATCCAGCACCTCCATCAGGTTGCTCTCGCTCTTCAAGGCTTCGACGCTGCCCTGCTTGAGGTCTGCAGCTACGTGTTGTACTCGAAGTTCTTTCAGACGCGTTGGCGCTGTCCTCAATCTCTTCTGCACTTCGGCTGGAACATGTGGTACTCCTTGCTCATCCTCCAATTTGCGCGTTGGGGACGACGCAGGACGATTGTCGTTCTTCACGCAGATCGCATCCTTTTGAAGGACTTCAGTCTGCAGTACTCATCTTTCTGGAGGCTTCGCAGTTGTCATAGTCCTCCGTGGACCTCAGTCCTCATAGTCCCCCTTTGATGCTTTGGCCATTCGTTCAGTCGATTCACAGATTCGATCTACTTCATTTTGGCCCAGCGCGTCGACGATTTTGCGTCCGTCTGATATAGTGATTGTGCAGGTTGACGAACGCACAGATTTGCTGGGGTACCGACTCCAGTGCAGGGCAGTGCCATACAAACCCAACCTTAGGGTCTCAGAACCAACTATTCTTCCAGTATCTACTACACTCAGGCGCAACAGTGTTTTCAGTCAGCAGTTTACGATCAGTCACACTCCACCTATTCCTAACTCTCTTGGCGCTTTTGCAAACAGACAGTCTGTGGTTAAACAGTCAACAAATAGCAGAGTTTTCAAGTCAGTCCCTCTTTTTGGTTCTTCTTGCTTTCCCCCCTGGTTTCAGACAAAGCGCACGTGCGCGCTTCAGATATTGGCCGGACTTGTTTCAACTTGTCAGACCACTCCCTTCAGCTTGCATAACCTGTTCTTTTCGTCCCCTTTTATTCTTTTTTTTTCTTTTTTCTTGTCAGCAATATGGTTAAGAAGAAGAGTGTGCCTCGCCGTTGGGCTTCTCCTCCAGCGACTGCGCCAGCTGCAGCTTTTGCAGTGCCTGTGCCAGTTCTCCCACCAACTCCACGTGTGCCTCCCAACCCGCCTCCGTCGCAGCCATCGTACATCAACACGGCTTATGAGCACGGACGGCCTGCTGGGTTGACAACGCCAACGTGGGTTCCGTTCCATGGGACCTGGATCTTGCAGACTCCAACTGCATCGCCTGCCATGTGGTTTGGGTCAGGAGAGCTACACGCGTACGAGGAGTTGAACATCAAAGGTGATCCCTGTGGTGACGATTTCATCGAACTCTTCGCTAATCACGTTAACGCGGACAGGGAACTCTACTGTTGGAGACAAGGTAACAGCGCCTGGTGGTACAGTTGGCGAGACCTGGGGAGATGGAAGTACCTGTACGCCAACCCACCGTTCTCCCAAATGGACAAAGTCTTGACGAAAGTCGCTTTGGAAGGTGCACGAGTAACCTTTGTCATACCTGAAGAAGGGAAATGGATGAAGAAAGCGTGGAGAGAATTACTGACCAAGCTGACAATAACCCAAGTACGACTACCCGATGTTCCTATGTACAAAGTTGACTATGGGGTGGAGCTACTGCCCGCTCCCAAGTGGCGAACGAACTTATGCCTTGTTGACTGATCGCTCAACCCGGTGGCGCAAGAGGACTTGAACCCCGAAGTTGTCCGAGAAGATCACGAAGAACAACCGAGGATGGGGAAGAAAGCACATGTTACAGCACTTCCCTGACCTGAAGGAATCGCAACAAGACCAAAAACGCGAAGGCATGAAGGTGACCATCAAAGAACTACCCAAAGGGAACCGAGAACTCCCGGCAGAAGAGAGAAATGAACTCTCAGAAGAAGTCCATGACAGTGACGGGCTGTCGGAAGCTCCTAGTATAAGCACCATCACACCTGTGACCGAAGGGAGCTACCCAACTTCGACGGAGTACGAGGGCATGTTCAACGACGTTCTTTTAGCTTGTGAAAACGAAGAATTGTTGCTCCGACAAACCATCGAAGAGAATCTACAGCAGAAGAGCGAATGGCATGGATTCCTGTACGGTTTCGAAACAAAGAAGCGTAAGACGAATCTAGCCAAGCCAACAGAGTCGTGACCTATGTCAAGGCAGGATCGAGAAGAAGTGAAGGCCCCATTCTGGACGCGCATCGATCAGATTCAGCAAGAGGAGTTGAAAGACGTCTGGAAGTCTAAAGTTTATTTGCCCGAGCACGATGATGGAGCGGCAGACGAATACTCGGAGGGCTTGAACTACACCGATCTGTGCGACCTGTTGGAAGAGTACAGAGAGACTACGGACTACTATGCCGATGAGGAACTCAACACAGGCAGCACGAAGAGATGCAAGAAGAACAAGCGCCAGAAGAAGAAAGAACGTACCAAAAGATGTGAACGCGCTTTTGGGTTGACTGAAGTTGGGATACCCAAAGAAGTGAAATCGGACGGTCTCCACAACCAAAGGAAGGATGAGTTCGGGCGAAGCAACCTGCAAGCGAGCGAGGACTTCATGAGCAAAGTAAAAGAACACGACGAGCACGTGTGGAACATCTTACACAGGTACCAAGAAGTGTTCGGACCATTGCCATCACCTGGAACCTGGGAAAAGCTGGTACAGCTTGACTTGGAGCTGAAGGAAGAGCACGCCAAGGATCGAATAAGGTCGAAGCCTTATCCGTGTTCCAAAGCCGACATGGACGAGATCATGCGGCAAGTTTTGGACTGCGTGGTGGCAGGGCTGATTGAGGAATACAAGGAGGGAGACTACCCCAAGCATTGTTCTCGTTGTTTCCTAGTGGTGAAGCCACGGTCTACGGCGAAGAGGTTAGTCGTGGACTACCAAAAGCTCAACCGCAAGATCAAGCAGCACAGTGGGTCCCTGCCGTTTATGGAGAACACGGTGGAAAACGCAGCGGACTGCAAGTTTAAGACAAAGATGGACAAGAGGTCAGGCTTTTGGCAAGTGGACCTGACGGAACGCGCAAAGGACATGATGGCTTTCATCACTCCACAAGGCCGTATTTTCAAGTGGCGAGTGATGCCTTGTGGTATTAGCATTGCCCCAGCCTTGTTCCAGGAGATGATGTCTCAAGTCCTCTGCGTCGTCAAGAAGAGACCAGCGGTTCAAGAGCTACTCAGAAGAGGTGCCGTGTTGGAGGCGCACATTGACCACGTGCTGCTAGGGACCAACTCGGTCGAAGACCATTCAGTACTCTTGAGCGAGTTTTTCGAGGTCTGTCAAGAGCAACACTTGAGGATAAAGCTGGAGAAGTGCAAGTTCCTCCGAAGTGAAATGGAGTATCTGGGGTTTACGATTGGACCAGGATGGTGGAAGCCAACGGATGCAAAGTTGCGACCATTGCTCGACTTTGACCTGTCCGAAGTCAATGGAAAAGCCGAAGGTGTCAAGAAAATACGCCAGTTCGTGGGGTCGTGTAACGTTTACCGAAGACACCTGAAGAACCTCACCTTCGGTAGTGCTCCTCTGACCGACCTCATCAAGAACGAGACCAAGTGGCAATGGACAGAGAAAGAGCAAGCGGCACTGGAGGAAATGAAAGGAAAACTCGAGAACTGCCTGATCCTAGGCGTACCTCGGCCAGTTGGTGAGATGTTACTGGTCACGGACGCGCCGGATGTTGGAGGCGGAGGTACGCTCTTCCAATGGCAGCGCCTGAACAGGGAATTGTGCCAAGAAGTGGATCAAAAGCTCAGGATGCTGGGCGTAAACAGAGACAGAACGCTACGACACGAGTACAACGAAGACGAGTGGCGTTTGGTCCTGTTAGGCCACTGGAACTGGAAGTGGAATGACGCCCGGAAGAACTACCCAACCTACGAGCAGGAGATCATGAGCGGAGTCCTGTTGCTGGCAAGCCAGACTCGCATCCTGGGATCAAACCCTGTAACGTGGTTGTGTGATCAGGAACCGGCACAAGTATTCCTACATAAGCCTCCGCCCGAACAAAAGAGGATCAGGAGATGGTGGACCTTTTTATCACAACTTCGACTGGCGACCTTCCACATTCCCGCCATGAAGAACGAGTTGTGCGACTACCTTTCACGAGGTTCGTTCAACGACTTGCTGGGACGAGACATGGAAGAACTTGCGAAGGAGGCTTTCGCTAAGATGGACGTGCAGTTGGACCTCTTCGCAAAGGTTACACCCTCGAAATCTACAGAATGGAAGGTGACAGACCTGTTGCCCGAGTATCCCATCCTGAAAACGTTGATGGGGGGACAAAGCTTCGTAGATGACGGAGGAGTCCAATGGGCACGTACGGCGAGTCACCTGTACAGAGAGGTAGTGATATGTGGCCGTCAACACACGTGAAGTCGATGGGTCGATGGGCACACAAGACAAATGGACATCCGGGAGTGGAACGAACACAATGGTTTTTCGAGAAGCATTTCTACACCACCTTGAGCCAAGAGCGACTGAACGAAGTCTTAAGGGAAGTTTGGACGGAATGCTCATGCTCGAAGGCCAAGCAAAGCACAAGCGCTGATCAAGGTTTAACAGCTCACTTACCAATACCGAGAATGGTGAACAGCGTTCTGTACCTGGACTTCACGGAGATGCCCAAGTACTCAGGGCACGACTTCGCCTTGCTCGTGACCTGTGGATTGAGCAGGTACACACGTGTGTTTCCGCTCACGAAGACATGCGATGGAGAAACTGCCTTGAAAGAGCTGTTCCAAGGTTGGATACAAGCCTACGGAATGCCGAAATGGATACACAGTGACAGGGACATCAGATTTACCTCAAACACTGGCTGGTACACCGGAGTTCTCAAGAACATTGGCGTTGAGGTCGACTTCGGGACGCCGAACTATAAGAAGAAGAACACGCAGTGCGAGAGGCAGATCAAAGCGTTCAAGACGATTACAAGAATACTACTTGCCGAAGAAAGTAGCCGCAGCTGGATTAAGCTGGTGCCTGTAGCCGTTTACATGATGAACAATCAGATCTCAAGTCGGACAGGATATTCTCCCACGGAACTGTTTTTGGGACGTCCGGGTTTCTTTTACGAGTTCCCTACCGCAGACGATTGGAACGTAAAAGTGAAAGGATGGCTCGAAGAGCAAAGAGCCATGGCTGAGAAGGCACAAGAGCTGCTGACCAGAGTTCGTAACCGAGAACACCGTCGACAAAACAGAGGGAAATCACACGCCGGGTATAGAGAGGGGGACCTGGTACTCGTTCATCATACTCGTTCTCCTCGATGGCCACGAAACGACTGGGATCTGCCGTACTTCGGACCGTACTTGGTGACGGAGGTTGGGCCCAGTACTGCCAGGGTTAAGGCGAGCCCAAGCATGGGAGGGTTCGTAGATGTGGGTTACAACCAACTGAAAAGGTACACAGCGGTGAAAGATGACAACTTGGAAGCATTTTTGCACTGAACGGCGCCTGCTAATGGCTGGCCAGGCCGTCCGACAACTTGGAAGCATGGGAAGGACTGGCGATCGAAGCGGAAAGGTCAAAGATGGCGGCTGACGAGGATGAGAACGAAGGAGGCGTGCAAGAAGAAGACGGGGTACAACAACTTCCTGAAATGGACGACGAAGAAATGAAAGAGAAGGATTGCTACACCGTGGAGTCGATCCTGCAGCACAAGGACAAACACGGGTGGCGATTTCTCACACGATGGGCTGACTATGAAGTTAGCGACAGCACGTGGGAACCCATCAGCGCATTCATGTTAGACAACGGTAATTTGACATACCAGTTTGTCCATTACTGCCGGCTGCACGATCTCACGGGTATACTGGAAACGGCAAGAAAGATGGCTCAAGGAAAGTTGGTTCGAGCGCTACGTCGTGAAGAGAAAAAGGAAGAGACACGGAAACTAGTATGACGAAACTAGTTTCCGTGCCTCTTCCTTTTTCTCTTCACGACGTAGCGCTCAATCCAACTTTCTTTGAGCCATCTTTCTTGCCGTCTCCAGTATACCCGTGAGATCGTGCAGCCGGCAGTAATGGACAAATTGGTATGTCAAATTACCACTGTCTAACATGAATGCGCTGATGGGTTCCCACGTGCTGTCGCTAACTTCATACTCAGCCCATCGTGTGAGAAATCGCCACCCGTGTTTGTCTTTGTGCTGCAGGATCGACTCCACGGTGTAGCAATCCTTCTCTTTCATTTCTTCGTCGTCCATTTCAGGAAGTTGTTGTACCCCGTCTTCTTCTTGCACGCCTCCTTCGTTCTCATCCTCGTCAGCCGCCATCTTTGACCTTTCCGCTTCGATCGCCAGTCCTTCCCATGCTTCCAAGTCGTCATCTTTCACCGCTGTGTACCTTTTCAGTTGGTTGTAACCCACATCTACGAACCCTCCCATACTTGGGCTCGCCTTCACCTTGACAGTACTGGGCCCAACCTCCGTCACCAAGTACGGTCCAAAGTACGGCAGATCCAAGTCGTTTCGTGGCCATCGAGGAAAACGAGTATGATGAACGAGTACCAGGTCCCCCTCTCTGTACTCGGCGTGTGATTTCCCTCTGTTTTGTCGACGGTGTTCTCGGTTACGAACTCTGGTCAGCAGCTCTTGTGCCTTCTCAGCCATGGCTCTTTGCTCTTCGAGCCATCCTTTCACTTTTACGTTGCAATCGTCTGCGGTAGGGAACTCGTAAAAGAAACCCAGACGTCCCAAAAACAGTTCTGTGGGAGAATATCCCGTCCGACTTGAGATCTGATTGTTCATCATGCAAACGGCTACAGGCACCAGCTTAATCCAGTTGCGGCTACTTTCTTCTGCAAGTAGTATTCTTGTAAGTGTCTTGAACGCTTTGATCTGCCTCTCGCACTGCGTTTTCTTCTTCTTATAGTTCGGCGTCCCGAAGTCGACCTCGACCCCAATGTTCTTGAGAACTCCGGTGTACCAGCCAGTGTTTGAGGTAAATCTGATGTCCCTGTCACTGTGTATCCGTTTCGGCATTCCGTAGGCTTGTATCCAACCTTCGAACAGCTCTTTCAAGGCAGTTTCTCCATCGCATGTCTTCGTGAGCGGAAACACACGTGTGTACCTGCTCAATCCACAGGTCAAGAGCAAGGCAAAGTCGTGCCCTGAGTACTTGGGCATCTCCGTGAAGTCCAGGTACAGAACGCTGTTCACCATTCTCAGTGTTGGTAAGTGAGCTGTTAAACCTTGATCAGCGCTTGTGCTTTGCTTGGCCTTCGAGCATGAGCATTCCGTGCAAACTTCCCTTAAGACTTCGTTCAGTCGCTCTTGGCTCAGGGTGGTGTAGAAATGCTTCTCGAAAAACCATTGTGTTCGTTCCACTCCAGGATGTCCATTTGTCTTGTGTGCCCATCGACCCATCCACTTCACGTGTGTTGACGGCCCACATGTCACTTCTTCTCTGTACAGGTGACTCGCCGTACGTGCCCATTGGACTCCTCCGTCATCTACGAAGCTTTGTCCCTCCTTCAACGTTTTCAGGTTTGGATACTCGGGCAACAGGTCTGTCACCTTCCATTCTGTAGATTTCGAGGGTGTAACCTTTGCGAAGAGGTCCAACTGCACGTCCATCTTAGCGAAAGCCTCCTTCGCAAGTTCTTCCATGTCTCCTCCCAGCAAGTCGTTGAACGAACCTCGTGAAAGCCAGTCGCACAACTCGTTACTCACGCCAGGAATGAGGAAGGTCGCCAGTCGAAGTTGTGATCAAAAGGTCCACCATCTCCTGATCCTCTTTTGTTCGGGCGGAGGCTTATGTAGGAATGCTTGTGCCGGTTCCTGATCACACAACCACGTTACAGGGTTTGATCCCACGATGCGAGTCTGGCTTGCCAGCAACAGGACTCCGCTCATGATCTCCTGCTCGTAGGTTGGGTAGTTCTTCCGGGCGTCATTCCACTTCCAGTTCCAGTGGCCTAACAGGACCAAACGCCACTCGTCTTCGTTGTACTCGTGCCGTAGCGTTCCGTCTCTGTTTACGCCCAGCATCCTGAGCTTTTGATCCACTTTTTGGCACAATTCCCTGTTCAGGCGCTGCCATTGGAAGAGCGTACCTCTGCCTCCAACATCCGACGCGTCCGTGACCAGTAACATCTCACCAACTGGCCGAGGTACGCCTAGGATCAGACAGTTCTCGAGTTTTCCTTTCATTTCCTCCTGTGCCGCTTGCTCTTTCTCTGTCCATTGCCACTTGGTCTCGTTCTTGATGAGGTCGGTCAGGGGAGCACTACCGAAGGTGAGGTTCTTCAGGTGTCTTCGGTAAAAGTTACACGACCCCACAGACTGGCGTATTTTCTTGACACCTTCGGCTTTTCCATTGACTTCGGACAGGTCAAAGTCGAGCAATGGTCGCAACTTTGCATCCGTTGGCTTCCACCATCCTGGTCCAATCGTAAACCCCAGATGATCCATTTCACTTCGGAGGGACTTGCATTTCTCCAGCTTTATACTCAAGTGTTGCTCTTGACAGACCTCGAAAAACTCGCTCAAGAGTACTAAATGGTCTTCGACCAAGTTGGTCCCTAGCAGCACGTAGTCAATGTGCGCCTCCAACACGGCCCCTCTTGTGAGTAGCTCTTGAATGGCTGGTCTCTTCTTGACGAGGCAGAGGACTTGAGACATCATCTCCTGGAACAAGGCTGGGGCGTTGCTAATGCCACAAGGCATCACTCGCCACTTGAAAATACGGCCTTGTGGAGTGATGAAAGCCATCATGTCCTTTGCGCGTTCCGTCAGGTCCACTTGCCAAAGCCTGACCTCTTGTCCATCTTCGTCTTAAACTTGCAGTCCGCTGCGTTTTCCACCGTGTTCTCCATAAACGGCAGGGACCCACTGTGCTGCTTGATCTTGCGGTTGAGCTTTTGGTAGTCCACGACTAACCTCTTCGCCGTAGACCGTGGCTTCACCACTAGGAAACAACAAGAACAATGCTTGGGGTAGTCTCCCTCCTTGTATTCCTCAATCAGCCCTGCCGCCACGCAGTCCAAAACTTGCCGCATGATCTCGTCCATGTCGGCTTTGGAACACGGATAAGGCTTCGACCTTATTGGATCCTTGGCGTGCTCTTCCTTCAGCTCCAAGTCAAGCTGTACCAGCTTTTTACAGGTTCCAGGTGATGGCAATGGTCCGAACACTTCTTGGTACCTGTGTAAGATGTTCCACACGCGCTCGTTGTGTTCTTTTACTTTGCTCATGAAGTCCTCGCTCGCTTGCAGGTTGCTTCGCCCGAACTCATCCTTCCTTTGGTTGTGGAGACCGTCCGATTTCACTTCTTCGGGTATCCCAACTTCAGTCAATCCAAAAGCGCGTTCACATCTTTTGGTACGTTCTTTCTTCCTCTGGCGCTTTTTCTTCTTGCATCCCTTCGTGCTGCCTGTGTTGAGTTCCTCATCGGCATAGTAGTCCGTAGTCTCTCTGTACTCTTCCAACAGGTCGCACAGATCGGTGTAGTTCAAGCCCTCCGAGTATTCGTCTGCCGCTCCATCATCGTGCTCGGGCAAATAAACTTTAGACTTCCAGACGTCTTTCAACTCCTCTTGCTGAATCTGATCGATGCGCGTCAAGAGTAGGGCCTTCACTTCTTCTCGATCCTGCCTTGACATAGGCCACGACTCTGTTGGCTTGGCTAGATTCGTCTTACGCTTCTTTGTTTCGAACCCGTACAGGAATCCATGCCATTCGCTCTTCGGCTGTAGATTCTCCTCGATGGTGTGTCGGAGCAACAATTCTTCGTTTTCACAAGCTAAAAGAACGTCGTTGAACATGCTCTCGTACTCCGTCGAAGTTGGGTAGCTCCCTTTGGTCACAGGTGTGATGGTGCTTATACTAGGAGCTTCCGACAGCCCGTCACTGTCATGGACTTCTTCTGAGAGTTCATTTCTCTCTTCCGCCGGGAGTTCTCGGTTCCCTTTGGGTAGTTCTTTGATGGTCACCTTCATGCCTTCGCGTTTTTGGTCTTGTTGCGATTCCTTCAGGTCAGGGAAGTGCTGTAACATGTGCTTTCTTCCCCATCCTCGGTTGTTCTTCGTGATCTTCTCGACAACTTCGGGGTTCAAGTCCTCTTGCGCCACCGGGTTGAGCGATCAGTCAACAAGGCATAAGTTCGTTCGCCACTTGGCAGCGGGCAGTAGCTCCACCCCATAGTCAACTTTGTACATAGGAACATCGGGTAGTCGTACTTGGGTTATCGTCAGCTTGGTCAGTAATTCTCTCCACGCTTTCTTCATCCATTTCCCTTCTTCAGGTACGACAAGGATTACTCGTGCACCTTCCAAAGCGACTTTCGTCAAGACTTTCTCCATTTGGGAGAACGGTGGGTTGGCGTACAGGTACTTCCATCTCCCCAGGTCTCGCCAACTGTACCACCAGGCGCTGTTACCTTGTCTCCAACAGTAGAGTTCCCCGTCCGCGTTGACGTGATTAGCGAAGAGTTTGATGAAATCGTCACCACAGGGATCACCTTTGATGTTCAACACCTCGTACGCGTGTAGCTCTCCTGACCCAAACCACATGGCAGGCGATGCAGTTGGAGTCTGCAAGATCCAGGTCCCATGGAACGGAACCCACGTTGGCGTTGTCAACCCAGCAGGCCGTCCGTGCTCATAAGCCGTGTTGATGTACGATGGCTGCGACGGAGGCGGGTTGGGAGGCAGACGTGGAGTTGGTTGGAGAACTGGCACAGGCACTGCAAAAGCTGCAGCTGCCGCAGTGGCTGGAGGAGAAGCCCAACGGCGAGGCACACTCTTCTTCTTAACCATATTGCTGACAAGAAAAAAGAAAGAATAAAAGGGGACGAAAAGAACAGGTTATGCAAGCTGAAGGGAGTGGTCTGACAAGTTGAAACAAGTCCGGCCAATATCTGAAGCGCGCACGTGCGCTTTGTCTGAAACCAGGGGGGAAAGCAATAGGAAACAAAAAGAGGGACCTGCACCTTCTCCCACTCTCCGTCGTCTGTCCGTACTAGGAGGTGTCTCGGTGACTGAAGGCCCAGGTAAAGAATCTCCAGGTTCCCCTCAAAGAAGTCCTCACCAAGCACAGCGTCAAACGCGTCCGTCTCGAGGACTAAGAAACTTTTCGGTAATCTCCTTCTCCCCAGAATCACCGTTCCTTTGCACTTCCCTTCGGTCAGGCATATTCTCCCGTTGTCAATATGAATACCAACGCTCGGCGCGTACTCAATTTCTCCCTCAGGTACGTGTTTCGCCGCCATTATACTGCTCGTAGCCCCCGTGTCATTAAAACTTTCAATCACGGATGCTTCGGTTACTTCGACTGGCAACAGGTAGCCCTTCCCCAAAGAGCCGCCTCCCTACTTGTCTTGCGGAGGGAGTGGCTTTGCGTCCATCGTCAACGCAAGTCCACAGGATTAGGCGATGTTGTTAAGGTTCTCTTGAAGCTTGAGGAACCTCCTTCTCTTTCGATTGCTTGGTCCCTCTTCTCCTTCAGCGGCTTCAGGCAAGGGAATCGCGTTGGGTGGCGGTGTAGTTTGGCTTGGTTGTCCTTTGCCGGATTCCCCTTTGCCACCTTTCTCTCCGTTGCCTTTGCCTTTTCCTGGGCCTTTGCCTTCCCCTTTTCCGTCGCTCTTGCCTTTTCCTTTGCCAGGATCTTCTCCTTGTTTCTTGGCTGCAGCGCGGGCTTTCCTTTCGTCCGCTTGCTTCGTCCAGCATTCGTCACGAGGATGGTTCTTTTTCCCACAGCACTGGCACCACACAATGGAATGGAATTGAGGCGGTTGCCATACCCATTTCCCTTGTTCACCGCAACCGCCTCTCACGACCGCCGCTACCTTTCCCACGCCCTTTTCCTTTGCCTTTGCCTCCGTTGCCTTTTTGTCCTTCTGACCAGTATAAGTCTTGGATTTCTTCGTCTTGACCAGCTTCGGGAGGGGGTTTTTGGTTTCGATCTTTGTTCTTGTTCGCTCCTTTCAGGAAATTAAGTGGAGCTTCGCGTTCACCTTCAACATGTTGGTCTGATATACGTTCGATGGCGAGTTCCTCCAGCAAGTCAGCCAAGTCTTGATAGGTGTGCGTCTTCGCCTTCCTTTCCACGGTCGACCGACATTCGGTCCAAGTCTTCTTCTGCATCTTTCGGGTCAGCAAAAGGAGTTTCTCGGTCTCGGACATAGGAATCTTCAACTGGATCATACGGCTTTTGAGCTTCTGCTGTAATTGACGAACATCGGCGGGAGTTGGGAGTTCCTTAAGTTTCTGCACTTTCTCCAAGGCTCCGCGAATGGATGCATCGGTCTGGAAGTGAGGGAAGGCAGACTCCAACTGCTTCAGAAGGTGTACCCATGTTTCCGATGTGGTTAAGATGTCGTCTACCACTCCTCGAAGCCATTCGTTCTTGCAGCCTGTCACAATCAGGTCGGCGCGGGCCATCTCATCTGCAGCTTTCTGCCCTGTCATTCGCAGGTACCTCACGAAGTCACGCACGTACAGGTCGAGCCGCTTCCCAGTGAATACACGTAGATGTATCTCCAGCTTCCCTTTCGCTGTGCCTTTCGTACCACTCCCTGAGTCTTTGCTGTCGTCGAGGTCGCTGTCATCCACCTTGGAAGGTGAAACGGCGAGCAGCGCAAGCGCCGTTAACCCATGCTTGTCGCGCGCTTCCTGCAAGCTACCCAGCTTGATTCTCACAGCGAACTCGTCTGGCAGGTACGACTCCTTGATCCTCGTAAGGAAGGGTGAAATGCCTTTTTGATGTTTGTCTAACAGGTGGAGTCCTGTTACCTTAGAGAGGGCAGAAGTGTTGAGGTCACTTTCGATGCGACTTTTCCCAGACTCCTCCAACTCGTCTAAGCGTCGGGAGATTTTCTTCTGTTCCTCCAACATTTTCGACAAAGACTCTTGGATTTCCGTCGCACGGATCAGCTTGAGGTCGTGGACGCAGCCGATGCACCTTTACTGGTTGTCGACCTTTTTGTCTTTGTCGAACGAGAAGTGTGAGAACTTGTCGAGGAAGTGGGAGGTGAGGAAGGTGGTCCTGGTTCTCCAAACTTGAACTCACCTAAGTCATGCTTCTTCCATTTTGACCTCTCGGACTCTGTTGTTCTCGACTCTCTATCCTCATCCTTCCTCTCGTCCACTCTCCCTGACTCAATCCTAGCCATCATGGTCCTAAACCACTCTAGCTTACCCTCGCTCGCTAGTTCCTTCGCGAAGTCAACTGCTTGCTTCCATTCCTCAGGTTCGCCTACGCTGCCGTCCTCGTGCTTGGCGTCGTCCCTGTCGACGCTTTTGTGCCTTTCACCTCGAGCGTCTTCGCGCATGGGTTCGTGTTCACGAGCGTCTTCGCGCACCTCTGTCTCTGCGCTGGGACTCGACGCATCTCGCACCTTTACCTCTGGATCCGGGGTGAGACTTTTAGGCGTAGGGCATTCTGAGGATGAGGGTTTAGATTCAAGGGCTTCCTGTAACTCTCGCCTGTATTCTTTCACAGACTCTGAGGTGGTCTCAAGGCACTCATCTGTGGATGTTGTTGTAGGGGTGTCTTTTTCTTTCGCCTCAGTTGTGGTTCGGGGCTCCATGTCACTCGTCTTGTTTATTACAGTTCAGATTCAAACAGGCAGAAGTGTTCACAGAACTGACAGAACAGACAGACACAGACAGAATCAGGCGCCTTTGTATAGTTGACACCTTCAGAATCGTTCCCTCTGCTACCACTAAGATTGAGGCTCTAACCAGCACCCCTTTGAAAGCACTGCACCTTGGACTCATTCATTGCATCACACTGAGGCTGTAGAAACACAGAGTATGTGACGAACCACTGACTTATTTACACTCATAGTTTGCTATTCACTTCGTTTACTTTACAACGCTTTGCTTGTTCGTTTTCTCCATTGCCCTTTGCTTGTTATTTGTGTTGTGCACATGTGACCTTCATGGGTATTTCCTACCAAGAACAAAAGAAAGAATAGCGCCAATAGCCCATAAAGGCTCCCACTCAAAGAGGGGCTCATAGCACCAAACTGTGTGAAATAGTAGTAAAAGGCGACTCCAATAGCCTTAGAGACACAGGGTTGCAATGATACGAAATCAGTAGAAATGGCCATCCAAATCATGATCATCATTCATCAGCACATGACATGCATGCCAGTAAAATGACATCAATGTGTCAATCTGTCAAAACCTTTTTAACCTGTGGAGCTTTAGGATTGTGGGTCCACTTCACTCCAGGACCTCTCAAAAAGAGGTGCCCCAGCCCCCTAGGGTGCATACCACTAGGATAGCTAAGAATTCATGAGAAAACATAGATAAATTCATAGGCTCTGCCTTCAGTATATCAGTGCCTCAGTCACTGCGGAAAAGATGCTTTAGTGCACATTGCTTGGGGATTAAGGGGTCGACACAATATCCCGATTTAGTGTTTGGTTCTGTAGGTCAAAATGTGTTATCACCCATTTTGGTTAGGCCAATACTGAGAATAAAATGCAAGAGTGCTTAGAGCACCTCTAATACAACTAAAATATACCCTAAAGCATTGGAAAAGCACTTTTTGTTACTCCTACCTGGAGGTATTCGGAGAACTACTCCCTCCAGCTTCCTGTGACAAGCTAGTACAGATGGACCTCAAGCTGAAGCCCGAGTTCATGGTTCACAAGATACGTAGGAGACCCTACCCGGCTCCTAAAGAGCAGGCCGATGAGATTGAGCAACAGATACAAGAATGTATCGACGCTGGCCTGGTTGGAGTACAAGGATGGGGACTACCCCCAACATTGCAGCCCCTGTTTCCTGGTGGCCAAGCCTGGATCTACAGCCACACGGCTGGTAGTGGACTACGGAGAGCTGAACAAGAAGACGCTGAACCACTCAGGGTCCATTCCTAACATGGAGTCAACCCTCGAGAAGATAGCCTCCTGCCGCTACAAGACGAAGATGGACAAGCGGAATGGATTCTAGCAAGTGGACCTGACGCCCAATGCTCAGCAGCTTCCAGCCTTCATCACCCCTCAGGGGAGGGTGTTCAAGTGGAAGGTCATGCCCTTTGGCGTGGCCAACGCACCCGCCCTTTTTCGAGAGCTGATGAACAAGATCCTGTCCATCCTACGTCGGAGGCCTGTGGTGCAAGAACTCATATCCCGAGGCGCTCAGATGGAAGCACACTTTGACAATGTATGCCTGGGAACGAATACTCAGGAGGACCATCTAATCCTCTTGGGTGAGTTCTTTGCGGTCTGCCAGCAGAACCACACCAGACTCAAGCTGGAGAAGTGTGAGTTCATGCAGGAGACTATGCAGTATTTGGGGTTCGACATTGCCTATGCGTGGTGGACCCCTGCGGCCTCTAAGGCCAAGCTCCTGATGGATGCTAAGGTACGACATGAAGACCCCAAGAAAGGACTCCATGATGTACGCAGTTTCATTGGGGTCTGCAACTTCTACCACCGCCACATCAAGAATTTCACCTACACCAGCGCCATCCTGATGGACCTCATCAAGAAGAGTACTACCTGGCGCTGGGGCCCTCAAGAACAACAAGCGTTCGACGAGCTCAAGGACAAAGTAGCTAACGCTTAATTCCTGGGCGCGCCTAGAGCACAAGGAGAAATTATCCTTGTGACTGACGCCAGCAATGTGGGCGGAGGTGGAACGTTGTTCCAGTGGCAAGCACTAGAGAAGGAGGAGTTCTACTCGGCCATTTCCCAATGGGGCAATGATGGAGTGAACGGAGACGGTACCCTCAAGCACAGCTACCCTAACGACAAATGGGTCCTGGTCCCCTTGGGCCATTGGAACTGGAAATGGAACCAAGCCCGGGGTAACTACTCTACCTATGAGCAGGAATTGCTCGCGGGTATGTTGGTGCCATCCTCTCAGTCCCGATTGTTGGGAAGAACCCACTGGTTTGGCTGTGTGACCAAGAACTAGTCCGCACCTTCCAGAAGGGACCCCCACCTGAGAAGGTTCAGCTGGGACGCTGGTGGACCTACCTGAGCCAGCTACGGCTCTCAGTACATCATATCCAGGGCGTCAAGAACGATTGTGCGGACTACAGCAGCCGCAACAACTTTGACGACATGATTGGTGCCAGGTCGGAGGAGCTGGCCAAGGAGGCGTTCAGCCATATGGACGTACACCTGGACCGCAACATGACCATGATCAGACCTCTAGATGGACTCCCACAAGTGGAGTACCTGAAAGAGTTTGGGGATATCTACAAATGCCTGGAGAAGCATCTGGAACCCGTCCTGGTCAATCAGGAGCAGTGGAAGCGGGACAAGACCTACCTCTGGCATGAGGACCGGATAGTTGTGCCTAGCAACCGTATTCCGGCACTCCTCAAGTGGACCCATGAGTCGAGTGGTCATGTGAGTGCAGACCGTACCTTGAAGCTGTTCAAGAAGTGGTTCCACTCTACGTGGAGTGGCGATCAGCTGCGGAAAACCCTCAAGCCCATCGTGGACAAGTGCCCGTGTCAGTCCTGCAAACCTGGGGATATCAGGGACAGAGGTCTCTATTCGACCCTTCCTGTCTGCCACTGTGCCAACAGTGTTCTCTACGTGGACTAGACGTATATACGTACGTATATACGTATATACGTATAGACATGTATACACGGAGATGCTTAAGTTCGGGGGCTATGATTTCGCCCTAGTGGTAGCCTGTGGGCTGACCAGGTTTACCAGGGTGTTCCCATGCACTAAACACATCACCGGCGCGGAGACCTTCAAGATACTCCTGGAAGACTTGTTTTGTGTCTATGGGCCAGCCAAAGAAATTAACTTAGACGACGACGTCCGAGTACGCTCTGACACTGGCTGGTACAAGAGAGTCCTGAGATCCCTCAATGTCCAACTGTCAACGGGGATTCCCTGCACTCATACGAGTAACCCCCTATGTGAGCGACAGATTGGAGTTCGCAAAGGGAACGTGAGGATATGGTGCAAGACTGAGTGCACCACAGACCGGGTGAGACTACTCCCCGTCATATCCCTGATGATGAACTCCCAAGAGAGTTCGGCAACTGGCTATTCGCCCCATGAGCTGTTCATGGGACGCCCGGCGTGGTTCCTACACGCTCCCTATCCTGGGGATTCCTACTCCACTGTGGGTAAGTGGGTGAAGGAGCAGCAAGACAAGGTGGACAAGGCCAAGGCTATGCTCCAGAGAGTGAGGGAGCGCCAGTGGAACAAGAAGAACAAGCACCGGGTGCCTACCTCCTATCAAGAGGGAGACTTGGTGCTGGTGCACCACAGTCGGCTACCCGCCTGGCCTCGCTCTACCAGCGATGACCCCTACTTTGGGCCCTACAAGATCCTGTCTGTGGATGGTCACCACATCACAGTGCGGTGTTCTCCCCGACTAGGGGGGACCCTAGTGTGGACTGCTCAACAGCTCAAGCGCTACTACGACCCAGAGGACCTCTGTGGGGAAGAATGGGAGCTAAACGACGAGAAGATTGCCGCTCTGGACCTACAGGGCGCTGCCAGCCCTATGGAAGTTGAAGGAGAACTCCCCGACATGAATGCCGAGGAGATCGCTAAGGAAGGCTTCTACCTGCTTAAGTCGGTTCTCCGACACCGCTACTGCCAAGGGTGGCATTTCCTCACCCTCTGGGAAGGGTTTGGAGTTGAAGAAGCTACCTGGGAACCCTTTTCTGCCTTCATGCTTCCTTAGGGACGCCTGAATTCTGCTCTGGTAGACTACTTGTCCCAGAACAACCTAGGAGAGTTGCTGAGGCTTGCTGAAACGCTTGCCTCACAGAAGAAGCCTAGGGACTGAACCCTTCCTATACCTGCCTATGTTTTTGTGAGTGTGCTGAGCTTGAGGACATATGAGCAAGCTGCAGAAATGGTGTCCTAATTATACCCAAGTCTGCACCCTTGCTAAACCGGGTGGATGTCTTTACACGGTGCAATGGGGTACGCCCCAGGTCTCTCTGCTCCTAGGTGCCCAATTTCTGTGCTGGCACCAGACTTCCTTGGGGGAATACCCAGCGCTAACGCCAAGGTATTGGTTTGCCTACCTACTTGCCTACTACAGGGGAGGGATGGCCAAAAGCTATGAGGCATGAAAACGCCTGTTTGCTACACGGCCAAAACCTAGACTACCACTGCCAGTGCCCACCAAAAACCCTCAAATTTCAGGAAACAGGCGGACAGTAACACACCCACTACAGGTCCTACACTCACTACAGTGGCACCAACCTTCGATGGGTCAGCAAGCGTTGTGCTCTAGCCCTCACCCAGGCCCACCACTCCTACACTCACACGGTACTTGGTGTTATTCACGAAGAGGTCTCAGGCCCTGGTGGCCCACCTGTGAAAGTACAAGAGAACATGGCACTACTAAGCATCTGCGGCCTAACAGGGACGTCACTACACGGTTCCCTCTCAGGGCTTGAAGGCAAGGAGTGCTCTATCTGCGTGCATAGCGTGAATGATGAGGACGTCGGACTATCCCCGCCACTTCTGGCTGAGGTACAGTTTGTTGTTTGTGGGAGCAGCGCCCTGTTTAGCTGGGCGAGGAGCTGCACCAATCACCCTAACCTTTCCCACCTGAGAACGGAGGCAAATGCAGGACGGCTTTTAGCTGAGGAACCTAACCAGCCTCCCCGTATTATACGGATCTCCTGCTGGAAAATAATACACTGTCTAAAAGCCGCCCTACCAAGCAAGCAAGCTTAAGGAACTCCGCCCGTGCTCGTATAGAACGTAGGGCAGAGCCCCTGGGTAACCTAAACAAGTGTTATACCGTGCGCACCTCGCGTGGCCTACCCTTTAATGCGTCGTATGCATGCACGGATATGCACGAGTTCGGCAATCGGCCACAATCAAACAATCCATACCCCACTGTGGCAACAATCACTGACTCAAGCAGGGGGTGGCCCCTCCTGGGCTTACTCACCTTACCTACCGCTGGAGAATGTGAACAAGTGGGAGTGTGGAACGAAACACAAACGAGGGGGAGCGTGCTTTACCCTAATCTCACCTCTAATCATCGTGCAATCTTGTAATCAATCCCTCTACTCTATGTTTGCGTTGCTACACGGCTAATCCTCGGTAACACGAGACAAGGAATGTGCATGCTGCATACGAAGCAACAAAAACCTGCATGTTTATACCTTGTTCTGCGATGCTTTTTTAGAATTCTTGAATTCTTTCTTCTGGAGTTTTCCTAGAAGCATGCGTGCAAACCTTCCGTTCATTATTTAATGTGTGTTTTGTCTTTTCTTTATTGCTACGTGACATACTGTTATAATCTTATTTTCTCTGTCTTTTCCGGCGCCCAATTAGGATGCGCTCCGGCGTGCCGCTTTTCTCTGCGTGTGAATCCAGGGATTTCAAAATTCCTGTGATGAAATAAAAATGCGTAAAAATGTGCATTTAATGCACATGGGGATTGTGGACAGGTGTGTACCCTCAGAAAAATTCCAAGCCGTCATTTGAGGGATTTTGGTGTATCGTCGATCGTTGCGCGTAAATCAGGCCCTCAACCCTTGCATCCTTTCTCTGCACATATCCTGGAGCAAAAACAGCCAAGTAGGCCGCATTCTGGCTGAAACGCTGCCTCCTGGACCACTGTCCAGAACCCCAAGACCCCATTAAGGGGCAAAAAAACTTTCAACACCAGCCCGTCGCCCCAAGGACAGGTCGGGTCAGCCAGCAGGTTCCACGAGACCCCAGACATCGTGCCCTGACCGTATCCTGCGTTGGGTCTTGCGTATTGCGTTGCGTTTTGCTTTTGGAGGGAGAGGTGCATGTACACATGAATTGGCATGCCCATTTTAACCCCCTACCAAGCCACAGCTGCCCCAGCGACGCCAATGAGCGCAATTGGGGTTTTAGGTGTCTGTAACGACAAAGCAAAAGCTGCCGAATGCCCAAACGCAGCGCCTTCTTTCCAATGTTAGCGATGTTATAGGTAACTTTAAAAAGATGGTGAAACCATGGTGAGGTCAAGAAAAATACCCTTTTTTCTTTTAAAATGCGACAGTGGTGGCCACCACAGCACAGGGGGGGAGTAAAAAAAAGTGTATTTCCATGCCAAAAGGTAAGCTTTAGTTCTGTTAGAGATGCCTAAAGGCATACTACATTTTTATTTTAGTACTCGCCTATCCAAAAAGGGGTGACAAAGCATTTTGACCTATAAAACCAAGCATTGAACTTTGGATGTTGTGTGGACCCCTGACCTCCCCAACTGATTGGACTTAAGCACCATTTTCTGGTCTGACTGAGGCGCTGACATTGATCCAAAGCCTACACATTTTTGTATGTTTTCTCATGAATGCTTAGCTATCCTAGTGGTCTGCACCCTAGGGGGCTGGGGCACCTCTTCTTGAGAGGTCCTGGGTTCAATTCCCAGTCAGCCTAGCTAAGTAGGAAGATCCCATGTGACATGGCAGTGACCTCAGCGCCACAAGCCATGCCACCTCAGCACCTATGGGACCCAAAGCAAAGAGTGCACATTTCTAGATGGCACTATAAAAGAGAGAGTGCCCATGTGGGCAGTTTTCACATGGTTGTAGGATATTTTCCAACTATCTTTTCATAAATCTGTAGTTATTGTGAATTCCTTTGTTGATACCCTATCTCCTGTGACTGCAGCCCTTCATGTTGTGGATTTGATCCTGTGGTTCCTTGCTTGCACTGTGGGTACTTGGAGTTGTGGTTGATTTCATCAAAACATTTCTACTTGGAAAGCCTAAGCTGCACCAAGAAGCCGCAGGAGCAAGCACAGGCACAAACAAAAACAATATCATCAAAGCAATCAACAGTGAAAGCTTGTTATAACTTTCTCCGCCACGAACAGAGAAAAACATACTAATTCTTGGGCTCCCTACTGATAGAGTGTCGCGAACCAAAGGCATGAACTGAGCACCCAACACACAACAAGAAGGATGTCCTTGATTAAGGCCCTAGATATTTTGATGAAATCCTGCAGGTTTTGAAGTTGAAAACCCAAACCAAAGCAGCAAGTAGAGCAAGAACAGGATGTGGATCG
The DNA here is from genome assembly GCA_964036045.1 of Eutreptiella sp. 'Long Island Sound 2002'. Classification (NCBI taxonomy): domain Eukaryota; phylum Euglenozoa; class Euglenophyceae; order Eutreptiales; family Eutreptiaceae; genus Eutreptiella; species Eutreptiella sp. 'Long Island Sound 2002'. The sequence goes on along the minus strand of OZ038389.1, from coordinate 58,098,939 downwards.
AATGAATGAATAGTTTTGAAATCAAGTGTAACACAGAAGGGCTGCAGATAGACAATGCAGGTATAAACACAAAGATTCAATCACAAATGGATAATACAAAAGATTTTATATGAAACCTGGACTGACTCTGGCCTCCAAGATAGCATCAGGCACTTCATGTGCACTCTTTTGGGTGAAATGGTGCTGGTTAGGAATGTGGGGCATAGATGTCAGGCCAACACAGAAAATGACTTGGCCAAGCAACTGAATTCAGAAACAGTTCAAAGGTAGAACCACAATAAGTGGTAGAAGTAAGTAAGTAAGTAAGTAAGTAAGGGCGGCCGCGTCCGCAGCCTCATCTGACATCTCCTTGTTTGTTTTACATGGTGGCCGCCTCTGGCGCGAAGGAGAGCCCTCCACCATCAGTTCCCCTGGCGACCCCTGTCTCACTTCACGGCCGAGAACTTCAACCAGGTTCCCTTGGGGCATGACCGGCGGTAGGCTCCCTTCAGTCGCTGCCCTCACGGTTTCAGCTCCTTCCGGTCACCCTTTGAAGGATCCCCCGGCCTTCCCCCCCTAGCACAGCCTTTTGGGCGCCTGCAGGCGGGGTTCCTGTGGATAGCCCTCGCCGACAGCGGAGCATTTCTCTCTGTCAACCACATTCCACCACTCCCCATCCCTCACGGGTTGGAGTACCCACTCGGCTCCCGGATGCACTTGGGTGTCGTCCATCCACGGCTGGAGGCCAGGGGGCGACCCTTTCCACGTTCCCTTTGGTCCCGCTCATGCGTGAACCTACGTGTACTCAGGCCATTGACCCGGGGATCTCAAGGTCAACCCTCATCCCCCCGGACACCTCACGGCCCTCCCGGAGTTCAGGGCATTTTCCCGACTTCCCGTGGTCAGGTTCCCCATGGTTGGCCCATGGTTCACCACTCCATGGCGACTGGTTTCCCAATCCCACGGGGCTGTTGCTTGGCGCTTTCGGTCTCCCTGCCCATCCCATGTCCCATTCCCCTTTGCCTCATCCCGGCACCGGCCCGTTCCCAGCGTCCCATGGACTCCCTACCCCGTCGGGCCGTTGTGCGGCCCTAGCCACACGCCCTTCCCCGCCCCGTCCCCTTGTCCCATCATCCCGTGTTTATACCCCACCGGGTCGCCAGCAACCCTGTGGCGCGGGCCCACTGGATCCTCATCCATCCGGGGACCGTTTCGTGCACCTAGCACGGGTCGCACCCTTCCCGCCCTTTTCCCCTGTGCCCCGGCCACTAAAGAAGGTCCCTACCAGGACCGGCCCCCGCTGTGCCCCTTCCGCCAGTAACCCCTGCTGACTTGCTCCTGATCAACGATTGCATTTATCAAAATCCAAGGTTCCAAATCCACAAATATAGAAAATAAAATCCTCCTTCAACCCTGAATGGCAACCAGATCCCACAAATACAGCAATAACCCAATTCGCAATCCAAATCAGGCTGCGGGCTTTCGTTCAGCTCATCGATGGTCTCACGATGGCGGGCATGTACAAGAATTGCACCAAGGAAGAAAGCCCTGAAATTGGCATATGAACACAAATAAAGCAAAGTTGGGGAAAGAGGTAAACATACACATTCACAGCCATAAACCCCTCATTCCCTGGACTCAAGACCTTCCCTTGACTCACCAACATATTGCCCTGAACCAGGTCAAATGAGATGGCTGAATGCCATGTGTCACAAGTCACTACACAAACCCCAAAAATGTGTTCACTCCCAAACCTCTATATCCTACCCCAATAGGTGAGGTGGCGTGTCATGGCCTAGAGTGGCACTCAGGACCATGCCCTACCCTGACATATACTTGGTTGGACTTGGAGTCCAATGGGCTTAGAGAAGTGACGTGTGAGTTTGAACTCATAACATGTCAAAAAACTGCCAATTCACACCATATTGGCCATATATCAAATATATGCTCAAAATTGAAGTTACTACTTATCCGAAGGCTCAAAGCATGCATGGAATCGAAGTCTAGTATTCATGGAGGATAGAGACCAAAGGTCAATGCCCTTGCACATCCCCACTTTACCCTCGAAACCCCTTCGGATATGGGCGCCACGCACTGCCCAAGTCAGCCCATGATCTTGAGACCAATTCTTGTAATCCTTCGTGCGCCAAGCCAAATGGAGTGCGCGATCCGGCATATGGTGGTGTTCAACTCCAAAGTGGATGCCAACATATGAACAACATACCATGGTTCGATTGTCCATAGGCTTCTTGCTGTAAGCTGACCAGGTGAGTACACAAGACGCAAAAATGAGCAAAAATTGAGGTCAAAAAAATGAAAATATGACCAAATACAAAGTTGTCATGATACTATATCTCTATGCTCACCCATGATATCCGCTCATGGTTCAATACACAAATGATTGGAACCATTTGCGAACAATTCCCCCACTTGGATCCCCAATCGGGCGCATGGAGATACCTTCGCCACCCATATCTACATGCCCCATGAAAATGGGAGTGCACTCATGGATCTCTTTGTCACACATACCGTGAGCAATACATATGCGGTAGACTTAGTCTAGCGCTTTGAATTCCACAATTGGGACATGGGCAAAGCCCTTGTCACGTATGGCTCCCCATCTCTTCGGCCACACGAAGATATATAACATGGGCGTGAGCATATCAAGACATATACCATGCATACAAAACATACCCTCAAAAGTGGCTCCCACCATGATATGCCATGTCCCTCCATGGACATAACTTCACGTTAAAAATACGTAGGAACCCAAGGAAAGTTGCTATGCAACCCCAACACTCATGCGGCACACTCGAAAGTCGCATTAAAATATTCGGTTGCACGGTCCAAGAGTTATATATCACTTTATACCCTCTTGACCCTTTTCCCTTGCTACACCGGGCATGTGTGCGCACCAAAGGCGTTTGATGGTTCTGAATATGGCCGCTCATAGCCGGAATGGCCAAACCTATCACACTATCACATCGGGTTAGATCAGGTGGATGGGAGAGTATGATATCAGCCAATGGCGGCTTGCCGGCACATAGATACACACCCCAAGTGACCCCAAGATGGCCACGCGGGTCCGAACCGGCTTCACCCCCCTTTTCAGAGCGTTGTATCCGCTCGGAAACCAATGAAGAGAGGACGGGAGGACCCCAATGGGCTCCAACCCCCCCCTGCATGTCCCAAGGACACATGGAGGCCCCACACACGTCGTAGGCGTCCCCCATGCCCCAAGGGAGGGGTGAGGACACTGATAATCAGCGCCCTACGCCATATCCGGTCTCCTCTTGATCTACAACATGGACCAAGGGGATCAAAGATAGAAAAACGTCGTCGGTCGACCTAAATAAGTAAAACCACAATGCAATATATATGTGGAGATCGAGTGAAGGGGGTATATGGCCGATCAAGGCCGAAAAATCCCCGGATGAACGCCCTCACTTGTCTCCCCATTCACAGAAACAAACAAAATGCCAAGGGGGATCCATTACGGTGCTACAGCAGCAACCAAATGGACCAATACGTCCTTGACATCCAAGAAAATATTCTTTTTCTTTAGGTAGTCCATCCAGACCGTGGTGTACCTCGGCACAAAACTGCTCGGAGGTTCCCACGAGTCCCTGGATGCGGCGAATCCTTTCCAACGGACTTTATAAAGCCTACCCCCAGGCGTCCCCGGGTCCGGCTTGTCCGCCAGGATCTTCTCAGCGGTGAAGTCGTCGTCCTCACCCTCGTCGTCCGAGTCCACATCGCCGGCCGTGAACTCGAAGGTGACGGGACGTCCGCTGGGGTCTGGTGCTCTGGGACGAAGCTGGGTATGGTCGCGGTCCAGGATCTTGTTATCCCCCACACGAACCGCATACACATCCTGCCCGACCTTCCGCACGATTACCCCCGGCACATACCAAGATGCCTGCCGATGCCTGGACAGGACATCCTTGTGGTGCCGCTCCACCCACACGGTGTCTTGAAGAGCATACTTCTGGACTTTCCCTTGCTTGAAGTACTTGGCCCTCTTGTCATGCTCGTCCTGAAGTGCCTTGCACACTTTGGCCGCCGTGTCGTCCGCCTCAGCCATCATAGCATTCGCATCCCGGGCCACTTTGCCATGGTTCAACCACGGGAGAGTGCGTGACACTCGATCCCATAGGAACAGGATGCGATGGGGCGACAGTCCAGTGGGCCCCGGAAGGTCATGGTACGCCTGGAGTACCCTCCACAGCGAATTGTACCAATTCCGGCCCGGTTCGTCGATGTGCAGCTGGCGGAACTTCTCGAACATCTGCCGCCCGGCCACCTCAGCCCGGCCATTCGACCGGCTGTGGTATGCCACGGTCTTGGCGTGCCGAATTCCCATGTGCTTGCACATCGTCTTGAACCACGTCCCCACGAATTGACTGCCCCGATCGCTGCAGATGACAGCTGGGACATCAAAAATCGTCAGCCAATGCCTGATCATGGCATTAGCGACGGTCTTGGCCCGCAACCCCACTCCATGCTTGTCCTTCTTGTCCTTCTTCTTGGACTTCTTGCCTGGGACTGCCACGATATACCCGCTGTGCCTGTCCACCGCCAGGATGACACAGTCGTAGGTCTCTCCGTCCACGGTGACTTCAGGCATGGCGAACACATCCATGGCCACGGACCGCATAGGGGCCTCCGGTATAGCCGTGTACACCGGGTTGCCCGCTGTGGAGTGGTTGAGGCTCTTCGTGGCCCGACACACGGCACAGTCGCTGCAGTACCTATCCAGGATGGCGTAGTACCCCGGAGGGAACTTGAAACGTCACTCCAGGTCCTGCTGCATCTTGTCTCGGCCAGGGTGCATGAGCTGGGCGTTGTGCCAATGGTCAATGAGCTCCTCCACTCGGTTCTCGGGCACCAGCAGCTTGTCCTTGAGGAACAACTTGTCGCCACCCTCGGTCAAGCCCTCGGGCCATTCGTCGTCCGACGGGGCGCTCACGGCGTTCCAGTACCTGCTCCAGTGCTCGGATGCTTCATAGTCATCCTACCAGTCCTCTGTGAGCACCGACCTGACTAGCTCTACAGGGGCCACCATCCATTGCTCGAGTGTTTCCTCCCGAATAGCCTGGACTCGGGCGCCCCCGAACTTGGCCAGGTCTGTACGGTTTGCCATCACCACAAAACACTTGACTCCCTCTTGCTCCATGACCTTCTCCATCTCGATGATGCGCTTGGCCTCCTCGGTCTCCTCGGCGTCGCCATGGCTGGATATGTCCATCCACGCCTTGCCCGCGGGGTAGGCCCAGCGACTGAGGCAATCTGCCACAGTGTTGTCCTTCCCCGGGACGTACACGACGCTGAGGTCGAACTTGGCGAACGTCTCGTGCCATCGGGCCCTCCTAGCCGCTGGTCCTGAGGGGGTGTCGACATGCTCCTTGTGCCAGCTCTGTAGGGACTGGTGGTCCGTGCAAACCACTACTGGCTGCAGTCCGATGTGGCCAGACCACTTCCTGAACGCACATACAATGGCGTATGTCTCCTTCTCCCGCGCGGTCCATGTTCGGCGTTGGCCCTCGGCCAGGATCCTGCTCCAAAACGCCACGGAAACATGAGTCCCGTCGTCCCGGACTTGCTCGAGGACTGCCCCCACGGCATAGTCCGAAGCGTCTGTCCGTAGCACGAATCCCTTGTCCGGGTCCACCAGGAACAGCCCCAACTGCCCCAGGAGTCGCTCCTTCAGGCTGTTGAACGCATCTTCAGCCTCAGGGGTCCAGGCAAGCTTCTTCTTGCTCCCCTTTCGGCCATCGAACTTCCCCACCTGCAGCATCTTGTGCAGCGGCCCCGAGAATTCTGCATACATCCGGACGTAGCCCGAATAGTAATTGCAGAACCCCATGAAGGACCGGAGTTCGCTGATGGTCTGGGGCTTCTCCCAGTGGTGCAGGGACGCCAGCTTCCCAGGCATGGGACGGCGTTGCCCGTGACCAACCACGTGACCCGCGAACTCCACTTCCTTCACGAAGAGTGAGGCTTTGGTGGGCTTGCACACCATGTTGTGCTTGTCCAACTCGCTGAGCACTCGGCGCAGATCCTTCTCATGCGCGTCGATGAGCTCGTCCTCAGTCATGTTCTCCGTGCCGGACCCGATGATGATGTCATCCACGAAGGGGTCGGCACAGTCCCGGACAGGACCGAGTAGGTCCTCCATCATGCGCTGGAAGGCGGCGTTGCCATTCTTGGCGCCAATGGGCACCACTTTCCACTGCATGGGCCCCAGCGGCGTCGACATCGCTGTGCAGGGCCTGGAGTCCGGGTGTAACGGCATCTGGAGATAACCGTGTTTCAGGTCCAGCACCGTGAAAATCCGCTTTTTCTGTTGTTTTTGGAGGATGGAGTCGATCAGGGGAAGCGAGTACGAGTCGTGCTCGGTCTGCTTGTTCAAACCTCTGTAATCAACCACCAACCTCCACTCGCCCTTCTCATTCTTGGGCACGATGAAGGCTGGGCTGGCCCACTCACTGTCGGAGGGTTCGATCCATCCCCGCTCAATGAACTCGGCCAACAGCTTCTTAATGGCCTCGGCCCGATCGCCCTGAAGTTGGTACTCCCGATGACGATAGATCTTCGGGTTCGGCTTCAGCTTGATCTTCGCTGTACCACACCTCCCACGATCTGGAGGGTTCTTGTTGGCGACGCCACTGAATAGCCGCGGATAGGCTTTGATCAGCCTCTCCTTCAGCTCGGCGACCTTCGGGTTCTCCTGGGCCTCTTCAGCCGCTTGCTTCGGTATGGATACAACCGACCGCACTGCGGTATAGGCCTCTTCTGGGTCCGATTCCGACTTCTCCTCGTCCGATATGCCGTCTTCATCGTCGTGGGGAGCTCTTCCCACCGATAATCTTCGGAAATTTGCGGCCTCGGGCTGGTGACTGTCGCTATCGGCACCCATTCTCGGAAAATCCCATGTTGGTGGGTCCGACCCAACCGGACCATCGTACTGGTCCGCGATGTGATCCATGACCCTCGCCACGAACTCGTCCTTCTCGTACTTGCTGGTGACCAACATCTTGTCATCCCACCAATGCGGAGATGTGACCATGGCCCGCCTCTTCTTGGCCGCCACACGGTCGTGCATCCCCATCCGCATGTAGTTGACGACGTCGTCGATCTCGGCGTGGGACAGGACGTCAATGCCATCAATAGGCTGATCCGTCCCCTCCTTGGGCTCAAACATGACCTTCATGGGCACGGCCTCCACCCTACGGATGAATGCCTCATCCCCCGTGGGCTGGGCTTGCGCCCCATCCACCAGGAAAGCCTTGGTACCCCACGCTTGACCCGGGGAGGGCATTGATACACCCTTGGCGTCGATGAACAACTCCTCCTCTGGCCCGAATGACATCTCGTTCAGGGTGATGGAGTCCAGCGTCGACTTGAGACCCTCCAGCGGACATGGGGTGGATCCTATGCCGGTTATGACCAGGACCCCCTTCGCCCTATCCGCGATGATCTTCTCCACCGTACGTCTGGTATTGTCCAGGGAGCCATGCCAATACATGGGTCCCCACTCCTTCAAAACCCAATGCCTGTGCCAGGCTGAGTCTCCTCGATGCCAATGCCTCCTACACTTCCGCAGAAGTGGGGCATCCCGGGAAGCGAAGACGTCCGTCTCGGGCGCTTCAGCTCCCAGTGTCTGAATCATCCTGGCGTACACTTGCGGCGCCATTCCATACTCCGTGAGCTGAACTCCACGGTCTCCTCTGGACTTGGCACCCACAGCTTGCACCGCTTGGACTATCCGATCCTCTTCCTCAGCATTCCATTGGGATGACCCGCACGCGTAATCCGTGGACAGCCATGTGAGGCATTCGTCGTCCTCCCGGACCAGCGTTGCGCGATGGGGAAGGGCTCCAATGGCGTTGGCCACCATGAAGTCATACCCCATGATCATATCCCAATCGGTAATGTCGGCCACATAGAAGTTCCCGGATAGAGTGCTTCTCTTCGCCTGATCAGGGCGGTTCAAGCGCTCATGCTCCCAGAATTCCATACTGATAGTGGCCTCATGGGTGCCACCACCCATAATCTCTCCGTTAGCGACCTTCAGGCGGACCGGTCTCCGGCTGGGCTGCAGGAGTTCCTCCTTGAACAACCCTCTCCGGACCAGGCTCACCTGGGCACCCGTATCCACTAACACATCCACCACCTTCTCCTCTCGTCCGCACCGTACTCGCACTTTCAAGTGCAACTGCCGCTCGTCGCCATGAGGTGTATGGACGACTCTCACGGCATGCAACTCTAGCACGTCCGGGTGCATCAGGACTTCAAGGGTATGGTCACGGATGGTGTAGATCTTGGGTTGGTCCTGCCCGTCCACGGGGCTCTCCGTGGTCGCTCCTTCCTTCTTGCCATGTCCCGTACCCACATGTACTTCCCTTGGCAGGGCGCTCCAGGGGTTGGGAGTGGCGGAACTCAGTGGTTTTGGCTCTTCCGGAGCCTTCTTCAGCACCCGATGTGCCTTCGCTTTCTCTGGGATTCCACTGATTTTTGGAGGAGAGACCTCCGAGGTCCCACTCCCGTGGGGGCTCCTCTAGACTTGGCTTCCCGCAGCCCCTTCCGGCTGCGATCCGCCAGGACTTTGTCCACCACGTTGCTGGGCTTTGAGTTCCTCCAACGTCCTCAACATGTCCTCAGCAACCTCCTCGATCGACCTCACTCGTCGGTCTTGGCCAGGTCCACCACCATAGCCTCTTCCTCCGCCTTTTCCTTGGCCTTTGCCTTGGCCTTTTCCCCCATCTCCACCCTTCGCCTTCCAATCGGAAATCCGCTGCTCCTTGGGCTTCTTCTCGGGGCGGGCTGCGAAGTAGGCCTTCTTGTCCGCCTCATACACCTTGCACTGACGGTGGTCGTGTGCATGGTTGTTTCCCTTGCCATAACAGACCCAGCACCCGTCGTGCTGAGATCTGTACTCCCGGAACGAGAGCGGTGGGTTCCGGATCCTCCTTGGTCCTTCTCTGTTCTTCCTGGGTCCCACCTGGCTCCATCTGGACCGATCCTGCCCATGGTTCTTCACGTTGTGCGCCACGAACGCGAAGAAATGGGCCTCCTCGTGATCCTCCCGGGACCAGTGGTCTTGGCCACTTCCACTACCATCCTCCGCAGAGTTGGCCGTGTCCTCCTGGATCTCCCGATGGTGGGTGGTCTTCTCGGTGGCCTCGTTGTCCATGACCATGTCGATCCTGCACGTGGGCCTCGTTCTTCGCATTGAGCTTCAACTCCACCGTGATGTACTTCACGATCTCGTCCAGGCTCATGCGGGCGAAGATGACCTGCATCCTCAGCGGCTCCCCGCGCCTCCACTCCACGTTATTGAGGCGCAGCAACCTTTGCCCCATGGAGTCTCCAAACACCTCCACGTACACGGCGTTCTTCAGTCCCAACATCCGGTTGGGTTCGCCCAGGTTCCTCCTGAAGAACTCCATGATACCCGAATGGGTATCCTCCGCCGCCATGATCCGCACCGCCACCCGCTTCTTGGCGCGCTTCTTCTCCTCGTCCTCCACTCGCCTCTTCCAGTTGCTGGGGAGGACGTCCTTCAGGAGGTGGCGGGTCTCACTGGCCTCGTTCCAGTCTTCCACCAGCTTGAGGCATCTGCGGTACTTCCGCAGATACCGGTTCCACTCCCGGACCCGCAACTCACCGCGGTCCAGCGGCAGTGGAATGGACCACAGGTCCTCCAGCTTCTGATTCGGAGCGTCCACCCGCTCCTCATCCTCCATCCACTGGAGGCAGGCCTGCTCCGTCCTGATCAGTCCTTCCCGGATCTGATCCCGCAGCTCCTCCTTCAGGTCCTGCGCCAGCCGGTGTGGGAATGTCCGGCATACCCACTTATCCCGCGGCGCTCCCCGCATCTCGCCGACGACCTCCTCGGCGAAATCCTCCCAATCCAGGATGAAGTCATCCAGGTTGGAGGGGTTACCATCGTAGTAGGGGATTTTGATTCCCCTGAGGTCGTCAATCCTGATGGCGTCTCCGACGTCTCCAGCCACCACTCCACCGAGACGGATACCACCTGTGGCCGGGGGGTGTGAGTACACTCCCCGTACATCCCTCTCCTCCATGGAGTGCGGTCCAGTTGGGCCTGAACCCATGGGGTTTGGAATGCGGGAAGGATTAGCTCCATCGGCCGTCCATATCCCCGTATTGGGGTCCTTCGCCCACAGGTTTCCGCCTGGATGACCTCGACCATGTCCGTCGGCGCTTCCCATGGTTCGCCCCTGCATGGTGTCGATCTTCTCTTCCGCATAAACTACCATGTTCGTCGTGATCGGTACATCCTGGGCGGCATGGGACATCTGTACCGTCAGGCTCCTCGGGTCCGTGGTTACGTGCCCTTCCCGCATGGACCCAGCCGGTGCCGTGTGTTCCCCGAGCATTGTCGATTCGCTGAACATGGGAACAAACGGCAGCGCAGCCGGGTCAACACGCGGAGGCGCGTAGGGTGCCTCTGCAGGGCCGCCCATGGGTTTCTCCATGGCGCTCCTGAGGGTCTTAACCCGCTCCACCAGCTCTACCGCGGCCCGCTTTGCCGGGAGCTCCGGACCCGAGGCGAGGGGCTGTCGCTCCTCTCGCCTTCTCAGGCGTCCCGACATGTCCTCCACTAAGTGGAGGAGGCTGTCCACCACTTGCTGCTGCTTCTGCAGGGCCAGCTCCAGATTCCCCCGGTACCGGGCCTGATCCGCTCGCAGCTCCTCCATGTGGTTCTCCGCGGCCGACTGGTCGTCCAGGATCCCCGCGACGTCCTCCTCCAGAGCGTCCTTGGCGTTGTCCAGGCGGTCAAGGTGATGCACGATGGCGTCCATCCCCATCTTCGGGTACTTGCCCATGAGGAAGGACACGTGCTCGCAGTGGCACGCAGCGTGCCTTCCGCCGGATTCAGCGCAACCCGCGGTTCCCGGCACCTCAGACTCATCGCCCATGGGCGTATCGCCTATGGCGTCCGTCTCTGGTCCCGTGTGCCGGGGCACAGGTGCCGTCCGGGCCCTCGCTGGCCTCTCCAAGCCCTTGGCGTCGTGCTGCAGGGCGGGCTCGGGGGCCGTATGCGCCCTGGCGATCTGCGCGGACATCTCCGGCTCCGAAGGTGGCTCGTAGGCTGTCCGATAGCCCTCGGAGTGCCCTTCGGATTCCCACAGCCTGACCGGGCTGGGGTCCGTGTCCATAGCCCCGGCGTCCCTTGCCGCGGACTTGGGTGACTCGCGCTTCCGGTAGCGCCGGGCCCGTCCTCCACTGCTGCCTGAATGGCAGGCCTCATCAGAGTCCTCCGCGGCGGAGCGGAGGTTGCATGCCTTTCGGCAGCGACGCTCGCACATGGAGACCAGGTCCTCCATGTCACGTCCTCCTCTTCCCGAATGTCGTTCTTCTCTTCGGGCTTCAACTTCCGGAGTTCGCCATGCTCTTGAACGTCTCGGTCCTTCCATGGCTCCAATCTCCGGCGTGGTCTCCACCAAGTCCACAATACGCACCCGGGGCGTACTTGGGCAGGGCTCATAAGGGCCCAAGTCCCCGGGTCGGCGGTTGGTAGGGGCAGCAGGTAAGCCTCTGCTACCATAAAGAAGGTCCCTACCAGGACCGGCCCCCGCTGTGCCCCTTCCGCCAGTAACCCCTGCTGACTTGCTCCTGATCAACGATTGCATTTATCAAAATCCAAGGTTTCAAATCCAAAAATATAGAAAATAAAATCCTCCTTCAACCCTGAATGGCAACCAGATCCCACAAATACAGCAATAACCCAATTCGCAATCCAAATCAGGCTGCGGGCTTTCGTTCAGCTCATCGATGGTCTCACGATGGCGGGCATGTACAAGAATTGCACCAAGGAAGAAAGCCCTGAAATTGGCATATGAACACAAATAAAGCAACGTTGGGGAAAGAGGTAAACATACACATTCAGAGCCATAAACCCCTCATTCCCTGGACTCAAGACCTTCCCTTGACTCACCAACATATTGCCCTGAACCAGGTCAAATGAGATGGCTGAATGCCATGTGTCACAAGTCACTACACAAACCCCAAAAATGTGTTCACTCCCAAACCTCTATATCCTAGCCCAATAGGGGAGGTGGCGTGTCATGGCCTAGAGTGGCACTCAGGACCATGCCCTACCCTGACATATACTTGGTTGGACTTGGAGTCGAATGGGCTTAGAGAAGTGACCTATGAGTTTGAACTCATAACATGTCAAAAAACTGCCAATTCACACCATATTGGCCATATATCAAATATATGCTCAAAATTGAAGTTACTACTTATCCGAAGGCTCAAAGCATGCATGGAATCGAAGTCTAGTATTCATGGAGGATAGAGACCAAAGGTCAATGCCCTTGCACATCCCCACTTTACCCTCGAAACCCCTTCGGATATGGGCGCCACGCACTGCCCAAGTCAGCCCATGATCTTGAGACCAATTCTTGTAATCCTTCGTGCGCCAAGCCAAATGGAGTGCGCGATCCGGCATATGGTGGTGTTCAACTCCAACGCATATGCCAACATATGAACAACATACCATGGTTCGATTATCCATAGGCTTCTTGCTGTAAGCTGACCAGGTGAGTACACAAAACGCAAAAATGAGCAAAAATTGAGGTCAAAAACATGAAAATATGACCAAATACAAAGTTGTCATGATACTATATCTCTATGCTCACCCATGATATCCGCTCATGGTTCAATACACAAATGATTGGAACCATTTGCGAACAATTCCCCCACTTGGATCCCCAATCGGGCGCATGGAGATACCTTCGCCACCCATATCTACATGCCCCATGAAAATGGGAGTGCACTCATGGATCTCTTTGTCACACATACCATGAGCAATACATATGCGGTAGACTTAGTCTAGCGCTTTGAATTCCACAATTGGGACATGGGCAAAGCCCTTGTCACGTATGGCTCCCCATCTCTTCGGCCACACGAAGATATATAACATGGGCGTGAGCATATCAAGACATATACCATGCATACAAAACATACCCTCAAAAGTGGCTCCCACCATGATATGCCATGTCCCTCCATGGACATAACTTCACGTTAAAAATACGTAGGAACCCAAGGAAAGTTGCTATGCAACCCCAACACTCATGCGGCACACTCGAAAGTCGCATTAAAACATTCGGTTGCACGGTCCAAGAGTTATATATCACTTTATACCCTCTTGACCCTTTTCCCTTGCTACACCGGGGATGTGTGCGCACCAAAGGCCTTTGATGGTTCTGAATATGGCCGCTCATAGCCGGAATGGCCAAACCTATCACACTATCACATCGGGTTCGATCAGGTGGATGGGAGAGTATGATATCAGCCAATGGCGGCTTGCCGGCACATAGATACACACCCCAAGTGACCCCAAGATGGCCACGGGGGTCCGAACCGGCTTCACCACGGTCTAATCCCCTGGGCTGTTGTGCGGCCCTATCCCATCCCTCATCCCGTGTTTATACCCCACCGGGCCGCCAGCAACCCTGTGGCGCGGGCCCACTGGATCCTCATCCATCTGGGGACCGTTTTGTGTGCCTAGCACGCATCGCTCCCCTCCCGCCCCCGCCCCTCACTCCTGTGCCCTCTCCCATAGCACACAGGTTGGGCCGTGCTCCACTCCGCCCCGGATGCTCCTATCCGGGGCGTCTTTTTGTCGTTTTTCCTCCGTTGCCTCGGACACTCCAGTCCGTGGCACCGGGTTCTCCCCCGAAAGATCCAGTCCGGGGGCTTGGGCCGAGCTCCACTCCGCCCCGGATGCTCCAATCTGGGGCGTCTTTTTAACGTATTCTCTCCGTTGCCTCGGATGCTCCAGTCCGTGGCACCGGGTTGGGCCCCGGACGATCATCCGGGGGCTAATGCCGTGCTTCATTCCGCCCCGGATGCTCCAATCGGGGGCGTCTTTTTATCGTATTCTCTCCGTTGCCTCGGATGCTCCAGTCCGTGGCACCTGATTCACCCCCAGACGATCCAGTCCGGGGGCTAGTGCCATGCTTCATTCCGCCCCGGTTGCTCCAATCCGGGGCATCTTTTCAACGTATTCTCTCCGTTGCCTCGGATGCTCCAGTCCGTGGCACTGGGTTCACCCCCGGACGATCCAGTCCGTGGGCTACTGCCGTGCTTCATTCCGCCCCGGATGCTCCGATCCGTGGGGTCTTTTTATCGTATTCTCTCCGTTGCCTTGGATGCTCTGGTCCGTGGAACCTGGTTCACCCCCGGACGATCCAGTCCGGGGGCTAGTGCCGTGCTTCATTCCGCCCCGGTTGCTCCAATCCGGGCCGTCTTTTTGACGTATTCTCTCCTTTGCCTCGGACGCTCCAGTCCGTGGCACCGGGTTCACCCCCGGACCATCCAGTCCGGGGGCTAGTGCCGTGCTTCATTCCGCCCCGGTTGCTCCAATCCGGGGCGTCTTTTTAACGTATTCTCTCCGTTGCCTCGGATGCTCCAGTCCGTGGCACCGGGTTCACCCCCGGACGATCCAGTCCGGGGGCTAGTGCCGTGCTTCATTCCGCCCCGGATGCTCCAATCCGGGGCGTCTTTTTATCGTATTCTCTCCGTTGCCTCGAATGCTCCAGTCCGTGGCACCTGATTCACCCCCGGACGATCCAGTCCGGGGGCTAGTGCCGTGCTTCATTCCGCCCCGGTTGCTCCAATCCGGGGCGTCTTTTTAACGTATTCTCTCCGTTGCCTCGGATGCTCCAGTCCGTGGCACCGGGTTCACCCCCGCACGATCCAGTGCGGGGGCTAGTGCCGTGCTTCATTCCGCCCGGGATGCTCCAATCCGGGGCGTCTTTTTATCGTATTCTGTCCGTTGCCTCGGGTGCTCCAGTCCGTGGCACCTGGTTCACCCCCGGACCATCCAGTCCGGGGGCTAGTGCCGTGCTTCATTCCGCCCTGGTTGCTCCAGTCCGGGGCGTCTTTTTGACCAATTCTCTCCGTTGCCTCGGACGCTCCAGTCCGTGGCACCGGGTTCACCCCCAGACGATCCAGTCCGGGGGCTAGTGCCGTGCTTCATTCCGCCCCGGTTGCTCCAATCCGGGGCGTCTTTTTAACGTATTCTCTCCGTTGCCTCGGATGCTCCAGTCCGTGGCACCGGGTTCACCCCCGGACGATCCAGTCCGGGGGCTAGTGCCGTGCTTCATTCCGCCCCAGATGCTCCGATCCGGGGCGTCTTTTTATCGTATTCTCTCCGTTGCCTCGGATGCTCCAGTCCGTGGCACCTGGTTCACCCCCGGACGATCCAGTCCGTGGGCTACTGCCGTGCTTCATTCCGCCCCAGATGCTCCAATCTGGGCCGTCTTTTTGACGTATTCTCTCCGTTGCCTCCGATGCTCCAGTCCGTGGCACCGGGTTCACCCCCGGACGATCCAGTGCGGGGGCTAATGCCGTGCTTCATTCCGCCCTGGTTGCTCCAATCCGGGGCGTCTTTTTGACGTATTCTCTCCGTTGCCTCGGATGCTCCAGTCCGTGGCGGCTGGTTCACCCCCGGACGATCCAGTCCGGGGGCTAGTGCCGTGCTTCATTCCGCCCCGGTTGCTCCAATCCGGGGCGTCTTTTTAACGTATTCTCTCCTTTGCCTCGGATGCTTCAGTCCGTGGCACCGGGTTCACCCCCGGACGATCCAGTGCGGGGGCTAGTGCCGTGCTTCGTTCCGCCCCGGTTGCTCCAATCCGGGGCGTCTTTTTATCGTATTCTCTCCGTTGCCTCGGATGCTCCAGTCCGTGGCACCTGGTTCACCCCCGGACGATCCAGTCCGGGGGCTAGTGCCGTGCTTCATTCCGCCCCGGTTGCTCCAATCCGGGGCGTCTTTTTATCGTATTCTCTCCGTTGCCTCGAATGCTCCAGTCCGTGGCACCTGATTCACCCCCGGACGATCCAGTCCGGGGGCTAGTGCCGTGCTTCATTCCGCCCCGGTTGCTCCAATCCGGGGCGTCTTTTTAACGTATTCTCTCCGTTGCCTCGGATGCTCCAGTCCGTGGCACCGGGTTCACCCCCGCACGATCCAGTGCGGGGGCTAGTGCCGTGCTTCATTCCGCCCGGGATGCTCCAATCCGGGGCGTCTTTTTATCGTATTCTGTCCGTTGCCTCGGGTGCTCCAGTCCGTGGCACCTGGTTCACCCCCGGACCATCCAGTCCGGGGGCTAGTGCCGTGCTTCATTCCGCCCTGGTTGCTCCAGTCCGGGGCGTCTTTTTGACCAATTCTCTCCGTTGCCTCGGACGCTCCAGTCCGTGGCACCGGGTTCACCCCCAGACGATCCAGTCCGGGGGCTAGTGCCGTGCTTCATTCCGCCCCGGTTGCTCCAATCCGGGGCGTCTTTTTAACGTATTCTCTCCGTTGCCTCGGATGCTCCAGTCCGTGGCACCGGGTTCACCCCCGGACGATCCAGTCCGGGGGCTAGTGCCGTGCTTCATTCCGCCCCAGATGCTCCGATCCGGGGCGTCTTTTTATCGTATTCTCTCCGTTGCCTCGGATGCTCCAGTCCGTGGCACCTGGTTCACCCCCGGACGATCCAGTCCGTGGGCTACTGCCGTGCTTCATTCCGCCCCAGATGCTCCAATCTGGGCCGTCTTTTTGACGTATTCTCTCCGTTGCCTCCGATGCTCCAGTCCGTGGCACCGGGTTCACCCCCGGACGATCCAGTGCGGGGGCTAATGCCGTGCTTCATTCCGCCCTGGTTGCTCCAATCCGGGGCGTCTTTTTGACGTATTCTCTCCGTTGCCTCGGATGCTCCAGTCCGTGGCGGCTGGTTCACCCCCGGACGATCCAGTCCGGGGGCTAGTGCCGTGCTTCATTCCGCCCCGGTTGCTCCAATCCGGGGCGTCTTTTTAACGTATTCTCTCCTTTGCCTCGGATGCTTCAGTCCGTGGCACCGGGTTCACCCCCGGACGATCCAGTGCGGGGGCTAGTGCCGTGCTTCGTTCCGCCCCGGTTGCTCCAATCCGGGGCGTCTTTTTATCGTATTCTCTCCGTTGCCTCGGATGCTCCAGTCCGTGGCACCTGGTTCACCCCCGGACGATCCAGTCCGGGGGCTAGTGCCGTGCTTCATTCCGCCCCGGTTGCTCCAATCCGGGGCGTCTTTTTAACGTATTCTCTCCTTTGCCTCGGATGCTCCAGTCCGTGGCACCGGGTTCACCCCCGGACGATCCAGTGCGGGGGCTAGTGCCGTGCTTCATTCCGCCCGGGATGCTCCAATCCGGGGCGTCTTTTTATCGTATTCTCTCCGTTCACTCAGATGCTCCAGTCCGTGGCACCTGGCTCACCCCCGGACGATCCAGTCCGGGGGCTAGTGCCGTGCTTCATTCCGCCCTGGTTGCTCCAATCCGGGGCGTCTTTTTGACCAATTCTCTCCGTTGCCTCGGACGCTGCAGTCCGTGGCACCTGATTCACCCCCAGACGATCCAGTCCGGGGGCTAGTGCCGTGCTTCATTCCGCCCCGGTTGCTCCGATCCGGGGCGTCTTTTTAACGTATTCTCTCCGTTGCCTCGGATGCTCCAGTCCGTGGCACCGGGTTCACCCCCGGACGATCCAGTCCGGGGGCTAGTGCCGTGCTTCATTCCGCCCCAGATGCTCCAATCCGGGGCGTCTTTTTATCGTATTTTCTCCGTTGCCTCGGATGCTCGAGTCCGTGGCACCTGGTTCACCCCCGGACGATCCAGTCCGGGGGCTAGTGCCGTGCTTCATTCCGCCCCGGTTGCTCCAATCCGGGGCGTCTTTTTAACGTATTCTCTCCGTTGCCTCGGATGCTCCAGTCCGTGGCACCGGGTTCACCCCCGGAAGATCCAGTTCGGGGGCTAGTGCCGTGCTTCATTCCGCCCCAGATGCTCCAATCCGGGGCGTCTTTTTATCGTATTCTCTCCGTTGCCTCGGATGCTCCAGTCCGTGGCACCTGGTTCGGCCCCGGACGAACCAGTCCGGGGGCTAGTGCCGTGCTTCATTCCGCCCTGGTTGCTCCAATCCGGGGCGTCTTTTTGACCAATTCTCTCCGTTGCCTCGGACGCTGCAGTCCGTGGCACCGGGTTCACCCCCAGACGATCCAGTCCGGGGGCTAGTGCCGTGCTTCATTCCGCCCCGGTTGCTCCGATCCGGGGCGTCTTTTTAACGTATTCTCTCCGTTGCCTCGGATGCTCCAGTCCGTGGCACCGGGTTCACCCCCGGACGATCCAGTCCGGGGGCTAGTGACGTGCTTCATTCCGCCCCGGTTGCTCCAATCCGGGGCGTCTTTTCATCGTATTCTCTCCGTTGCCTCGGATGCTCCAGTCCGTGGCACCTGGTTCACCCCCGGACGATCCAGTCCGGGGGCTAATGCCGTGCTTCATTCCGCCCTTGTTGCTCCAATCCGGGGCGTCTTTTTGACGTATTCTCTCCTTTGCCTCGGACGCTCCAGTCCGTGGCACCGGGTTCACCCCCGGACGATCCAATCTGGGGCTAGTGCCGTGCTTCATTCCGCCCCGGTTGCTCCAATCCGGGGCGTCTTTTTAACGTATTCTCTCCGTTGCCTCGGATGCTCCAGTCCGTGGCACCTGGTTCACCCCCGGACGATCCAGTCCGGGGGCTAGTGCCGTGCTTCATTCCGCCCCGGTTGCTCCTTTCCGGGGCGTCATTTAAACGTATTCTCTCCGTTGCCTCGGATGCTCCTGTCCGTTGCGCTGGGTTCTCCCCCGGACGATCCAGTCCGGGGGCTTGGGCCGTGCTCCTCTCCGCCCCGGATGCTCCGATCCGGGGCGTCTTTATGTCGTATTCTGTCCGTTGCCTCGGACGCTCCAGTCCGTGGCACCGGGTTCACCCCCGGACGATCCAGTCCGGGGGCTAGTGCCGAGCTTCATTCCGCCCCGGGGGGTGATGGTAGCTCCGTGCCAAATCCGACCGCTTCTGTTTGGTCAATTGCAGAGAACAAACTTGCGGAGGATCATCGAACGCTTCCACTCTCCCCGCCATGTGCACATCGCAATCAAAGATCACGACATTCTCCATGCGGTCTTTGGTCCGCATCAGCATTGCGTTGCGTTTTGCTTTTGGAGGGAGAGGTGCATGTACACATGAATTGGCATGCCCATTTTAACCCCCTACCAAGCCACAGCTGCCCCAGCGACGCCAATGAGCGCAATTGGGGTTTTAGGTGTCTGTAACGACAAAGCAAAAGCTGCCGAATGCCCAAACGCAGCGCCTTCTTTCCAATGTTAGCGATGTTATAGGTAACTTTAAAAAGATGGTGAAACCATGGTGAGGTCAAGAAAAATACCCTTTTTTCTTTTAAAATGCGACAGTGGTGGCCACCACAGCACAGGGGGGGAGTAACAAGGAGTGTATTTCCATGCCAAAAGGTAAGCTTTAGTTCTGTTAGAGATGCCTAAAGGCATACTACATTTTTATTTTAGTACTGGCCTATCCAACAAGGGGTGACAAGGCATTTTGACCTATAAAACCAAGCATTGAACTTTGGATGTTGTGTGGACCCCTGACCTCCCCAACTGATTGGACTTAAGCACCATTTTCTGGTCTGACTGAGGCGCTGACATTGATCCAAAGCCTACACATTTTTCTATGTTTTCTCATGAATGCTTAGCTATCCTAGTGGTCTGCACCCTAGGGGGCTGGGGCACCTCTTTTTGAGAGGTCCTGGGTTCCATTCCCAGTCAGCCTAGCTAAGTAGGAAGATCCCATGTGACATGGCAGTGACCTCAGCGCCACAAGCCATGCCACCTCAGCACCTATGGGACCCAAAGCAAAGAGTGCACATTCCTAGATGGCACTATAAAAGAGAGAGTGCCCATGTGGGCAGTTTTCACATGGTTGTAGGATATTTTCCAACTATCTTTTCATAAATCTGTAGTTATTGTGAATTCCTTTGTTGATACCCTATCTCCTGTGACTGCAGCCCTTCATGTTGTGGATTTGATCCTATGGTTCCTTGCTTGCACTGTGGGTACTTGGAGTTGTGGTTGATTTCATCAAAACATTTCTACTTGGAAAACCTAAGCTGCACCAAGAAGCCGCAGGAGCAAGCACAGGCACAAACAAAAACAATATCATCAAAGTAATCAACAGTGAAAGCTTGTTATAACTTTCTCCGCCACGAGCAGAAAAAAACATACTAATTCTTGGGCTCCCTACTGATAGAGTGTCGCGAACCAAAGGCATGAACTGAGCACCCAACACACAACAAGAAGGATGTCCTTGATTAATGCCCTAGATATTTTGATGAAATCCTGCAGGTTTTGAAGTTGAAAACCCAAACCAAAGCAGCAAGTAGAGCAAGAACAGGATGTGGATCGAATGAATGAATAGTTTTGAAATTCAGTGTAACACAGAAGGGCTGCAGATAGACAATGCAGGTATAAACACAAAGATTCAATCACAAATGGATAATACAAAAGATTTTATATGAAAACTGGACTGACTGTGGCCTCCAAGATAGCATCAGGCACTTCATGTGCACTCTTTTGGGTGAAATGGTGCTGGTTAGGAATGTGGGGCATAGATGTCAGGCCAACACAGAAAATTACTTGGCCAAGCAACTGAATTCAGAAACAGTTAAAAGGTAGAACCACAATAAGTGGTAGAAACAATTGAGTATAGGGGTCTTGGGGTGGGAGACCACTAGGCTTAACCTCCAAGGCCTAAAGCATGAAATGCCTATTTTATTTCGGTATATCCTCCATGAAGGAAGGTACCTCCGCTCAGTTGAGTGGTAGGGGTGAACTTCATGGGGGGGGCTAGGGTTACAACCCTAGTTACTTTGAGAAAGTGTACTTTAGGCTTCAAAAGGGAGATAAAAATACTTAAGTTAGTCTTAGCATCAACAAAAGGATTTTGAGGGGGGCTTGGCCTGGATCAAGCCCTCCAAGAAAGACAAGGCAGTGACTTTTTCTTACTCCCCCCTGGAGTACTAGTTAGCTAAGCTAGTAGGACCAAGGAAGGCTCAAATATTCCCAAAATTATCTCAGAAAATGCATTAAACTTACCAAAAACATCCTCATCAATTCATAGAAGCCTATTACACTGTAGGTCCCCTCGAAAAACGGTGTAATGTACCGTGAATGATGTCCCTTCGATGGGGCATTCCTCAAAAGTCGCCGGCGTGCGACGAAAACCTTTGGTAAAAATTTGGGGGTAGTGGGGTTTGAACCCAGGACTCCATCCCTAGAGCACATGTGCTTGCCCACTAGGGTACAGTCGACCGCTCTGATGCGGACGACGATCGCTGTATAAACAGCGTTTTAGTAAACATCCTGACCAAGGGCCAGGGCGGAGCAATACTCCCAATGGATGACACAAATCTCCAGGAGCTGAAAAAAATAGAAAATGTAACCAACAGGGAGTGATTCCTGCGGTTTAGCGAAAGGGGTAGCGATTTAACAAGTCAAATCGCTAAAAATTGACGAAAGCACGCGAGAAATCGTCATTTTTACCCCAAACCCAAAGTCGCAGACCAGCGCAAAGGAAGCGGACTTCAAAAACAAGGTTGCGCAACCGTAAATGGCTTTTGAAAAAGAAGGTATGAGCCGTAGTTTTTAAAGTTCTAAAGGGAGTTTTTGCACAGTTGCATCAAAATTTTTATAAACTTTAGAGAAAAGTATTCAAACTCAACCCACACCACAGAGCAGGTGGACAACCCACCTCTCAGGTATGCCAGTGTCATCTCACACGCATGCATGGCGTTTGTGTTGGTTGCTTCGTCAAAATGTTAGGGTTATCAACGCTGTGTTTGTTGGGGGTTCGGGTGCTCATCTCCTTTGCTCTGCACAGGTCAAAACAGGAATGTAAGGTATGCGATGCGAATGGAGCGCGCAGCGCGCACGTAGGGTTAGAATATGCGCTGGGCTCGCGATGCATGTGCCTAATTGAGGCATTCACACGCTGTGACGCTTTCCCTGTACCCCAATTCATCCTTGTTCTCTCTTCACAGGTAAGAAAAGAAAGTGTTTGCTCGTGTGTAGCCGTAGTGTTAAAGTAGGGTTGCTCAAAACGCTTAGGCTTGTTTAAAACTCGCAATAGGGTTGTTTTGCGTTCGCTTCACTTCGGCATTCACACGCTGCATGGTGAGTAAGGTAGGTAAGCCCAGGAGGAGCTCACCTCCTGGTTGAGTCATTGTGGACATGGTTCCGCCTCCCTTCCCTGCATGCGTGCACACGATGCATTAAAGGGTAGGCCACGCGAAATGCGCACGGTAAACCTTGTTTAGGTTACCCAGGGGCTCCTCGGTACGTTCTTTAAGAGAACCTGAGGAGTCTCTTAACGCTTGCTTGCTTGACAGGGGTTGTTTGAGGACAGTGTATTATAGGTCACACTGAGAAGTGTATAATACGTGGAGTGTGGCTTGGTTCCTCAGCCGCAAACACCCCTTCATTGGCCTCTGTTGTACAGGTGGGAGAGGTTCAGGGTGATTGGTGCACGCAGCAGCTGCCTTCGGCGGCTATCCCATTTTTCTGCCCCAGCTAAACGGGGGCGCTGATCACACAATCAATTGACTGCGCCTCAGCCAGGAGTGGCGAGGGCAATTCGACTCCATCGACATCCGCGCTGTGCACGCAACAAGAGCAACCCTTCCCTCCAAGCCCTAGCAGGGAAACGTATTGTGACGTCCCTGCTAGGCCACAGTTGCTTAGCAGCGCTGTGTTCTCTTGTCTTCTTCACAGGAGGATCATTAGGACCCGAAACTTCATTGACAGCAACACAAAGTAGCGTAGGTAGGGGTTAGGGTCAGCAGGCCTGGCAGGAGTTGAGTGCAGGTGATGAGTGCTCACCCTGCCTTCGAAGGCCGGTGCTGGCGTTAGTGAGTGTAGTGTAGTGGTGTCTCCTGTCCCGCGTGCTTTTCCTCGTGGGCAGGGGAGTGCGTTAGCTTTTGGCCCTTAGCAAAAATGGGCGTTTTGTATGCCCTTAGCACACTTGGCCACCCCTCCCCTCTAGTAGGTAGGGCTTTTGCCGTCTTCCCCCAAGGATAGGCGCCAGCACAGAAATTGGGCGCCATAGGAGTGGTAATAGTACCTGATTAGAAACTTCGGTCCGACGTCAGCGAAGCCCGGTCTCCGGGAGCCACGCCGGGGAGAGAAGTGAGACACACACAGACATACGTAGCACACATAGGGGTATGGTAAACCCTGTAAGGAAGGGTAGAACCCCATGGGTCTGGACCAGTCAGGGGTCCTAACTGTGGGCTCGCTTGTCCCCAAGGAGGGAAGACACACCTCGCCTCATAACACCTTGCTTGTCATTCCCCCCTGGTGTAGTAAGCCACCGTTCTTCGTTGGCTCCCCAAGGTCATTACACCAGGGCAGTCCCCATGCAACAAATGGTCAACAAGGCATACACTCGCTGGGTGGCTGCAATCCTGATAAGCGGCCACCTGGCCCACGCTGGAAACCATAGGCATGGGTCTGCAGGGCACAGACAGGGTCAGTGCAGTGCTCAGTAAGCAGTAGTCTGTGAAAAACCAATGGCCTTCGGCCAGGGAGTGGTTGTCACGGGGGGCTAACGGTCCTGTCCTGCGATGCAATGCGGGGCAACTGTAACAACTGCTCTAACACCCATACACAGGCACGTCTGCAGAAGAGTGCTCACTGCACCTGTCAGTAGACTGCCACAGGGAAATTAGTTTCGCTTCTTACGCTGGGACATAATCTCAGCACGGGTTAGGAGCTGCCCCTCGTTGTTCTCAACAAGGTAGGTGCGGAAGATGGGGTTGATACTCCCGTCTGGTTGTATGAAGGCTGACATAGGTTCCCAGGTCGCCTCAGATAACCCATAGCCATCCCACAGGCTTAGGATCTTCCAGCCCTGTTTATACTCGTGGCGAGCAATACCTGCAACCACGTAGTAACCATCGACTGCCATCTCATCGGCAGTCATCTCTTCGAGTTCGTCTGCCTCCTCTGGACTGGCAGCGTTCTCTAGGTCTATACGCTCGACCTCACTGTCGCTGAGGCGCCACTCATCCCAAGACAGATCGTCAGGGGAGTGATAGTGCCTCAACTGTTTAGGTGCACACAGCAGTTCACCACCTAGACGTGGACTGCACCTGACATGGATCCTGGATGCATCTATCCTGATGATACGATAGGGTCCAAAATAAGGGTCCTGTAGGCAGTTACGTGGCCAGGAGGGTAGGCGTGAATGGTGTACCAAAACAAGGTCACCAACCTTAAAGCTGGCAGGTCGCCGTAGGCGGTTCCGTCGGCTCAGTTCACGGTTACGAATGTGTCTCAGGTTAGTCCCAGCCTGGTTAGCCAGAGACTGCTTGTGTTCCAGCCAATCTCCCACAGGGCTCTTGAAGTCCTCAGGAAAGGGGGTTTTGAAGAACCAAGCAGGTCGTCCTCCATGGAACAGTTCGTTGGGGGTGAAACCCGTAGAGGAGCTCCGCTGTGAGTTCATGGTCAGCACTGCCCAGGGCACTAGGCGTACCCAGTCCTTGGTACGCTCCTGTTTCATCAGGATTCTTAGGTTTTGCTCCACCACACGGTTCTGTCTCTCACAGAGAGGGTTAGACGTGTGGGTATAGGGCACACCTGTGGTTACCTCCGCGTTGAGGGCATTTAGCACTCGTTTGTACCACCCAGTGTCACTGCGGATGCGTACATCCTCATCAGAGTGCACCTGCTTAGGTGCTCCATAGGGTTCGAACCATTGTTCGACCAACATTTTCACAGTCTGCTCACCTGTGATTTTCTTATTGCAAGGGAACACACCGGTGAAGCGTGATAGGCCACAGGTGATCACTAGGCAACTATCATAGCCGCCGAAGCGTGGTAGGCCGTGGATGAAATCCACGTAGAGAAGAGAGTTAGCACAATAGGGTATGGGTAAGCTGGAGATCAGGCCCCTATCCCTACTGTCGCTCTGCTTGCTGGCATGACAGCCACAAGCATCCACAATGGTCTGCATACGCAACCTCAGTTCAGTCAGGGTTAGACTAGAGTAGAAACACTCACGGAAGAAGTCCACTGAGCGATTAGCGCCAGTGTGACCAGAACTGAGACGGGACCATTGTAGGCACCCATCCAGTCGTGCCTCAGGCACCACAATTTGGTCCTCGTAGAAGAGGTACTGATTGTTTTTATACCACTGGTGCCCGTCAATGACACGGGGCTCGAGACCAGTGCTGAGGGTTTGGAGAATTTCATCATACTCTGACTGATAGTCGGTTAGACTCCAACCCTCCAGGATTCCAACAGTGCGCATGGACAGGTCAAGCTGGACATCCATACGCTGGAAAGCCTCTCTGGCGAGCGCCTCAGAGCTCTCACCTATAAGCGCATCGAAGTTGTTGCGCGATATATAGTCAGACAGTTCATTCTTTATTCCGGGAATATGATGCACGGTCAGCCTGAACTGGCTCAGGTAAGTCCACCACCGCTTTAGCTTTGCTTTCTCTGGTGGTGGGCCCTTCTGAAAAGACTTCACAGGTTCCTGGTCACACAGCCAGACAATAGGGTTAGATCCCAGGAGTCGGGATTGTGACGAAAGCACCAACATACCGGCCAGGAGTTCCTGGTCATAGGTGCTGTAATTGGAACGCGCTTGGTTCCATTTCCAATTCCAGTGTCCCAGTGGCACCAGTCTGTAACCGCTGCATAGTGGTTGATCTTTGTTTCGATTGCGAAGCCTGCAGCCTTGATGCCCCAGGGGTCGTAACGCCCGACACTGCCCCTGATATCTCCGAACCCACATAACCCTCTTCGGACCCATATCCAGCCTCTGGGAGCGACATATGCGAAGCACTTGTAAGTCCAGTGAACTCCATGGTGGAATATGAAGAGTACGAAAACCCGGTCTACAAAAATGGAGCAGACATAGAATCTCAATGCGCATTCATCGCAATTAATGACACAACGTGAAATCATTCGAAATAATTTAAATAAATCCGATTGGAAAATCACGAAAGACAAATGCGACTCGACGCGCGCTCACAGGCGACATCTGGCGGCGAACGGAAAACATGAAACAGAACGGAAAATTTACTGCACTAATGTACATCTGAGAATCATTGAAATTCTGATCACATCAGTGTAATTAAGTGCTGTCACTGCTGCCGTTACACTCCCCCTCTGAAAACATACGCCAGTATGTCAGGCTGGGTCAAGTGAAGTGAACGAAACGGCGAAAGTGACCAAAAACTGACTAATCTAAGGCAAAATCTGAGAAATTGAGCTGAATTGAGCAAATTTGTGCTGAGATCTGTGCTTCGCGATGGCCATCGACTTGAATGAAACGTATAGGTACCTCAGGGCACACAGAAAAAGCTTCGTTCAAGCTCAAAAATTCGAAAATTGAAAGTCTGAGTGAAGAATGTACATGATGATCTATGATCCATGATTCATGATGAAATCAGGATCTGACATCCCACTGCCAGAAAACAGAAAACGAGCGTCGCCATGTCGTCGAGCGTCAAAAAAAAAGGGTATCCCTTCATGGAGTCCAAGATGTGTGAAACTGGCTGGTGTCATTTGTAGCCATGAGACCAGATGCCAGATTATGGTACAAAATGTGCCGAAATTGAGACCAAAATCAGCGAATCGCACACGGATTCAGGGTGGCGAAACTCACCGCAAGCCAAAATAGGTCCAATTCAATGTCGATAGACACTGTGTGTAGTGTTGAACGGAAATCCAGTTCTCATTCATAGCCAATCCAGGTCAAATCCTCAGAATGATGATGATCCCCATGATGGAAATCCAATCATTTAAAGTAATGATAGCCAAGAAAACGCAGTGAGTAATGACCACACTGTCAGTATTGTCTCCAGGGCTTCATGTTTAATGCCAGTATGAGCCGAAAGGGGTAATTGACTCGTTATAGTCCCAGAATGTATAAGCATCCAATGCTTGGTACTGGGAATTTGCCAAAATTGAGCTGATTCTGAGGGGGATTCCAACACAATCCACACATGAACAGCGAGTCGACACAAGTAAGAACACCATCGTCGTCACTTGGTCTATATCAGCCCTTTGACAGTGGTCTATTGAAAAACAAACCAACCGTCTCAATGTAAGAGCTGATGGAAATCACATTCTGAGCAGATCCGTCAAACACATGAAATGGATCAGACTCAGTCATGTGCCAGAATCTCTGTAATGAGCACGAACTCGAACGAGTCCTTCCCAAGGCGAGTAGAGGGGTCCAGCCGACAGCAAAGGGTGATAGTGTCGTCGTGGTTGAGGATAATGGCCTTTCGGATCTTCGGATTGGAATCATCTGAGATGAAGCACATGATTCACATGATGACCATGATGGGAATGATGGATGGAATGACCAGGATGACCCCAGAATGTCCCATCATCTGTTCATCGAACCACATAGACGATGCGTCAGGACTGTATTGTCCCCATGCCAAGGGTATATGTCCATCGTAAACCTCTTCGAAAGTTTCGGCGACCCAAATTCTGATCAGATTTTGTCAGGGATGGATGATGCCACGATTGGAGCTTCTTCTTGTGCTTGTAAGTCTTCCTTGGTGACACAATCCTTGATCAGCGAGAGCTCTTTGTCAATCTCAGGGTGTTTCTTCAGGAACTTGATGAAAGTATCCGTATACCCATGGATGAAACTTGAAGCTGGCTCCCATTTGTCTTCTTCTGGACCGAATCCTTTCCATCTGCACAGAAAATACCACTTGCCTCGAGCATTCTTCTTGTACTCAAGAATCTTCTCCAACTCGAAACTGCTTGTGACCATCTTCCTGTCGCTCAGGTACTTCGAAGTCCAATAGAGAGGCTTGAACCTTCCTTTGGGGCAGGGTACTTCGGCCTTCAAACGATCTCGATGTACTTCTTGATGCCTGCCTGGCTCAATCTCAATGTTGAATGTAGTCTCACTTAGTTGACTTTTGACTTGGAATGGGCCATCCCATAAAGGTAACAATTTGTTGTCGTCCCTCAGGGTCTCGTCTGACTTACGAAGCCAAACTTGCTGGCCTTTCTCGAAGGGTTTTCCTTGCGTTCTTGATTTATTTTTGAAATTCAACCAATCTGCTTGACTTTCCACTTTGGCTTGGATCCACTTGGCTTCTAAATCCTTGATCCTTTCAAACCATTGCGAGGCGTCGTAGCACTGCCTTGGATGATACATCACTGGTCCTGGACCCATCTTCTCACGACCAAAAACCAGCTCATTCCGACTTAATCCAGTGTAATTCTTGGTGCGATGGTATCTTCTCAAGACACAGTAAATTGTCTCCAACCAATTGTAGTCTTTTTCAGTCGCCAGGAATTTTCTCAGAATGGAGATAAGAATCCTTCCGGCGCGTTCAGCAGGGAGAGCTCGATGGTCGTAGACTCGGGCACGAAGATGATGCACTCCCAATAGGGCACACATGTTCTCCCACCAAGTCCCAATGAACTCTTTCCCACTGTCTGTCAGAATTTCACTGGGAACATCCCAGTTACTCATCCACTGACTTGCAGTCCACTTGGCAGCCATTTCAGAGGTGAGATGCTTCGTGTTGCAAGGGAGGACTTGGATGTAGCCACTGTGGCGGTCTTGAATTAACAAAACCCCATCGATAGGCTTCCTCGTGTAGAGACATTCCTCTTGGATTTGTCCCAACTCGAAGACATCCGCCGTCACCTTGTCGAACAACCTCTCTGGAATTGGTAATCCCTTCAGTAATCCTTCTGCCTTTTGATTCTTAGGGATGGTCGCCTGACATTGCTTGCATCCTTTGGCAACTCGTTCACAGGCACCCTTGAGGTCCCTTGTGTAAACTCTGTGGCGTCGCTCCTGCTCCAGCACACGAGAATGTGTGTGGGCTGTCTCATTCCGATGCCAATGTTTGACATATTGGTCAATCAGACAATCAGGAACACAAATCCGTCCTGGCCAAAATAACTTGTCGCCTTGGATTTTGAAATCAGACGTCTCTTCAGAGTCGTAAGGCTTGTCCCCTTTCAACTTGTGGTATTGTATACCCTATGGGGTACTGGACTAATCTCTTTTACGGCGAGCAATTTGCAAAGCACAACACCAACTCCGTTGATCACTCTTTGAAATTGTCGAAATCCTTCATGATCAGTCCATACAGAGAAACCTGAATTACAAACAGAAATTTTAATGTAAAAACGAACTTTTCTCAGAAGCGTAAAATCCTTTATTTCTGCACTCGCGCGACGCATCCTAGGCTACAGGATCGCGATCTGGCTGCGGGCAGCCCCCTGCTGGGCATAACCCGTCACACCCCCCGCCAAGCCCTTGCCGCAGCCACTAGGCCACCTGCAAGGGCTGACACACACCCAGGGGTATGCACGGCCATTACTGTACAAAAAAATTGCTGAAATGGACTGAGATAATGTACAATATCCTACTCCCAGGACCTGAAGTCCTGAACTAAGGTCCCTCTACTTTCCTTCGGGTATCCTACACACTATCCTGAGTGGGGGGGTCACTGCCACCTAAAAACCCAGCTGACTATGGGAAAACATTCCTGAGAAAGCACTAAAAGTTTTCAAACAGAAAATCGCCTAAGCAAAATCCTGCTCTAAACTCCTGGCCTAAAACTCAGGGGGGCAGTTTTCCAAACTGACGTTCAAAACAGTTTCACTGATTGTGTTCTACCTATTGCCCATGCCATCTGTCTGGTCCAACAAAAATTTCCTGCACCAAAAAAAACCTGCTCAGAAGTGTGAAAAAAAATGGACACACAGGCACAAAAGCAGCAACAACAGGGCACGAAAAAAGACAGTGAATACACACTGTGCTGCCCCAGAGGGTATAGAGACCCTTATTGCTAATATACAAAAAACTTCTGCTGCGGCCTTGTGAAATATATAAAATTAAATTACTTCTGAGCATCTTGAGCAGCACTCTCTCCATCACTCTGAGGCAGAGGACAGAGAAACAAAATAGGAGCGCTAACGTATGGGGGGGGGCTGGTGCAGAAACAAGAACACAGACCTGAATTGGCTGGACTCATCCAAAAGTATTTTTGATATGTCGACCTCTGAAAATTGATCCCCATCGTATCTCACTGACCTGGAAACAGGGAAGCAAAGGAGAAAGGGTAAGAAAATCAGAAGGTTAGGGCAAACGAACCTGCATACATACAATGCAACAAACACATGCGCAAGTGTGCACACGTGCATACATTAGTAAAAAAATTCCTGAGCTTCCCCAGAAAAATTTATGCAAACAGACAGTACACGGGCCCGCTGCACATAGTGTGCTGTGGCCACTCCCCCCTCCCACTGTGGGGTGCTGCCCTCAGGCAAAAACTGCACCCCAAAATTCTCTTGTGAAAAAATAACAACAAAGCAGAATTTTCCCCTACACCCTGGCCTAGAGTGTAGGTGCCCACTGAGGCACGCATGCCCTCAGTGGGGGGGCTGGAGTCACTGCAGGAGCAGTGGCTCTGCAACGAAACTCTGCAGTGGCAGAGTATATGAGTCCGAAACTGGGACAGTGGGTGGGGAGGGTACAAAAAAATAAGTTTACCCATAGAATAGATATGGGAGCAGAGCACCGGCAGATGCACAGGCGTGCTCTAGCTCTCCAACAGGAGCAAAGAGTTACAAAACAAGCAAGAGCCACACTGTGACTCGGAAAAAAATTTAGAAGTCTTTTGAAAAATATTCCTCTTGTCAGCAAAACAAGCCAAAATTGGGTTGACATCTCACGAGCAAAATGCTCAAAATCAGGCCAGCGTAAAACTGGGCCTGAAGCCTCAGATTCAAAAAACTGAAGCAAGGCTGCACATCAGTGTGAGCCACTGAGCACAAAAACAGTGCTTTTTGAGCGCCGAAGGCGCTTGGTGTCAAACCCGTTTTTCTCATCTAGCTCAAATGAGACAGGATCTACCCAAAAAAACTGACGAACACTGAAAAACACGCCAAAACAAAGCAAACGGCCAAAGCGCCTTACTGCCCAAGCACAAGGCTCAGGGTAGGCGCGCATAGCTCAGAGCTGTTCAGAGCTGCGCTGGTGCAACAAACGACTGACGTAGCGGATCTGCCACGAAGTGAGAATGAGCAGAGTCTGAGACCAGGTTGGGCAGTGGAAAACTGCCACGCTCGTGGCTGTCCACTTATGCAAGCGCGCACAAACGCACGCAACACACACTGACCTGTGAACCATTCGACACCACTGCTTCTCACGAACAAAAACTGCTGGCATCCACCGCGAAATGACCCAACCTGAAAAACAGACCAAGAAAACAAACGACAACCCAAAACAGCAGCGAAGCGAAAAGCGAAGCACGCAAAGCACATACCAGAAGGCAAGTGCAGAGCGACTCCCCTTGCGAACAACTGGCTGGACCTTAAAACCGGTTGCCTTGATTTGAAATGACTTCACAGCAGACGACCTGAGGGGACCTGACACACAAAGGAAGACAACACACGCCCGTGAGCGCACGCACTCAAAACAGGACGCAACGAAGCCAAAATTCATCAGCTACAGGGTGGTGCGCAAGCCCTCAAACACACATGCAGCAACGCGGAGCGCAAGCACTCAACACGAGCGAACCAGGGCTAATTGTTATTATCTCCTTTAATGTCTCCTCTGCCGGCGCCCACGAATGCGAACTCCCCTGTTTTTCTGAACTTCTGCAATTTCTGTATCTCGGAATACACAGAGAGCAACCGCGCACGCCAAGCCACTGGCTGCCACAAGGGCCTCTTCTCCCATGTCTCCATAGTCCCATTCCCCTCGCCGAACGAGTTCTTGTCGGGCCATCTTAGCTGGAGTGGTCTCGAAATTTAGGTTGCACACAGCGGCTCGTATGTTTCGAAGCTTACCTTCACTATAGCCCATATACTTTTGAATCTCACGACGCTTGAGCTCAGTGTTAACGAAAGGCACCAAACTGCAATCCTTTATTGCTAACCGCCGCAAACGAGCACAAGGCAACTGCTGTAAGTCCACAATGACCTCTCCGCTGGCGGCAACTTCAGGACATTTGTCGTGACACTCCAACTCCTCAAATTCAGCGGCCCAACTCATTAGCAGTCCAACAGGATCGACCATTTTGTATACCCTATGGGGTACTGGACTGATCTCTTTTACGCCGAGCAATTTGCAAAGCACAACACCAACTCCGTTGATCACTCTTTGAAATTGTCGCAATCCTTCATGATCAGTCCATACAGAGAAACCTGAATTACAAACAGAAATTTTAATGTAAAAACGAACTTTTCTCAGAAGCGTAAAATCCTTTATTTCTGCACTCGCGCGACGCATCCTAGGCTACAGGATCGCGATCTGGCTGCGGGCAGCCCCCTGCTGGGCATAACCCGTCACAGGTATACAGACCCAAAGAACCTGTCCTCCTTGTACATCTTCGTCCAGTCCACATAGAGGAAGGAAGTTTCCTTGTCCTTTTGTTGTGGAGGGAGCGTGGATTTCGCTTTGGATCTTGTCGTCGGAAACACATTAAGGAGTGGCAGCGACGACTCAGAGTCAGAGTTAACTCCTGCAGTCTGATCTGCCTTGGTAATCTCCTTGCATCTGACCAAATCCACCTTCATCCGATTTTTAATCGAACATTGGAGACAATGTTTCTTGATCAGTGCTTGTTCCTCCTTGTCGAACTCAATCATTTCAGCTTTATCCGTCGCTGTCCCATGAAAACTCACTTCAGAGTAAGCCTCTGAGGCTGGGTAGGCCCAGCGACTCAGGGCGTCCGCCACTGTGTTGTAGCAACCCGGAAGGTAAGTCACATGGCGGTCAAATGTGCTGAGAGTTTCATGCCAACGGCCTCTTCTCCCAGCTGGTCCACCAGGGGTATCCACATGTTCTGTCCTCCAGCTCTCCAGGAACTTGTGGTCAGTCAGTACCTCAACGCGATGGCCCAAGATCCAACCTTCATAACGCCGTAAGGCACAAAGAATTGCGTAGGCTTCTTGTTCCCTTGGACTCCAATTTCGCTGTCTTGTTGTAAGCTTGCGAGACCAGAAAGCCAGAGGGTGATGGTGACCTTCGTCATCGACTTGTTCGATCGTAGCACCAATGGCGTAACGACTGGCGTCCGTACGAATATAAAAAGGTCTTCCATCCAACCACGGAGTCTTTAATGTAACCACATTCGCCAGTGCTTCCTTGAGACCAGTAAAGGCTTCTTCACATTCTGGCGTCCACTTGAGCTTGACTTGAGATCCCTTCTTTCCTTCTATTTTGCCAACCTTGAGTAACTCTGTCAATGGACCAGAGAACTTGGCGTAGAGAGGAAGGAACTCGTGGTAGTAATTGCAGCAGCCTAAAAAGGCACGAAGCTGCGTGATGGTTTTAGGCCTTTCCCAGAGCTGCAGGGCAGCCATTTTTCCTGGGGCTGGTCTTCTTGTCCCATCTTCCAAGACAGAGCCACAACTCCACACTCTGGAGGAACATCTTGCCCTTCTTGGGTCCACACACGAGCTTCTCTTGTCGAAGGACTTCGAGAACTTTTCGAACTTGTTCTTCGTGCAACTTCAGGCACTCATCAAAGTTGTTTCCCAACGGCGTGGCAATCAGAAGGTCGTCAATGTAGATGCTGCAGAATTCTTGTAAATCCAGATCTTTGTGCTTCTGAAATAAAATAGTCTCCATCATCTTCTGGAACATCGACGGCGCATTCTTCAGACCCATCAGCAGTACAGTCCACTGGACAGTGCCACAGGGCGTGCACATTGCCGTCAAATGCCTATCCTCCTTTCGAAGGGGCATCTGATGAAAGCCATGGCGCAAATCCAACACAGTAAAGAGCTTGCCTTTTGCTCTCGCGGCGATCTCTTTCTCGATTAAAGGAAGAGGATGCGCGTCTGGTACTGTGGCGGCGTTCAGGGCTCTGTAATCCACCACTAGACGCCAAGCATTTATGCTGGATTGGTCAGCAGGTGGGGGTTTTGGCACAGTAAATGGTGCTGAACACCACTCAGAACTCATGCAGCCCTCCAACCAACCGAACTCATAGAGATTGCGCTCAATAATCTTTCGCAGGGCATCTGCTTTGGTGCCGTGGAGATAGAATGGACGTTGTTTGTGTACCTTTGAGCCTTCGATTATGTCAATCTTGGCTTCCCCATTTTCACATCGAATTGGGGGGTTTTTCCACAACTTCCCACTCAGCACGTCATCTTGATAATCTTCGAACACTGCGTCCCTTCTTGCAGATATCTTGTCTCCGTCGACCTGATTCCCACATTTAATCACCGACATTATGTCCACCAATTTGCGAATTGTTGGTCGTGGTCTCATGTTCTTGGCCACTTCATTCCAAACTTCTTCGTCGCATTGCTGGCGGATGAAGCTCACCTGAGCTCGCTCCTCCGTGGGATCCCACCAATGAAAGGGGTCCACGAATGTCTTGAAGGGATGGTCGGACGAATTCAGCTTCATTCCTGTCAATTCAGGCGAGATTCTTGGAGATTTGTCTTCATTCTTGCTTGAAATCTTGACTTTTTTGGCTTGATTCTTGTCTGATGGGGACGAATTGTAATGGATGGAGGTGTTCTCTTGAGGGACGCCGATTGTCCTTCCCTCCTTCCGCGACGATACGTCGGGATTCCGCTCTCGATCGTCTTCATCCACCTCAATTTCGTCGATTCTTGAGGAATTTGAGATAACCTCTTCTGTTCCCATTTCACTGCCATCTTGCCAATAATCTCCCAGATTCCCGTCAACTAAGCACGCCAACGTGCTCCACGAACGCTGTGGCAAAGGCTTGCCATTGTCTTCGCAATACAGCTTCACGCCCTTGTGAGGTAGCTCGACAATGTCGATTGAAATGTCCATAATGTCCTTGAACCACTCTTGTCTTGGCCAATTGGGGACAATTAAAATCGCCTTTGCGCCGGATTGCTTCAGCTTCTGCACCACACGAGGAAAAACGTCGAAGGGCGGATTGATCCAAAGAGGTTCAGACCAGTCCTCACTCCAGGCATCGTCGTAGAACTTCGGAAATCTTTTATTCTTTTTGTTTGCAAAGGCATCAACTTCAGGACGAAAATTGTGGTTCTTTTCGAAATAATCCACCAGAATGTCCCGCCATTTGTCGACTACACGATAGCAAACTGACTTCCACTTCTTGCTGTTCAACGAATCCACCTTTCCTTCGTCGCAATCTTCTTGATTCCTTGTCCATTCCTGCCCATCTTGCTGAAAATGCAGCTTATTTCTCTCCTTGAATTGGTGGATACTCTTGGTATATGGGTGCAGATAATACAGTTCGGACGGGTCGGTGGTCGACGGATCTTGGAGGAAGCATGTCCTGTGTCCCATGGGCGACACACGGTGGGCGTGAAGCCAGGGTTGACCCAGGAATAAATCATACTTTATGCTGGCTTCATAGAATTTTCCAGCAAACCACTCCTCAGTGACCGTCTCTTCCACACTCCAGACTGATTGTTTCACCAATCTGACCGCCAATTCTGCTTCTCTGTTGCCACCGTCAAGGGGATGTCCGCTGACTCCCTCCAGCTGGACAGGTGTCGAGGATATCTTCGTCTCATCCTCCTGCAGAAAGCCTTTCCTCACCACATTGACCTCTGAACCATTGTCAATCAGACATCTGGCAAGTTTAACCTTACCATCCGTCGATCTGACCTGGATCCAGCAGACAAACTGGCGCTGCTTGCCTCGCCGGACAGCGCTGAGGACCCAGGCAGGGTACAGGAGGCCGGAGGACCGCGCCAGTCGATCCCAGCAGCGTCCATCCACCGCCCCAACTACCCTGATGGGTTTTTCCTCCTGCCACTCAACCCCAGTGTTGGGAATTGGGTCAAGTTGGCTTCCCTATTGCCATTCTTCTCCTTCGTTCGGCTGTACGTCCTGTACTTGTCCTTCGTCAACCCATTCTTCTCCTGCTTCGACAGCATTCACTCCTTTTCCACGTCCACGACCTCCAAATCATTTTCCACCACCACCTTTCTTACCACCTTGACCTTTGTTGTTGGGGGTGTTGGAATTGGGGTTGGATTCGTTGGATCTGCCCTTGCCTCGACCTCCAGTATCCTTGTTGTTGCCGAAGGTCTTGTTCGCTGGCGTCTCCGCGTACAGGGGGTTGCCATTCACCTTGGAATCATCTTGATTCCCGGACTTTCCCTTGCCATTTCCACCTTTTTGGCCATTTTTTCCACCATTTTTTCCACCAGCATCGGTCCATCTTGAGTCGCTTGGATCTCCGCCTTGCTGCGAGTAATCTTTTGGTGTCCAGTCTCTGTTCTTTCCTTTGGACTGCCCTTTACCCTTTCCCCTTCCATGCTGGTCAGCATCTCGTGCTCCATCCTGCTGGGGATTTTTGGGAGAATTTCCCTTTCCATCCATTTTGGACTGAATTGTCTTGAGATCTGAGGGCGTCCACCTGTGATCTGCGGTCGTGTGAGTCGCCGCTCGACCTTCTTTTCCAAGGGCAATGCACACAGAGCATCCCTTCTCACCAACGGCGTTGACCTTGCCTCCGAAGCCATGTGCATCCTGGGACTTCTGGCGTTCTAAGTTTGCATACTTTTCAAGTTGGTCCCAGATCTGCTCGACTCCATACGAGAAGATCCACGGTCGTACCTTCAAAACTGTTCCCTTATACTTCACTTTTCCATCCACCATGCTGCAGAAAAACTCCGACTGTTCAGAATCGTGGAAACCAACTCTCCATCTGCCCTCACGAATAGTGATGTCCTTCAATCCAGTAGCGCTGATAGAGTGTAGTAACTCACGAACAGCCATTTTTCCCATAGTTTCTGGTAATCCTCGGACTTCAACCCAGTTGCCCAGGACTTTTTTGTCCGCCTGAGAGTCCCTGATCTTCTGCTTGGTCTCCGGCGTGAGCTTGCTCAGGAGGATCTTCTTCATTTCGCCTTCAGAAAGTCCTTCTCCAGAGTTCTCCGCCTCTTGCACCAAAAACTCCCAATCTTGCCTTGCAATTTGGATCTCTTCCAGAAATAATTTCTTGATCGCCCTGAAGTTCTCCAGACGGTTCCTGTAATGATCTTCAGGTAGTCGAGACCCTTTCTTCTTGAGACTGCGATACAACTCCTCATAGCTCAGGGGGTTCCCTTGATTTTGTCTTTCGACATAGAGATTGTAGGTACTTTCCCTGAGCTTGCCCGTCAAGCAGTCCATCAGCCCAAGGATCCAGAGCTCCTTGTCCAGCTTCTCCGTCTGCAGCCACACCATGAACTGCCTCTCGAAGGACGCCCAGTAATTGGGGTGCCCCGGGAACTTCGGCTGCTTCATTACTGAACCACGAAGCCTCATGTGCAACGGGTTCAGCAGGTGGTTCAGGTTGAAATTTGTGGCTGTTCCAACCGGATTGACGAAAACTGGATTGACTGCGGCGCCTCCCATGGCCTGTGCCTGCGCAATTGCGGCCGCCAGCAACGCCTGGTCCACAGTAGGCTGCACGAACGGCGTTGGTTGAGCTTGATGCATCCTCATCTCCTTCAATTTCTTCTGCTTTTCTTTGATTTTTGCCTCGTTTTCTTTGTGCTGCCGGTCCTTCTTCTTCAAGGCCATGGATCGCTCCTTCACAGTGGTCGTTGCTTCTCCATCAATGTCTCCGACAGTACCAACAGACAGTACAGACCTCTCCGGCGAAGATTCTCCTCCTTCAGTACCCAGATTGAACCCAATAGGACTTCCAAATCCAGTAGGGGGGATACCAGAAATTCCAGTTCCAGTTCCAGTAAAAGCTGGATGGTGGCCAGTAAAAGCTGGGGGTGCTGGAGAATGTGGAACGCCGTAAGGCGTGGATGTGGGTGCAGCTGAGGAGGTAGGTGCTGGGTGGCTTGCCATTGTAGGCGCTGGTCCAGTGAGCCCAGTAGTGCTCAGATTTTGTACCAGATTTGTAAGCTTCTCCAGCTTCTGCTCCATCTCCTTCCACTTGCTGTCATCATCCCTCTTTCTCTCCTTGGCGTCCTTCTTCAGCTCCTTCACCTTGTTTTCCAGCGACGAAATCTGGCGTCGACAGGAGCAGTCCTTGGCACATTCACCACAGGACGGGCATCTTGTCCCTTTTCCCTTGCTTCTTACCTCGTCGACCCAAGTGTCAACACTGGAGGCAGAGCTGGGGAGTTTGGACAGTTGCTCCCTGGAGAGGTGCGAATGTGTCGAATCACACCTCATTTCGTCGACTCCGTCGTCGTTCCGACCCCAGACACCTGACGGACCAGCGTGCGGATGCACATTCTGCCGTCTCTCCTCGGCGATGATGGCCATCTGCACCATCACGGCGGCCTGGTGGTCGAAATGGTCCATCAGCTCCTCCCAGTCCTCTTGCTCCTGCAATGTGGCGTCAAATCTTGACCGGCCGCTGTCCCTGAGGAACTGGCACGACGCCCGGAACCAGTCCCTCAGGCAGCCACGATAGCCCGCCTCCGCCAGCAGCCAATTCTGCCTGTGCAGGAATTCCTCATTCCAGATCTCTTGGAAGTGGTTTTCCCAGTAATCACCACTAATTCCAGTATCAGACTGCTCTCCTTCGCTGCTGCTGTCTTCCAGATCAGGCAAAGCGTGAGAGGAGGAACCAGATTCACTCGAGGAGGGAGATTCTCGACCGGGTTTAAGGTTGGGTGGGGCGTTCATGCAACACTCAGCACAAGTGTGAACACCAGGCCAATGTTTATGGCCACAGTAAGGGCACTCTGACGGATGATCCTCGGTTTGTTGGGGAGATGCTACGAAGGTAACCTCGGGGGGAACACGCAGCGACCCAGAAGGAGTAATAGCCCCGCTAAAGTCCCATGATCTCAGAGTGTCAGTGGAGATTCCAGAAGCAGAGTCATGATTTCCTCTGCTACCATGTAACCGCTGCATAGTGGTTGATCTTTGTTTTGATTGCGAAGCCTGCAGCCTTGATGCCCCAGGGGTCGTAACGCCCGACACTGCCCCTGATATCTCCGAACCCACATAACCCTCTTCGGACCCATATCCAGCCTCTGGGAGCGACATATGCGAAGCACTTGTAAGTCCAGTGAACTCCATGGTGGAATATGAAGAGTACGAAAACCCGGTCTACAAAAATGGAGCAGACATAGAATCTCAATGCGCATTCATCGCAATTAATGACACAACGTGAAATCATTCGAAATAATTTAAATAAATCCGATTGGAAAATCACGAAAGACAAATGCGACTCGACGCGCGCTCACAGGCGACATCTGGCGGCGAACGGAAAACATGAAACAGAACGGAAAATTTACTGCACTAATGTACATCTGAGAATCATTGAAATTCTGATCACATCAGTGTAATTGAGTGCTGTCACTGCTGCCGTTACACAGTCGCCACTCATTGGTAGGATAGTTATGTTTCAACGAACCATCACGGTTCAGTCCACTAGTACGACAATGGCAGTGGGTTAGTTCAGCGGGGTTAAGCTCCTGCCATTGGTAGATCGTACCACCCCCCCCTACATCACTGGCATCAGTGATCAGGACTATCTCGCCCTCAGGGCGGGGTACTCCCAGGCAGTTGGAGGAGGCAATCTTCTTCTTCAACTCCTGGAAACACTCTTCCTCTCTGGCGGTCCACCTCCAGGGAGTAGTTTTCTTGATTAGGTCAGTGAGGGGGGCAGAGGAGTAAGTAAAATTGTGGATGTGACGCCGATAGAAATTACAGGCGCCCACAAAACTCCTCACGTCGTGTAGACCCTTCTTAGGGTCATCGTGAATCTGCATGTCCTGTAGGGGCTGCATCTTAGACGCGGCTGGTTTCCACCAACCATACCCCACGTCGAAACCCAAATATTCCATCTCCTCTTTCATAAACTCACATTTTTCGAGTTTGATTCGGAGATGGTTTTCTTGACAGACAATGAAAAATTCACAGAGGAGAAGGACATGGTCCTCTTGGGTATTAGTACCCAAACTCACGTCGTCGATGTGAGCCTCCATTTCTGTACCCCGAGAAATCAACTCCTGTACTAGAGGCCTGCGCCTCAGTATGTACAAAATTTTGTTCATTAGCTCCTGGAAGAGCGCTGGGGCATTAGCCACCCCGAAAGGCATAACCTTCCACTTAAAGACACGGCCCTTAGGGGTTATAAAAGCCAGCAGCTCCTGAACTGCGGCGGTTAGGTCCACCTGCCAGAAACCAGAGCGTTTGTCCATTTTGGTCTTGTACCTGCATTTGGCAATACGCTCCAGGGTGTTTTCCATGTTAGGAATACTCCCTGAGTGGTTCTGGGTTTTCTTGTTGACCTCACCATAGTCAACAACCAGTCGTAGGGCAGTCGACCCTGGTTTGGCAACCAGGAAACAGGGACTGCAGTGATGGGGGTAGTCCCCCTGCTTATATTCTTCAACGAGGCCAGCATCAATACATTCCTGGATCTGGCGCTCGATTTCTTCAACCTGTTCCTGTGGAGCGGGATAGGGACGACGCCTCACTCGCGTCTTTTCAAATTCAGGTTTCAGTTTCAGGTCCATCTGGACCACTTTTTTACAAGAGAGGGGAGGCGGCAAGGCGCCGAACACCTCCTCATAGTTTATCAGCAGTTTCTTCAGTCGGGGGTCAAGGTTAAGACTCTCGAGTTTCTGCAGGAAATCCTCCTCAGCATGGAGGTTGCTCTTTCGATGTTCTTTCTTTTTCTGCCGATCAGCAGTTTTGGCAGGCACAGAACCATCGTCCCACTCAGGGGGACATTGCTGCCCATAGTGCAGAGAATACACTAGTGGTATCTCAGGATCAGGCAGCGTATAGGAATCATCGTCCTCCCCAGACCAGATGGAGGATTTCCAGGTCTGTCTGAGGTATTGCAGCCGCTCTTGTCCCTCAATACCTTCGGCCTTCAGGTACAACAGCCGCCGGAGTTCCTGAGTGTCATGCTCAGACAAATGCATGTTATTAGAAGCAGGTCGCGCCAGAGCATCAGCACTCCGGGCCACGGGTTCACCTTTGTGCATAGGCTGCATGTGTAGCACTGGCTTCCCAACAGGGGAAGCGGGCTCAGGGGTTGACTCTAGATGTACCTCCTCTAGCAACAGCCGGGCTAGGAAGGCACCGTGTTTTAGGTCAACACAGCTGGGATCAACAGGAGGGATAATGCTGGCGATCTCAGACAGCTGGTCGTCAGCATCCTCCTTTACAGCTGCAGGTTCCAGATAGTCATCGGGAGACTCACACCCTGTAAGTGTGGCAGATAGGTGCTCAGGAGATCGATTTTTGAGACCAGAAAGGGTCAGGCCACGATTTTCGGCCATGACCTCTTTCAGTAGCACCTGGTCCAGGTCACACAGGGGTACAGGATTGAGAGATCCATCGACGATGGACAGGAAACTGGCCCACTCAGGCGCCTGCATAGCTGTGTCTGAGTCCTCAGGCACATAGATGGGGCCGTCGGGGAGTTGCACTCTTCCCACGGTCATTCGATCTAGCATAGGGCGCCAGTAAGCATGTTCACCAGAGCAGCCCCAGTCAGGGGTGCACATGACAACCCTTCCTCCCTCATAAGCGATTTTGGTTAGAACCTTCGCGAGCAGGGAGAAGGGAGGGTTAGCATACGCTAGGCCCATTGCTTTCCAGAAGAAACGGAAAGCATTTTTCAATTGTTTCGGGCAGTACAACTGCATGATGTGCTGTTGTTGGCTCGCAAACAATTCCACCTGG
Source organism: Eutreptiella sp. 'Long Island Sound 2002' (assembly GCA_964036045.1). Lineage (NCBI taxonomy): Eukaryota > Euglenozoa > Euglenophyceae > Eutreptiales > Eutreptiaceae > Eutreptiella > Eutreptiella sp. 'Long Island Sound 2002'. The sequence continues at coordinate 58,057,454 of OZ038389.1, read as the reverse complement.
ATCTCATCCAGGTTTACCTGAAGGGCCGCCAGTCCATTTTCAAGAACGTGACGGGCCAATTGGTAGTTTTCAGTACGATGGTTAGTCTTGGATGCGTAGCGCAGTCCAGACTCTTTTCGTCCTGACAACTCCAAAGGTACGGAGAACAGCCAACTGCCAAAGTCGCAGTGCAAAGAATAGGGGCGCTGGAGAGACAGCATCTTGACCTGGGGGTTTCTTCGTAGGAAGTCTGTACCAATGACGATGTCAAAGGCGTCGGTGTCCAGCACTCTGCAGTTTTGGGTCACGGTTTCGTCGCCCAGGCATATAGTCACATCGTCCCCCCCCCAAGGAATGGATGGTACGCCCATCCCCTACTCTTATGGCGACGGTCTTAGTTTTCTTGAAAGTCTTTAGCAGGCGCCGGGCCACTATGGAAAGTGTTGCACCGGTGTCAAGCACCGCTCGAAAAACTTGATCCCCGATTTTCACGAGGATCCAGAAAACCAAGTCCTCCTCTTCGGAGCCGCTCCCCTACTCCTCATCAGGGAACTTGACATCCACCCCTGCAGCTATGAGGGACCTGGCCATCCAGGCCAAGCGCCTCTTCTTGGAGTTATTCCCCTCAGGGGTAGTGTTATCCCCCTGGGGGCGCTTCTTGGGGTCACCTGCGGCAGGAGGGGGTGTAGCAGCAGGAGAGGGTGTAGCAACGGGCGCTGATGAGCGCCTCTGGGGGTTAGGGGGTCCATTTTTGCCACCCCCCTTGCCACCTCCTTTACCACCTTTATCCCCATTCCGGGGGTTTTTGGTGGGTGTTTGGGTCTTCCGGCGTTCGGCCTCCTGACGCTTGAGTTTATCACTCTCGCGTTTCTTTATGTGACATTCGTCTTCGTAGTGACGACGTTTGCCACAATAGCCACAGGTGATGGTACACCTGAAATGATCCTGATGGGTCACAGGTTTCCCATCCTTGGTATGCTGCTGTCGTTTCATCTGCAGCATACAACTACTGCGGTGATCGCAGTCAGAGGCATGACAAGGCCCCCCCTTGTCATTGACAGGTTTGCAGTAGAACAGAGGGGGTGTACCTGCATCAGGTTTAACCTCATTCATGGCACGTAGGTTACCCCTCCCTTTACCAACTCCCTGGTTGGTGTTAGTGGGATTTTTAGGCCCTTTCCCTTCGCTACGTTCGGGGGTAGGGGTACCACCTCGACCCAAGTGCTTCTTGAGGAATTTCTCCATGTGGGAGTCATTCTCTCTCTCAAGAGCTAGCTCAATCAGGAGGTCCACCAGTTCATCGTACGAGTGGGTCCGACTCTTCCTCTCAGAGGTAGAGCTGCAATCATCCCACGTACGTTGGGGGATCTTACTCATGAGCCACAGGTGGGGCTCAGTGGCTCCGTAGGAGCCCAGGTTCATCCGCGAAAACGGATACTCCAAGTCGCACACGTATTCAGAGATTCGCGCAGCGGAAGGAAACTCAGGGAGCATAGGTAGCTCCTCTATCTGTGTGCGCACACTGAGGTCAGTCTCATAGACTGGGAACGTTTTCTCCAACCTCTGGAGTACCTCTGCCCAGGTGGAACAGGTTTTCACAATCTGTTTCACCTGTTTTTGCAAAAATATCTTTTTGCATGAGCGTTTCAGCAGTGAGCATTTGGTGGCCACATCCACATGGGATTGGCCAGTCAGCAAAAGAAACTCAGCAAATTCTGCTGCCCATTCGGGCAGATTTTTGGGGTCGAACTCCGGCAGTTCCAGCTGGATGTTCGCCTGGGCAATAGGTCTGCCTGTCTTCCCAACCCCCGGAGTTAGGCCAGAAGGTGATACGCCGGCAAGAGGTGCCAGGGCTGACAGCCCTCTTTTCTCAGTCTCTGTCACAGGCACGTCCTGTAGTTCAGCCATGGGCACTGTCCTGGCACGGGGGTGATAGGGGCTGGGGCAGGTGACCTTAGGCAACAGCCTTGAGACCCTTGATCTCTTAAGATCTTCGGCCAGGGTACTCAGTCCGGGGGAGGGGGAGGACAACTCTGGCTTGGGTAAGGGTTCTGCAATACCCAGTTTCGCCTTAACGGCCTCCGATAGGGCCGTCACATCTGGATCTTCTGATCCAGACAGAAGTTTGGCCAGCAGTTCGGCCGTATGATCCAGGGCACCCTAGGTTGGCCTTGGATGATGTTGTCCCTCAACTCGAGTCGGGCCTACTTCGGGAGCCCTTGGGGTTGGACAACATGCTCTTGGATACTCGGGTCTCGGTCGTCTTGGCAGGGATGCTGTCTCGGCTCTGTCGGACGGCGGGCCAGAGTGCGTGTAGGACCCTAGGTCTGTACGTGGCCTGGATCCGTGTACTGCCAATGGCTCCTCCCCATCTTCTCCACGAATGGATTTGTAGTACTCCTCATGGAGGATGTATTCATCCATTTTCTTCCTCAGTTCCTCGTATTCCTCAGGGCCTCCAATCGCTGTTGAGGATGATGCCGGACAGGCGGATCGGGAGACTGACGCTGCTACGGGCCTGTGGAGATGATGCAGGCTGTCTCCACTGTGGGCCGCTAAGGCCTCGGTGGTAAGGATTGTATTCTCTTCCGCCCTTCTGCGATCTGGATCTCCTTGGGACCCAGATGCGACACTGAGATGTGAAGCTCGGTAAGGTGGTTCACTCATAGGGTGGGCCATGCTGCCCATTTGTACTTGGACAGTTCTTATGGGCCAGGTCCTGACGCTTGGCGTGGACATGATGAACTTGTTGTTGAGCTTTGTGTGCTGCACTTCTTCTCAGGGTCGGTTCCAAAGGTCACAAGGGACTGTCTCTGCTACCAGAAAGATGTCCTTGATTAATGCCCTAGATATTTTGATGAAATCCTGCAGGTTTTGAAGTTGAAAACCCAAACCAAAGCAGCAAGTAGAGCAAGAACAGGATGTGGATCGAATGAATGAATAGTTTTGAAATCCAGTGTAACACAGAATGGCTGCAGATAGACAATGCAGGTATAAACACAAAGATTCAATCACAAATGGATAATACAAAAGATTTTATATGAAAACTGGACTGACTGTGGCCTCCAAGATAGCATCAGGCACTTCATGTGCACTCTTTTGGGTGAAATGGTGCTGGTTAGGAATGTGGGGCATAGATGTCAGGCCAACACAGAAAATTACTTGGCCAAGCAACTGAATTCAGAAACAGTTAAAAAGTAGAACCACAATAAGTGGTAGAAACAATTGAGTATAGGGGTCTTGGGGTGGGAGACCACTAGGCTTAACCTCCAAGGCCTAAAGCATGAAATGCCTATTTTATTTCGGTATATCCTCCATGAAGGAAGGTACCTCCGCTCAGTTGAGTGGTAGGGGTGAACTTCATGGGGGGGGCTAGGGTTACAACCCTAGTTACTTTGAGAAAGTGTACTTTAGGCTTCAAAAGAGAGATAAAAATACTTAAGTTAGTCTTAGCATCAACAAAAGGATTTTAAGGGAGGCTTGGCCCGGATCCAGCCCTCCAAGAAAGACAAGGCAGTGACTTTTTCTTACTCAACATATGTCTCATGCCGTCACATGCTTGGACATGCCGCTTGGTGCCATCACCTGGTGCCTAATTGCTTGAGACACCATGGCATTGGCATACACAAATCAACATGTGCATTAGAAACAATCCACACATCGACATGTAAAATCAATATAGCCTATATGCATGTTTGGGTGACACTGAACCAATTAAATGCATGCTACTTAGAGAGAGATTGGGTAAAAAGATGCCCCGCGTCACATGTAGAGACCTAGACCCGGCCTGCAAAGAGAGTGCACATGGGGCAATGAGAGCACATCCGTGGTGAGATTGTCCCATGCCAAAGAGAGGTAGTCTTGCGTCACAGAGACATGGTCCCCCCCAATCCCGGTTTTGAGCAAGATGGTCCCACCCCAATCCATGCCCGGAGAGAGAGACCCTTACCAATCCATGCCCTCGGAGAGAGAACCTAACCGATCCATGGCCGAAGAGAGATAACCTCAACAAAACCCAATCCAAAAAGCATACATATGGAGAGAGAATTTCACCTAACCATGACCCAAGAGAGCATTCATGCACTTGGAGTGACAATCTACACCCTTGATCCAGGATTATCCCTGTACCCAATTGCCAAATTCAATGAACTCATGCCCTACTGCATGCTGACCAGAAAAGGATAGTGGATCTGTCTTAAGATCACCAGCCATGTTTGACCAATGATATGAAATCATCATTAAGACACATCCCGGATGTCAGTGGATTAAGACAGCAACACACAAATGAGAAGTTAGCATCAAAGGCATGAATGCAATTCCCTACCTTTAGCATGTCCACCTACAGCACGTGCACACAACATGCTGAACACACGCAGTCTCCAAAGATTGACCCTTCGTAGTTCAATGGAAGATCAATTTGTCACGACTCATAGGCAAAGCAAACCAATGATATGCAAAACAATAAAGACTTGCTTTGCCTTGCGGAGCGACGACCAACTTATCGCACAACCCGCGGTGCGCCTACCTATGTTTCCATTAGTTTCAACTCTCATCATCTTTGAAAGACACCCCGTGTGGATGGTAGCTTTCACCGTGGCTACTGACTACCACTGTAAGGTAAAATGACCAGTTTTCAGTCGAGTGACCAGTTGTGGGTCCAGTTGTTCCAATTTTCAAAATAGACAGAAAAACAACACAAAAACCTTGCCTTTTTGTTTGCAAAATGTTTCTTGGCCCTGCAAAATGTTTTCTTTCCATTTTCATACAAAAACCTTGCTTTTTTTTGTTTTTGAAATATGTTTCTTGCCCCTGCATGATGTTTTCCTTGCCTTTCTTACCTTGCCCTGAAGCACCCACGCACTGAGACAAGCTGCAAGGCTGCAAAACTGTGTCGCAGTTTTTTTGTTTCTCTGAGATTGTCGTGTTGAGGAACACACTTCCCTTACACTTGTCCTTAAGAGCTTGAGCAATATGACACATAGACTGTGGGGACAAAGTCTCCATCGGAGTCGGAACTGTGTTCCACATCCTGGGGGGGGGGGGCTGGGGGTTCTGGGTCTGCGTGCGCAACTGCATTGACGTCTGGGAGGGGGGTCCTACCGTGCCCTCTTTGGCCTTGGTTGTTGGTGCTGTGGCAAGGCCCGAGGCCTTACACGTCCTGCTTGGCGCCTTGCTGCAGGCCTTTCCTTGTTCCTCTCCTGTTCTTTCTCATAATTGGCCGCAGCTTCTCTGAAAGACTGGGAAGTGACAAAACCACCAAGCCTCATGTTCCATGGGTCATGCCGAGTCGCCATGTTGATTGCTCGACTAGTGGCTTGGCACTGGAAATCTACCTTCTGAACTCTCTGGGGAGATGCTTCAAGTGAGGGTAGCACAGCTTCAGCAACAGGTTCTGCAGCAGGTTTTGCGGCAGATGGAGGCGGTGCTTGATAGGCCAGACGACACGGATCCAAGCTGGCAAGAAAATTTTCCGGGGAGAATGGAGCGATGCCTGCCCTCCTAAACCCACTCATGATGACACTAGGGGTGACACACTGCATCCAAGACTCAGTGACAAATTTCACAAACAGAGAGGGTGTGATGCTCTTGCCTCTGTTCTTCGCGCGCCAGTCGCGCTGTCTTTCTTTCAGTGTTGCCTTGAAAAGCTTAAAAACACTCAGGTCCAGAGGTTGGACCACATCAGTCAAGTGGCTGGGGAGCGCCACAAGGTGCACTCCTAACTTTACAGCCTCCTCAATGATGGCTCTTGTTAAATGGGTTTTGCTGCCAGCCACAATGAGGACCACAGCCTTATGGGGGTTTGCGGTTGGGCTGGTGAGGGAGGCAAACTCCCTCAGCCACTCGATAAAAATGTCCTCTGAGGACCAGCCTGTTTTGGTGGCTTTCACTGAGATAGGGCAAGCCTCGTGCTGAAACAGGTCTCCTCTGGTCAGCGCACTAGGCCACAACAGAGCAGGACGAGCATAAAAGCCATCAGCGCGTACACATGCCACCAGGGTCACGTGGCGTCTGTCGTAGCCTCTCCTCCTAGCGCAAGTTTTAGTACCTCTTAGGACATACACCTTAAGGCTGCCTGTGTCGAAGTCAATGAACATGCCTGACTCGTCTTCATTGAACACATACTGTGGGTCGTACCCCACTTGGGCGAGCGCTGGACTCAGGGACTCATTGAACCAGGTCGTCCACTCATCCTTCGTCAGCTTCCTGTCGAGGCGCACACTCTCAGCATGCTGCGCAAGGCGACCAGACACCTCAGGGTGGCGACCAAGGAAAAGGCGCCACCAATTGTCCATACTCTTGAGCGTCAGCGTCGTCGACAGCCTGTCATCTCTTCGCACGCTGTCATTGTACATCCTGGATGCCTCACTGATGATGTTGTCCCTTGTGGGTGGCCTTCCTTGTTGGCGCTATCGCTCCAACCATTCAACCAGCGCGCTCTCGTCCACCAAAGGCTTGGGCCCTCTGCGCTTGGGCTGCAAGGTGTCTCCCACACTGCAGAGACAGAAGATGAAGATGGCAAACAGCAATGCAAGGTTAGATCGCAGATGACGAACAGGGCAGAGACAAGTCCCTGCTCCGTGCTGTGGTGTACCTGTGGCAATCAACAGCGCGCTGTACATCTGAGCGGCTGACGGCGTGCTCCCTTGATGCTTGTCGCTGGCTCATCTGTCCAGCAATGGCAGCGGCGGCGGCCTTGGTAACCTCACAGGCGTCCTTGGGAAGCGGGTAGATGCAGCACGGGGCGGCCTTGGGGCGTGGCGGCTTCCTTTGCCTCTGCTCAGGCCTTCGAGACCTCCTTCGCACCCTTGAGGTGACCTCCATGAGCCAGGCCTTGGCACGACCCTTCGCCGCCCGCATCTAAATAGTTAAATAAATGGAATCCATTTTAAAAACAAACAAACAGGCACTAATTGTTAATAAAAGCGTGCAAATCAGCGTAACACATCTCTTCTTGCCTGGCCCTGCCTCGGTCACCACCCCGAATCCGGTGCGATTCCGGTGCCCGGCAGAAGTGAGATTTCCCCAGCCACTAATGAAATGCAAGTGAGGATGGATTTAAAATCAAAACTTTCATTGTTGATCTACCTACATGTCCAAATTTACCATCCGACAGTAATCGCAGCCGCCAGGCCCAATGCTAAATCTTTGGCCTCATAACTGGTCATTTTACCTTAGCATAGATAAAGACGGCCTTGGTTTCTGTAGCTGCCAATAGTCTTTCTCACGTTCGATTATTGATTTTAATTTCCACATGATAGATCTAACATTATCAGCAACAGACAGGAAGAGTGTTTGGTCGATCGGCTCGCATTGAAGAACAAAGAGCATGCGCACACCACCACGAACACCCCAAAGGTGTGCGCACACACAACACGCTTGATCTGAACGAGAAAAGTTAAATCGTCCATCCTGTCGATTATAGAATATATAATTCGGAATTCCCCTGAAATTATACCCGTGATTGTTGAAATCACTCAAATCGCAGAAGTATGGGACAGAGTGCAGCCAGTTAAAAAAAGTCACTTCCGCGTCTTTTGTGGACAACTTGATCCAGGCCAAGCCCCCTTTATTGTTTGTAAAGTATGAAAGATTAACATTTAATCATTTTTACCATGCTTTTGAAGCATAAAAGTACATTTTTCAAAGTAACTAGGGTAATAGCCCTAGCCCTCCATGAAGTTCACCCCTACCACTGAAGGGAGCGGGTGTATCTTCCTTCATGGAGGTATTACCCAAACAATCTAGACACTTCATGCCTTTTTCCTTAAACGTTAAGCATTGTGGTCTCCGACCTCATGACCTATATACTCAAAAGTTTCCTCTACTTATTGTGGTCCTATTTTGTAACTGTTTCCAAATTCAGCTGCTTGGCCAAGCTGGCCAAGCCATATCCTGTGTCCGGCCAAACCTACTTGTCCCAAATTGCTAACCTACTCCATTGCATCCAAAGCAGTGCACATCAAGTGCTTATCATTATCTATTGGGCAATATTCCGTTCAGCTTTCACGCTAAAATCATTTGCTTTGTTTATAAAGCATTGATGCTTTGTACTTAAGCTTGCAGTATCCTTTGCAGCTTCTCTTTGTCATATGCTTCGATTTGGAAAGAACATTATCTTGATTGATTCTAGTGTCCTGGTGCCTATCCTGCTCATGCTTGGACTATTTTAAAAGCATTGTGGCTTTGTTCATCAAAAACAATACAAGAAAAAGAGCAAGGGTTATCAAGGCAAACCAAATTATTTTTCTCCGCCAAAGGGGATCCGAACCGGCTTCAACAATGTGCTTTCTATCAATGACAAAAAGCAATGCAAATAAGCATGTATCAAAGGGACAGTTACACTACACTTAGCTACATTACAAAAAAAAGTATCATGCGGTCATGGCGCCAAATACTAGGAGCTAATCATTTGGATCACACATTTTTCACATGCCCACGATCCATGCTTTGCGGAAACTAAACCCTGGCACATCACAAGTGGTGAATTACATGATCAGTTTCCTTTTCGCCGTGGGACCAATGACCTCTTGCTTTACAAAAATGTGTGTGCATAGTAGGGGACCGCCAAGAACAAATGACTTCCCGACTTTTTGCGATGACTAGCACAGCTTTGCTTTTGTCTGTTTGCAAAGTTCCTCCTTGGACTCTTCAAACACCTGATACTTTTGGTAACGTGAAAGGATCTCGTCGGCTTTTTCAAACCGCTGCTTGTCTTTCAAGTGATAGCAAGGAGAGTTTTGACTTGGACACCAAGGTATTTGCAATTGTCGTTTTAAGTTAACTTACTTAAATGTTCAATGGCCCTTCGATGGTTTAGGTACATCCAATGGGGTATGGGCAAATATCCGTGGCATATGCCCGGAATATTGGCGGCTATCCGTGGCTACTGTATCCCAAGCATATGGTAGGGATATTTGCCGATATCCTCCGGCTCTGGCCAGGGCGGTGAGGCGTTGACAATGTTGCTTCTCGGAATCAAAATCGATGTAGCCGACCTCCTTTCCGGCTATCATCACCGTGCTTTTGTTATTGGGGCACAAGAACTGTGGTAGCAAAATTTTGAAATGCTTAATTTCGTGTTGTTTGCACATGCGACTATTTGGCGGCAGATAGGGGATAGGGTACCTCAAAAAATCCGAATGTTATTCATTTGAGCATGTCGCCCTGTTCTTATCCTAATCATTGATACTCTTCTTACCCTTACCTGTGTCTTTCTTTCATGTGAGTGTTTCTCTCGTACCTCTTTCATGTGAGCTTTTGTGGCGCCTCAATCCTTCACGACGGGTCACATGAGTGGCAAGCATACCCCAAGTGTCGGCCGAGATACAATGTTATTGCAGTAGTTACGATTTTCGTCGATATCATCCACTCGCACTCGGTCCCCAAAGTGGCCTTGCACGGATACTTCTTTAAGATAGGGGACGAAATGAAGGCGAGGACTACAGGAGAGAAATTGAGAAGTAAAGTGCTATTCTCAATGATTGAGTTGTAGCACAAGTGCTCTCCGACACAAGTCACGCACCAACGACGCGAGGCCACCGACGCCCCGCGCCCGAGAAACGTAAAGCCAAGCCGCGAAACCACCTTTGTGATCTATTGCTCACATCCGTTGCTCTCAAGTCATAGCAATTTGTGGCTAAAAAAGACAAAAACGTTTTCGGCCAAGTCTATGGGGCATGCGTTTGCTGCGTGCGACGCGCGCTTTGGTCTTTCCATTTTTGAACGGGGTTTTGTTTAAACGTTGTGGTACGCCTGTTGAGGGGTGAGGCTGGGTACCACCATGGTGGATGTAAAAGACATATTTTGTGGCCTCTGATCCTCTCTAGGCCCGCCTATGGGTCTTTTGCAAGGTCACAGATTGCTTTTTGACGGTTCGCATTGTGCGAATAAAGGTGATTCCCACCTCAAGTGGTCATAGGAGGACTCATCTTGAACATGGCGCGCGCTATTGCTTTCGGCGAGTATTGTTGTTGGATCATTCCTATTTCTTTTTCGACACATGCGCCATTGAAGAGACGCATATCTCGTGGGCTTTGCTTGCCTTATTCTTGTGGCGCTTCATTTCCTAGTCTTGTTGATTTCCAATCAAATTCCTTGAGGTTCAAGCTAGCTAGGTGAGGATCCAACACTTTACGGGTGTTGCAATGGTTTGGTGTTGCATGGGTGGTTTCCAATTCACCTAACTCAACTTCACCTCGTAGAAAATGGACGGGATTGCCGTGAACTATGAGCACTCGGATCCGACTTCTCGTTCGTGGGTGGATGGCCAGGAAGCCAAATGCAAGGATTCCGTGAAGGAACTACAATCGCTGTCCCAAATCACTGTATATGATGCTGCATCGAAGACTTGTAAAAAAGACAAGCTACTGCGCAGAACCAAGTGTTCTCGGTATGGTCCAAAGCCAGGGCGTTGACCTTGCATCGTGACGGGTGAAGTGGCAAGCCAATGGCACCATTTGCCTCAATGGTTGCGTATTGTTGCTTGCTAGTTTGCCTAAGTATGGATAAGTTCATAGTATCGTGCGTTAGAAGCCCAATGTCAAGGTGCCACCAATGGAATGTTTCTTGCAATATGGCAAATCGTGTGGTGAATTTGCCGTGAGTACTTGGATGGACCTCCCACCGGATGCGTTGTGTTGCAGAAGCGACTTGAGATCTATGTCGGATGCACATTGCGCGCATGGTGTGAGGGTTAAATGGTGCTTGTGCGATAACCTCTCTCCAACTTCAAGTTGCTGTAATGAGATTATTGCTGCTTGAGCCCGCGATTTGTTATTTATCAAATCTGCCCTACACGGTGGAGCCAGTCACACCCAAGGCAATTTTACATTCACTTGTACTTTCCCATTTTGCAACATACGCACCAAGAAACCGTTACTTTTCTCCCGAAACCTCTCCAATCCACCAAACCAAACCAATCCACCCGTGCGCAAGTTGGTACATGTGATTCATGTCGACGACAAAAAAATCTCCGAAAGGAATGCGAATGTTGGCGCTGTAGGTGCCGAATGCGTGCCATCGGACTCGTGTTTATGTTCATGTTTATGCACTTGCCTTCCCCTTAGTGCCGATTATGACGCGAGACTCAACCGATTTCTAGAGTCATTTGAGCAATCCGACCCTGTGACGCTATGTATGATGTCGCAATACTTTGCTATGAATTGTGAGACAGACAAATTGCGGAAATTTGTTGCCAAAATCAAGGTATGCAGTGGCTTGGGTGACGAAAGTTCGATTCGTTTGTCGCCCATGATAATTCCTTGATCTTCTCATCTTAGTGGTTCAACCACCAAATTCTTTTGGCCGATGGTGAAGAAGAAGCGCATGTGCCCGATAAGATTCGACGAAGGTTCTATATTTTGGACATGGTGACAAGTGGATTAATATTAAGGCATTGGCGTCAGGTATTTAACCTCGACTCGGTATGCACGTCGGTTTGGACACAATCGTCCGTGTGCCTTTGAAGATTGATCCCCTTCCCACCAAAATGAAAAGGATAAAAAGATAAAATGGACACCGCGTGAGTAGCCACCAATCTTCCGCCATCCGGCGGTTTTGGTTGCTCGGCCTCCCGTTTTTCGAATTGATGTCCTTCTAATCTTGGGTGACATTCGGTTCATCTTATTCTCGGCACAAATAGGCACAAGCAACGCACGTCAAATAGTTTTTCGGCCCGAGTTTTGGATTTAAAGGACAATGAAATTTCGCCACCGGTTGTGAATGATGCAATTGATTTCACCACGACGCCTTTTCTATGCAAAGCGATTAACTTTGGCAAGCATCTGGAGGGGATCGTGTAGTTGCGAAATTTCCGATACTCATTCGCATACATTCGCATTTGGTGCACTACTTTACTCGTGGAGCAAGTCCCTCGGGTCCAAAGGGTGAGGTGCAAAGCCATCAACTACCTCTTCTCAACGTCATTCGTATTCAACAAAACGTGCCATTTTCACCCGCCCCCAACGCAAACGGCAACGCTAAGAAAGAACGCTTCGGGGCGCATGCGTCCCACGGAAACCCCACGCGTTGAGTGCGGACATGTTGCGTCGTGCTTCGCTTGATTATTCCTCGCCATTCCCATAGATCTTCCAAAGAGCACCGCCAAACGGCACCCAGCTTGGCCAAGGGGAGCCCGTCCAAGGGGTTCCGTTGCAAGGTGCTAGCGCCCAAGACATCTTGAGGTCCCCGGTCCCTATTGTGGCGGCCACTGCGGTTGCTCCCCCTGCACAAGAGGCTTCGGAGCCGACTAGCGTAGAACGGAGAGAGTCGGTAACCAGCCAAATCTCCGAGCAACCCTCTGTGGCTTCCGGGAGAGAATCCCCGCTCATTGCATGTGACCTCGTGACCTCCGAAACCCCGAGTCCAGAGGTGAATGTTGACAAAATGGTGGAAAGCGGACCTTACTCTGGGGCCGTGATGGACACCCCTCCTGCGGAAAGCGCTTCGCCCTTGGAGGATCAACAAGTCTTGCAGGCCGATGAGCCGGAGTTTGCAGTTCCGCAGTTGGTCCGCACACCTTGGGACACAGAGGAAGTCGCAATGGTGCCCTCACATGACGCAGATTGCAGCGTCCCGGTGGCAGTGGTGGAGGCGCCGTCAGTTCCGAAGGAAAACGGCGCGGTGCCGGATGGCGGCACAGCCCTGTCCACAGGGTTGTATTCCCCGGGGCCCTACTCCAAAGTGCCCCACGAAGTGTTCGACTACGGTGCGTCCCCCACGTCGTTCTCCTCCAACTACGGCAGCGGGGATGCGGATGTGTCCCCTTATTCAGGGCAGTACGACCACTCCTTCGCCCGCGCGGCCACGGCTCCTTCCGAAACCACCCCTGAAGCCACACCCGCGGAGGTCCACAGCAGCCCCTCCAACAGCTCCTTCGCCTCGTCATGGGGCCGCAACGGCTTCGTCACCCCACCCCCTGTCATCACCCGCGGTTTAAAAAGTGCCCAAAAGTCGCCAGAGCTCGCAACGGGCCCGGGGGAGCACACGCCGCACTCCGGCCCGAGCCAGTTCCCAGTCTCGCGATACCGCTTCTTCCATGGTGAGGGCCGGGCCGCCGCGGCTGGGAACATGCGCGGCACGTCCCCGCCACGTCCCGCGGCTCGCCCCGGGTTACCCGCCCGGGGATACGTGCCCCCGCGCGAGACGCGCGAGCCATCGGACGTGGGGCGGACGCGTATGATGCGGACGTCCTCGTTGCAAGGCTCCGGCGGCGGTGTTGCCAAGCCCGGCACTTCTGGCAAAGGCAGTGAAGCGCGACTTCACAAGCGGGGCTCACCGTTGAAGAGGGGCTCGCCCGTAAAGAGAGCCTCGGGACGAGGCGCGATCGGGGGATTAAACTCCCCACGGGATCAGGCTTCGGCCCCCGAGGTTAACCCGAAGCCCGTTAGCCCTGTCCGGCAGCTACAGTTTGAGTCTTCCCCAAATGCGGCGCATACTGCTCCCGTGCCGCCAAGGGTTGTTGTGGCGGAGAGCGTGCACAAGGGGGACGTCCCACGGGACAGTTGGGCGACGAAGCCCGTTTCGCCCCTGCCGGCGGACCACGGGCACCTCAACGGCCGTATGGACGTCGTCCCTCCTTTGCACGGAGAGATGTTGACTGGCGAAGCAATGCAATCATGTTTGAGTGGTATTGATGAGCCAGGATCCAATTACTTGCGGCGTTGGGGACATGGCCACTCGCGCACCCAAAGTGCGGAGAATCATGTCATGTCCTTTGGGGATTACCAGGCCGTAGTGGACGATGCCAATGATGAAGATGACGACGGTGAGGAGGTCACTTTTTTCTGATTGACACGGGCCCCAGTCAGGCCACAGTTTCACGTGATAATTGCGACACGGGTCAATCCTGGTTGTCGCGTCTGTGTCGGCCAACCTCAGCTCGTGGGTCTCAATGAGGGACCTTGAAACCTTGAAGGCCCGTGAGTCTGCCATGAGAGCGGTCTTCCGAGCTTGTGTGTCAGCGTCAGTGGTTTGAAAAACTGCCCTCCTAATCTTTTCTGCTGCCCTCCTGCCTACTCCACTCCTCTGCCCCAGGCTCATTGCCCATTTTTTTCGCCCTCTCTCTGTCCGTTCTCCGACTTCGCAGTCACCCTGTCCTCAATCTTCTCTTGTCCATTTGCAGCGCTCTATTTGCCAGCCTGACCCGTCTGTCGCTTCGTGTTGAAGCTGGTATGCGGCATGCCAGCTGCAAGTTTTCTTCATTTTGGTTTGCCACGGCGGTTTCGCATTGAATTGGCGCCCCAACAAGCGGGCTGGGGCTGGGGTTAGGATCGGGATTTTAGCCGGTGTGTTTGCCCGGTGTGTTTGTTTGACCGAGGCACCTCCAAGGTAGGGATGCAGATTCGGCTCGAATTTTACTGGGAAGAGCTATGCTGGCCCGAATTCGCCCTGAATTTGGTCGAATTTATCTAAGCTGTCTCTTTGTCTCAGTATCGCCCGACAGCTGAAAATAGCCCCATGCCACATGTGATCTTCCGAACGCAGCTTCGGAATGGGAACCGTTCATCCTGCCGTCTTGTGGCATTTGCCCGTGGCTGCGTAAAATTGGCTCCATCCCACGCACCCCATTTTCCTGCAGGATCAAACTCCACGAAAGAGGCAAAGGTGTAAAGGGGTGATGAATGGTCCATTTCGACACGCATCTTTTCAGGAGACGAGATGGTTGCATCTTTTCACATTGTATATACCACTGGTACCGTGTGTGTTTGTTTCAAAACCGCCCGTCAGGCATCCTGCCAATGCGTGCTTCTTTCTCAGAACTGACCATTTTCATTCCGTCCCCAATAATGCACGATAGAGCATTGCGCCTTGCACGGCCATAGTATTTCGATCTCTGGCCTCCCAGATTCATCGATCACAGGCGGCTGTTATTCCAGGTTTTGTTGCATTTTGATTGCATGAGCCCCCGGACGTGTTGCTTGACGAATATGATGCCCCACAGTTTACGACCGCCACAAGGCGAAGGTTGCTCCTTGTAGTAGGTGTGCTGATTGATCGTACTACTGTGCACAGAGGCGATTGACCCTGTTGCAAAAGTGATCGGAGTAACAGCTTTTGACAGCAATGTTTGGCCATGTTGTAAAGCCAACTGATGATGTGACAAGGAGATTTTGCACGTACTTTGTCCCTGGCAGGTGTGCCGTCAGTATTTCGTTACGTATTGGAGGCCGCACGTATGGTAGCAGAAACGACAAACATCATATATCCCGCTGGTTTTTGATCAAGGCATATTTTTGGAAGTTGACTTGTGACGAGCCCCTCTTCGAATGTGCAAGTGTCTATTTCAAGGTGGTAGTTTCCTGCGAGGAAGGGGATTCAAAAGAGATTCCACCCCTCTATCCCTCAAATGTCTAAGATGTAGATTGCCTAGGGTGAAATGCAAGTGTTGGCCACGCTTGGCAGTTCGACGTTTCCTGCGCTGAAACAAAGCACCGCAATCGGGGACTAGAGTGTACAGATGTGCGCATGCCCCATCATCACATGCCACATTTGGCCTGTGACAGGGTGCATGGGCACAGCACACTGCATTCTGTCACCAGCGTCAATAGTTGCCACAAGTTCCAACTGCGTGGTTGCCCTGACCCTCTGACCCTGTCGTGCGCGGATGGCAAAAATTGTTGAAATGGCAGCCTCCCGCTCTGTCACAGCACCAGCCACATTGGACTGTGTGTGATTTGATACTCCGTGTTGGATCCCTTGCACTGACGTGGACCTGCAGTGTAGGAGACCGCCTGTCAGGCTGCCTGAATTAAGATGTAGCCTCTTCTGAAAGTGCGAGCAGTTTATCACAGTAGTCCCCCATACCCGTCAAGATTGAATCTGCTGATATTCCGCTAGGTGCTGAGGTTGATTGCGGTGCATACGGACCCGGGTGCTGTGCATCCATGCAATGCACCCAGGGTCACCGCTGTGCAGTGAAAGAAGGACAATGCATTGGTAGCATGATTGCAAAGGCCAGCCAACATGTGATTTAGCAACACCGCACAGTGGACGTGATAATACCGACGGCCTCGTGCTTTTTACAGCCCGCAGGATGCTGGACATGGCGGAAAAGGACCTGGATACTGACCTTAGAGTTTAAAAGGAGCTACAGATGTACCCACAGACAACATAGCAGGCTCTAGGATCGATTAATCCCCTGTGAGTGCGGGGGCAGTGCGGGACCAACGCGTGCATCGAAGCCGACAGGGCACACCAGATGGACTGGCGCTGCAGGACCAGGCGGCTCTGAAGGTCGCCCACCATGTTCCACACGGGTGCTCTGCGGCGCCTTGTGAGCAGCATCCACCATCGGCGTGCCTGCCCGCAGATACACTGTGACAGAATTGCCGAACCACAGCACACCAGCAGTATGGCCACACAAGGCCTGGTTGGCGCTATGCCACTAGCAAGTTCGAATCCGAAGGCGCCCTAGACTCTACGGGCAGTTCCCGTGGCAGCCGTGCAACAATGTGTGCACCGTGGAGACCCTGATGGGAAAACAAAAATTCTTTGCACCACAACCAGCCACACACGCAGGCACACATATTGAACATTCTGGTTGTGGAAGAATTTTATGGGGCTGTGGTTTGTGGAAGTCTCTGTGTGATTCATATTCATTTGCATACCTCTGGAAACACCAAAGAAGCGACGGGGGTGGAGGTGGTCTGTGAGGATGCCCTGAAAAAAAAATCTTTTCCCTCCAGTGATGGTTTTGTGTCCACTGCGTTGGAGCAGCTGGCCCGGCTAGCTCACCATGCAGGCTTCAGAGGCATAGCCAGCCAACCCTCATGGGCAGCAGACTGCATCATTGTGCATCACATAACAGAGATCATGCATACAGCTCGTGACCCGACAGTGATGTACGTGCAAGCCCTGGGCATCCGCAATTTTCCCGGTGCAACAGCCACTGTGCGACAGTCCTTTGCTTAGCAGACAAGTAGGTGTCGCCGCTTCCAGGAGGGAATGGGACACGCTGTGGGCGTACTGTGCACCCTTTTCAACTGAGATTGTCTGAGAAATTTTCAGTGGCGAATAGATTCAGTTCTGATTTCTTTTTCTGGCGAGCCTTTTCACAAATGCCATGCCACCTGCTTCAAATAGGGGCATGCGGGGGGGGGGGGGGGCACGTTGTACAGACGGCGCATGAGCATTTCAGTTATTCCTGGTCAATATGCCCTTAGCTACAGCAACCCGCCCCCCTTGTTTCGTTAGCTGATGCAATGCTTGTGCGTGCAAAATTTTGAGCCCCAGGTTCCCGGTGCTGTTGGGGTTTTCTGCTTTGTTGTGCGCATCAGAGGTGGTGGCGGGCTGGTAGTCGGTATTTTCTTGGTGGGTGGTTGGTGCCTTCTGTGGAGTCTGCCCATCGTGCACTGGGTGATTTTTCGTTTAATTGCAGTCAACAGCTCCAGTGGAATTGCACGCAAAGATTTCCTGCTGCTTTCCAAGGGTAAGCTTTGGGAGTTTCGCCACTGGCTAAAAGTATTGTGCTCATCCAAAACCCCATGCACTGTGCACGCGCCGCTGGTTGTGTGAGTCAAGGCTGCCACCTCCCGACATCATTTCCTAACACCAGTGGGGTGTGTAAGCCGCTGTGCTTGTGCACCACGTTGTTGCATGCTATGCCCTGTATTATGGAGCATTCCATCATGTTTTATCGCCTGTGATTGCTCTGCACGAGTGATTCGTTTACGATGCTTCACTGGGTTGTGTGTTCAGTCCTCTGGTACATGATACGGGGCGCTCAGGTTCTCTTTCAACTAATCTTTCAAGCGTTTTCTTTTGGTGTGGCCGATGGCCACCACACCAGAATGCACTCTGTTGCCCAAAGTTATAATCTTTGGCTTGGTGCCCCTAAGGGGCCCATGCTGAAGTTGTCGGGAATGCCCTGGTGTTTATTTGATGGAGCTCGAATATTTTGAGGGTGAACTGGCACGCAGGGCTCTACTTCAGCCATCTTTTGCATAGAAATACGGCCTTCCCAAGTCCAGAGTTTGAGCCCCAAACTCACCGCTGGCAGTCTGGGGCGCAGGCGCCAAGTAGGGAGGTGCCCTTCGAAATCTGTGCCGTTTTGGGCCAAAAAGGGCTATTTCTTGCCCAAAGCAATTGGTCACATTTTGCTGTGGTTTGAAACACAGATGGGGGCTTCAGCCTCTCATCCACAAGTCTACAAGTCTGGGAGAGCAGCAGTCTCCATCACTTATTTTGGGGTTTGCACACATGGGCGCAACAACATAGCAGGGACAGGGAGGACCGAGCCCTGCCGCTCTTGCACATCGCACCGCTGTACCGCAAGTGGTCGCAATGTTGTCCAGAGTGGTTGTGTTACGATGCGACCTTCACAACCCCTGCCCCCGGTGCATGGTACCATGGTGTACAGCACAAGGTCCTTAGGTGGGGGCAATGCCTGTATGTTGGGCGTGATGGAGGGCCATGGGCGAGCGACCTGTGAGTAGACCTGAATGGTGGGGGGGGGAGCCGCTTGCTCTACTGGCGCAGTGGTAGCTTTCATCGCCTGGCGATCCACATGGAAAGCCGAAATGGGGGAGCAAATCACCCAGCCTATGGGCTACGCTCCATAATATGATTTCCTTACTTGACAACCTGGCAGTCAAAAGCTTGCAGTCCAGAAGAACAGATTTCTGACCTGCAGTCTGCTGGTAAGGTTTTGGAGGCTGGCTTCTCCATCCTCACGTCGTCCTCTTGAAGCTGCCAGGATTGCCCTCCCTGCTCAGGGGGAACGGCACGCACTGTGCGCCGCTGCTTGGAATCATGTGTTGGTAATACGACCTGACACACCTTTTAAGCCATTTCAAGCCGCGAGACATCAAAGCTGAATGGAGTTTCTGTGAGTAATTTTGATTTGCAGGGCGTACCCCCCCTGCGCAACGACAACAACCAGCCTCTGGTTAAATAGCACTTTTTCTGACGCCACTTTGTCTCACACAAAGGTGGTTTCAAGGCTGTGGGGCATGGAGTGGGTCATGCACATTTCAGGCTAAGAATTGGTTGCGGATGTTGCTTGGTCAATGGGCCTGTCAGCAGGCAGGGTATTTGGTAGTAGACCTCCGGTGTACTAGACGAACAATTTTCCGGGCTGCGAAACTGTCCATGGTATTGGCCAACCACCACCCCCTAGTCAAATGCCGCTTTTCACGATTTCACGCAATGATGAGACAACGTGGTTGTAGTTTTTCTTGTGAACCTGTTATTGTTGGGGGTTTTTTTTGCGGGCGCAGGTACACCAACTTAAAATTGTGCCGATAAACATGAAAAACCTCAATCAACAAGCAGGTCGCATAGGCAGCACAGCAATAGACACCGGATCCACTGCACGGTAACCAACTAACCTTCATGGAAACTCTGCACCACACCTCAACCCAATTACTGGTTTTGACAGATTCGCTAGGGCCTCAATGACGGACCCAGGCGCTGTTTCAGTCTTTCCTTTTTCCGTTTTCTTTTTGTGACATTTCCCATGGCTGCTCCCCTGCGCCTGTGGGGCAACCGTCTTCATCTGTGGTGTGGGCCTGCCCTGCAGCTGTACCCCAAAGATGGCAGATGGCAAGAAGGTGAACGGGTGGTTCCAAACCTATGGGGGTGTTGCTTGATCCGTGCGCGCGCACGCACTGTGCATACTTTTGGGTATTATTTATTACCCAGATCCAGAACGCCTGATTTTTTTCCACAAAATTGGATTCTTCATGGTTGTTGTGGATGCAGGACAGCTATTCAGCTGTTGGTTGACCGTTGGTTGCCCCCTTTTTGAAAAATTCTTTTTCCAAATTTTTCTTTCTTTCTATTAAACGGTGCATTCTGTTGCTGAGTGCTACGGTAAGAGGGGAGGGGTTCTTCGCCCAGAAAGGGGGGCCGTGAGACGCCGCCGTGGCACTCATAGGGTCTGAGAGAGCCTGGTGGAGACTGCACTGAAAATAAACCCCTTTCTGTGTGTCTTGTCCCCTCCCGCTTGGGCACAACCCTTCACTGTGCGGGGGAAGGCTTTCATGCATCAGGCCAGGGCATATTCCCCTGTTTCTGTACAACCAGATAAACTTAAAATGCTTGCAACCTGACTTTTGGAACGCCAGGTCTTCGTGGAGAATTTCAGTTCAATTCTGGTATACTAGCAAGAGCTGCAAGGTGCAGAAATTAGGACCCTTTGACCTGTGACAAGCATCAGAACAAAAAATACAAATTCCTGGTATACCAGCAAGGGCTGCAGGGTGCAGAAATTGGGACCCTGTATGTGGTTCTGTGGGGGCTGTTCAACGGAGTAGAAGCTGGGTGCATATTCCAAGCACATTGAACCGTGCGTGCACCGTGCGACAACTCCCCCTATGGCTGCTACTGCCTACTTTATAGCGCTCGATGCAGTTAACCTTACCTTAACCACGCCTTGATGTACCCTGTGCATAGTGCTAGCCATCCGGCTTTACATGATGTACAGTAGTGAGGTGTGCAAGAATCAATCTATCATGTTTCCAGGCCCATCCGGACCGACACATGCAAATGGAAGAAGATGATATTCAGGCACTATCAGTCTGGCTGACTGGTTTCCAATCATTGTTGGTTACACACAGGCAATGTCCAGGCTCACGTTGGAAGGACGGATTTTTTCATGCCCAGTGAAACCAGAGGGTTGTGGAGCTGCCATTTTTCTTTGACAAGTATCCGCAGTATCTGCAACTTGGGATGATTGTTTGGTGTGTGGGTCTGTGTGTGGGGGGGGGGGGGGGGGCTGGGCGTTGGCATCCCAAGGGTGCTTTTCTGCACCATTTGCCATAAGCAGCACACATTTCAGATTTGGGCAATGCAACGTGTCTTGGAACTCTTTGAGAGCCAGATTGCTTTGATATTTTGTGTGCTCTTTGCTCTCATGATCCGGCAATGCAGGGGGGGAGTATTGGCGCGCCCATTGGTCTGTGCAGGAAACTGGGCATTTGCCAAAGCACTAGAAAAACTTCCAATTTTGTCTTGGGGAAGCAACGTTCTGTGGGCACCGAGCGGCCAAAAGCACAAGCCGATGATGCGACGTCGGGAGATGACACGAGGACAAGCATGAAACGGAGGAGACGCTCCATGCCGCAGGTGGGTTTCGAAAGCTCTGGGGTTCGACAAGGGAGAAGAGGATGAATCCGAAGAGGAATTCCAATACCCTGTCGGAGACTGCTGAAATGGGGGGGATGGGAAGGAGTGATTCCTCGTGGAGCAGGAAAAATGCAGCTTGGAGTCGAGGAACTACGTAGAAAGTTTGGCCCTTCAAATCAATGGGGATCCGAGGGTACCTCAATTTGCCAGACCAAGACTAGCAGAGGCAGTCCTGCAACTGTATGATGCTGTGTAGAAAATCGGTGCAGATGAAAATGGGATATATGAGGTATTCCAAGCTCTTGAACGGATATCCAGCCAAGGAATCTCACAGTGCAGCACGGAAACTAAAAACTACTAAAAAGACAAGGAGCAGGAGATGATGGAAGATTTCCGTGAGTCTGGTGGTGTTAAACATACAAGGTCCCAAAATGCGACGGGGTTGGCAAAAGTCATACCCAAAAACAGCACCAAATGTTCATTGATATTTAATTGTGCCCACCAAAATGCTTGTGATCCTCGGAGGCCGAAATTTATCCGCTTACCGACGGTCGAGAACATCGGGGCCATAATGGCTCTGTGTTCTGAGAAGGGTTGATTCGCCGTGAAAATTCATCTAACGAATTGGCCATCGTTGATGGGGCACTCTATAATATTAATGTGGAATTTTATGTGTATTTGGATGATATATTGATTATGTAGGGAATAGGCGATCTGCGAAAAAAGGAGGTAGACAAGCAGTGCACAAGCTACAGAGATCAGGCTTTGTCATGAGTGAGAAAAGCATTTTGGAGCCCTGCCAGGTATAGATAGAATTTGATAGAATTTGTACATGCATGTGAAGGGGGGGGGGGTTACGGGTGTGGAGATGTCCGAGATGGGTGACAACTCTATAGCAGGCAGAGTTGCTGGCCCTGCTCAAAACATGCCAGCGTGTTGCACACATGAAGTGGAAGGTGGGGTGCGTGGGAACTGACAGCTTTAGAGCCTGTCAACAATGTAGTGGGATGCGCTGCTCTGCAGCACTGCTTGTCCAGTCTCGCATTCTCACACAATTGTTTTGGTTTAGATCTTCGTGCCCTACAAACCTGCACCTTTGTGGGTCCCGTTTGCTTTGAATCCGGTAGACCCCCAGTCATCCCTCCCCATTTGAGGAAGACTGTGCGATTTTGTCGGCGGTATTTCAGCGGTTCACAAATTGGATCAAGGGGCCTTGCCATTATGCTTCTCTTCGTTGAGGGATTTGCGGGACTAGTTGTGCTCATATCCCTTGATTTTCAGGGCCACACCACACTTGGTAACTGTGGAAACGAATTGTGCTATGCATGTATTGAAAGGTGAACAAATTGGAAAATGAGGTTCAAACTGAGTGAGCCATTGCATGACTGCTTGTACAGTAGCAATTCAGTCGTGCATCTATTTGGTGTTTGTGTTGACATTGTGATTTAGATTTTCACATGAGCCCGCTTACCCATCCATGAAGTGTTCCATGCACGGCTTATTCCTATGAACTCAAGGCTGCACTACCTTGCGATACAGTGCTGGGCCAAACCAGGGTTGGAAACCGTGGAAACGAATCGTGCTGTGCATGCATTGAAAGGCGAACGAACCGAACTAATCTACGCTCTTTGCTAGTCAAAATCATGCCCTCCATCCCCCTCGCATGTCCACAGCCCAAATCATACAAAACAATGGTTAGATAGGGTCCCACACTTAGATGAGATGCAAAAGGCCTGTATCTTGCCATAGGTTTCAAGGTGAATGTAAACCCTTGGCCATTTCCAATCCAAGGCTGGATACTTAATGCAAAGGTAGCACGCTTGGTGCGCGCCGGGCAAACACCCCCCACCCTAGGGTGCTAGAAGAACCTAGTTTTCGAAGTCCATGGTTGAGTTTCTCAGAAGGCGCTCAAGAGGCAACTGGTTGGGGATGCATTGGGCAACCCATAGTGATACAGCACCAGGGGTGTGTAAATGTAGACGGTGGTGGTGCTAGTGCCAGCCAACCCCATGATGTCTTCTAGCGCCTAGTGTCAGCCGGACTGATGGGCGCAATGTGCCCTTGTGTAGTGATTCCCTTGTGTTGACATCCTGGTCAAATGGCGCCCTTTAACCCGTAAAACACTGCCTAAACATCACCGCAGTCAAAAGGTCATTGCGCCAAAGACTATCTCACTTCTACGCTCCTACATGTGCATTCCTTCTTTCCTTCCTTGTGCTTTAACTCAGTGCAATTGCAGGTTTTTCTGTGCATTGGTCTAGCCATCATTGTGCTTAGCCTGATTTGCATTCCAATTCTGATGTCGCACTCAGTTTACATTACATGGTTCGACCGCGACCGCGCGCCTTGTTTCACCAGGCGCCCGGGGTGGGGTGGAGTGGGGGTTTGGCGCTAACGAGGCGCACGGGGGGGGGGGGGGGGTTGGCACCAATGAGGCGCGGGGGGGGGGGGGAGCGGGGGGTATGGCGGTGACGAGGCGCACGGGGTGGGGGGGGGTGCTAACGTGGCGCGCTGTGTGAGGAGGGGGGGGGTCAGCGGTGCACACACAAGGCGGTGCATACACAAGGCGGGGCACATACAAGGTTGTATGTGGCTACCGCAGCACTCTTGTTATTTAAGGGGGGTGTGGGGGCTGGCCCGTGCGTTGAGCGAAGCGAGCCGAGGTACACAATGTATGTGGGAAGGGTTGGCAGTGCACACACAAGGCGGTGCATACACAAGGCGGTGCAGGCACAAGGCGGTGCATACACAAGGCGGTGCCCGCACAAGGCGGTGCATACACAAGGCGGGGCACACACAAGGCGTCTGTAGCCACCGCAGCAGTGTTGTTATTTAAGGCGGGTGCGGGGGCCGGCCCTAGCGTCGAGCGAAGCAAGCCGAGTTTCACAATGTGTGTGGGAAGGGTTGGCGGTGCATACACAAGGCGGTGCATACACAAGGCGGGGCACACATAAGGTGGTCCGTGGCCACCGCAGGAGTCTTCTTATTTCACGGGGGTTCAAGGAATGGCCCTACCCGTGACCGTGGCCGGTTAAAGTTTCAGCACATGCAACAAATCCGGGCATGGGGCATGGGTCGGATTTGTGAGGGGGCCGTAGGCCCAGCCTCAGTGATGGATGATACTAGGCTTTGCTGACCTATCATGCCTGCTTGTTGCTTCCGTGAAAACTTCGGACCGTAAGGTTAGGTTTCGGCCTTCGAGTGCAGTGGCAGTGCAACCGCCTCTCACCCTGAACTCGCCAGTTCGAACCCCGCATCAAGAGGAATATGAGGAGCAGATGTGTCCCCCGTCGGTCGGCGGTGCCGGTGGCGGGGCGCGCTGCTACAGGTGTGCTACCCATCCTTCGATACTTGGGCACAAGGCCACAGGTGACTACTTGGGGCTTGTGCAGTCAGACTTGGCCCACTACCGGTCGGTACCCCTAAACGGCTGGGAAAGGCCCCAACTAGTCAATTTCTTGCTCCTCCCACGTTGGCTTCACCGCCTCTTACCCTCCGACAAAACTCTACACCAAATAGACACCGTCCTTGCTGACTTCCTGTGGGCACCAAAGGGCATGGAGGCCACTATGAACCATTACCTGCTGGGAACTCCACCCGAGGAAGGAGGCATGGGGTGCGGCAGATATGCTGGGCTTATAGACGCAAATACGTGACCAGCATGCAGCAAGCAATGCATGCGCACCCGGAGCTGTTCCTTTTTCCCCTAGATGCGCCCATCCCCCGCACTCAAACACCCATACTCACATGTGTGGCCCCCTTGCAGTCTATGGGAGCGATGCCGGGGGTCTCTTCGGCCTGTGCAGCGACGCCCCGGAGGGCCCAACCTGTATGATAGTGAAGACACCGAAGATGGCTCTCCGCTTGCCACCCAGCAACCCACGGTACGCCAGCCGGATGTAGCTAGAAAGTATCACTCTTACTCCCCTACCACATCGGTGCCGGACTATGGGGACGTGCTTGAAGGGTATACAAAGAGTGAGGTGTCCGGATTTGAGATCTACACTCGGGGCCTGCCACCATTTGACGGAGAATGGCACAACGATGGTCGTAAACTGGTCGTACAACCACTGTATGCTGATGCCCACGGGAGTACACGAGCGGGCGTGGCCATCACATGCGGCAAATTCCATCTCATAGCGCGTGTACATGACCCACAAAAAAAAAACCTCCTACAGGGCAGAGTTTATGGGCCTTTGCGTCGCGGCAAAACTCGCCCCCCCCCAAGATCTACCATCACCCTGGACAACAAAGCCGTAGTGGACTACGGCCCGCAGAACCCCCATTGTGAGGCGTCCGGCATTCACCTCCGAGAGATGGATGCCCAAGTCATACAACGCAAGTCGATCACGGTGCGGTGAGTTCCCGGCCACCGCCAGCTGTCCGACGCATGCAATGCGCAACAATGTACTGACATCATATGAAACAATGAGGTCGACTGGCTAACCAAACTGGCCACCACCCTCCCCCTGCCGCTCTACACCCCGACCTTCCCCTCCAGCATCTCCCTTGGAGGCACTGAAGCACCCACACAGGCCAAGAAGTGGATCACAGCACTGTGCCCGTACCCGACCTATCCAGGGGGTCATTGGGTCACATGGCTACCTCTGCGGGCACGCCGCCGCCAACTGTGGCTCCCATGGCTTTGGGGCAACGTCTGCTAGCAAGGGTGCCCCCCCCCCCTGGGAGAAAACCAATATCAACTGCCAGCTTTGCCATGACACACACCGGGGCACCCCTCATGCCCGATTGGTTCAGTGTGCCGCCTAGCGCCCGGTCTTCCTTCAAGAGTGGGTGCGGACGTGGGGACCATGGGCACATATCGCCCAGCAGTCGCTCACTATAGCCCCGCCTGACAACATGGACCATATCTCTCGACTACGCGTCCCACAATCCGTGGTGGACACTGCCCCCCCCCCCCAAAAAAAAAGGATTTGTGGTACAGGGTAGCATGGCATCAATACCACATGAATCACGCCAGAACTCTACTGCCCCAATCCCTCATCATGCCCCCTACCGCGCCAGGTGCACACGGAATCACCACTGCTAGTACCCCCATATGGTACATGTCGTTGCGGCACAAGGCAATCCAACAACACCCTACTGACAGCACGCAACGCACAGAGGTCAACTACAAGCCAAAACGACGGGATAAACACGCACGGGGACCAAAGCAGGAACCAAGGCACACAAACTCTTACAAGGTCCGTCAACATAGACACTGCCAACACGCTCCTGCGACTTCTCCCCCACCTTCCCCCGGTGGAAAGCCACCAAGTGCGGGAGCGGATTCTGTCCATGGGTGCGGGACCCCCCCCCCCCCTTGGGAGGATCCCTACAGTAGCACCGGGAACCGGGACCCCTGTACACCATGCATGGAGTCACCCACACCCGCCGTCTGTGGACGGCGGTGAGGCAGGATGTGGCCACCCACGCTAGAGCGCACTTCCATCTCACAATGCGGGCGAGCCGGCTCACCCACTAGCTGAAAAAGACATTGCATGCCTGGCACACCACTATGCTCGCCCTCCGTTTCCGGTTTTGGCACTTTGTGGCCCGGGCCACCGTGGCCCTAAAGACGAAACTGGCACACCCCCTCCTGCAGCTCCACTCCTATGCCCACTTGTACCTCCCCCGTGCTCCTCCTCCATGGACTGCAGTTTGAGGTATTATGCCAGGCAGGTGCAGACCATCAGTGGGGCCACGCTCCGACATGTAGCGATAGCTCACCAAAAATACCTCAATTGGGCAACCATGGTGATACACTGTATGCACGTGCACAACCAATGGCTGCGCAATGCTTGCCAAGGAGTGGAAGAGGCGTATCTAGCTTCTTTCCGCAGAGTCTCTCGCAATTTCTGGGGGGACTATGACCGCACAATGCGGGACTGGTGCCACTAGAGCTAAACGGAGGCAGGAAGCGAGAAACAGTACCTCCTCTCCTGCTCGGTTGCTGTGAACGTGAAACGCCACTTGGAGAACCATGCAGTGCGGTTGGAGACGCTAACAGACCACTGGTTGACAAATGCCTGGTCTCAGAAGGAGCGCCACCTGCCCGTGGAACCCGACATCGTCCACCGCCTCCTCCTCAAACGCAAGCGTGCCCCCGTCGCCTTCGGGCATGCGTGGCAAACATCTCTGCACCAATCCCCAGGGGGACACGTGCGCAATACAACTCACGGGATCCCCAATACGCCCAATTCTGCACTTCACGGATGGCATCCAACTTACGGGATCTCCCATCCGATGGGATGATACTGGATCGGATGTCTAAGCGGATACTACTGCCCAAGGATAAGTGTTTTTCGATACTCCTCTCAGGAACCACGCCTGTAGGACATTGTGCCCAACAACAACCTCTTGGATCTTGAATGGTGGGTTGGAAAAAGCCGTGGTAGCCTACACCACTACATAACGTGTGTAGTAGCTACGGATTGCCCCCCCCCCCCCCCCCGCAGCGTGCCCAGCATGGGGACATGCCTCGCCCGGATGAAGCTGTAGGTTACCCAATTCATCCTCCACATACTCACTGGGCCTGAATGCCCACGCGCACCGGAGGAGAGATGGCCTGAACTCAGTCCGGTGTCAACAATAAAAAAGAACAAGGCGGTGCAGCATGAGACAATGCATACACAAGGCTAGGCACACAAAAGGCGGTTTGTGGCCACCGCAGGAGTCTTGTTATTTCAGGAGGGTGTGGGGGCAGGCCCCCATGTCAAGCGAAGCGAGCTGAAGTTCACAACGGTTGGTGTGCACACACAAGGCGTTGCATACACAAGGCAATTTGTGGCCACCGCAGGAGTCTTCTTCTTTCAGGGGGCTGCGGGGCTAGCCCCCGTGTCGAGCAAAGCGAGCCCTTTGTCCCGTCTGCCACCGGGGGGGGGGGGGGCGGGTGGCGCTGCCGAGGCGCACTGGGGGAACAATGGTCGGTTGTGATTGACTGAGCGTCCCCGCCATGGACCATTTCAGCCCCTAGTCCAATAGTGTCATCAACACACAACGTCACGTGGAGCACCTAGTTGGGGTGCTCCACTATCATATGTACATGCGGGCTGCTCTGCGGCTGTACAGCGGCCACTGCATCGTGTCTACCTGGTCACTGCTGTTGAGCAAATGAACCCATTTCTGCAGCGCTCAATGAAGGCGAGCTGTCTACCACCACATCCTCTTTCTCGGGGCTGCAATCATTCCCCCCCCCCCCCTTGACCGTGACCGGTTAAAGTTTCAGCACATGTAATAAATCTGGGCACGGGGCGTGGTGATGGCTGGGTCGGATGTGTGAGGGGGCCGTAGGCCTATCCTCAGTGATGGATGATACGAGGCTGTGCTGACCTATCATGCCTGCTTGTTGCTTCCGTGAAAACTTCGGACCGTAAGGTTAGGTTTCGGCCTTCGAGTGCAGTGGCAGTGCAGCCGCCTCTCACCCTGAACTCGCCAGTTCGAACCCCGCACGAAGAGGAATATGAGGAGCAGATGCGTCCCCCGTCGGTCGGCGGTGCCAGTGGCGGGGCGCGCTGCTACAGGTGTGCTAGTGCTGCGGCGTTTTGTCTTTTGTCGTGCAACATATGAAAAGTAAAATATGGAGACGAGACACGCCACCCATCCATCGGCGGTACCCATAGTGGGGCGGGACCCTGAAGGGGGCGATGGCTGGGGCGCTGCCAAAGGGCCCTGGACGGGCGGTGGAACCAAGGTTCGAACCCCTCACAACGACGATTGCCGGTCCATGGCGCAAAAAAACGGCTAGACCGTCCATGTCTCTTACATAAAAAAAAGTTACAAAGATGGTAACTGCGGAGCCTAGACACTACGTGAGTTAACGAGGCGATCCAACCCGGTCAATTAAGATGGGAAGAGCTGCTATCTAACCATGGAGGCGACCTATGGCCCTGAAGCAACTCCAGGTCGAGCCGCAGAGACAGATCGTGGAGAATATCTTGCCAGTCGCTAAGCTGGACGTGCTCCGGTGACTCCGGTTGCTCCGGTGTCTGAAACACTGGGCACAACGGGTGAGAAAGTCTGCATTGGTTTGCAAGGCGAGCTGCTTCATTGTTTCGTATGATATTTACATGTGAGGGGTGTTTGGCACACTTCATTTAACCCTGGTGCGTTCGGAGAATCTCCAAAAGGAGTTCCCACAAAGCGATGTTCGACAGGCCTTTCCTCCCCACCCACCCTTTTAACCCCCACCGTCTTGCCGCTCTCGTGGCAACCATAAAAACATACCCGCTGTCCATGCAAATTGCAATCTTGCACAAAAGTAAAAATTTGTAGGGCTCGAATGGTCCCTAAAAGTTCGCGGACCTGCGGAAAAGAGTTGCCGTCACCGTCAGTGTCACCGTGACTGTCACTGTCACCGTCACCGTCACTGTTACTGTCACTTTGTCGGTTCCCGTTTGAGTCGCTGTTCGCTTCATCCCCCGCCCCCCCTCCCCCTCGTCATGCTCTGTGTGGTACAGAACTGGTCTACGCTGCAGTGCAGCAAGCAAAACACTGAACAATGTGGTTATGACCATGCGCCTGTGACACGGGGGCGTATGCGAGCCCAGTTTCCGTTGCCTCATGGCCCTCGTCGTGCTCTGCTAGTTCCTCGTGTCCCAACGCCGCTCACATGCCCCACGCCGCCCGCCCTGCAATGTCCCCACTCCCTCCACTCCGACATGTGACGGTACCCATGGGACACAAACACTATCCCCTAACAGCACCCGGCCAGACCTCAACTGCCCCCCAAAGGTCCGCATGCGCGAGTGGTGAGTAACCCCCCCCGGCCCTATCGCTTCCACTTATGGAAAGGGGATGGGGCGGGTGCTTCTTGTTAGGGCACGTGATACTTTGAGAATGAGCTCCGGCGGCGCCCATCGGCATCTTTGTCCTCTTCGACCTCCTCGTGCCTCGTTCCTCTCCTATGCCTAACCCCTTCCCCCTGCCTGAACCCACTACCCTCGACTCACCCCCTTGTTTGCTTGCAAAGGGTGGGGGGCCGCACGGAGGGCCGGCTGTGCAGAAAGCACAAGTGGCCTTCAGCAAAAAAACTAGCTGAAGCGGTCGTTGGCCGGCCACGGCCCCCCTCAAGGGAGGCCGGGCTTAGAAATCCAAAAGAGCGTCGATGACGCGGGACCGCAAGAGCGAAAAGCTTGTGAGTCCAACCGCGCGGCTTGTGTTGCGACATGGGGCGATGGGGCAACCCAACAGAAAATTGGGGGCGGGGGTCAACTGGGAAAGAGGACCTCCACTTGCAGGGGTGGTGCTACAGGGAAGCTGGGGCCAAGGAATCAGAACTGCGCCGATTTTGAGGACGGGGTAGGGCACGCTCACGCTCAAGTCTACGCGGTGGATGCACAGCTCGAGCAGCAGCGAAGTCGCGGCATCCACCGCGACCGGGTCCGGCACCGCCGGCACCGCTGCTTCGGGGAACGCCGGTGTGATCGGGCGCGGTTCCGGGGGTGGAGGCGGGGGTACGGCAGAGGTGGGGCGGTGCCGGGGGTAGGTAGCACCGCAGGGCCACGCGTGCGCCACGCAGGCGCAGCAACTGGTCACTTGTACATGTGCAGCAGTACTGACATGAGGGTTTGCATACACCCCATATCTTGCCACTCTGCCCGCTCCATCTACTTCCATGGATGAAACATCGGTGAACACCATCGTCTATTTCTCAGCCTTAAGGGTTTCAAAAATGCCTTCCAGCACCACTGCCCTTTTTCGCTTGCGCATTTGTCGCGCTGTTTCTTGTTGTGACTTGCTGGGCCGTGGAGGGGGAGGAGTTGCTTTAATATGTGGATGAAGTAGTACTGCATCATTCATTAGTTTCTCCAATGCTTCAATGAAAAGCTTTTTTTCATTTTCTGCCATGGGGATTCTTTTGGGTGAGGAGGCCCAAACTTTCAGCGTGGCAATCCAAAGTGAAACGAAGCGGAGCCATGTGCCGTGTACTGTGGACAGGGTTTTTTCTTCTGTCTGACACGCCAATTGGCGTATATTGCTGCCCATGACAGGAATCCTGCTGGGCATTGAAACGACCTAGCAAGTGAATTTTTCACAAGTGCGGGTAGGAAGTCATCTCCCTGCGCAGAGGGGATGAATTTAGATATGGTGTCGAAGGCTACTTGAAGGAGTGAGTATTGTGTGAGAGTATGTTCCATCGTCTCCATTTTTCCATGAAGCGTACGCCACACTTCATGCGGCTTCCAGCTTTTTTAGCGCTACCCCACTGGGAGTCGTAGTCCTAAAGCTTGCCCGATAAAGTCTAAATGAAGGGGTGGTGCACAGACCTGAGCGAAGGTTTTCCGAAATTCCTGGGACGGCCGTTCTGGCAAAGCCTTAGCGGAGCATAAAAATAGCGGCATCTGTTTTATCCAGCGGGCCCAAACCTCAGCCCCCGGACGGGAGGGTAGGTGTGTAATCGTGGCTCAAATGTCTGCTGCCTGAGTAGTGGCGGTCTGTGGCCACCGCGGGAGTCTTCTTATTTCAGGGGGGTGCGGGGGCTGGCCCCTGTGTCGAGCGAAGCGAGCCGTTTGTCCCGTCTGCCACGAGGGGGGGGGGTCGGCGCTGCCCATGCGCACGGGGGGGGGGGGGAGGGATTGAGCTCCAACGAAAGAGGCGCACGGGAGGGGGCAGGGGTCGTTGGCACTAATGAGGGGCACGGGGGGGGGGGGTTGGCGCGCGGGAGGGGAGGGTTTGGCGCCAACGAGGCGCACAGGGGGGCTTTGTCGCGCGGGTGGGTGGGGGTTAGGCGCTAACGAGGCAGGCCCACGCCCAAAGAGAATTTCAGGTTGCCGATGTCTCTGTCTGGGTTCATTGAAAAAATCACCTGCTGCCGAGGTTCCTGTCTTGATGTCTCAGATCGACCCACACACCTGTCGTCGTGTGTGGTATGGTGTGTGCTTGCACGGTGCCAGTTCCTCCCCTAGTCACCTAAAAATTTCGCCACAAAAAGGAGCCCGCGCTGATGAGGCGCCCGGGGGGGGGGGGGGGGTTGGCGCTAACGAGGCGTGCGGCGAGCTTGATTAATGAGGTGCGCAATTTCAGCCCAATACTCTTACATTACCAACTACCCATGCCTCATTGTGCAGAGAAATTAGCACTACTGCGATTTCTGCGCACATGAGGCTCAATGTGACCACATCTACCATGCAGGATGAATGGGTGCATCGTTCAATGCACATTTTATTGCACTTCACAGTTTGTAAAGGTGCAGGACGATGAGTCACAGGCGCTCAGTTTTGGTGCTTCTGTTGACATGTGATGGGTTGCATTGCTACTATTGCAATTTATCCCGCCCATTTGGCATCATTATTTTTGTTCTGAGCCACTCAACCTCCTTGTGTCCAGCATTTGGCTGTAGCATGAACCAAGGTGGCGAATACGATGAATCTAGTAAACAGGCATATTATGCACCAGAAGGCCAAGATGAACAAAGCTACGCCGACCCCGACTTTGCATTGTGCGACAAGACTACATGAGTGCAGTGCCTGCATGGGAGGAGAGGTAGGAATCACTTAAACAAAGCTGCTATGCTTTTCATCATTCGTGGTGCACTGAGTGAGGTAATGCAGTATCCACCCAGTAAACACGCATTTTATGCGGCTGATGGAGATTCCAGCTTCATGCATGTATTGTGGATGTTTTTGCGTAAGTTATGCCCATCTCAGGGGGCACAGATCCCCGTATTATTTCGGGACTTGGGTGTAGCTTGGCCAAGGGTGGGCTCAGGGTACTACCACTGGGGAACCCGTTAGGAGAACATATGGGGTCGTAGTCTCAGCTTTGGGTTTCCTGGAGGTGGCGAAATTCCCCTATATTGTGATGACCCCTCGCAAAATTGTTCGCTGGCTACCCCCTAACCCCCTGATCCCATTCCATCATATTGCAACACGTGAAGGGGGTGGAGGGGTTCCTCTGAGAGGATGCGATCCCCACTCCCTGAGGTTCTAACACATATGCACACATCCTGTGACATCAGTGTGAGTCCATTTCTGTTTAGTGCAGAGTGTTCGGTGGCTCAGGGCGTCATTGCAGGCTTGCCCATTGTGTCCCCTGTTGACATGTTGCACAGTGTGGGATTCCCAGAGGTGGCAAATTATCCCCATCCAAATTGTCCCCTTTTTGATGTTTGCCCTTCCTTGTATTCCAGCAATGATTTCATGATGAGCCAGCCCCATCAATCCCATTTGGGGGGGCCCCACCTGCCCGCTCCTTTATGCCCCCAGCGGGGTTATGCTCCCCACCAGGGGCCCCGAAACACTTTGTATCCCCACATCCCCCCGTCCTTCCTGTCCACCCCCATCCCTGCCGCGGGCAGTGCGCAGGCCCCAGGGCCCCGCATGCACAGCAGCCCCAAGCATTTCGGCGACTTGGACCAGGTGTTTGCTGCACAAGAGAATGAGGTGTTCAAGGAGCTGCATGAGCTGGACGCTGTGCTGGAGAACCTGCGCACCAGAGGCAATCGGGCGACCCTGAGCGCATCGTCGGTGTCCGCTGGCTTCCCCTCCGAAGTGTCTGAGCACGACTCCCGGAGCACAGCCCTCGTCGGCAGCTCCGTGGCAGACCCCGCCGCCTCTCTAGATGGGCGCACCCGCAGCGCACCCCGCTCGCGCCCCTCACCGCGGAGGCCCTCGCCCTACGCAGACCGTTACTCCAGCCCGACGTCATGGCACCGCGCGTCGCCGTCGCGCTGGTCCGGCCGCCAGTCCGCGTATGTGGAGCGCCCGCCACCGGAGCCACGTGACCGGCGGCTCCCCTGCAGCCAGGCGGCCGCGGTGCTGCCAGCGTGGAAGCTGATGCACATGTCCCTGGAGGCGCCCATGTACGGCGTGGCGCGGCGGATGCCTCACGTCCAAGGGCCCCATCTTTCGCTGCGGTGCCTCAATTGCCGCAAAGTGCCCGAGGAGCCGCCGGTGGTGCCGGTTCGCAGGCCCAGCAGAGACCGGGAGGGGTCCCCCGACGGCAAGAAGAAGACAGTGAAGGTGGAGGCCCACGGGCAGAGTGGCAAGCGGGCGGGCAAACGGAAGGAAGGGCGGCGGAAGCCCGCGGCGACAGAGGGCGCCCCTCAGTCCCACATCGAAGTGGATCTGAACCAGTTGCTCATTCAGTCGCACCAGATCAACAAAACGCTGGAGGACGTGCAGCTGCTGGATGATAGTGCTCTGACAGACGCCTCCAAAACGTCGGCCGACCGTTCAGGTGCTGCAGACAGACAGGCAGGCAGGGCTTTGCTTGAGGTGGAGTCGATTACGCAGGGGTGTGAGGGTTACCATGAAGGCAGTAAGTGTGGTGCGCTGGTTGGTATTTCCGAATGTACTACGCACTGGTTTGGCTTTCAGGAGGAATCGTCCACATTGTTTGTCCACAGACGGTGGTGAACCATAAAGATGCAGTGGTTTGCACTGTTGGCGGCAAGCGCCGGGGGGGGGGGGGTGGGGGGCAGGGCTGGATTACCAACACCGACCAATGGGAAAGCATTGGGACACTGGGAGCTCAGTGAGCCTGCATGCTTGAGGTAATGAAAGTGATGGTTTAACACAGGCCTGGGTCTGGGAGAGGCACGACTTTTCTGGTCCATCACTTAGGAAGGGAGGACTGGCGGAGGGTTCAGGGGCGTTCTCAAGGATAATTAAAGTGAAAGCATCTCAATTCCAGCCCAAAAAAGCGTGGCTCGACTGCCAACCGCTGTTGTTGAAGGTGTCCGTTCCGGTGCTTTGAAGTGCAGCGGAGGGGCTCCTCGATCCCCTTTACGCACGGCCTTGCATGTTTCCGACCGCTGTTTTAGCGGCCAGGAATGCGAGATCGAAACACAGGGTGGGAAACGGCGCTCAAGTTGCATCAGGGTGAAACCTAAGGTTGCAACCAGCCAAACCCGAGGTCTGACATTGCCTCTGCCTGGCCTTTGGGTACACCTTTTGAGTCGTGCAAGGGACCCAGTAATGGGTCGCATGCATTTGGCAGATGTACAAACAAAAGGCCGGTTCCTATTGGATGGCCATGCACATCATCGTGACCACCGAACAACACAGAGTTTCTGAATGCAGGACTTCTGTGGAGGAGAGGAGGGCCACAGAATCCTAGCCAACCACCCACCCACCCACCCACCCACATCAGAAAATTTCATTTTGGAGAAAACTAAAAGTTAGAAATTTGAGGCTGCTGTTAGGTACAAGATTCATTTTTTGGCCTCAGGGGGTCGTACTGCACGCCGTGCGCGCTCTGCACAAAGTTTGTACAGGACCGTACCAAGCTGCATAGTGATGCCTAGTACCAGTAACAATGAGCCTTGTTATGCATCTATATGAGTTGCTTGCATGCTTTACCCTCATTTCTAGTGTATTGGTGTGTGTTGTTTTGCATCCTTTCCGATAGGTTTGTGGTGTCTATCAAGAATTTGGATTTGGATTGGCCCCTTTCGGGTTGGGGATAGGGCCCCTTTGGCGCACACTGTGGTTTCGGTGAGGGCCTCTTCTCCGCACCTTTGGAGCTGTCAGGATGAAAAGAATCCGGATTGCGGCATGCGGCTGTCCAATATTGTGGGGGTGTACTATGATCTGTATAGGCAAGAATATTGCCGATTGTAGCAAAAACCTCCAATTTCTTCCTGTCATGCGCGCGCTGTGCACGCTGTGCCCGCGTTGTGCTGACACGCCCCCCAGAGCCCCAGGCCCAACCCCCGCCCCCACAGCCCGCCAAGGGGCTGAAGCAGCGTCTGTGAGCAGAGGACAACACCGAGGCAGTGTACATGGCGCTGGAAGGGGTGGGCGGAGGCGCTGGGGCTTGGGCTGAGGAGGACTGTGCTCGTTGGGTCGGGGTCGGGCTAGTGAAGATGCTGGCATCACTGGTTGTAAGGGTTCACAATTCGCAATCTTCTCGTTCACCTCCTCCGAGGTTGTAGACCCCCAAAAGGAACCCCCACATCTACCTTGGAGGTACGGGTACCCAGCGGGCCCATGTCCCCGTCCGCTGCAGCCTCTGCAAACCGGCCCCCAACCACTCTCTCCCTCTCTCTCCCTCTCTCCCTCCCCCCCCCCCCCCTCTCTCTCACAGCCACCCCTGCCTCCCCAACGGCACCTGTATACAATAGCCAGCGCCCCCAACCGTTTTGGTGACCCCCTCCAACCGCTTTGTTGGTAGTGGTGCGCTTTCCAGGCCTATTTCCCGTTTGTGCAGCACTGCAGCTGAGCAGCGGGTTCTTGAGACGAGAGGAATATTTCCAAAAGCTGGCGGAACAGTCGCGACAGATCAAAGAGAACATCAATTACCAACTGGAGCTCTTCAGTCAGCTGCAGGACCGCTTCAAAGCCAAGGGCAGTGATGGTCCTCTGTCCCCCTCCCGGAGCCAACAGACGGGGCAGGCAAGTTCCGTTTCAGCCAGTGCAAGCTTTGGGACCCCTGCACCACAGGGCCAGACAGCTGCCGCCTTGGGGTCCCCAGTCAGTGCTGCGGCCAACCTGTCCTCCTCCTTGCCGACCCCGAGCGGCAGAGAGAAGCTCAGTGAAATCCGAGAGCAGCAGCTGCAGCTTCAGTCCCGCCTCATGCAACTGATTTCAAAGACAGAGGCCGAGGGTGGGCAGACCACGACAAAAGTGCCGTCCAGTGCCCAGAAACCTGTGTCAGCGTACGCCAACGGGCACCAAGCGGCCACCCCACAGCCTGTGCGCCTTCGGTGCACATTGCTGCCGGACGGCACCATAGCGCCGGATGCCATGCCAATGCCATCCGACTCGCAAGGCGGGTCATCCCCACCCAGCCACCATGCGCCCCCCTCCCCGGTAGTGAGTAACACGCAGTATCAGCCATCAGCGGCGATGGCCGCTGACTCGGCTACACAGGGGTCTCTGCATCTAACAGCCACGCGGGCAGTGCGGGACATGCCGGCCACTGATGCTCCGCCTGCTGCCGCCGCCAGCTGCCCACTACAGCCCATGGATGCTGCGGACGCGTCCTCCTCATCCGTTCTGAGCCAGCCCAACCAGCCCTCGCCTGCGTCCGCCGCCTTCACGTCCCCTCATACAGCCCCCCAAGTTACGCAGGCCTACTCCACCCCCGTGGCCGCGCCCCCCGCAGGTACCGAGCACCTGGGCCCGCCCACACCCGCGTTCACGTCCGCAGATGTGATGGATGACGCCCTCGCAGCGGCATACCCTTCCCGGGGGCTGCAGGCTTTTGGCCCCCGTCCGGCACGAGGCCAAGGATACACCGTGCCCACAGGGCCTGGGGCGCACGCCCATCTCCTCCCGAGTCCGGGTGCGCACGGGCTGCCCTCTCGCGAGGCGAATGTGCTCTCTGCGGCACGGAGTGACAGCCAGTGCATTCTGGACGCACTGCGGTGCGACGCGGACGTGCTGTCTGCCATCAGCACCGAC
Source organism: Eutreptiella sp. 'Long Island Sound 2002' (assembly GCA_964036045.1). NCBI lineage: Eukaryota > Euglenozoa > Euglenophyceae > Eutreptiales > Eutreptiaceae > Eutreptiella > Eutreptiella sp. 'Long Island Sound 2002'. The sequence goes on along the minus strand of OZ038389.1, from coordinate 58,020,060 downwards.
AAGGAACATGTACAGGGCGGGGGGGCTGAGGCTTCTCCGGGAAGAAGGTCTTCCGAGGGGGATGTGTCCAGCATCAACACGAGCAGCCTCGATAACTTAACCGATGATGCTGGCCTCCCGCCCAACCTGTAGCCTGGCTCTTAATGGGGATTGGTGGGACGTGGTGCCGTGTGCTGTGGCACTGCGTGCAGCATCCAGCAGCCCTGTGGTATGGATGTGTTGACGGGGAACGGTGACTGCCAATATCGGGGGCCAGCGCACAAAGCGCGTGCGTACCCGTGGGTTTGCCCTTGCCCTGGCAAGTACAGGGGGACACCAGCACCCAATGCCAGCAGGTCTGTTACGGGCCAGTCGTCCACAGTCAGCTGGTATGGCGTGCATGGCCTCATTCCTGCCTGGGCTGTGTAAATCCAGTCAGGTTCCTATTGCACCTTCTAAGTGGGTTTTACCCCACTTGATCCTCAGCACGGCAACTTGAGAGGCCATCCTCTCTGCTCGCCCACTCTTTCTTGCCTGATCTCCATATCACGATTTGCACATCACAAAGGCCTCAGCGACCACAGCTGACACCTGGTCAGGCTGGGCAATCCTATGGCATACATTTGCAGACGGCCTGAAGGTACAGTGTTCGCTTTGGTAAGAAAGGAGAGGGGGATTTGTGACTCCTGTGAATTTGCGGTCACCAGCTTTGTCTGCCAACAGTCGCATGTGCTGTGCTGCCATCGAAGGGGTATCGCCCCGACGGATCGCACATTTGCAGGGATGAGCCCCACCCAGCCATCTTTTGCATACACTCAGGTCAGAGAGGTGTGCTCTCGTGTCAGACGCCGTAGGACTTACCATTTCAGGACACCACCCTGTTTGTGCTAGCCAGCCTTGTCTAGGCACAGGAACCCCGTCTGACCATCGTTTCCCTAACTTCGGCCGTGTATGCGAAACGGAGTCTGCACGCCAGACACTTTGCGAACACGGTGCCCGGTATCTTGTAATGTTGTGCCAAGCTCCCGCCATGCGACATGGCTTTGCTGCACAATCAACCTCATGCTGCAGCCTGTCAGGCAGTACAGATGCTGCCCAAGGGCGGCAAGCAACTGGCCAATGCATATCTTTTCAGCAGTACATCATGTTCTAGATAGGCTAGTGGAACCATAGAGCCCCTGAGGCCACACCATAGCGCCGTGTTAATCATGTTTACTCAGATCGATTGATTTTGCAGCATTTGAAGATTCAGTGCACTCCCACGTCCCTCTGCCCTCACTTTGATTTGGTCACACAACGTGCAATTTTTACGGAAGTTGCGACATCTTTTCGATGGGCGAAATTTGTCTGCCCAGTGACAACAGACTCTGACACCACCCAGCGAGTGGATGTCCTGCAGGGGAAGCGCATTGCATTGACCGAACGCACTGCAAGCTCTGAACGCTTTCTCTACCCTGCACATCCTCTGTCTGTGCTTGGATGTTTGCGTCTTGCTTATCTCTCCTCCTCATCCTTATCCCCTCCCCCACGTCCCCCACGTGTCGTCATGTGGCAGTGGGGCTGTTGGAAAGGTCCTCATTCATAAATATGAAGGGCCTGGGTTGGGATTGATGGTGAGCTTCTGCAATCATGGTGGAGGAGTTTTTTGGGGGGGTGTCATGGGCATGCACAGTGAGGATTTGAGGATCCTGCTGTCTTGGGTGTCTTGGCCGCATTCCCCTGCTTGCCAAGTGATTGATTATTTTTGTAGCCGTCATTTCAGGAAACCCATCAAAGCGATGCTGGGGCTAAACTGAGAGTTTGGAGGCATGCAGTGGGCAGTGTGAATTGGGGTGGGACTAGAGCCTGGACTAGGGTTGAGCTGGGACTAGAATTCGGCCCAGGAACGGGACGAGGGTGAAGGGCTTGGAATATCTGGATGGTCTCCGTCTTTTGTAGGCTCAGATGCCCAAGAGTCGGGGTTAATCACAGAAAAGCCAGAGCAGCCTCAGCGAGAAAAGAGAGAGGCTGAAATTGAAGACAGACGCAGGTACCATTAAGTATTGTGCAGATATTTTGAAGGTGCACGTTTATTCCACAGGTGTGAAGCGCACCTCCGATCGGTGGGTGCTGTTCCAATGGGTGTCAATTTTTTTCCTGGAACTTTCAGCGTGTTTCACCTCCCCCCGCTCCCCGCACATGCACCTCCCTGCATCGACAAGGACTTGCTCCCATGTGTACCTGTCGCCAACATCTTTCGGCAGATGACCTTTCCCAGCGCAACTGTCATCTGAGCGGAGTGGCGGACCGTTTTCTGCGAAATGCCATATCAGGTCTCGACACATGGTTTGGGACCTGCGCTCCTTGCACAGTGGGTGTGCAGCTCTATTCTGATGTGCCGATGGGCCCGAAAAAGCGCAGTTCTTCCCTCAGATTTGCGATTTCTGAGGTGTATAAATTGCGAGGCCAGATCCAAAGGATTTCTGCTGTCGCCTGCACGCATGGCACAATCAGGAAAGGCACGCCCTCACCATTGGCGACCTCTCTTGAGCACACCTTGGTGCGCCGGGTGCACAGATGTATGCAAACAAAAGACCCCAATGTGCACTACCTGGGGATGGCCAATTTTTGTCCATGATGTGCCGCCACTCCGTGCTTGTTTACTGCTTGCGGGCCTCACTCGGGGACAGTATGCCCGGCACTGCTTCGACAACGTGCTGAAGGATTAAAGGGATTCCAGGAAATCTGAGGGGAATAATCTCTGGAATCCCATGACGTGTTTCTGCATCATCTCCTCCTCGGCTGAACCAGCCTGCTCTCCATCACTGGGGTGGAGCTCAAAAGCGCCCTATGCTCCATGCGATAGGACGTTTGGCGCCCAACCGGCCTTTTTCAGGGCCTTGCTTTGAGGTTTACATGGGTCCTGTGGGATATTGTCAACCTTACTTCCTGGGTAACACCTGCAGTGGTTTCTTATTGTCCTGCCCCCAAAGCACCCCCTGTCTGACCACAATGGCGCCTTACTCATTAATATGATGCTTCCATGGGCGCAGCAGTGACACACGCCTGTTCATGGTTGGCACAGTCTTAAGCGCTGAGCGCTTCAGCCACGCTCATGTAACATTGCCAACCCTTTCCAAACCAATTCCCCATAACCCTGAAACTCCAGAGCTTTTGCGTTGCCTTAGGAAGGGGATCCCTTGCATCATTTCACATCAAGGGTGTGCGACACCCCTCCGTGATAGCTGTGAGTCATTATTGACTCTGCTGAGAAGGTGTCGCTGACCTGGGGCTATGCATCTGTACTACCCCTTGGGGGGGGTTTTCTTGTGCTGGGTCTGTCAGCCCCATTTCCCCAAGGCAGATGGGGAGAGAACACAGCCCACCACGGCCTGGAGGTTGCGTCTCTACACAGAAGGGGTGGCCAGGAAGGCGTGGGGCTGAGGAGAGAGACCCCTTTAGTTTAGGGGGCGGACCAGCACTGAGCCTTGTGGCTCCTTTCTGCAGTGGACTCCTCCCCTGGAGCGCCAGCCTGTTTGACCGACTCAGGGACTTCCTCCTTAATATCCTTAAAAAGGTTTGTACGCTTGTTAATATGAAGGTCATATGGGTGCACACACAACTGAAAAACAACCCGGCAGTTGGCATCTGCCATTTGGCAAAGACACACCCTGCACCAGAAGGGTTTCCTGGTTGAGTCGTTGTGGGCTGGTAGACTGCCAAACTTGTTGGGCGTCTGAGAGGTGGCTGGCAGCTGAGCTGGTGTGCTGAGTCTTTTCGGGTGTGTGTCTATTTGTAAGTAAGGGTCGCAGCATGCCTAGCGTGCCAGCCCCTTGGGATGGGGCTGTTGTGCGCATGGGTGTGGCAGGACTAGAGGAATGCCAAAATGACTCCCGCAAAGAAATGCTGAGCACTGGCCTGACCCAGAATTGGTTACTTTAATCCTGTCCGTTTACATCTGCCAGTACAGGCCATCACCTACATGATTATATTGCACCATTTGTGTAGCAAATGCTTTCTATCCTCTGTTCTGGTCTGAATCTGCAGCTTTTTTTGATATGCGCTTCTTTGCCAGCCAATTTATGCACATGTCTGGAATGCATCTTCCATGCTGCCTGGGTCTGAGTGTTCTTTTGAGATGTTCCTGTATAGTAACAGGTAACAAACCATTGCCACGACTACAAAAGCCACAAGCGCACTGATCACTGTGATATTGACCTCATATTTCACATGCTTGTATATAGATTAGGTAGAGCACCACAAAGTACCACATCGTTCTGAGCTGTTCTGGACAAGCACTCACCAATATCAAGCATTGGCCATGGGCTGGTGCCCATGGCTGAAGGGTTTGTTGCTGTGCCACGTGGTGTCAGATTGTGGGGGCAGGGTGGACAACCAGAGGGAAGGGTCGCACCATGTTTTCTAGTGTCCACTGGGTGCGTCTGGGAAGGTTGGTTCAAAAATGTGATTCAGAAGTTTGTCATACTTTGTGGGTGCGTTGATTGCTTTGCACGCATTACCGAAGGGGGGGGATTCTGTCGGTAAGAATTATGTTGAATAGATTCTGACCGAAAATTCTTGACGCCATTTTTACACCCATTTTTTTTTTGGCTCATTACATATTTTTTTGGTGGGGGCGAGCTTCCAGTCTTCACTGTGCTCAAGGGGCAGGGCTGGGGCAGGCATAACTGCAGTTTAGTTTAGCGTAGCGGAGGTAACGGAAGTTCTGCCACCAGGGCCCCAGCTCAAGCCCTCCCCATTCCCGCTCCTGACGCCCCCCCCCATCCTGCCTCCTCCCCAGCCTTTTATTATTTCTGTGCGAGTGGGGGGGGACTTCAGCCCACCCACCTGCCCTGTGTCTTTATCCCAGCCTGCCTGGGGCGTAGTAAGGACAGCTTTCGACTCGTCATTGTCACTGCTGCTGTCCGTACATTGCATAACATAAACATGAAGGCTGTGGTGCTGTGGTATGGGACCCCTCATCCAACGAAGAGTACTATCATCCTTTGGGGCAATGCTGCGCTGATGGTCACGAAGTGCAGCTTGTTGGGAGACCACCGGTTGAAACCTGCAGAACATGCCGAGCTTAGCAAATATTTTTCTACGGTAAGGCAGGTGGGGCAATCTATTGATCGCACAGTTATGTGCTGTTTGGCAGAAACTGTAGTGCCGAACATGATAGTGGAGGCGCTTGCTGTAGACCACCTATATTTTAGTCAACTATGGGCCAGGGCTGGCTTGATAGTGAGCAGGAGAAATTTCAGAAAACGCCCAGAAAGCATGATGGAACCTCATGCTTGATACTGAATGGCAACATGAACTTGAGGACATTATTGCCCACCTTGCCAAGTATGGCATTCCACTTCTAGAGGGCTGCATCATCACGTCTCTTCCATCGATGTGTGTATTGGCTGCTGATGAGACTGCATTTGACTATTGCCCCCGAGTCAAAGGCGCATACCATCCCGCCCTCATGTTGATGGACCCCCCATGCCAAATGGACCCCCCCCTTCGAAAGCAGAAACACCCCCCCCCCTTGTCAATGGACCCCCCCCCCCTTCAAAGCAAGAAACCTGGCCTGGGCCATTGACATGGGGCGTGGGATGGTATGACAATGTAGAGGTGGATGGCGTGCGGCTTGCAAATGGATGAGAAACACAGCCACTTCTTACACCCATCTTTGATTTTGATGGGTCCACTGTTGCTCCACAAATTCTGTGGAGAGGTGGAGATGGTGGACTTCGGCAAGCCACACAAAATTGGGGAATGCCGTGCACGCAAACTTTTGTATGGGGGTGCCCTTAGCGCAGTGCAACTATTTGGGCGTCTATCCGTACTGGAGACCCATACTTTGTGATACTCGGGGCATCATTGTTGCCCCTAGCATAGGTTTTCATGCTTCTTCCACATGGGGGATATGGTATTTTTGGATTTTCACCCATTCTCACCCATTTCCACCCCTTTTCACATTTTTTTTTGCTCATATCCACCATGGACTCCCAGACTTTGGTGTGGGCCCTTGAGTTGGGGTGATGGACACCCACGCTTTGGCGTGGCCCCTTCAGTTGACGTGACGGACGGCCCGGTTTTTGCCTGACCAGAGTCGAATGCCCTATGCCCTGCTGATGAGGAAGCGCAGTTGTACCACAAGTTGAAAACAGAGGTTGACGCGGATTCCCTCCCGCAAGAAACTTTGCCGCCCGGTACAATTGAGGATGGGGTGGACGCCTACGCGGCTTTGGGACTAGCTGGTAGGGTGAGTGAGCTTTCAATTGAACAAAAAAGAGGATATGTGTGTGGCTTTCCGCATTGTGCATGATGCCTTATATAAAGGGAAGGTAGCTTGCATTTGTCTTGAGGTAGGGTCGTTTGAGTGACCTAAATTTAGGGGCATTGGGTAGCTAGAGTGGCCTAATTTTTAGGGTGTTTAGAAGGGGTTGGTATGCGGGTTCTTCACAGGGGAATCTAGTCTAAAAGTAGCGCGCATTGCGCCCGCAGTGCAAGGGCGCCCCCTATGTCGGCAACTATTTGAACCCTAGTTTTGACCTTTTTTCTCTAGTTGGTTATTCCATAACAGAATTTTTTACGCTTCTTGTGCATTGAGGATGTGGCACATTTGAATTGCCACCCATGTTCACCCATTTTCAGCCATTTTAGCCCATTTTTACCCGGTTTTGTTGCAGGTTCTTTGTTACAGGTGGATGCTGGATGATGATGATGATGGGGAATCACCGGATGTCGTGTACATTCACAATGCAAGAAATCGGCAGGTGGGTTGTTACACACTCCGAAGCGGATTCCAACCTTCATGGTCATTGCCTTGCTATCTCTACGAAACAACGTCTTTGTGGATTCTCCTTATGAGCCAGCACTTGAACCCTCCATCCGCATGCCGGAACACCTGTCGCACGGCATCCCCAAAGGTCAGGTGCACGACTTCATGTACGGTTTTCATAGTATGGTGCTGCAAATTCTGCGGGCGCGGGCACACCGGGAAGATGTGCAGCTCTTTGACCAGCCTAAGACGAAACAAGGCAGAGGGTACCCATTCTGGCAGTTCATCGGGCCGCTACCGTGGCCGGAGCACAGGGAGAAGCTGCGGATTCGCCAACCCGCAGCTCAAGAGTGGCGGTGGGACTCCGACTTTCGTGGCGATCTGCTACGATGGGTCAACGAGCTGGTCTGGATACCAGGGAAAGGGCAAGTCTCCTTCATGGAGCTGGCAATGGACTTTGAGTGCTTCGCGGCGCGCACCCTGCCGGCCTCACCCCAGGCTGTGTATCGGGCGACTGCCCTCCCGCTACCAGAAAGGGCAAAGGTCCTAAAGCTTGCCCTAGCGACCTTGCAAAAGCTGAGCGTGGCTGGGGCCGTGCTACCAGGTGGTGTGCTTACCAAATGCTCCTCCCTAGTCCCACTGGGGGCCCCCACAGTAGTGGGTGTGTCTGCGAGACCATACTTCACACGGCGCCTGGACATGCTGAAACTTCTACAAAACCTGCAAGAGTACTGTGAGCTGCGCTGGACGGCTGTGCTACAGGCACCGCCCCCCTCACCGGACACGAGACGGAGAAATGCCCAGCGGGCCAAGGAACGGCGGGAAGCGATGGAGTCCAGCCCCAGCATCAGGGAGCGCATTCCCAAGCTCAAGTACACATCGTCTCTGCTGCCTGCTATGCACACCCCCAGGCATCTCACCGGCAGAGGAGGAGGTAAGAAGAGCACCACTTTGTTTGCGGCTGACTACTTTCCAGCACACCGCAACCCTGGAGCTCCCCCTACGCGGCCCTACCGGTTGCTCCGACCTGCCAAGCAGGCGGTCCCGCCTCCACCTGATGTAGCTGCAGTGGGCTCGAGTCCACAAGCGGCACTACCGGCGGGGCGAGCGGCAGCGCCCAGCGATTTGTCTCAGCGCGTAGATGCGCTAACTCTCCCGGATGCACCTCTAGGATGGGCTCCGCCGTCGCCGTCGTCCCCGGTGCAGATGGAATACACCTCGGAGGTAGGGCCCTCTACCCCGGAGGTCTTCTCCTCGTCGTCCTCGTGGGAATCTGAGCCCATCAACACCGGGGGAAGCTACCGACGAGCGACAGCGGGGCCCAGAAGCGGCCCAGCGCGGTCCTCACCGCCACACGCAGTGCCCCGCACACGCGCTCCCAGGGCCCGATCCGTTCACCGGTCAGGGAACCCGGCGCTGAGGAAGTCACGGCGTAGGGCACCACCTGCGCGGGTGCCCCGAGGGGTCAAAAGGCGGCAGTCGGTCACAGCACAGCCGGGGAGCCCACGGCGCAAGCGACCCCAGCTACAGCAAGGGGATGCGCGGTCACACACGGCCCTGGAGGCCCCAGACCGCCACGGGAGCCCAGCCGGAGCCCCCCTCCCCATGTCCAGGCATGCGCTCTCATACCTACAGCTCACAGGAGCTATCACTCCTGAGCGTGCGTCACGCATAGTGGTGGTAAGCACCCCAGAGGGGCAGCGCACCCCACTACCGACACGCAGCTCGGAGCAGCCTCCACACGAAAAGGGACGCGACATCCCCCCGGGGATAGCAAGGATGTTGCAGCAGATCCGGATGCCCCCAGCAAGGCCACAACCGCTACAGCCCCGAAGGGAACCACGGCCCAACGAGCGGACTTCACGCACCGCCGTCCTGCCCCCCGGCCCTCTGATGGGGTTCAACGAAACCAGCACCCCGTCTCCGCGGGTGCTGAGCAGGCCAGGGCAATTCTCGCCATCTCCGGCATGGTCGCCGGCGGTGACTTCCAGTTGGCACACCGTGCGGCACGTGACCCCGGAGCATTGGTCGCCCGCATGCACACCAGGGGGGGGGTCTAACCGACAGCAGGATTCACCTCACCTGCCCCCCGTCCTGCTGGCGCCCCTATTTGAGAGCGCAATGTCTACCCCGTGAAGGGACAGCACTCAGAGTGCGTCTGATGAGGACGTGCAACAGTATGCCGTCCGGTGTTCTACCCCCCCCGATCTGCCCCCCACCCTGCTGGCTCCACTTTTTGAGAGCGTGATGTCTGCCTCGCGAGCGGGCAGCACTCATCGTGAGGGCTGGAATGGGTAGAAGCCCCATGGACTATTGCTCCTTAATATGATTTCCTTCCCTTGAACCTCCATCCACACTCTCGGATCATTGCGAATCAGTAGCATGGTTTATCAATAATGGCGCACATAGTGCTACATATTGCTACAATTTGGGCCCCAACGGGGTCAAGGCAGAATGCCTATGTCCCCGGAAGGCTGCCACCATCTTCCAACACACTCACGCAACAGTAGATTGTGCTTGGCCATGGCCGTCAATCACCAAGTATATGAAGACCCGTGTGGCGCCTGCATAAATGCATGGGGGTTTCCTCCTTCCTCCGTTTCATTGTGTTGGCACTGCACGCAGTGCGCACGCAGTGCACCAACTTGGTGTGGCTTTTGAACCTCTGGTGCACCGGGCAATCTGTCAGGACGGTGCCGGGAGACGGTGCAGACCGCGGACAGCAGAGGCCGGCCGATGACAGAGACTCTGGCAAGCAACAAATTTGATTGGAAGTAGTCGGTATGTGCGCCTCCCCTTCATTCTTGGATACTTTGTATTTTGGTACCCCCCCCCCCCCGGCCCCTTGTATAATCTATCACCACTAGAAGATGCCTGAACTCGATTCTTGGGAGGGGGGCACAAGGGTGTGTGACCACCTGCCCACCCTTCATGTACTCCAACACCGCAAATTGGTCCCTCTTCTCCAATGGTGCCTTCATTGTACCATCCACATGTCACCAGTGGAAAATGTGAAAATAACTGGACGCCTAGGTTCAAAAAAAGAAGATTGCATGGTGAGCTGATGCAAGAAAGGGGAATATAAAGCACAAATATTCCCAAATTCACAGCCATGTGGGTTGAAATGGGCAAAGACTCACAAATGTGTCCATCGTTCCATGCAATTGGCAAACGTGACGACAAACCCATGCCTTATGTGGCCGCACTACATCTTGTACGCAATTAAATTATGTACACAATTATTATGGTCCCTACGCCTACCGTAGCTTGGACAAGGACGTAGCATGTGCAGTTGTTCCTCATGGTGTATGATCGCAAGAAGGGTTTCCAAGCCGAACATTTGTAGGCTTCGCACCCTTCATTGCTTGTGCCAACATGGGTGTGAACCTGAAATTTTCATGTTCCCAAAGCCTTCTTGTGTTTGCATGCAATCGGAATTGTGGGCGGAGGTCAAGGTGCACTCATACCATGTGCAAGCGCACGTGTGTGCCAGTAGTTGTATGTGTTGCGCGCAAGCTACTCCCTTGTGCAAGCTACAATGGGTGTAGGGACCGTAATAATTCCGTACATTGGTGTAGCTTATACAAGGGGGGGTGGTACTTTGTATTCATTCTCCAATCATTCATGCATTCGTTCATTCATGCGCCCTATATCACTCACCACGCCACGGTGGCGCTTTCATTTCGTGGTACCTCGCTTCGCATACCTCCCCCCCCATTGTTAAGCAAGCCGAATCTAGCCGAATTTGTTCTCCCGGCAAAAACGGCAACTTTTTTGCATAGTTCTGTTTGGCAACTTTTCCCAATTTGGTGCATGCGAGAATGTAGGCTCCAATATCAAGGCTGAGAATTACCAGCAGTGAGTGGTGCCACCACCTTTGATCACCTTCTTCATTTGTGGGACAACAACACGTTCATCCTCGCCCCCCTCCTTCCGGTGAACCCCGGGGGTTCGTGCTTGACTATTTTCCATCTCCAGTGGTGCAGTGGCAGGCGGACATCCATTTTAGGACCTGGGTGCCCTAGGACGGCTCTAGGCTGCATGCGGTACGGGGGCTGCCTGCTACTAGTAGGGGTGGGTCTTGCCGAGGGTGCCAGCGACAGGCGATGCTAGGGGGCGCCCCGGGCTGTGGTTGCTTGTCTTTGGGGGTGTGCACCACGCGGTTGCCCAGCGGCCTGGCGAGCCATGGGGTTGAACGACGCGTCGTCAGAGGAGCCTAGTACGATTGGCTTCGACAGAGTGGCCCTTGAGCGCACCAGTCCCTACGCCGCCACTGTCCCTAGCACGGACATTGGTGGTGGGGAGGGGGGGGGGGGGGGGCAGCGGGGCCTTGGGGACTCCCATGGCCCACATTTGGTATGCCTACACGGGTACGACATGGATGCTGAAGGCTAGGGTTGGCTAGGGGCCGTCATCCGGTAGGTGAAACTCCCACCTCGTGATTCTCTACGTGCACCTAGCCGCACGCACTAAACGGCTTGTCCAACAAACACTTGGTGTTCGGACTGTATTATTTGGGGACATTGTTGTTTGCCAGATACGGGGTGTGGGGGTACAAGGGCCACCGCTTGTGGGCAATCAAAGTCCTATAGTTGAGGGTTACTAGTACCTTGTATCTTGTTTTACATTTTTTACAAGCATCATTGCAAGACACAACACAACAGACCCTCATGTCCCCTATCTTTCAGCCTAGATCATGTACTCTAAGACTCAACACCTAATGAATTTGGGTACCAAATTAATATGGTCCGGTGTCCACACCAAGTGTCCGTTGGACAAGCCGTTCGCTAGACACGGGGGTGAATGAAGCACCGGATATTGAGCTACCGTATACCCCCCGCAACACACGCATGCGGTCATCGCCTACCATCACTTCCGAATGTTGCCTTGAGTTTGTCACCCTCACAGGTGACTATCGAATGTTTCATGGACTGATTGGTGGTAGTGTGGGGGTGGGGTAGAGGTTGTGGGGTTCACGAAGGACACCGAACCAAAGGATAGGGCCACAAGCAGTGAACCGAAATGGGGGGGGGGTTGAACAAGTATTCTTAAAAGTTTTTTTAATCGTGACCGATGTTCCACCCGTGTCCATGGAAAGTACACATATGGTAGCAGGTCAAGGGTGAGTGATAGGGCTGGTTCCAAGTAAGGGTCGAGTGAGACCTAGCCCTACCTACGCTAGCTACAGCGGGGTGGCGGGAGGAAGGAGTCCTACACCTTGCCCCACCCCTTTTGCCCCGTATGAGTGTCGCCCTGCCGTGTTGCCTTGGACTACCCAGTGGTGGTCCAACAAGGTCATCCGCCGCAGGGCCATCATGGTGACCACGTGCACGTGGGACAGGTGCCGCCATGCGCATGCTTCCTCCGCCTGGATGTCGTTGGACCGCAAGGAATGGGCCCGCCCCCAACACATGGACGCTGGGGCGAGCTTGAGGGTCACGGTAGTCCGTGCCAAGGGGTGCGCAATCGGTCGCCACTAGTGAAGGTGCTGTCAGCGAAGGTGACATGGGGGGCGCCTTAAGCGCAGTGCGCGCGCAGTGCAACTATTTGGGCGTGTGGCCGTACTGGAGACCCATGCTTTGAGATCATAGGGGCATCATTGTTACCTTGTTGCGTAGTTTTTGATGCTTTTTCCACATTGGGGATGTAGCATTGTTGGATTTTCACCCAATTTCACCCATTTCCACTCTTTTTCACACTTTATTTGTATTTGCAAGGGCTATTTGGACCATGTCTTTGTGTAGGATACTACCCATCTCTTTGAATTGTGCTATGCCTGTGATTCCAAGCCAAGTCGCATTCGGATTCGCCATCAAATTCTCGTCCGGCCGGTCGCATCAACTTACAAGGGTTGATGTGGCTGGTGAAGGGAAAGACCGGCCAAAGGGTGAGTAGTTCAACTCCGAATAATCTCGTAGCGGAAATTGCCTCCGCGGGGCTGTCGCCACAACGGTCGTTGTATTCTGTCGACAAAGGTTTCGGTGCACATATGAAAGGAGGTACCCCCGGCTGCCTCCCCCTCTACATTAGAGGGTGTTGAGGGTGGCTGCCAATATGCTGTTCATGGCTTTTCCAGATGTGCATGATGTGTGTTATGTGAAGGGAAGGTAGTTTGCAACTTTCTTGACCTGGGGCAGTTTGGGTCACCTAATTCTAAGGGCGTTTCCAAGGGGCGTGCCTAGGGGCTCTTCGGGGGGAACATAGTCTAAAAGTAGCGCGCAGTGCGCGTGCAGTGCGTGCGCAGTGCAAGGATTCCCCCATGAACTCCATTTCACCACACCATCCATGGTCTCGTTAGTGTCCCAAGAGACACATGTGTTCATCATTTCATTAAGACTAAGAAATACTGAGCTCTCACCACAACACAGGCTATTCAATTGCGAATGAGATTTTTCTCCTTCAGTGCTCATAACATGGATTGAACTCCCGATGTTCAATTGGGATTTGTCTTCAGTTTCTCTAACGCCATGGAATTTCCACGATTTCATCTGCCTTGACTTGATTTTGTAGGCCTCATTGGAGGACCCAGGTTTAAACGGCTTTTGAATTATTCCAAGGAACCAATTCTAACCATGTTTTAGAACAAGTAGAAAAAGCTTTTGATGCGCTTAGCGGTAGGTAGGTGCGCGCAGCGCCGGCTCGATTGGAACAACCATATCGAAGAGGTGGCAGTGCACATCGGCCGGAGGATCAGGGCCGAGCGGACCATGATGCCGCACCACTTGCAGATGTGGTGGGCGGAGACATTTAAATGGGCGATGGATGAGTGGAGGCGGCGGCAGCGCTCAAGGATATCTCGCTTGCGGAGCGCGCCTGGCACCTACCTCCACAAGGGTGAGCGACCAGTTGCATGCGATGGTTAAGCTAGCGGCGCGGGGGCTCGGACCGTTGGGCCGCATCCCAGTGCCTCAACACGTGTGGGATCAGTGGGCTAACCTTGAGGATGGGAGGGTGGGGGACGAGGTGCGACAACTCCCCGTATCGTGTTCCCCAAAGGTGGCAACCCTCCTATCCACCCTCCATGAGCTAGGCGTCATTGACCTGGCACATGACCCCGCAAATGCGGAGGTGTTTGTCAAATGGAAATCAGAGCTGGACGCGCTCTCTCTCTCTGTGAACATGCACATGCACATGTTCGGCAAGGGCTGCAAATTTATAGCGCGCCCCTTCAAGCTCCGCTCCTTGTAGGCACTTGCTATCCTCCTGCCGCACCTGGGGGGGGTGGCACGGGGGGGGCATGTGGGGCACCAAGCTCGACATCTCCGATTGCTCTTGGAGTGTTGAGCGTTTGAGCAGCAGGGGATTGCACCTATGCTCTCTTGAGGGTCCCATTCGGTTGGCACTGGGTGCTGGGGCTCGTGCAGGCGCTGCCTTGCTCCGGGACCTGAGCCCAAATGCCGTCGTCTTGGTGCAATATCTCCACAACCTCCTATTTATGGGCCAGGACCCCAATCAGGGGCCGGGACCCCCGGCTGTGATCCTCTGCTTGTGTGAGGCAATTGCCATGGTGTGCGGGGCCTGCGAACTTGAGCCAGGCAACCCCCCCCCCCCAAATCGGGCCTCGATTTGTTAGCTTGATTCAGTGGGTTGCGGATTGAACATAGAAAAAGGCATTTTATGTGCGAGAATTCTTTAGCTACCAGGGGTGATACCTGAGTGTCCCACATTCCCTCATTTTCAAAAAACAATCATTCACCCCACAGTTTGTACATGGCCCTTGATCACATTTAGGGAACCGATTCACTGAAAAATTTCCCTTGATTTGACAGGCAGGGTGGGGGGGTGGCAAGGGGCCTGTGCACAGGGGCCCACCGTGCGCGTGTTTGTGGATGCCGTCCGCATGGTGTTGACCTTAGGGGTGGAGCTGTCGGACTGTTTGGGATCGTGGGGGCCCCGGGGGGCTCGAGTGCACTTGTGCCCCCCTTGGGTCACTGCCTGGCAAGCTACAAAGCTATGGGGGGAAGTGGTGAGGATGGATGAAGCGCACCCGTGTGGTGCTCGCTACTACCTGGTGCTGGTAGGGGACAACATGGGGGCGCTTGTCCGGTTGCTGTAGGGTTGGGCAAGTGCGCGCCGCCCCCAGTGGTAGTGTATCTTGCGCCATGTGGCCCACAAACTCAGGTGGATGGGCGTGTCAGAGAACTTGTGCCAGGTGCATCTAACCCTCAACTGTGCGGACTCCATCAGCAGGGCATGGGATGGGCGCTCAAGCAGGGCGGCTGTCCTTGGAGCCTTAGCGAAGGAGCGGCTGTGGGACTCCTCACTACAGTGGGCCCTGCGGGGAGCCTTTGGGAACCATGACAAGTCTGCCTCGCCCTGGGCAGGCCCAGTCGTGTTGTGGGAAGGTGGGTGACTGTCACGTGGGGGTGCTAGCAAAAGAGGCCAGGGTGCTCACTCGTGACTTTGAAGCCCTTGTGGTGAGTATGACTGAAGATGTCGGGGAATGGTGCGGCTCAGCATCATGCTTTTGCTTCGGCTCCCCTACCCTAGGTGCTGCATCGGAGGCAGTTGGATGCCTGGGGTCACTGAGGGCGGTTATACGACGATAGGTGGGGCCATGCAGGCCCCCGAGTGGGCTCCCGCTCCCGCTAAGGCAATCAGGGGAAATGGAGACCCCGTGCGGACATGCTCCCCTTGGGGCCTTGCTCCTGTTGGGTGCCTCATTAACTTGGGCGCTCACCAAGGTGGCTATCATTGAATGTGCCGCAAGGGGGCAAAGGAGTGGGTGGCAATCAAATAAATTTTCCCAAGGGGTGCCAACAAAAGGTGGTGGCAGTATCAAGTGAGGGGGGTCCATGAGTGGTGCGGTGCAGTGCAAGGACATGCAAGGTAGGGCAAGGTAGGGGCTGCCATCAGCAACCAAAACCGAAGTTTTCCATAAGAACTGAGGTTCTTGGGGCATCCGGAGGACCAGTCTCCTGTGCCCCCCCCCCCCCCCAAATGCCTGTGTCACAGGGGCATGTGCGAGCGCGGTATCCGTTGCTCATGGCCCAATGCCTACATTGATCTGGTTTGCACTGCAGTGCAGCAAGTCAAAATGATGAACTGAGATTTGTGGCCATGACCATATATCTGCGTCATGGAGGCATATGTGAGCTGAGTACCCATTGCTCATGGCCCAATGCCTGCAAGGCAAAACAATGCACAAAGAGAGTTGTGGCGATGACCATATGCCTGTGATACGGGGGTATATGTGAGCTCTGTATCCGTTGCTTCATGGCCAATGGGGGAGTCTTAGCGCGCTGGGCAGGCACCGGGAAGTGGTGGGAGTGACATTATGTGTTGTTGAATTTTCATATTTCAGCTTATGCAAGGTGCCTTGCAGGGAAGGTTTGCAGTCTAGTGTGGTCTACTTCGGCGACTTCCCTATGTGAGGATAAACTTGGGGCTAGAGATAAGATATTTAATACTAAGGTAGCGTGCCACGCAAATATTCCCCCAATGCCTGCACCTGTCCATCAGCTTGATGTTGAAACCTCGCACGGCTCTGGAGTACTTTGTGCCGAGAAGCACGGCTGTAAGGCCTTCAACTTGCTCCCAAGGGACATCAGCCAAAGACCATGATCGTATCAAGTGAGGGAGCTTCCCCTTTGAGCTTAGCTCATGACAGCCCCTGGACAGGCTAGCACACCAAAGGACCAAGGGTCAAGGGTGTACTATGTGATGAGTGCCTCAAGGATGTGCCCAGCTCGGCTTGGTGCTGACTCACGAATGCACAGAACGTGGATACCGCCAAGTGCTCCCCTCTAAGTGAGCCGTGGAGCATGCTGATGATGATTCCTGTGGAAATGAGGATTGGGCTGTTGCTGAGGGTTCACTGCATGCGTGTTGTTGTTGGGCACCTCAAGCACCTTGTGTTTCCACCTTGGGGAGCAGAATCCATGGAGAACGAATGTCCCTTGTGTCTGTAGGGCAACGGTGACGGTTGCAACCAGGTAGGGTAGGGGCTACCATCAGCAACCAAAACAGTGGTCAACCCATTTGAGGCCAGTGCGACGCAAGTGTGCGACCCCATGATGTTGGATGTTGGGAATTATAGACCCTCCTCTCCAACCCCACAAACGAGCTCCATGCACACAGTGCGGAGATCACGGTCAGAAAGCATCAGTAGCTCTTGTAGTTCGGCGTCACTGCTGGTGGTTGAGGTTTTCACCCCAACAGCAGGCTTAAACCTGCTGGTGGCCTATATGATCAAGGCCCTGGCTATCTACCAGAATTGCCAAGGGCCGATGCCAATTTTTGCCACTGGAACATTTCAGCCTAGCCCCAACCCTGATACCCCCCTTGGTCAGCTGACCCCCCCGCAATACCCACCCCGTGAGTTCGGTGCCACTTATCCTGCTATACCATCGCCTGACTTGCATCAACGGCATGTGGAAGACTTCGCCAGACAACTACAGGCCACCCGGCTGAAAAACTCAAGAAAGCGGGCGTCCGTCATTCCACCAATGACCACACAAGAGGTAAACATCCTTATTGGGAGAACAGATGTCTAGCTGTCCACTACCCTGGCAGCTTTCAAACAAGAGGTTGACACAAAAACCAAGCCTGAATGGACAAGGTTAAATTTCCACCTCACAGTTGAGGGACTCCTCCATGAGGAATTACGAGATACGCAGCAGGGACAACATTCAGTCTAAACAGGACAAACGACACCACAACACTAGGCACTACAGACCAAACTAGGACCATGCCACAGATGTGGGTACCTGGACACCGAGCATAGGAATCCAAAGCCAAGCCCCAGCAAATGTGCACTAAGCCCACACACCCCAAGCGCCAGCACATGCCCAACCACCTCAGCCGGCTCCTATGGTGGTGATGTACCCAACCTTGGGGCCGGCGATAGCCCCATCAATGCACACCCCACACAGCAAGCCCACCCGATGTGCTGGGAGTGGGTGTGGTTGCAGTTGGAGGACTGGTGTGTTGGGGCAGAGGGCTGGGGTGTGGGGCATCATAGCTCGAGCCTGTCGTCGGTTTGGAGTGTTCAGCGGTCTGGATGAGTCAGCACTTTGCTTGCTAATGTTGTGCAGGGGTTGTCTGGGGCTTGTGTTCTCAATGAGGAATGGAGAGGTCGTTGACAACAATCTGACCTGACCAACTGTATTAGAGTGCCAGTGATTGGGAGTCTGCGGGCCCATGGGCATTCCCGTGATGTAACCCATAATTTGATTTTGCTTCAGAACTATGGTGCCCAGTGTTTGGCCAATACCTCTTACCCTTCCCCATTTCCCCGTGTTCCCCATTCTTCCAGCTCCTGCTGACACGGATGTTTTCAATAATTCCCTTATTAAGGTACACTTTTTTGATTGTCATGCAGTCTACATGATCAGAAATGGCAATATTTGATGGCCTCAATTTCTTCATATGCGGTCACTTGGGGTACAACACGCATGCACTTGCCAACAAGATTGAAAGCTATGGAGGCACTTTATCTCCCACGTTCACCAGGAAGGTGTGCACCCACAGTCATGCCTTGCAGCCAGACCCCTCCAGACAAATCACTCACAACTGCATGTCTGTATGCGCCTAGTTCACTGTGTGTTGCTTTGAACGGAGATCATTTGGATTGGTGACATCTTTCATGTTTTTTCCGGCAATGTGAGGTGCAGCAGCACAGAGTAAGCTCCTCTTCTGGTGTACATGAATATCCCCCGCATTCTGCATGTACTGCAGTTTTGCTCTTAGTCCTTGCAGTGGTAGCAAGCATCAGAAAGTATGCACAAATCATGCTGTCTTCCAGCTTGTCTGGTAGCACATGTCACGACAGTGCCCCGAGTATCTGCCGCTCTGCTTGCAAGACTCTCTTAGGACTTGACACATCAAGTTGGCACCAGTTGATGCATTATCACTGAAGTTCCCTTCTGTGGAGGCCAACAACGATGTGCAATCTCTTTGCTGCAGAAAAAGAGGGACATCATTGAAGATTTCATTGAACCTTAGCCCTGGTGGTCCGCAGCCGTAGGATGCAGACCATTTTGTGTGGTTTACTCCCCATCCCAAGCCTGAGTTTCCCGCGTTGTGGGGGGCACTTCCCAGGGTGAATGGCCAAATAGAAACATGCTATGAATCTATTATCCTCGAGCGTTGACAGCTCCCAGCTCCAGGTAGGCACATCTGTGACCCGCCTCCCCTTTTCACATGGAAAAGCAAAGCAAAGCACTGTCAAATGTCCGGCCTGAGCACCCAACCACAGCCAGTCGCCCCACCCAACCCAGCCCACACACGCTTGTACTTAGCATGCAAGCGACACAGGGGTAGCCACACAGGCTAATCAACTGCCCTGTATGGGTTCTGCGCACGGGAACAGACGGACACTGCCACGGTCACGGAGGCAGCAGGCCCGAACACCCCACACAAGCAACTAGGCCCATCTACCCACCCACCCAAACACACGTAAACTGGCGGAATATTTTGAACACACGTGGTCCCACGAAATTGGCGTGCGCAGGACACACACATTGCGCCCGTATCAGTACCGATCGCGCAAAAGAGCGTCGGAGGTGGAGGCACACAGACTGCAAAGGGCTGTGGAGGGGAACTTGCAGGCAGGGATAGCACCAGCTTCAGGGCACGTGATGCCAACCAAAGGGGGGGTACAAGCTCCTCCTTCGGGACAGGGCAACCTGAAAATTGCTCTGCGGGGGGAGGGGGGGGGGATGACATGGACGCCTGCCGAAGGAGAGGGGGGGGGGGGGGTTGGAGAAATGGGGTTCCGTGTCGGGCCCTTTGTTTTGTTTAAGAACGGATGTTGGCGCCAAAGGCACAGGAACACAAAATTTGGCCCGAAAAAGTTTTTTCCACCAATAATTCCCCCCCCCCCCCCCACATTTGAGTAGTCAAAATGATCAGCGCGACGTGGGTATCATTTTGAGCCATAGATGTTGGGTTGACCCCCCCCCCCCCCCCGGCACGGTAGGTCCAGCGCCCCCGCCCTGAACCCCCCCCCCCTCCCGTCACGGCGGCAAAGGAGGGAGGGGGGGGGGTGGGGAAAATGGGCTTCCGTGTCACCCCCCCCCCCCCCCGCAGAGCAATTTTCTTCCCGCTCAGACCTATTTCAGCTGCCACCGGCACCACAGCAGGGGCAGCCGCGCTGTAGCACACACCATCAGCCAGCGTGCACCACATACAAACGTCTCCAAAGATCAGCCAGTGCCTCCCGTTCACATGGCCATCATGCAGTGGGCTACATTTCTCGTAGACCCCAATTAGAGCTGTGTGAAGCACACCAGCTCCCACCTGCCCTCACTGTACCCTCAAGCAAAGAGGGGTGCAGCATTGCTGCCCAACAGGTCATCACCATGTGCGCACCCCATCCCTACGCGTCGGAAGCGCAAGCTCTCAGCGCAACCTCCAGCCCCACACAAAAAACACTACCTCTCGAGGCCCACACAACCACCCACAATCTCTCAGAGATCACCGCACTGTCCCCCCACTCCTCCAGCCCCTAAGCGCATGAGACCCAAGTCCCACCCCCCCCGCGTGGGTGCGAGCTGACCCCGATGTACAGATGGCCAAGGCCAAAGCACAATCAAAAGCCACCTGGAGTGGTACAGAACTGGTCTGCGCTGCAGTGCAGCAAGGCAAAACACTGAACGGTGTGGTGATGCCCATGCGCCTGTGACACGGGGGCGTATGCGAACCCGGTATCCGTTGCCTCATGGCCCCCGCGCCTGTGCCACAGGGGCTGGAGGAGACGGATGCAGAGGATGCAGAGGATACATAGAATGCTGTACCTCGCCAGCTTTTTATGCTGAGGCATGGAAGATCTAACACGGCGGTTAACTAATCAACACACTTTACAGGTTCTAATTCCGCAGAAGAGGTAGAACCACCGCCACAAAGAAGCATCAACACTCTGAGCCAAATGGGGCGGTTGCCTCCAAGCTGTAGAGGGGTCTACCTCACAAATAGTACAGCTCATCCACCCACCCACCCACACACACACCCACACAAACTGTACGGCATGTGGGAAGCGGTGCTACGGGCCCGAATGCAACGGGAGAAGGAACAAAGCCTCTCTTTTCCGATTCAGCCGCGCAAGGTGCCGCAGGAGGACTACCCTTGGCACCAGCTGCAGCCTTCTAGACCCAGGGCTCAGCGAACCACCCTGCCAGCCATGGGGGCGCTGTGCAGAGATTGCAAATGGGGTGATGACTTCCTGCCGGCGATGATCGCGTGGCTGCAAGAGCTGGAATGGCTCCCCGCAGATGACACCCTGCTAGGGACACGGGCATGTCTCTTTCATGGAGCTAGCCCTGGACTTCGAGACACACGCGGGAAGGCCCCTGCCACCCACCCCACAGTCCAAATTTGCAGGCACGGTCATTGCAGGAGAAGGGCAGAGTGGTGCGCCTGGCAGTAACCCTGATGGGCAAGGCGGCAGGGAGGGAGTCCATCCTTCCGGCCCAGATTACCAACCACTGCCGCTCTTTGGTGCCGCTGGGGGCAGGCCCGGTGGTAGGAGTGAAGGGACGCCCCCTTTTCACGAGACCCATGGCGGTGTGGCACCATCTGAAGCGCCTGCAGCGGTACAATGCCGAACGGTGGGCACGGCAGCAGCAATCATGAGTGGCGAAGCAGCGCCTGAAACGGAGGCGCGCCCAGGGCAAGTTGGCCGACATGCAAAACGGCAATGCGCAGCCGCAGGAACGATGCCTAGGCAAAGGAGGGGCGAAGAAAGCAGCCAAGGCGTACGCGAGCGACTTCTATGTAGGACCCGTCATACCGGAAGGGGCGCGCAGAGGCATACAGTACAGAGTGGAGGAACCAAGTGGAGGCACAGCAACACCTGCGCCGGGGGTAGGGGCCGTGCTCTTCACACCACACCAGTGGTGCGCTGTGGCTAGGCGCCCGGAAACTCGGCCGCAGCTGTGGCTCCCACGGCTGTGGCTTTGCGCTGCACACAGCCACAGACAATGCTCAACATGCGCCATGTTCGGAGGAGTCTTGGCACGAGGCCTGTGGACAGCAGCCTGGGCTCAAGCGAGAGGGCCCAGGCCCACAGATACTTGTCCATTCTGCTCAGCAGGAGTGCCGGAGGATGAGGAGCACCTGCTCTGGCGATGCAGCCCCTGGACGCAGGCTAGAGAGCCCTTTATTGCAGACGTCATGCTGCTGGCCAAGGGCATGAGGCTAGGATCACTGAGAGACTAGCCGCCGTGCTTGCGCCTCTGTGGGATTGTGCCTGACAAAGGTAGTGCGGGCCAGCACAATGGATCAGGATAGCCGATGGCGTAAACGCTGTGATGACCTATACCGCATTCCACGGAGCTGGCTATTCCTGCCCGAAGAGGAGCTGGAGCCTAAAAGGAGGGAGCCGCAGCAACTGGCGGAAGCAGGTCGTCAGTGGGCCGCCGGGGACAAACAAAAATCTTTGTGACCAGCGTGCACAGCATGTTCCTAGCAGTATTGTGGGCCAGGAAACTGAAGGATGACGAATCCGGGCTTCTCTTTCCGGTCCCGGCACAGAATGAAAAACGGGACACATACCCATGGCACCAACTTCAGCTCCCGCAACCGTGCTAGATACCTCCAGAATTCCCACTCATCGGACAATTGCCCAAGGAGTGGAAATGGGGACGCGATCTGCTGCCCATGGTGCTTCGGTGGCATGCCGAGCTTGAATGGATAAAACCGCCGCCAGCACACAAACGTATACCACGGGCACACTGGCAGGTGTCCTTCATGGAGTTGGCCCTAGACTTTGAGGCATTCACGGGACGGCCGCTGCCGCCGGCCCCGCAGTCGAAATTCGTCGGGGGGGGGGGGGGGGGGGGGGGGGCATGTCCCTCCCAGAGAAAGGCAGGGTGCTGCGACTGATTGTCACTCTGGTTGGTAGGGCCACGAAACGCGAAACTATCTGCCCGGTCAAAATGACACACCACTGCCGCTCCCTCACATCAATGGGGGCGGGTACGGTCATGGGATTGGAGGGTCGCCCTGTCTTCACCAGGCCGACGGCGGTATGGAAACACCTGGAGAGGCTCCGCGCCTACGGGAAGCTAGATGGGCACAGAAGCAGAAAACACGCACAACGAAGCGCCGGGCCAAAACAAAGGGCCCAGCCAAGAAGCCAGCGGCGAAGCCGTTAGGAGACACAGCGAATTCAGAGAGGAACCGATGCCCCGTGAAGGGTGGAGCGAAAAGCGCGCTGAAACACTATGCGACAGAATTCTATGCCAAGCCAGAGAGAGCTCCAGCCAAACAGAGGAACGAATTTTTTGCACCGGCGCCCGGCGTTGTGGAGGATGGAGGCGGTGGCAAGCCAGCAGCCACGGGGAGGCGGCCGGGCCCGGTCCTTGTATGCGACCCCCCCCACCAAGCTCCCCCCCCCCCTCCCCCCCCCCCCTCGGGTTTTGAAAGATAGTGGTGCCGGGTCGGCCACCAACAAGTGTCTCTGTCGGCGCCGAAGGCGCCAATTTTTTTTTTCATACTATGTGTTTATACTCAAAATACTCAAAATTTTGTAGAGAAATCATATTTGTGTTAAAACAACAAGGAAGGAGGGCTACAGGAGGGCAGCAGGCCCTAACAGCAACCACAACCCTAGCCCTAACCCTAATCAAGACCGAATATTGGGACCGAGCTGGTGGGGGAGGGAACATCAGCTATGACTGGTGAAGGATATCAAGAATGATTCACACATTGATGGCTCTTGACAAAGTGAA